>CM035838.1:71034409-71626909 GCA_020510985.1 Pholidichthys leucotaenia
CCGAAAGTTCCAGCAATTGAATAATTAGTGGACCTCGATTTGACCTCTTGTACATGTTTTTTGCTCCTTCTTGTACATGTTTTCCGCGCCTTCCCGGCATGGTCGATTTTCCATATAAAATCGCTAAACAAATTTGTCACAGTTTTCTTCCCAACATCCATTGCAATCTCCTTTTCTAGCCAATCCCAACGAAATTTGCTTTTCACAATCTTGTCAATTTCTTTAATTCTCGGAGCATCTTTACGTTCAATCCCCGACATCACTGCAACAGCCACGTTCATTGGTCACTGCAAGGACGATCAGCCAATCAGGTGCGTCGCTTCATTACGGTTAGGGAATTATACCGGATTCCGACTTTTAGTATACTCATATAATATTTTTTTTTATTTTGGAAGATAAAAAAAAAGTGGAATTCCGCGAATTAGAGGAAAAATCACATCCCTGTATTTTCCGTGTACGAAACTGTCTAAGTGACAGTGCACGACAATGGACGGCAGCCATATTAGCTTTCTGGGCTAAAAGGATGAAAACAGGAAAAGGAAATGAGGAGTTCTTCTTTGGTGTATTATGTCATCCATTGAGTCCTCCAATGTGTGTCTGCCACCTTCTGAAACTGGCAGATCAGTACAAATCAGTACAAATCCTCAGTGCAGCCAAAGATGTCAGAGTGAGATGACAGGCACAGCGCCGCGCTCTGCCACTAGGGGCACGCGAAATCTCACACTCAAAGGGTTAAATGTGTAAGATCATGATGCTCAGTTAAAGGACAAGAGTCAAACAAAAGATGTTATACTTTAAAGATTGTTTAAAACCCCATTTCCACTGCAGGAACCAGTGTGTCTCCACTGCAGGAATCTCCCTTGTAAGGGGAAATTTTCAGGAACTGGTAGGGGCCGAATTAAGTCTCTGCTGCGGGTAGGTACTTCAGTGTGGCCCCAAAAAAGTGCTGGTGTGGTTTGAAATTGACTTGGTGCCGACTGGATATAATTCATCGCCATTACAGAATCAAAATGAAAGCCAACAAAGAGCACCAATAAGCCACCATAACTGCCATAACTGAGGAAAGGAATGGTCACATCAATTATGCAGGATAGTGAAATGTGTGGTTACGCAGTGCAAGCATCAGCGGGCATAAGCTTTACAGCTGAGGGGCATGGCACATGACATTCTCCATAGCAGTGATGTGGATCCACACCAGCAGTCAGTGGGGGAAAAATTCCCCTGTTGGTGTTGCTCACACTGAGATCACGAAGCTATGTGGTCTAACTGATGCATTCCTCTCCGCTATCATGAAACAACAGTGGCAAGTTGGGTCTCTTGCACTCCACCCTAGATTTATTTGGGGCATAGAAACTTTTATGATTTTAATGCATTTTACACAGTGCAGCTTGTTTGCAATGGCATGCTGCATCACTGTCAAAACTGTCTAAAGATTACGTCATGAACAAAAAAAACCTACGTCGACTTTGGGTTCTGTAAACACAAAAGGGGTGAGGGCCAGATATAGGAACAGTCCTTACCCAAAGTTCTCAACACTTAAAATTGGTTCCTAGTTCCTGCAGTTGAAAGAGGACCAGGTAAACAATTCATTCATATACTATAGTAATAATCAAGTAAGAAGGCATATTTGAACCCTGTGAGTTAAATATGCTAACCACTACTCCAGAAAGCTGCCTGTTAACTTATGTCCTCTTAAATAAAAGAGGGTGAAAAAGAAAACAAAAGTTGAACTTGAAGAATTATTACCCCCCCAATATACAGTAAATGCATACACTATGTTCAAGCTGTAATTACAGAAAACTAAGGGCTTCATTGGTAATTTTCCAACTTTGTATTTCATAAATGGAATTATGTATTGTGATGATCTGAGTGGCAACATTTTAATGTTATACACTGCAAGTGTACTACTGAGAATTAGGGTTGAGTTTAAAATAGTTAAATAGTGAAATTGATTTTCACTGAATGATCCAATAACGATTTACAAAATTCTAAGATCATTTTTGAAAAATGTGACCCGCCATGAGTAAAGCAGCAACAGATTGGCCTGACGTGACTCCTAAAAATTACATAAGTACTTTTTTTTTTAAATTTGTGATTTTAGTTTTTTTGCAAAATATGCTAGATGAAATCATGAAGAAGCTACTCCATGCTTCAAATGATGGTGTGGGAGATTTTAGAACCGTAAATTTGAAATAGAGTAGTTTCAGAGGGAAATATCAGTGAGAACGCTTCCTAGTTTTGGGGGCGTGGATACCACAGCTGATTTACAGTACATATCCAGTTTGTTTGTCCAAAATGAATAACAAAGATGTGAGAATAGCCAATCAGCAGCATGTTCAGGTAGAAGCATATGGCTACTTAAACAGAGCTCCTTTTGATAAGCACTGTAAGGGGGTTGGGTTCATGCTAAGTCATGGTTACCGCCCCCCCACCTGGCTTCCCTGGAAGGTGACAATCCTTGGAAACTTTGAACCTGATTTTCTCAGAGAAGTAGTTTGAGAGGTGCTAACATTCAAATGACCACATCTTCTTCAAATCTTTTTGGATTTCCATGTGTTAGACATCATTGGAAAGCTTGGATTCCACACTTATAGAATCTTTAAATAACTCAAAATACCATTCGGGAGACTTGTTGATGTTTTCCATGGCTGGTCACAATTTTTTGGGCGGCGCAGTTACATGTAAACTCAATGCAAATTCATATGCAAGGAAAATGGTGATTATAATGGCAGTTTGCCTGACTGAATTGATATTTAACGGAATCAAATCTGTATCTTGTGATCCGGAACTGAATCAGCTGTTAAACTCAGTGATGATACCAGTCCTATTGAGAATATCGCAAACAACAGAGGGAGGGCCATGGACCAAAACAAACTACAGTGGTGTGAAAATGTGTTTGCCCCTTCCTGTTTGATCATCAAACAAATTTAAATATTGAACAAAGATAACACAAGTAAAGACAAAATGCAGTTTTGAAATGAAGATGTTTATTATCAATGGGGAAAAAAAATCCAAACCTACATGGCCCTGTGTGAAAAAATGATTGCCCCCCTAAACCTAATAACTGCTTGGGCCACCTTTAGCAGCAACAATTGCAATCAAGCGTTTGCAATAACTGGCAATGAGTCTTTTCCAGTGCTGTGGAGGAATTTTGGCCCACTCATCTTTGCAGAATTGTTGTAATTCAGCCACATTGGAGGGTTTTCAAGCATGAACTGCCTTTTTAAGGTCATGCCATAGCATCTCAATCGGATTCAGGTCAGGACTTTGACTAGGCCACTCCAAAGTCTTCATTTTGTTTTTCTTAAGCCATTTAGAGGTAGATTTGCTGGTGTGTTCTGAATCATTGTCCTGCTGCAGAACCCAAGTGCACTTCAGCTTGAGGTCACGAACAGATGGCTGGACATTCTCCTTCAGGATTTTTTGGTAGACAGCAGAATTCATGCTTCCATTTACCACAGCAAGTCTTCCAGGTCCTGAAGCAGCGAAACAGCCCCAGACCATCACACTACCACCACAATATTTTACTCTTGGTATGATGTTCCTTTTCTGAAATGCTGTGTTACTTTTACGCCGGATGTAATGGGACACACCTTCAAAAAAGTTCAACTTTTGCCTCATCAGTCCACAGAGTATTTTCCCAAATGTCTTGGGGATCATCAAGATGTTTTCTGGAAAAACTGAGACAAGCCTTTATGTTCTTTTTGCTCAGCAGTGGTTTTTGTCTTGGAACTCTGCCATGCAAGCCATTTTTGCCCAGTCTCTTTCTTATGGTGGAGTCATGAACACTGACCTTAACTGAGGCAAGTGAGGCCTGCAGTTCTTTGGATGTTGTTGTGGGGTCTTTTGTGACCTCTTGGATAGTTGTCCCTGCGCTCTTGAGGTAATTTTGGTTGGCCGGCCACTCCTGGGAAAGTTTACCACTGTTTCATGTTTTCGCCATTTGTGGATAATGGCTCTCACTGTGGTTTGCTGGAGTCCCAAAGCTTTAGAAATGGCTTTATAACTTTCTCCAGACTGATAGATCTCAATTACTTTGTTTCTCATTTGTTCCTGAATTTCTTTGGATCGCAGCATGATGTCTAGCTTTTGAGGATCTTTTGCTCGACTTCACTTTGTCAGGCAGGTCCTATTTAAGTGATTTCTTGATTGAAAACAGGCGTGGCAGCAATCAGGCCTGGGTGTGGCTAGAAAAACTGAACTCAGCTTTCCAAAGATGTGATAAACCACAGTTAATTTATGTTTTAACGGTGGGCAGGCAATCACTTTTTCACACAGGGCCATGTAGGTTTGGATTTTTTTTTTACTCTTAATAATAAACACCTTCATTTAAAAACTGCATTTTGTGTTTACTTGTGTTATCTTTGTCTAATATTTAAATTTATTTGATGATCTGAAACACTTAAGTGTGACAAACATAGAAAAAAAAATGAGAAATCAGGAAGGGGCAAACACTTTTTCACGCCACTCTATACTATAACACCATTTCTCTATTACTTCAAATATGTTTTTTTTCTGGATTATATTCATGGACAGTTGAATCACATTAATAACTTCAATGACAGACTAATATCAGAATGTTCTCTGTATTTCCACCGCAGTGGTGGCTTAGTTGGTAGAGCATCCGCCCCACACCCGGGAGGCAGGGGTTCAAATCCCAGCTGGGTCATGCCAAAGACCACATCAAAGTGGAACTTCCTGCCGTCCAACTTGGTGCTCAGCAATAGTGGAACGGAGGAGGGAAATTTGTGGCGGCGCCTTGCATGGCAGCAACCCCTCTGATTCTATATATGTGCGTAATTAACATTGTAGATAAGAGAAACATAATTTTGTTCTACTGTACATGATTGGCTGTATGGATTTGAATGACAATAAAGATGGCTTATCTTTTCTGTCAAATATCCTTAAGTCTTGTTGTCTTGCTAAAAGTAAAGAACATCCACTTACAATAAAAAGTGCAAAGTTGCCATCTCCTGGTGATAATATGTACAACATACTGTATAAAAACTACTTTAGCAAAGAATGTAAAACAGTTTTGCTCATCTTTTAAGCACATGGTTGTAAATACATCTTGAGATTTAAATTTCATGAGAAAGAAATTATATGACCTTCACCAAATGACAAACAGCTAATAGACTGACAAAATAAAAGTTGCAAAGAATATAATTCTGTCTTCTTGGATTTTAGTTGTAGACTTCATTAAAAAAAAACAAAAAAACAACATTTGCTCCATTATTTAAAAAAAAAAAAGAAGATTCATTTCATCTCTTAAAAAACAAAAAACGATTAATTCAGTCAGCACAGGCTTTCAGGTGAAAAGCAAAACATGTCCGCCAACAACTGTAACAGTTTCACACCAACTGTCTATATACTGTCTGGGTCTATATTTATTTTTTGCTGGGTACTTTAACTGTAATGCTGTTGATACCATCAAGCTACAGTGCTCCTGCACTGTGTATATAACTGTGTAAATATTAGGGGTGGGTTCAAAAGATTGATATATCGATATGGATCGATCCACGTTTGACTGAGCCGATATCGATCCACAAACTCCGCGGATCGATCTTTTAATATAATATTAATATATTTTAATATAATATTTTTACGTTTGTGAACGTCTGCCGAGTATAATCGGGTCGAAACGGGGTCAGTGAGCCAGGAACAACGGCCGAGAACCATAAACAACTGACGTGCTAATGGAGCTAGCAAGCTAACGGATATGCTAGTTCTTCTTCTGTGGTGTTAAAACGGTTTTCATCCGGCAAGAGTTCCCTGCCGCGTGTGCACACGTCTTTACTTTGTTTACGGAGCAGAGTTATTAACGTGCATGTCTCTTAATTTAGCAACAAAAGTCACTGTAAAGACTGTCCTCAACAGCTTCTGAATATTTTTCATAAATAAAACTTCTGTGTTCCCTGCGGCGCGTGCACACGTCTTTTGTGTTTACATGAGCGGAGTTATTAACGTGCATGTCTCTTAATTTAGCAGCAAAAGTCACCGTAAAGACTGTCCTCAACAGCTTCTTAATATTTTTCATAAAGCGGGGATAAACGGATTTTTACTCCGCGCAGCGCTGTGTTGGAACATAAAGTTGACGACTGATAAACGGAAAATGCACGGAGACTGAAACCCGTGAGGCAGAGGGAGACTTGGAGCTGCTGAGACTGTAAGTATAATATCATTTGTTTGTTTTAACATTTGTGCCGTCAATTAGTAATTTATCCGGCATGATGGTGGTTTCTTTTACAAACTATGGACACAGAGAGAACTGTTGGTTAAGCACTGTGAATAAATGCAGAATAAAGGTACATTTTATGAGATTATGGACTTCTACCATTTAAGTAAGAGATGTGAAGAGAATAAATCACAATAAAATTAAGATGGTAGAATTAATAAAGGCTGCAGTACAACAAGCTATTTTTACTCAGTAGAACTAAACTGAAATGAACAAATCTTCCCAGGAAATGAATTGAAACCCTTTTCAAACATTGAAAGTTAATTTGTAGTTAAAATATAAACAACAAAAAATAAAAAAAACCCCCACTAAATTATTAAACCCTACTGTGGTGTGGGGATCTAAAAATATGAATGTTAATTTTACTGTGGAATCTATTCTTTTTATCTGCCTTCAGATGTGTGAAGACTGGAAGCTTCATTCTCACTGAGACCTTCTGAAGGTCAGAGGTCGTCAGTGGAGGAGCATCCCTGCTTCATGTGGATTTCAGCACAGAAGAATAAGATGAGCCTTTATTAGTCCCACAATGGGGAAATTCCAGGATTGCAACAGCACAGCGATAGCAACACTCAGAGCAACAATCAGAAGGCAAGAAAAAACAACATCTAGTAAACATATGTCCATATTACTATAAATGTATATATATATAGACACACAGTGCAGAGCATTATGGTTGGTTGGTGAATGTGCAGCAGAAAGTCTAAGCTCTCTCTCCGCAGATGCGGCGGGCCAGCTGGAAGTCTTTGGGCATGATGGTGACCCCCTTAGCGAAGAAGAGACCACCAGGTGGGCCTCGCTGGTCTCCTGCAGAGCCATGACGGTGAAGCTCAGGAAACGCAGGACGGTCTTGAAGTCCTGAGCGATCTCCCTCACCAGGCGCTGGACGGGCAGCTTACGGATGAGCAGCTCCGTGGATTTCTGGCAGCGACGGATCTCTCTCAGAGCCACGGGCCTGTGACGGCGAGGCCTCTTCACTCTGCCGGTGGCCGGAGCGCCTCTCCGAGCAGCCCTAGTGGCTAGCTGTCTCCTGGGGGGCTTCTTCCTCCAGTAGATTTTACGGGCGGTCTGCTTGGTTCTTGCCATCGCTCTTTATTATTCTGTCTTATATTTCTTGCACGCCGCCTAAACTCCAGCCCGGCACCCGCGTCGTTTTCGCTACAGCTCCCGGTATGTCGAGTTTCCCATTAGCACCGGGCAGTGGCCAAGTGCTAGCTAGCACTAGCTCCTCCCCGCTGTAGCGTCTCCCGCTGCAAACCGTGGCTCCGTCCGCCGACCCGGGAGACCCCCGGGGCGATCCGTGATATATATACAGAGTGAAAGGTGTAGAAAGAAGAAGGAAGATTAAAAAAAAGGCTGTTGCAACGGGCAGCCTACTCGTGTGGCGCCACCGGTCCGGCGGAACCGGAGAAGACCTTCAAATTCAAGATTCAAGGAGGTGCTGCCATCATTTTCTCCACACTAACATGCATTCAATGCAATTTAGTTGTTGTAATGACAAATTCTTTCATTTCTTTTTTTTAAGTTCTCAGCAAGAACACAATTTTGGTCATTTTTTTTTTTTTACAATTTTACTGAGCATTTAATTCTAAATAAATCACTGTTTAACAGGAAATTTTTGGCAATCCTGTGCTTTTCTTGTGGTGTTACATAGAATAGCATCACTGTAAACCATGGCAAAAGTAGCTGCTTTAAAATTTGTACTTCCTCACACAACTTTGAGTGCAAAA
Organism: Pholidichthys leucotaenia; assembly: GCA_020510985.1. Classification (NCBI taxonomy): domain Eukaryota; kingdom Metazoa; phylum Chordata; class Actinopteri; order Cichliformes; family Pholidichthyidae; genus Pholidichthys; species Pholidichthys leucotaenia. The sequence continues at coordinate 71,042,372 of CM035838.1, forward strand.
AAACTCTAAAAGTGCCATAACTTTTTGGAGAAGCTCCCACAAATTCAGGCTTTTTGGGCCACAACAATCACAAAAACAGATGACAAAATCCTGGAGGGACTGAAATACAGTGAGATTATGTATGCATGGTTCATGCATTGAATTTGTTTACTTACTCTGGGTGGTGAACATGACACGACACACCCTTTGCACTAAAGAAAGCACCTGTGAGCACTTTATGAAATGATAAGTTAAATAATAAAAAGTGCATTATTGTAACTGATTTGGGGTCAGTTCTATATGTGATAATTTATGTATTAACAAAGTTAGAAGATTCTTGGTACAATTTGCAACATTAGGTCTCGAAGATTTTTGTTTCAAGGGAAGTAAAATGGCTATTAAAATGGTAATTCCCCAGATCGAATCGAATCGATTCAGAATCTCAAGAATCGGAATCGAATCGATTCTGGAAATTAGGGATCGTTCCCAGCCCTAGTAAATATGTATATTTATTTACTGCTTTGGCTAACCTATTCTTATCTTATTTACTACTGCTCAGAGTGCTGCTATCCCTTTGCTGCTGCAATCCTGTAATTTTCCCACTGTGGGACTAATAAAGGCTTATCTTGTCTTAACCCCTTGCACTCTGGTCAATTTCCCTAAAAACGCCTAAAAATAACGTACCCAAAGTAAATCAAAAGCTGTTCTTCAACCCTTTGCAGCATCTTCATGGGGTTGGTCTCATTTAAAAGAAAACACTTTGAATTTTTTGGCAAAACAGTCATAATCTCTCTAAGTGCTCCTGCCACTGAATAACAGTCATCTAAACATACTGAACTTGAAGAAAATAAAGTTTGCCTGGGTGTTTTTTATAGATACAAATGCTTGCAAATAACACACAGCTGTCAGATCCGGGCTGGAAAATGCAACAGAAATGTAGAACCAAGTGTTATCAAGCTGAGGTCAAAATTTTGTAACAATACCGCAAAAAAAATGAATATATTACACAGTTTTCTTTACAGGTTGTTCCCAGGCGTTTTTGAACTGTGCCAAATTGTGCCAAATGGCACAGTTTGGAAAAACGTCTATAACTTTTGAATGATTCAACATAGAAGCTTGATCTTGGGCTCTAATGAAAGGTGACACTCAGGGCTGTGTGTGTGTGTGTGTGTGTGTGTGGGGGGGGGGGTTGTTTATTCATTCATTCATGAATGAATGAATGAACAAACAAGCCCCCCACACACAAAGAAGCATGCCACGTAAAAAATGTGTGGCCTTTTTTTACAAGAAAAAATAACCTACAGTGCAATAAAAATTATACTAAAATATCTGCAATGTAGAGGATAACAACTCCCCCCCCCCGCTACAGAGGAGCTCGGCGCACAAAAATGGCCATGACGGACCGTTGTAATTACCGATCGGTCAAAAGTCCTTTTTATTACTATTTTCAGTGACAAAGAATAATTTAGCTTATAACACTTACCTGTCCACAACAGCAGAGTCGTTGGCAAACATCTGTTCCTCATTGTCAGACGAACATGACGCTGGTCCGGTTGTTACGACTCGTGGTTCTGGTCACGCGACCCGGTCAAACCATGATTCCATGATTGCGGTTTTGGCGAACGATTTTTCAAAACAAATAAGAACAGTAGTAATAAAAAAAGACTGGCGAACGCTACCGTTACACACAGCGGCTTAGACAAAACAGATTTTACGCACGGGACGCACGCTTTCAATCGTCGAACTTCTCTGCTTCAATTGGCTCGTTGTATTCGCAGTCGTTGGTAGGCGGGTCCTTCTTGCTAGGTTTTCAGTCATTGGTTCTTCAAGGTTTCAGAAACCCAATTCAAGGCTCTTATTAGTCGAATGAGAGGTCAATCAAATCTAAACCAATCAAAACACTCCTTTGGCTTTCTGTTCGCGGCTGTCTGTACTGGAAGAATAGAAATGCAGCTTTTTTTTTTTTTTTTTTTTTCAGTGCACACTGTGCGTCTCAGTGTGCACTAGGACGCAGAGACGTGACCGCCCGCGGTATCCCGGAGTGCAAGAGGTTAAATGACTGATGTTTGAATTAGTGTAAATTTATTTTCACTGTCACAGCTCAATACTCCGAGTTATGTAAAAATAAAAGCCCTGCATTGCAATTTAATTTTAAGAATGATTGTTTGTGTTATGTGCTATTATTGCCAAACAGTGTCAACTGGATATACTTGCCTAAAATAAAACCTACAACCGACAGACACAATTTGTACACAAAAAATAAAAAAATGTGAGAAGAGAGCATTTTCTGACGGTGATGTTGAGGTAAGCCTTTTATTTTAAGGATGTTTTCAGTTTTTTGTCTGTAGGATAACTGCTAGTTTGTTACCTGTGGGGTTTTGGACAGTGAAATAAGTACAGATTGTCTTTCAATGCCATGCATTTTTTTTTTAAAAATTACAACCAACATTTTGCTCAGCAGAAGAAGGTACTTTTTAAAGGTTTTTTCCACTCTGCTGTAATTATTTCTAATTGGCTTAGTTTGCACCAAATGATTTTTAAAGTTATATGATTTAGAACGTTGTTTAGAATTCTTTTTGTTTTATTCTGAAATAAATAAAGAATATCAGACAACCAATCCACTAGTTGTCAAACAGAGTCTGGAGAACAGGTGAAGGATGCAGATTTATATTATATTAATACATCTGAATAATGAGCATTATGATGAAACATAAAAAGGATGAAAAGTAGCTTCTTCTAAATAAAACTTCCATCTCCAATTTATTAAAATATCGGGAACTAAAGCTGTGTGATCACTGTTGAAAGTAGGAGATGGACGATATCTTTCAGATTTAAACAATTTATGAATGTACTGTATTATTGAAAACTATACAAAAAAAATTATGGTCAGATATTCACATTATTATTATTATTATATTCACATTATTTTTCAGCACAAAAAAAGTTTGTAATATATTTGTAATATTTTTATTTCATGAATGACGCTATATATAAAACTTGACAGTTTTTTCCTGTTGTATGAATTCAGTAATGCCACATAACATTCAGAGCAATGTATATAAAAACTTCATGAGCAGCATAATCTTTATTTTAAAGGTCAAATTGCTGTTGCAGCCCTCAGCCGCTTTTATTTTAGTCGGAGATGGGCAAAATGGCTTTTTGGTTGGCAAAGGTTGCAGACCTCTGTCTTAGCATGAGCCATTTAGATCTATATTTTAAGTCCATATACACTAAGGAACGGCCATAATTGCAATGCCATCTTAATACAGTAGCTCCAAAAGGACAACCAGCCCTGTGTGCCTAGTGAGATGCCTTTGTGATTTGAAACTGTAGCTTTGCTGGGGGTGTGAGTTGTACATACATGTGGGTGTATGGAACCCACATCCAAGATTTAACAGTGCTTGTCTGTCACAGACAAAGAACGGTTTTTATCATGCAAATTTAAGAACTGAAGTGGGTCAGTGAGTTGGGATATATTAGTTAGGGGTGGGAAACAAGATCAATTCAGTGATGGATCGTGGTACTTGGCACTGGCGACAATGCAGCGATCCATAAACGCACGCATCGATCTTTTATTTAAAACAAAATGCACACACATACAAGGGGGGCTGGAAAAATTCATACTGGTCAAATCTGATCAAATGTGGTTTATTTTTCAACACAGTCTCCCCTTTGGTCCACACACTTCTTCCATTGGCGTTGCAGCGTTTGGATCCCTGTGACTGAAAAATAAACCATATTTGGTCAAATTTGACCACTGTGAACTTTTCAGCCTATGAACTTTTCACCCCCCCCCCCATATACTTTGGGCTATCAGTTAATCAATAGCATTTTCAGTCCACTAGACAGCACAAAGCAAACACCGTTAAGTCAAGTCATATAGCTTGTCTTGGAGATTTGCAGGCAGTTTTGAAAGTTAGGAAGCAGTTAGCTCAAATGTTGGGCCATTTTTGGATATCATAACAAAGATGGAAGGAAAGAGTGAGTGAGTGAGTGAGTGAGTGAGTGTTCTTGTTTAGTGCCATGTCAGCATCTATGGCTACTTCATGGCAAAATTAGAACTAATAAGAAAATTGAGTTAAAAATTATATAGAGACAGTATGATAAATGAAAGAATAAATACAGCGAGATACATATATAAATACAATAAAATAGAAACATTAAATAAGATGCTTCAGATGCACATGTGCTAAAAACCCTAAAATTTTCTTTGGTGGTGCCTTAGTAAAAATATCCTTCAGTGACTTTTGAGTATAAAAACGTTGTCTTGCTGTCATGAGAGCAGGACAATCAAGTAAAATGTGCTTTATTGATAAAAAAAAACTCCGCAAAACTGACAAGATGGTGGTGCTTCACCTTTTAATAAAAAGTTGTGGGTGAGCCTTGAGTGGCCAATACGGCATCTAGTGTATAATACCTCATCATGTTGGTTCTGAAAGTGATACAAGTGTCTATGGCTTATGGCAGGCTTAATATCATGCAGTTTATTTGCAGTACATGTGTCCCATTCAGTCTGCCACTTCTTTAAAATATAGGAGGTTATTAGAGGCCTGAGGTCTGAGGCTTGGATCTGGCATTGAGTGACTTCTTGGGTAAGGGCTCTCTTGGCAGCATTGTCTGCCTGCTCGTTACCTGACAGGCCAACATGGCTGGGGATCCAACAGAAGATGATATTAACATTATATTTCTGTAAAAAACCTAGTTTCTCTAAAATCCGGACAACAATGGGGTGATCAGTCTTTAAAAACCCAAGTGCCTGAAGACAGGATCTGGAGTCAGTAAAAATTAAGGAGCTCTGTTGTTTGGTTCTCTCAATGTGTTCCAATGCTAGAAGCAAAGCATAAGCCTCTGCTGTAAAAATTGAACATTGTTTGGGAATCCACAAATCATGCTGACTGTGCCCAGTGACAACTGCAGCAGAGACTGAGCCATCTATTTTTGATCCATCCGAGTATATGGAAATATGGTGAGGAAAACGGCATTTTATGTCCAAGATCTGCTGCTGGTACACATTTGGGTGAGTGGTTTTCTTTTTGTTTTGGCTCAAATCCAGAATGATATTGGGTTTCCTCAAACTCTATGGTGGAATGGGACAAAACTGTGTCTGTGTTACGTTGCTCATATCAGGGTTTAATTTTACCAGGTGAGGTTCTATACGGAGTCCAAAAGGAGTGATGCTCTTAGGTCTGACCTTATACATCTGCAAAAATCAAGGGTGAAAAACTGCAGAGTAGGCTGGATTTCTATGGCCAGCTTTAAGTTTAACCATAATACTGGAGAGCCAATTTCAGGCTCCTGTTCTGAAGTGAAGGCTTGTTTGCTTCAACATACAAACTTTTAACAGGAGAGGTTCTGAAAGTCCCCAAAGCAAGCCTTAGCCCTTGGTGATGGACAGTTTCTAGCGTCCTGATGTATGTTTTCCTTGATAGATAGATAGATAATTTCGAACACAAAAATATAACAAATACAAGCAAATGGCAAATGCAATAAAGTAACATTATACACTGTTCGAAAGGGAGAAGGAAGAAGTGAACACTTATTAATTCCATCTCCTCTTTTCCATAGATACACCCATGTGAATTTTATACAAATTACCACCTTTAAGACCCCAAGTAAACAACACTTGCTGATCCATAAACTATGCTCCCATACTCTAACCGAGATCTTACAAGTGCTCTATAGAGACGCAGCAGCACAGTAGAGTCCACACCCCATTTACTTTTAGCCAATACTTTAATATTTTTTTTTTTTTTTGGTTACTTATTTGTACCCGTAGGTAGATTTGGTTTGCAGTCTGGTGACAAGCCACCGGCTGCCGGTCGCTGCGTGCGCGAGCGCCCTAAACCTACATGTTTTTGGTATGCGGGAGGAAACCGGAGAAATCCCGGAGTAAACCCACGCAACACGGGGAGAACATGCAAACTCCACACAGCTCACTGTTGGTCGGGGGCTGGGATCGAACCCACGATCTCATGATCCCCGCGATCCCCCGGCCGAGGGTAAACTGTGTTGCCGCAGTGCTAAACCACTGCGCCACCATGCTAATATCTAATATTACTAGTATTATATTATAGTAATATTATATTATAATATACAGTATATATATATATATATATATATATATATATATATACACAGTATATCATAATATACTAATATTATATTATAGTATTAGTATTATAGTAATAATACTAATATCTGATTAGTAGAAATTTTATATGTGGAATAAAAGACAGCTTATTATCAAAAATAAGTCCAAGGAATTTGGTTTCTTTTACCACCTTGACAGCTTCTCCATCTATGAAAAGCTCAGGGTCACGGTGAAGAGACCGCAGCAGGCAAAAGTGCATGCAGACAGTTTTTGTTTTTGAAAATTTAAAACCATTACTGACTGACCACCTATTAATCTTGTTTATGCACAGCTGTAGCTGCTTTTCGATTGTGCTCATGTCTTTCCCCCTGTAGCAAATACAGAGGTCATCTATGTAAAGACTACAAAAGGTATTTGGTCTAAGAGCACCAACTACACTATTAATCTTAACGCTAAAAAGAGTAACCAAGAGGATGCTTCCCTGGGGGACTCCCTGTTCTTGCACATGGGGCTCTGAAAGGGTATCTCCTACTCGGACTCTTAAGTGTCTATTGGACAAAAAGTTTGAAATAAAAAAGGGCAAATGTCCCCTAAAACCCATGCCATGTAGGTCTCTTAAAATACTGTATTTCCATGTTGTGTCATATGCTTTTTCTAAATCAAAAAATACAGCAACTACATGTTCTTTTCTAATAAAACCATCATGTATATAGGCCTCTAATCTGATAAGGTGGTCTAAAGTGCTTTTACCACGTCTGAAGCCACACTAGTAATCAGTTAGAAGGCCTTCAGACTCAAGCACCCACACAAGGCGATTGTTCACCATTCTCTCCATGGTTTTACAGAGGCAACTTGTCAGAGCTATTGGATGGTAGTTGTTGGTATCAGCATGATCTTTCCCGGGTTTTGGAACAGGTATTACTACTGCTTCTTTCCAGCTTTCAGGAATACTACCTGACTTCCAGATGTTGTTGAAAACCATCAAGAGAATGGATAGTGCACTGGGGTGGGGGTGGGGGGGGGGGGGGTAAGTGTTTTAAAAACTGATAACGAATTTTATCTGGCCCCACAGCAGTGTCATGAGAGTTCCTTATTGAGAACAAAAGTTCTTCCATAGTGAAATCTTGATTGTATGGTTCTGATTTATCTGAAGAAAAGTTTTTCTTTTTGTTCTTCCTGTGCTTGTATGATCTGGAACTCAGGATGATAGTTTCCAATAGATGAATTCTTCTCAAATGATTTTGATAGTTGATTAGCTATTTCATATTTTGTCGTCAGCAGATTACCCTGATGATTAATATGCTGCATTTGAAGTCCATTCTCCTTACCCTTCATCTTTCTAATTAAATCCCAGATCTTTTTGGTAGATGTGTTGGATGTGAGGCTTGATACAAATTCCCTCCAGTTCTGTCTCTTTGCTTCACTGATGATCCTGCGTGCTTTAGCTCGACAGATTTTAAATCTGGTCAGGTTTTCTGTTGTTGGATGTTTATTCAACACCCCCTCTGCTTTTTCCCTGCCTCAATGGCCTTTTTGCAGTCATCACTGAACCATGGGTTGGACCTACGATGTGGCTTTGCTGATGTTTTTGGGACAGTCTTATCTGCAACTGTAATTAAGGTCTGAACAAAGCTCTGAACAGAGTGACAGTGTGGTTGAGGTTTCTGGCTGAATTTCTCTTTGCACAGAGAAACAAAGGAAGGCCAGTTTGCTTTTTTGAGTTGCCATTGCGGAGTTCTTGATTGCACATCCACTTCTGTAGACGTCAATATTAGTGGAAAGTGGTCACTTCCACAAAGATCATCCAAGACCCGCCACGAGAATTCCAGCACCAGCTCAGAATCACATATACAGTAAATAGGTCAATTGCAGTATAGGCTCCATGTCCTGGGTGGAGGTATGTGTGAGACCCATCGTTCCAAAGACATAGATGATTTTTAGCAATAAAATCCCCCAGTATCTTGCCTTTTGCATTTGAGCAAATTCCTCCCCACAGAGGATTATGACCATTAAAATCACCCATAAGGATGTATGGGGATGGCAACTGATTATGAAGGGCATCAAGATTTTCCGGTGTCACAATCATATCTGGTGGTATATAGAGAGAGCATAAGGTTATTGCTTTATGCAAAGTTAGACAAACTGCCACTGCTTGTAAGTTGGAGACTAAGGCCAAGTGGCTGTGAATTAGGTCATTCCTTACTAAAATTGTTGAACCACCAAATGGACGATGCACATTTGGATCATATGTAATATACATAGTATAATGTTTCAGAGACACGGGGTTGGTTGATAGCAGAAGAGTTTCTTGAAGGCAAAAAGCAAGGGGATTAAAACTAGCAGCTAAACGCTGCACTTCAGAGAAACTGGTCTTAAAGCCACGACAGTTCCACTGGATAATGTGGCTACCCACCATCTGGTAGGTAAAACAAAAGCACGCTCCTTATGCTTGCTTTTGGGGAAGGGGCTGCAACTACAGCAAGTCGTGACTTCAGACATTTCTGCATCTTCTGGATTCCCATTCTTTTGCAATTTATTTTCTTGGCTTGATTTTTCCTGAGTAGAGGAGCTGGATTTTTTCTTTTGATAATTGGTTTTGTTCTACGGACTTGCTTAGACTTTGACTTAAGGATTGACTTATTGTAGTCAGGCTTTGAGTGCTCGTTTTACTTTTAACTGGGACTCCGGAATTTTTAATACTACTTAATAATGAGGGCTTATCTTTAGTTAACCAGGTCAGATCTGTCTGGCACTCAGCAGGCTGCATCTTAGGTTTCACAACAGAGGAGAAAGTCTGCTGGAATTTGTACTTTGGGAAACCTTCTACCAGTTTACGTGCCTCAGGGTAGCTAATTTTCTTAGTACATTTGACAGTTTCAATTTCTTTTTCCTTGATCCAACAAGGACATTCCTTCGATGATGCTGCATGATTGCCTAAACAGTTACTACACTTGGGAGGTGTTGTGCAGGCCAACTCATGCCTTTCCTCTCCACATTTGCAGCAGACTGGTTTATTCCTACATCCTGCGGAGCCATGGCCAAACTTTTGGCAGTCAAAACATCTCAATGGGTTTGGAATAAAGGTATCAACAGTTACACTCCGATATCCTATTTGGATTCTTTCTGGGAGTTGATGCCAGTTGAACGTCAGAATGTAAGTGCCAGTTTTTACTGTTCGGTCATCTTTTTTTAATGGTTATCCTCTTCACGTGTGTTACTCCTTGTTGTTGCAGTTCTGAGGCTATTTCATCCTCTTCCATATTGTGGAGTTCTCTAGTACGAATTACTCCTTTGCAGCCATTTAGAGAAGGGTGAGGAAAAGCCTTCATTGGAACACCAGCCAGCACATTACACTGCAACAAATTTTCAGAATGGGATTTCTTTAAGCATTCCACCAAAATCTGGCCAGACCTTAGTTTTTTAACATCCTTAACTGACCCTGCAATACCTGAAATTCCTTTCTGTACAGCAAAAGGTGACAGCTTAGAAAGAGGCATATCTGATGAGAGCAACTCTAAAACAATAAGCCTCGGCCAATTATCACCATTTGAAACAATCATCCTGCTAATTCCTGGGTCATCCACATCGTCTTCCAACATTCGTTTTTTAGGGGTTTGTTTAGTAGCCATATTTTATAGCGTATGATTCATCATCCCTGCTCCCCACCCTCCTCGGAGCCCTACAAGGGGATGCACAGAGCCACAGACTTCCTGCAGGTTATGCACCAGGGATACAGGGATGGTATACTCGAGCAATAAAGCACAAAAGTGCAAATTACTCAACTGACCCTCCGCCATAGGCTTCTGGGATTAGGAGATGTTATACTGCCAAAAGACATCCCAGAGTAGACCTTGACAAGCCAATTGACTGGACCGGGCCCTTCCAACCTCCTGTCTAAGTGAAGTAGGAGCCAAAAGACTGTGTTGGACTTATGAAAGCCGCAGCAAGACACATTCCTCAAGAACCAGGACCTCTTCCTCCACTGACACGGGTCGCAACTCACGGCAAACAAGTTGCCCCATTTGTCACCTCATATGATCAGCAAGGGGGTGCTCAGAACCACTTTAACCCTTGGTCCCCTTAGGGGATTCTAACGCACAAAGTTGTTGGACAGTTTTACTGTAACCCTGGTAAGGGAGGCTAATAGGTACTAGTCCTTGCCCAAGGGACACCTGGGAGTATCAGCAAGGGTTAAGAGGCACTCCATCATCCTCCTAGTCCAACAGACCCCCCTCACCCAGATGCAGTTTAACGTCATACCCAGGACGGAGATGGAAGGAAAGACCTTGACATGACATACAATCCGCAAGAAGCGCTGCACAAAAAAAACAAACAAAAAAACCCCACACACACTCTGAACACGGTGGGCCAGCATACGTCTCGAAGCAGCACTAGCAATGTTCAGCTAAAGAGACATGCCGGCATGGAGCTTTTTGTCCGATCGGCAAGTAAGTAGTTTATTTATTACGCACTTTTCAGAGACATATAGTCAAAAAGTGCTGTACAATAAAATGGAATAAAAGAAAGATGATAGATAAAAAAATAATTTAAAAAACACAAAAACAAGCTATAACACAAGATTAAAATAATTTTAAAATATCAGACTTACCATTAAAAAGCAGTTGATACAACGCAGTCCTTATTAACCCCTTGCACTCCGGTCAATTTCCCTAAAAACGCCAAAAATTAACGTGCCCAAATTAAATCAAAAGCTGTTCTTCAACCCTTTGCAGCATCTTCATGGGGTTGGTCTCATTTAAAAGAAAACACTTTGAATTTTTTGGCAAAATAGTCATAATCTCTCCAAGTGCTCCGGCCACTGAGTTACAGTCATCTAAACATAGTGAACTTGAAGAAAATAAATTTGGCCTGGGTGTTTTTTTGGATACAAATGCTTGCAAATAACACACAGCTTCAGATCCGGGCTGGAAAATGCAACAGAAATGTAGAACCAAGTGTTCTACAGCTGAGGTCCAAATTTTGTAACAATACCACAAAAAATGAATATATTACACAGCTTTATTCTCAGGTAGTTCCCAGGCGTTTTGGAACTGTGCCAAATTGTGCCAAATGGCACAGTTTGGAAAAACGTCTGTAACTTTTGAATGCTTCAATGTAGAAGCTTCATTTTGGGCTCTAATGAAAGGTCACACTCAGGGCTGTGTCTGTGTGTGTGTGTGTGGGGGGGGGGGGGTTGTCGTCCCCCTCGCTACAGAGGATGGACATCGACCATCGCTACACAACAGATTAGCCTTATGTGGCGATGTGGGACAGCAGCGCAGTCACCGCGGCTCCCCCCCCCTCACTACAGAAGAATAGCAGGGGGGGGGGCGGCGTTCACAGTCTGGACGCGGCAAACAACCCCTTGTACCGCGGCGCACGAACTTCAGACTTCGTGCGCCGCACAGTTGTAATTTACCGATCGGTCAAAAGTCATTTTGGATTACAATTTTCAGGAATAAAGAATAATTTAGCTTATAACACCTTACCTCTTCACAGCAGTGTCCTGGCGAACTTCTCTTCCCCATTGTCAGACGAACGCGACACTGGTCCGCTCGTGGTTCTGGTCTCGCGACCCGATCAAAACATAATTCCATTATTGCGGTTTTGTGCTTCCATGATTGTGGTTTTTGGCGAACGATTTTTCAAAACAAATAACAGTAGTAATTAAAAAAAGACTGGCGAAGGTGTGTGTGTCACTCAGCCTTCGTCGTCAGCCTCCGTCGGTCTATGACCATGGAAGAAATCATAACGTCTACTCTGCTGGAACAAAAACAAAATAAGTACCGCCTGTGGCCGAACATGCCGATGCGCGAATGGCACTCCCTGTCACACAGGTTGCATTTGTGGATGGTCTCCGTGCTGCTGGGTCTGTGGGGTTCTTCCTGCAGGTCCTTTTTTTTGATCCGCTGCAGCAGTCAGTCTTCACCCAGCCTAAAAAAAAAACAGCTCGCGAACTTCTCTGCTTCAATTGGCTCACTGCATTCACAGCGTTGGGAGGCGGGTCCTTCTTGCTAGGTTTTCAGTCATTGGTTCTTCAAGGTTTCAGAAACCCAATTCAAGGCTCTTATTAGTCGAATGAGAGGTCAATCAGATGAACTAATCTGTTCGCGGCTGTGTCTGCAGCTTTTATTTTCAGTGCGCGCTTGGACGCCATACACCACCTACATCACAATCTCCATCATGCGTCCTAGAGCGCACGAGGGCGCACGAGAGCGCCCTCGTGCACTCTAGGATGCAGAGACTTGCCCGTCCGCGGTACAACGGAGTGCAAGAGGTTAAACAAAAAGTTTTCAGCTGCTTTTTAAGAGTCCAGAGTCTGCTAAACATACGTATGTGGAGTGGAAGTCTATTCCAAACAGCACCGTCCACCACCCTCCCTGTGTGCAGACATATCTCCGAGGAAAATGAATCCCCGAGAATACTTTATTATGTTGTGTGTCTGGGGTCCGATGCCATCCTAGACCCCAGACACAGGTTATTGTTGTATTTGTTGTATCATCGAGATGGTGACATCCTACAAGTACCTGGGTGTTCATCTGAACAATAAACTAGACTAGTCGCACAATACCGACGCACTCTACAAGAAGGGACAGCGCAGGCTGTTACTACTGAGGAGACTCAGGTCTTTTGGTGTACAAGGGGCGCTGCTGAAGTCATTCTATGACACGGTGGTGGCATCAGCCATCACTTTTGGAGTGGTCTGCTGGGGCAGTGGCATTACAGCAGCCGATAGGAAGAGACTGAACAAACTGATCAAGAAAGCTAGCTCTGTCCTGGGGCAGCGCCTTGACCCAGTGGAGGAGATAGGAGAGAGAAGGATGGTGGCTAAACTGTCATCTCTGCTGGAGTCCGAGTTCCACCCTATGCAGGACATACTGAATGCACTGTGGAGCTCATTTAGCAGCAGACTACATCATCCTAGGTGCACAACCGAGAGGTTCCGCAGGTCCTTCCTACCTATGGCTGTCAGACTGTACAACCTAAGCAGGGCTGCTCGCAGAGATAGCAAAAAGACGTGACAACCTAATAGTATTGAATGCAAAAGACGCAATAGACTTACACAATGGTCCCCTCCGGTATACAACTAGGAAAATACCGGTCGCTATGGAGGGTGAGAATATGTATGGGTACATAATCATACCATGTAGGATAACTAAGTAGACGGTTGTGCTGTTTCATTCCATCTAGCACCAATGCTCCGCACTGTGTGTGTTTATATATTTATTCCATCTAGCAACAATGCTCCACGCTGTGTGTGTTTATATATTTACATATTTATTCCATCTAGCTACAATGCTCCGCACTGTGTTTATATATTTATATATTTATTTCATCTAGCAACAATGCTCCACACTGTGTGTGTTTATATATTTACATATTCATTCCATCTAGCTACAATACTCTGCACTGTGTATTTATATACTCATATATTTATTCCATCTAGCTACAATGCTCCGCACTGTGTGTTTATATATTTATTCCATCTAGCTACAATGCTCCGCACTGTGTGTTTATATATTTATTCCATCTAGCTACAATGCTCCGCACTGTGTGTCTATATATTTATATATTTATTCCATCTAGCTACAATGCTCCGCAATGTGTGTATGTGTGTATATATATGTGTGTGTGTGTGTATACACACACACATACATACACACATACATACATACATACATACATACATACATACATACATACATGGGGGCTGCACGGTGGCGCAGTGGTTTAGCACTGTGGCAGCACAGTTTTACCCTCGGCCGGGGGATCGCGGGGATCATGAGATCGTGGGTTCGATCCCAGCCCCCGACCAACAGTGAGCTGTGTGGAGTTTGCATGTTCTCGCCGTGTTGCGTGGGTTTACTCCGGGATTTCTCCGGTTTCCTCCCGCATACCAAAAACATGTAGGTTTAGGGCGCTCGCGCACGCAGCGACCGGCAGCCGGTGGCTTGTCACCAGACTGCAAACCAAATCTACCTACGGGTACAAATAAGTAACAAAAAAAAAAAAAAAATATATATATATATATATTTAAATGTACATATTTATACTCGCTGCTCTTGTTTTTTTTTCTTGCCTTCTGATTGTTGCTCTGAGTGTTGCTATCCCTGTGCTGTTGCAATCCTGGAATTTCCCCATTGTGGGACTAATAAAGGCTTATCTTATCTTATCTCATCTTATTTTGTTTCCATGTTTTTGTCTGCTCATATGTCTTGGTTTATCTGTGTTCCTGTTTTGCCCCTCTCTCTCCAGGCACTCCCCACTGGCTGCTCACAACCTGCCTCTGCTGTGAGCAGCTTGCAGTCAACTCACCTGCAGCTCAGCTCACACCTGTATTCATTTATGCCATTAGTTCACTCAGTATTTATACCCTTTCTGTTCTCCTGGCATTTGTTGCAGCCACGCAAATGTTCAGGTTAGACCTAGTTCCACGGTCAGCCTCCCCCTCAATTCTCTCCAGAGCATTCCCTGCTCTTCAGCTAACATGTAAGATCTCTTCATTGCATTTTTGGGTTGTGTATGCACTGTGATTGTGGACCGTCATATGCATGTTTTTCCTCAATAAACTGCCTCACTGTAGTTAAGCATCTGAGTTTGTTATTGCCCCAGAGGGGCATACATGGCATATTATATGAAAGAGATGCCAACAGCTTTACTTTGGGACATGATTTGAGGTTAAATAATGTGAAAAAATTTTAAATACAGTGGTGTGAAAAAGTGTTTGCCCCCTTCCTGATTTCTCATTTTTTTGTATGTTTATCACACTTAAATGTTTCAGATCATCAAACAAATTTAAATATTAGACAAAGATAACACAAGTAAACACAAAATGCAGTTTTTAAATGAAGGTGTTTATTATTAAGGGGAAAAAAAATCCAAACCTACATGGCCCTGTGTAAAAAAGTGATTGCCTGCCCCCCGTTAAAACATAAATTAATTGTGGTTTATCACCTCTTTGGAAAGTTGAGTTCAATTTCTCTAGCCACACCCAGGCCTGATTACTGCCACACCTGTTTTCAATCAAAAAAATCACTTAAATAGGACCCGCCTGACAAAGTGAAGTAGGGCAAAAGATCCTCAAAAGCTACACATCATGCTGTGAGCCAAAGAAATTCAAGAACAAATGAGAAACAAAGTAAGTGAAATCTATCAGTCTGGAAAAGGTTATAAAGCCATTTCTAAAGCTTTGGGACTCTAGTGAACCACAGCGAGAGCCATTATCCACAAATGGCAAAAACATGGAACAGTGGTGAACCTTCCCAGGAGTGGCTGGCTGACAAAAATTACCCCAAGAGCGCAGTGATGACTCATCCAAGAGGTCACAAAAGACCCCACAACAACATCCAAAGAACTGCAGGCCTCCAGACTCCACCATAAGAAAGAGACTGGGCAAAAATGGCCTGCACGGCAGAGCTCCAAGACAAAATCCACTGCTGAGCAGAAAGAACATAAAGGCTTGTCTCACATTTGCCAGAAAACTTCTTGATGATCCCCAAAACTTTTGGGAAAATATTTTGTAGACTGGCGAGACAAAAGTTGAACTTTTTGGAAGGTGTGTGTCCCATTACACCCGGCGTAAAAGTAACACAGCATTTCAGAAAGGGAACATCATACATTAGGGCTGCACGGTGGCGCAGTGGTTTAGCACTGCGGCAGCACAGTTTACCCTCGGCCGGGGGATCGTGGGGATCATGAGATCGTGGGTTCGATCCCAGCCCCCGACCAACAGTGAGCTGTGTGGAGTTTGCATGTTCTCCCCGTGTTGCGTGGGTTTACTCCGGGATTTCTCCGGTTTCCTCCCGCATACCAAAAACATGTAGGTTTAGGGCGCCCGCGCACGCAGCGACCGGCAGCCGGTGGCTTGTCACCAGACTGCAAACCAAATCTACCTACGGGTACAAATAAGTAACAAAAAAAAAAAAAAAAATACCAACAGTAAAATATGGTGGTGGTAGTGTAATGGTCTGGGGCTGTTTTGCTGCTTCAGGACCTGCAAGACTTGCTGTGGTAAATGGAACCATGAATTTTGCTGTCTACCAAAAAATCCTGAAGGAGAACATCCGGTCATCTATTCGTGACCTCAAGCTGAAGCGCACTTGGGTTCTACAGCAGGACAATGATCCAAAACACACTAGCAAGTCCATCTCTGAATGGCTTAAGAAAAACAAAATGAAGACTTTGGAGTGGCCTAGTCAAAGTCCTGACCTGAATCCGATTGAGATGCTGTGGCATGACCTTAAAAAGGCGGTTCATGCTCGAAAACCCTCCAATGTGGCTGAATTACAACAATTCTACAAAGATGAGTGGGCCAAAATTCCTCCACAGCACTGGAAAAGAATCATTGCCAGTTACTGCAAATGCTTGATTGCAGTTGTTGCTGCGAAGGGGGGCCCAACCGGTTATTAGGTTTAGGGGGCAATCACTTTTTCACACAGGGCCATGTAGGTTTGGATTTTTTTCCCCTTAATAATAAACACCTTTATTTAAAAACTACATTTTGTGTTTACTTGTGTTATCTTTGTCTAATATTTAAATTTGTTTGATGATCTGAAACATTTAAGTGTGACAAACATACAAAAAAAATGAGAAATCAGGAAGGGGGCACACACTTTTTCACACCACTGTATTTAGGATCGTGACACCTGATTATCGTTGAATCGTGATAGGATCAAATCGTGATCCAAGTATTGCGATCCGAATCGAATTGCCCCTAATCTTGGTGCTATCATCCATCCATCCATCCATCCATCCATCTTCCATGACAACTATCTGCTGATCTGCTATGTCATATTTAAAATACTGATAATGATATATAAATTCAGCATACTAAATCTCAGGTTTTACAAAATGAGAAGATGCTACACTTACGATCCTCTGTGGGCAGAACCTGTAGAGAATAGATCCACTCAATCAATATGTTCTTATCAACCACATCAAGTGCATCCAGTACGTCAAGACCAGACAGGGCAAAAAATACGACAGATAACCTAGAAAGAGAGCAAAATGACACCCATTTAGAAACTATGAATATGACAAGATATTTCACACTGTGGAAGCATGGCAAAAAGCAACAACAAAAAAAATACTTGGTTAGCCAATGGAAGTGTGTGAGGGGATATTACAATTACAATAACACAGTTATAGACCATCAAAAGTAGTTAGTCAACTTATTATCCAGGAATAATAATGTTTTTGCTGTTTTCAGCATTAATTTTTTTTTTTTCAATTATATTTTTATTGGTGATCTTGGTCAGATTGTTTACAATGAGAGCAGTACTTTATTACAAGGGAATAAAAATTAGTAAAAGCTTAGAATTTGCCATCATTCAAATAGAATAAAAAGAAAGGTAAATAAAAAGTAATACACAAGAAAATGCCCTCGATTAATCTTCCCATAAGTTTTTTTTTTTTTTTTTTTTCCAGTATAAAAAATAACATGTAGACAAAAATGAACAGTGGACAAGTGGTATTAAATTTTCGGTTTTGCTCTTTTCTTCCCTTCAATGGGATAGATTACTTAAAGTCTCTCCTTTGATTTCCTGTATACTGGGTCCATTTAAGCCAGTATTTATCAAATTTATCTCTTTGTAGTCGTAAAGACATGGTAATCCTTTCAATTATAAATATCTGGTATACCATATCATGTAAATCCTGAATTTTTGGTATGTCTGTTCGGAGCCATTTTCTCGTTAAAACTTTCTTTGCTGACAATAGTACAATTCTCATTAAATATTTATCTGCAAATGAGGCTATGTTAGGAATTTCCAAACCTAAGAACATGTACAGGAAGTTAAAGGGGACATGGGTAGAGAAAACCTTTTCCAGGCACTTATGTGTGTCTTTCCAAAATGGGGTAACTTTTGGGCAGGCCCAGAATACATAATGATTAGCCTCTTCATTTCCACATAGTCTCCAACAACCGGTACCTAAATTTTGGTGGGGGTTTTTGGACTGGGGTGATAAAGAAACAAATTAAATTTTTCCACCCAAATTCCCTCCAAATAGTTGAATAAGTAGTTTTCCATTGCACTGTACATAATGATTCCCAGTCACTATCATCTATTGCTGATCCTGTTTCTTTTTCCCATTTCTTCTTAATATATAGGGTATTGGTGGATTTGTCTGCTTGAAGTCCCTGATAAAATCTTGCTATAATTTTCTGAACAGTAGTAGTGTTAAAGGCCATTTGAAATATATTTAGAATTTTATTATCCTTCTTATCAGTCTTGGTCCTTATAATTTCATTATATCTATGTCTCAACTGTAGGTACCTAAAAAAGTCTTGGTTATTTAACCCCTTTTTTGATTTAAGGGTTTGGAAGTCTGCTAGCTCCCCCTTGTGGTTAAATGTGAAGTATGAAGTGAGTCCCATTGACGTCCATTTTTGAAATCTTGTGTCATTACGGTTTGGTAGAAATTCTGTGTCGTAAGCACACCATCTTAACATCATTTCAGTCTTGGTTAGTTTGTTCTCTCTACTTACGTCATTCCAAATCTTAAAAGTGAATTTTAGCCAGGGATTATCCAGCTCTTTCAAATGTGATTGCAATTTCCTGTCTGCTATCATTGCTTGTATAGGGGGGGCCCTTAGTGATTTTTTCTTCTATATCTTTCCACCTAGATTTGAACATTGGATCACATAAGCAAACCAATGGTCTTAATTGGGCAGAGTAGTAGTAGTCCCTCATACATGGCAAAGATAAGCCACCTCTGTCCTTTGGCAGTTGTAATGTACTGTATCTTATTCGAGGTTTTTTCCCAAGCCATATATAGCGGGAAATCAACTTGTCCCATTCTACAAATTGTTGTTTTGACACTTCAATTGGGAGAGTTTGGAAAAGGTAAAGTAATCGGGGTAAAATGTTTATTTTTATTGATTCTATTCTATTAATTAGTCCTAAAGTTGGTATTAGACTCCATTTTCTTAAATCCGATTTTATTTTGGAATTTAATGGGCCATAATTCTTTTCAAACAACTTTCCAGTGTCTCTACTTAATATCACGCCAAGATATTTCATGGAGTCTTTGTCCCATTTAAAATTGTATTTATTTTTTTAACTCCATTGAGGGTTGGTAATTTAAGGTCATAATTTGTGTTTTTTCAATATTTAATTTGTAACCTGAAAGTGATCCAAACTGCTCTAATATCTCCATCAATCTAGGTAGAGATTTATTTGGTTGACCTAAATAAATTAGGACATCGTCTGCAAAAAGTGATATCTTCTGAATGTCCCCATGTATATCAATTCCCTCAATTAAATTATCTTGTCTAATGTATTGGCTAAGCGGTTCAATAAATAAAGTGAATAAAATTGGTGAAAGGGGGCAGCCCTGGCGACATGATCTTTCAAGTGAGACTGGTTTTGAAAGACTACCATTTATTTTTATTTTGGCTGTTGGTTGGTGGTAAATTGCCTGGATGGCCTTAATGATTATATGGTGAAATCCCAATTTATTCAAAACTTTATAAAGAAATGCCCATCTCACTGAGTCAAATGCTTTTTCAGCATCTAAACCCATTAGCAATGCCTCAATCTTATTTTTTTTAATATGGTGTATAACGTGGAGGGTCCTTCTAATACCGGCTTGAGTCTACCTCTGGCGGATAAAACCAGTTTGATCATGATTAATAAGTCTGGGTATAATATTGTCAAGTCGTTTTGCTATTATGGACGTGTATATTTTGTAGTCTAGGTTTAAGACTGATATTGGTCGATACTGGCTACAATTCAACTTATCTTTTCCCTCTTTTGGGATGACAGTGATCATCGCTTCTTTCCATGAGGGAGGTAGATCCCCTCCCTTCAATACCCAGTTACACACTTCCCTCAGTCTTGGAATTAATTCCTCCCTGTAGGTCTTATACCATTCACCAGAGTAGCCGTCTGGGCCAGGGCTTTTATGTGGTTTTAGTCTTGTAATTGCATCATTGATTTCTTTATTTGTGATTTCTTTTATTAGGTTACTGTTCTCCTGTTCAGTGACACCGGGGAGAGTTAGTGAACTTAAAAAGATTTCAATGTGGTCACAATTGTTTAATTTAGGCTGTGAGTAAAGGTCTTTGTAATAGGTTACAAAACTCTCCTGAATTTCTGTAATATCATCATGTGTAATCCCAGTTTTGGGATTTTTTAGTCTATAAATTGTGTTATCAGCCTGTTGTTTTCTTAGTTTAAAAGCTAGCCATTTCGTTGACTTCCCTCCAGCTTCATAATAATTTTGTTTTAGATAAGCTTTTTTTGCGTTTCATCAGAATACATGTTATCAATTTCTTTTTGTAATCTTTTTATTTCATATTGTTTGTCATTGTTTAAAGTAATTTTGTGTTGTCTTTGTAGTTCCTTAAGATCCATTTGTAATTTTTCGAGTTTTTCTTTTTTTTGCTTTTTAATGAAAGAGGTGCTGGCAATAATTTTGCCTCTTATAACCGCTTTAAAAGCATCCCATAAAATGGATGGTGACACTTCCCCATTATCACTTTCCTTAAAGTATTCATCAATTTCTTCTTTTAATTTCTCTTTCATTTTTGAATCATTTAAAATATTGGAATTAAGTTTCCAAGTTGTGGTTTTGCGAGTATCATTCATACAGATAGATAAATATATTGGAGAGTGATCTGACAGATCAATTGTGACAATATCACTTGTTTTAATCTTATATCTGTCTTTATTAAATGTGAAGAAGTAATCAATTCTCGAATATGTAGAATGGGGGGCAGAAAAATGTGTATAATCGCGTCCAGAAGGGTTAAAATCTCTCCAGATATCGATAATTCCAGTTTCACTCATGATACTGTTTATTTTCTTTATTATTGATTTTTTTTGTGCTGAATCATTCTTAGAACTGTCCAGTTTTGACAACCGTATATTCATGTCCCCTCCACATATCAACATTCCATCAGTTTCAGATACCATCATTTCAAACATCTGTTTATAAAAATTCCAATTACCTACTGGTGGTGCGTATATGTTGAGAATAGTTACTAATGAGCCATCAATTTTTCCTTTTACCAATATATATCGCCCCTCTTTATCCTTCTTGTCAGATAAATATTCAAAACAAATCTGTTGTGAAATGAGAATTGCGACACCTCTACGGTGGCCAAGTTTGTATGATGATCCATAGACATACTTATAAAAACCTCGTTTAAGCTTTTTGAGTTCTTGGTCTAATACATGCGTTTCTTGTAGAAGGGCCACATGTATCTTTTCTTTTTTGAGTTTGGAGAGTATTTTGGACCTTTTTTGTGGGCTGATAATTCCATTTACATTAAAGGAGATGACATTGATAGTCTGATTGTTTGCTATAATTTGTTTTTCCTTTTTCTCTTCCTTCCTGATTAATCGGAATAAACATAAGTATACCACTTGTCCAAACAGTGCTGCTCTGAACTGCAGCCAAACAAAACAATAACAAACATTTGAGGAAATAAACCAGGATTTCCGTTTGTGGGGTTTAAAGAAAAACAAACCCTGTAAGACCTGATGTTGCGAGTCTTTAAGAGGGTAAGCCACTTGCGTCAGGGTGGGCCCTCTAGTGGAGCGTCCATCGTCACGCCTTTCCTCCATATTATGCCTGAACAGCCATTTCTCGGCAGCTGATTTAGATTGGCAATAAGTCTTAGGTTTCACTCATTTCTCGTGTTTAGTTATTGTATTATCTCTTAATAGAAAAACCATGTATATATAAAAAAATTAAAAGAAAAAAAAAATAATAAAAAATAAATAAAAAAATAAAATAAAATAAACCACGGATAAGTCATTATTAAATCAGATTACCTGTAACTGGGCTATAAATTGAACAGCAGATTTATATTGGCGTTTTTACATGGATTCCCTTCTGTATTGTTGCAGTCTCTCCTTTATTGATGATGGTCCCGTCTGGCCTGGATCCAGCGGTGTGCGTCGCTTTCCTCTTGTACTTCCTCTAGTGGTCCACGCTGTTTTCTGAATCCGTGCCATCAGTGTCTACGGTGGCTTGTAGACAGTGACTGGGAATCCTCTGTCGAACATGTCTTTAGTTGCATCTTCAGCGGTGTTATAAAGTTTTGTTTCGTCTGGGTAGAACACTCGGAGTTTAGCTGGGAACGGGGTCTGGAAATGTACCCCTCGTTGTTTTAGGATCTTTTTAGCCTCTGCATATGTCTGTCTCTGTTTAAGGACGTCGGGTGCATAATCGTGATCAAGGTTAATCTGTTTACCCTTCCACTGGAATCCCCTCATTTGCCAAGTTTTTCTGAGCACCTCTTCCTTGCTCTTGTAACTGGTAAAGCGTACAATGATGGATCGAGGTGGTGCTCCGGCCGGGGGAACTGCCACCAGGGCGCGGTGTGCGCGTTCAATATGCAAATCCAGTGTCGAGGGCAGTTGGAGCTTTTCCCTCAGAAGATTTTCGACAAAATCTATCATAGTCGGAGCACCTTTCTCTTCGTTTTCAATCACACCATATATCCGTACATTATTTCTACGAGAACGCCCCTCCTGGTCGGTGATTTGGGCCTGTAGCTTAGATTGGAGTTTCACGAGCTCTGAAATCACCTCCTCTATTGTTTCCACTTGTTCCTCCGTTTCCCAAAATGCATCCCTCCACTGTTTCGAGTCTTGCATTAATCTTGCTGATTTCTGCCTCAACTTCATTCAACTGTTGCGTATTTTCTTTCCTGAAGTCCCTGATTTCCATCAGTATCGCCTTCAAATCAATGCTGTCGTCTTCCTCCATTTTGCTGGCACCAGCACTAGCCAAACCGACGCTGTCGTCGTTAGCTTCAGTTTCTTCGGTATCAAACTCCGTAGTTTCAGCCTGTTTCTTGGTTTTTGACTTGCCTTTTACCATTGCCCTTTTAGTTGATCGTCTTGAGCTGGTAGTTCTATAGGTTTTCGCGTTTTAAGGGCTTTTTCAATATGAACGTGCCGGGAGCAGAGGTTCTATGCTGTTGCCTTCATGGCGTGCACCCGCGTCCCCTCAGCATTAATTTATTTTAAAGATGCACTCCAGTGGCTCTAAAAACACCTCAAAAGCAAATGTGTATTGCCCAAAATAGTATATTGTAGCTTTTTACACTCTCTGAGTGTGACTGGCTTGGCACAACGCCCACTTGGCACGGCTCAAACCTATACGGTCTGATGCCCCCAGATTCTTCCTTATCATCCCATTCTTCGGAACTATAATCGTCTGAAGATTGGACAACACAAACCAATTCCAGACTACATGTGCGGGAACCATCGTGGATGTTTTCAGCCGCTTCCATCCTGTGTTTACAATGAGCAGCCAAGCGCTGTGTTCTCCCGATGACGTGACTGCATGGCAGCGGGGTTTTCAAGCCACTGACGTAATTGGTGACATGGCGCTCATGAAAACGTCGGATATTCGCGTGAAAAAAAGCCTGTTTGACTTAGAACTGCACAGACCAACCTATTTTGTCATATTGTATTACAGTGGGGGAAAAAAGTATTTAGTCAGCCACCAATTGTGCAAGTTCTCCCACTTAAAAGATGAGAGAGGTCTCCAATTTTCATCATAGGTATACTTCAACTATGAGAGACAAAATGAGAAAAAAAAATCCAGAAAATCGAATTGAAGGATTTTTAATGAATTAATTGGTAAGTTCCTCAGTAAAATAACTATTTGGTCAATAACAAAAGTTCATCTCATTACTTTGTTATATACCCTTTGTTGGCAATGACAGAGGTCAAAACGTTTTCTGTAAGTCTTCACAAGGTTTTCACACACTGTTGCTGGTATTTTGGCCCATTCCTCCATGCAGATCTCCTCTAGAGCAGTGATGTTTTGGGGCCGTCGCTGGGCAACACGGACTTTCAACTCCCTCCAAAGATTTTCTATGGGGTTGAGATCTGTTGACTGGCTAGGCCACTCCAGAACCTTGAAATGCTTCTTACAAAGCCACTCCTTCGTTGCCCGGGCAGTGTGTTTAGGATCATTGTCATGCTGAAAGACCCAGCCACGTTTCATCTTCAATGCCCTTGCTGATGGAAGGAGGTTTTCACTCAAAATCTCACGATACATGGCCCCATTCATTCTTTCCTTTACACGGATCCGTCATCCTGGTCCCTTTGCAGAAAAACAGCCCCAAAGTATAATGTTTTCACCCCCATGCTTCACAGTAGGTATGGTGTTCTTTCTCCTCCAAACACGACAAGTTGAGTTTTTACCAAAAAGTTCTATTTTGGTTTCATCTGACCATATGACATTCTCCCTATCCTCTTCTGGATCATCCAAATGCTCTCTAGCAAACTTCAGATGGGCCTGGACATGTACTGGCTTAAGCAGGGGGACACGTCTGGCACTGCAGGATTTGAGTCCCTGGCGGCGTAGTGTATTACTGATGTAGCCTTTGTTACTTTGGTCTCAGCTCTCTGCAAGTCATTCACTAGGTCCCCCCGTGTGGTTCTGGGATTTTTGCTCACCGTTCTCGTCATCATTTTGACCTCACGGGGTGAGATCTTGCGTGGAGCCCCAGATGGAGGGAGATTATCAGTGGTCTTGTATGTCTTCCATTTTCTAATAATTGCTCCCACAGTTGATTTCTTCACACCAAGCTGCTTACCTATTGCAGATTCAGTCTTCCCAGCCTGGTGCAGGTCTACAATTTTGTTTCTGGTGTCCTTTGACAGCTCTTTGGTCTTGGCCATAGTGGAGTTTGGAGTCTGACTGTTTGAGGTTGTGGACAGGTGTCTTTTATACTGATAATTAGTTCAAACAGGTGCCATTACTACAGGTAACGAGTGGAGGACAGAGGAGCCTCTTAAAGAAGAAGTTACAGGTCTGTGAGAGCCAGAAATCTTGCTTGTTTGTAGGTGACCAAATACTTGTTTTACCAAGGAATTTACCAATTAATTCATTAAAAATCCTTCAATGTGATTTTCTGGATTTTTTTTTTCTCATTTTGTCTCTCATAGTTGAGGTATACCTATGATGAAAATTGGAGACCTCTCTCATCTTTTAAGTGGGAGAACTTGCACAATTGGTGGCTGACTAAATACTTTTTTGCCCCACTGTATGTGTTGAAAAATTAAATGAAGTCAAAAAAGTGCCATCGGCACTTTAAGGCGCCTTCACAACAAACGCGAACAGGCAAATTTTCCGTGCGGCACATTTACATTATAAATGTAAACATGCAAACAGACATGAATTCACCGTCTGAGTGAGATGCAGACAGGCAAAGGTGCCTTTATAACTTCTGCAGCTGTGTTCAACCTGCTGTGGCAACTGTCAAAATAACATCATGCTAAGGTTTACATTATCCAACGGGGGGCTCAACTGAAAAAGTTGTCCCTGCCTCCAAAACTTCACAAGATAATCGCTGTTTACATTGCTAGCTTGCTAGCCTTGTCAGCACGTCCGTGGCAGGAATCCGTGGGTAAATAACTGACAGCCCAATTCAGCTGAAGAGCTCCCGTCCTTCTGTTTGCAAGTGAGTGGCAGTCTCATTTTCAAACTAGTTTGCTCTCCAGTGTTGATACTTTTATTCCAATGATGGCAGAATCTCAAAGCTAGTGCTATCCCTTGGATGTGAATGCGTGATTTCACATGTGCTCGCCTCTTTCCATTGACTTTGTATGCATTTGTGCCACCTGTTCATGTTTGGTGTGAAGGCACCTTTAGAATTGCTTGGAAAGAGCTTTTACATCTTCCACCTACTTACAGTAAGTATGTGCGGCTCTATGAATATTCTAATTAGTTCCACCCATACTCCCACCCACCAGTAGTGGTTGCTGCAAGGCCAGTGTTGTGCCGAGAAATGCATGTCTGCAGCAGAAAACACCCCCCTTTTTTATTTGTAAAATCGTATAAAGGGTTACAACACTGGCTGCAGTGTTATATTTGTCGTTTGTGTGTGGTTTTACAGCACCGCTCCTCAGAAACGCGCTCCTAATTTGGATGTGGCAGCTCTCAGCTCACAGTGCGGTGCCCCATTCGCTGGCGAAGTGAGCCAAGAGCAGCTCAATTTGAACGTGGCTGTGCGAGACTGCCTCTGTGCCTCTCTCCGCTCTCTCTCTCTGCTGCTACCCCAACCCGCTCTGCCTCAATCCTACTGCTCCTCCCTCTTCCCCCAAGGTAGCCAAGAGTATCCGTCTGATTGGCTAATGTTATAACCAACCAGGCTAAGCAGGAATAGTTACATAGCTACTAATGGTCTGTCCAAACTCACCTGTCTCAGGAAAGTGTTACCAAACTGGAAATTCACAGGAAAAAAAAACCCCACACACACTTGGGACTGTGGTGAGAGTTTGCGCTTGATATGTCTTGTAAGTCACAAAACACATGTTACAGACATGTTAACAGGAAAAAAAAAATTGATTTTTGCCAGTGTCACTTTAACAATAGAAAAAAACTTGATTTCTGGTGGAGTGTCACTTTAAAATGCACATTTTTAGATCAACATATGGACTCTTTTATGAATGCAACAGGTATATCTGGTGCATTCATATAGATTAGATACATCTTTAGTCTTTTCTGAGTTTATACTTTGCAAGCAAAATGGTCAGTCAGACAGCAACTCATACCAGCTCGGACATCGCCCGGGTTAAACAAAGTCAGGAGTTCCTGGCAGCGGAAGGCGAATTACAGAGCTGTGTGGAGGAATCTGATCAGACCTAAATGAAACAGTCATTGTCGCCCCCGACAGACTGCTATGATGATGATGATATTAAAAAATTTAAAAGAACTCAAACACAAGATTGACAAATGGTAGGGAAAATCTCAGTTTTCAATCACAGAATATGATAGTTCTATACTCTCAAATATTACTTTATACAATATCAAACTGACTGAAACAAAGCAATCTTATTCCAAATTTTGAACCAAGACATACATTTTCTAATAACTGGCATCGGATTAAATGTCGGTGCTTATGAGGAACTGATATCAAATACTTTTAAGTTCAATTGATAGTAATACATAATTTTCTTAAATGAATTAAATCAAAATGCAAGTCTGTGCATTACTAATAGACAAAGTTTACAGTTAGGTTGGACTGTTCTGAGATCTGATTCCTTCATTTTGCCTTTTTTCTTCAAGTTAATTTTGATTAAATAATTTTAAACGCAAGTTACCTTGAAATAAATCCACTATTCGACTTTCTCGGTATCTGTTATTCCTCATATGTTGTCTCATTTTATGTTATGAGTTTCAAACGTGGGTAAATAATACTTAATAAAAGTTTAGGCAGCGATTTGTTAAATTTATAACTTAACAACCAACGTAACTCCGCAGTTCGCTTTCAAATTAAATTAGCTTTATGACTACCATAATACCGACAAACACAAAGTAGATAAATTTGATCGCATTTCAGTTTTTTTGCCATACCTTCACTGGCTGATGTTAGCTACTATGCAAAGCTAAATAGCATTAGCCTTCATTCAAAACTGCTGGTGACAGTTAGCTCCGATGCTCGTTAAGTTCCTTATAAAAACTGATAAAATGAAGCTCCGTTCTTCGTCCCGATAAACTAACCTTGTTGTTTCCAGCGATGCGTATCTCTCCGGTAACACCTGTAGAGTTCGTTGGAAGAACCGTACATGTCGGTCTTTTAAAAAGTCTATTTGCTCAAATTCTTCAAACTCCGTCTCCTCTTCCGCCATCTTTGCTTCCGTATCTATGTAGAATCTTTTCCTGTACGTCTGTTTATTTCAAAATAAAAGTTTCAACTAAATGACAGTGTCTGTGCAGTCTGGGACAACCAAAAACAGCAGCAGCAGCGGTAGCCCCGGCACACACACAAGATGTATTAAAATGAGCTAATGGGCCCCTCCACAGAGCTAGAGTAGACCAGAGTCCTCACATCTAACATTTTGATGGCAAATTTGGGCGCCATATTGGTACTGGATAGCCCTTGCATTGTGATAATGGTGTGATTTTGTTCATGGGACGTATTATTCCGTGACATGGGTGGTGGCTCCACCTTTCTGGTTCCTCTTCTTCTTCATTGGACCTAAACTGGCCCGAGAAATACCCACTACGGTGCCAACAGGTGATTCAATATGCAATAACACTGCTGTAAAAGACACCATCTTCATAAAGAACACAGACGAAAGAGAGGTCATTGAAATTGTTAAATCGTTCAAAAGTAAAACATCTACTGACTGCGATGGTATTGATATGCTACTAGTCAAAACTGTTATCGAATGCATAGTGAAACCACTGACGTATATCTGTAACCTGTCTCTCCAATCAGGTATATTTCCCAATGCAATGAAAATAGCTAAAGTAATTCCGATTTACAAGACAGGCGACAGAGGGGAACTCTCCAACTACAGACCAATTTCACTATTACCGCAATTTTCCAAGATACTTGAAAAAATATTCTATGAGAGAATTGACAACTTCATACTGAAGAATGATTTATTGTGTGAGCAGCAATATGGGTTCAGACACAAAAGGACAACAGCATATGCCTTAATGGAATTTACAGAAAAAATATCAACAGCCATTGAAAATAAAGAGTATTCAGTTGGAGTATTCCTGGATCTTAAAAAAGCATTTGATACAGTAGATCACAATCTATTATTAAAGAAACTACAAAATTGTGGTATCAGAGGGGTAGCACTGTCCTGGTTAAGAAGTTACTTAAAGAATAGATATCAGTTTGTATGTGTTAACAACAAAAACTCAGAGCTATTGAAGGTCACCTGTGGAGTCCCACAGGGTTCAGTTTTGGGACCATTATTATTCAATATGTATATAAATGATATATGTAAAGTTTCAGAAAAAATGGACTTAATATTGTTTGCTGATGACACTAACCTGCTATGCAGTGGAAACAACTTGGAACAACTTCTGGATACACTCGGAAAGGAATTAGGAAAGCTGAAACTGTGGTTTGATTCGAACAAATTAACGCTCAATTTAAGCAAGACAAAATTTATAGTCTTTAACAACCATCACAACTACCCAGTACCCAAACTCAGTGTAAATGGTGTAGAGATTGAAAGGGTATCCAAAACTAAATTCCTTGGAGTAATAATTGATAACAAACTGTGTTGGAAGCCACATATTAATTATATAAAAGGTAAAGTATCCAAATCAATTGCAATATTACACAGAGTGAAAAATTTGCTGAATCAACCCACACTATACACCTTGTATCATTCATTAATACTCCCATACATGACATATTGTAATGAAGTATGGGGAAATACATATAAAACAAACATATATCCACTCTTTATGCTTCAAAAGAGAGCTATTAGAATAATCAACAAAGCAGCTTACAGGGAACCAACAAACCCACTTTTTCTTAAACAAAAAACTCTCAAGTTGAAAGATCTGATCGACTTTAAAACCGCAATAATAATGTTCAAAGTGAAGAATCTATCACTGCCCGCAAATATCCAAAAGTTGTTCCAAACAAGGGAGAAACGATATCACTTCAGAGGAACATGTATATTTCAAAAGCCTACAGTGAGAACAACTACCAAGCAACATTGTATTTCAGTGCAAGGTGTCAGATTATGGAACGATTTTGGACCTGAATTAAAATCATGTACAAAGCTTGGACAATTTAAACAAAAACTAAAGGAAGAAATACTCCAAACATATTTACAAGACGACATGTAAACTCACATAAGGATTGACATTTCCAGCCTGTGATGTGTTATAGCTTAGTTTTTCTTTTTTCTCTGTGACACTATGTCTTAGATTTGTTTTTGAATAGTAACCGCTTAACTTAGACTAGCTCAGTTTTCTTTTTCTCTCAGTCATATTTTGTCTTAGCCTTGTTTTAAATTGTAATCGCTCTTGTCTTGTTTTCTCTTTTTTCTCCTTTGAATTCTTGGATGGAATATGGGTGGGCAATATAAGCTGCGGCTTCAGCCATCACCCATTTCGGATAACTCACGTGGAATTGTATAGTAGAAGGAGTCTTTGTCTAATTTGACCTTGTTGTTATATTATACAGTTTCTTTTAACCTGTAATGTACTATCCGAAATAAATTCATTCATTCATTCATTCATTCATTCATTCATTCTTTTAGATTTGATTGGCGGTTGGCAACCAGTTTACAGGTGCATTACCGCTACGTACTTCACTCTATATCATCACTATATCTCACTTCAGAGTGTGAATGCAGTTTCACCTGCAGATGAATTTAATAACTTTTTAGTTAACATTGGTCCCAATTTGGCTCGAGAAATACCCATTACGGCACCTACTGGTGATACAATAAGCAAAAACACTGCTATAAAAGACTCCATTTTCATAAAGAACACAGACGAGAGAGAGGTCATTGAAACTGTTAAATTGTTTAAAAGTAAAACATCTATGGACTGTGATGGTATTGACATGCTCTTAGTCAAAACTATTATCGAATGCTTAGTGAAACCACTGATGTACACTACCGTTCAAAAGTTTGGGGTCACTTAGAAATTTCCTTATTTTTGAAAGAAAAGCACTTTTTTTTCAATGAAGATAACTTTAAACTAATCAGAAATACACTCTAATATCTAATATACATTGCTAATGTGGTAAATTGTGGCTTATATTGTTCATATATCCATGCCTACATATGTATAGACACAAGAGGAATGTTTAGAGATTGCATATGTAGAATGACCTCACGTCTCAGAGCAGGACAATAGGTCTAGACCACCGGCAGAGATCAACGAGGAGACGGAGACGCAGCGGTGGAGACCTGAATGGACTTCCTGACCCCCCAGGGTCAGGTGGAGGAATGAGAGGACAATGGAAGGAGATAACAAGGATGTGTGATGTCGGCTTTTGTTATGTGATGTAAAAGTATGAAGGTCTGACTGCGCTCAGCCTCTTTTCTGCTTCTGCATTGAGATGAGACATGTTGGGAATTGGAAGCCGACAATAAACCTGATTTATAAAATCACTTCGCTTCCTTATTTCAAGCTCCCTACATTGGTGACCAGACGTGAGAATGGACGAAAGATGTTCTCCCGCTACAGGCTCGTCAGAGGCGACCAAACAAGCGCCGTCGCCAACCCTGACATGGGAACAGATGAAAGACGTTTCCCCACAGCAGAATCGTCGGAGACGGCCCAAGCAAGCACCGTCCCCAACCCTGTCGTGAGAACGGAGGAAAGGCGGTCTCGCGCTGCAGACTCGTCGGAGGCGGCCCAAGCAAGCGCCGTCGCCGTCAAACTCCCAGAGTTCTGGCAGAATGACCCAAACTCGTGGTTCAAGCAGGCTGAGGCTCAGTTTGCACTCGCAGGGGTGACGGCTGACGAAACCAAGTTCTACCACATCGTCGCCAGACTTGATGCCGCCACAGCACGATGCGCGCGGAGCGTGATACAGCAGCCACCCGCCAACGACAAGTACAAGGAACTGAAGGCGACCCTCATCGAGAGTTTCGTTCCCTCGGCCGAGGAAAGAGCCGGGAGGATACTGGCGATTTACGGCCACGAGGGGCGCAGACCGATGGCCCTCATGGAAGACATGCTGCAGCTGAGGGAGGCAGACAACGACAACTTCCTCTTCCAACACATCTTCCTCAGCACTCTTCCGACGCACATGAGAGGGACCCTGGCCAACATGCGATGTAAGACCCAGCAGGACTTCCGCGCGCTAGCCCGAGAAGCGCAGCGGCTCCTCAACTCCTGCGGCGAGCAGATGGCCACAGCAGCATCGGCAGATCTCCGCGTAGAAGCCCAGAGCATCGGGGAATCAGAGGCGATGGAGCAGAACCCGCCCACCATGGCAGCGACGCGACCAAGGCGCAACAAACGGGACGACCTCTGCTACTACCATCGACGCTTCGCCGAGATGGCATACAAATGCGTGCCCCCCTGCACTTTCAAGAGCTCGGGAAACTTCAAAGCCGGGAACCGTTACCAGCTACGGCTCTCGGCGAGACAAACAAGCTGCTCTACGTGACTGACGGATGCTCCGGGAGACAGTTCCTCATTGACACCGGAGCTCAGGTGAGCTTCATCACCCCGTCCTACGCAGACCGGGCAACGGGACCCCGTGGAAACGGAGCAACGGCAGCTAACGGCTCGACCATCAACACTTTTGGTGAAAGAAGCCTGCCTCTGTCCATACATGGCCGCAACTATAGGTGGACCTTTATTATAGCGGCGGTGAGTTTTAACTTGTTGAGTGCTGATTTCTTATGTGCACATGGGTTGTTAGTCGATCTTGCAAACAGACGCTTAATCAATGCACTGTCATTTTCTTCTATCCCCTGTTCAGCTCGAGTGTCCCCACCACCCGTGCAGGCCAGTGTCGCCACAGCAGGAGGTAAGTTTGACCAACTCCTCACCCAATTTCCAGCACTCACAGTTCCCAAATTTTCGGCAACAGTAGCGAAACACGGGGTGGAACACTTCATTCCCACAACGGGCCCACCTGTGTTCGCTAAAGCTCGGCGCTTAGACGCGACCAAGCTCGCAATAGCACGCGACGAGTTCGCCAGCCTGGAAAAACTGGGCATTATTCGGCGTTCGAAAAGCCCATGGCCCTCGCCACTGCATATGGTCCCGAAAACCGACGGTTCCTGGAGACCTTGCGGTGATTATCGCAGATTAAACAATGCTACAGCACATGACCGCTACCCAATCCCTCACATTCAGGATTTTTCACTACATCTGGCGGGTGCGCGCATTTTTTCTAAAATAGACCTGGTCTGCGGCTACCACCAAGTTCTGGTCCGACCTGAAGACGTCCCTAAAACGGCCATAATAACCCCTTTTGGTCTTTTTGAATTTTTGCAAATGCCTTTTGGCCTCAAAGGCGCTGCACAAACTTTTCAGCGTATGATGGATGCTGTGTTACGCGACCTCCCTTTCGTGTTCGTCTACCTCGACGATATTCTGGTAGCCAGCACGTCTGAGGAAGAACACGAACAACACCTCACTACGGTTTTTCAGAGGCTGGAAGAGCACGGGTTAATAATTAACCCAGCCAAATGCTGATTCGGTGTGTCACAGATTGATTTTTTGGGACACAGAGTTTCACCAGAAGGGGCAGTCCCATTACCGGACAAAGTGCGCGCAGTGGCAAATTTCCCCCGACCACAAACGGTCAGATTGCTGCAGGAATTTTTAGGAATGGTAAATTTTTACAACCGTTTCCTCCCCCGTGCAGCTCAACTCATGCAGCCCCTATATGCCGCGCTCAGAAAACAAAAGCCCTCCAACGCGGTTGAATGGTCCCCGGAGCGGGAACGCGCGTTCGCGGAAGTAAAAAGAGCACTAGCGGATGCCGCATTGTTGGTCCACCCCGACCTCTCGGCCCGCATAGCGCTTACCACAGACGCTTCAAACTTAGCCATAGGGGCGGTCGTGGAACAACATGTTGACGGAACTTGGCAACCGCTAGCATTTTTTAGCAAATCTTTAAACGAAACCGAGCGCAAATACAGCACTTTTGACAGAGAGCTGCTAGCGCTTCATTTATCCATCCGCCATTTCCAGTTCTGGCTGGAAGGGTGGCGCTTCACGGCTTTTGTCGACCACAAACCACTCACTTTTGTGATGTCTAAAATTTCAGAACCGTGGTCGGGCCAGCAACAAAGGCAGCTGGCCGCAATTTCAGAGTTTACCACAGACATTCAACACGTAGCAGGCAAACTTAATTTGGTGGCAGATTGCCTCTCCCGCGCCGTGACATCGTCAGGGCACGCGGAAGCAGATTATACTACCGCAGCCGCAGAGCACATGGCCAACGCGGACGCGTACGCAGCCCCAGTTCACGTAGGGATAGATTACGCGGCCATGGCAGCGGAACAAAGCAGTGACGCGGATGTGCGCGCGCTCCAGTCTGGACCAACAGGGTTAAGGCTGGAGGAAAGGGGTTTGCGTGACGGTGTGCCCCCTTTAATCTGCGACGTGTCAACCGGTCGACCTCGCCCGGTAGTCCCAGCAGCGTGGCGTCGCCGCGTTTTTGACTCGGTGCACTCCCTCGCGCACCCAGGGGTGCGCGCCTCGGTGAAAATGGTCACGGAGAAGTTTGTTTGGCCAGGCCTGCGTAAAAACGTAAAGGAGTGGGCGAGAACTTGCATGTCTTGCCAACGCGCCAAAATTCACAAGCACACGAAAGCCCCTATGGAACCCTTCCGAATCCCAGCCAGGAGGTTTGACCACGTACACGTCGACCTCATGGACCCACTACCGTCGTCCCAGGGGTTCACACACCTTTTAACAATGGTAGACCGGACCACACGCTGGCCAGAAGCGGTCCCGCTGGCGTCAACCACGGCCGCGGAAGTCGCTCGCGTTTTTTTTAACAACCTGGGTGGCGCGTTTCGGTGTCCTGTCGGACATCACGTCCGATAGGGGGCCTCAATTTGTCTCAGAGCTCTGGTCAGCCATGGCCAGCAGCTTAGGAGCGACAATTCATCGCACCACCGCGTATCACCCTCAGGCTAACGGTTTATGCGAGCGTTTTCATAGATCTTTAAAGGCCGCCCTCAGGGCCTCACTGACGGATGCAGATTGGGTAAACAAACTTCCGTGGGTTTTATTGGGGTTGCGTTCTGCGCCTAAGGAGGATCTAGACGCCTCCCTGGCAGAATTAGTTTTCGCACAACCTCTCAGGCTCCCGGGTGAGTTCTTGCCAGAACATCCAGAGCCCGGGCACCTCCCAGCCCTGAGGCCCCTAAGCAGCACGGGACCGGACACGCTCCCCAGACCCATACATCACTCTTTTCCGCGGGTTTTTGTTCCCCAACCTTTGAAAAATGCCGAGTTCATTTTTGTTAGGCACGAAGCTTTAAAACCAACCCTCCGCCCACCATATGATGGACCATATAGAGTGCTGGAACCTGGTGATAAGCATTTTGTGCTTGATTTAGGGGACAGAGAAGAAACAGTCAGCATTGACAGACTTAAGCCTGCCTTCATGTTGAGCGATGAACCTGCACGGGTGGCGAGAGCACCTCGACGGGGTAGACCCCCCAAGAGACAAACCTCAGCACCCCCCGCAGGGACCAAATAACCACCCTTCCCCCCAAGCTGCAGATTCCTTACAGGACGGCGCCGCCAGGACGCCGAGGCAGGCGCACAGCAGATTTGGGAGAAGATTGAAACCCAGACGACACATAGACTGATGTAAAATTGACAAGGGGTTTTAAGCTATGCTGTCGAAGTTTGCCATAGCAGTTTTAGGGCTGACATATGACATAGACTATACTGTTGCTGTTATCACTGAATTTTTAACATGATCATGCCGTATAGCTTGAAGGTTGGCGTGGCTGCTGAGGATATTTTTTTCCTCTTTTCCTTTTGATGTGAATAACGGTATAGTATGTCATGGATGTTACCATAGGCTGTGAACTTAATTGTATTGTCCTTTTCTTAGATGTTGGGGGGGGGCTGTGGCTTATATTGTTCATATATCCATGCCTACATATGTATAGACACAAGAGGAATGTTTAGAGATTGCATATGTAGAATGACCTCACGTCTCAGAGCAGGACAATAGGTCTAGACCACCGGCAGAGATCAACGAGGAGACGGAGACGCAGCGGTGGAGACCTGAATGGACTTCCTGACCCCCCAGGGTCAGGTGGAGGAATGAGAGGACAATGGAAGGAGATAACAAGGATGTATGATGTAGGCTTTTGTTATGTGATGTATAAGTATGAAGGTCTGACTGCGCTCAGCCTCTTTTCTGCTTCTGCATTGAGATGAGACATGTTGTGGATTGGAAGCCGACAATAAACCTGATTTATAAAATCACTTCGCTTCCTTATTTCAAGCTCCCTACATAAATGACTATTCTAGCTGCAAATGTCTGGTTTTTGGTGCAATATCTACATAGGTGTATAGAGGCCCATTTCCAGCAACTATCACTCCAGTGTTCTAACGGTACAATGTGTTTGCTCATTGCGTCAGAAGGCTAATGGACAATTAGAAAACCCTTATGCAATCATGTTAGCACAGTTTAGCTGGTTAGAGAAGCTAAAAAACTGACCTTCCTTTGAGCAGGTTGAGTATCTGGAAAAAATTATTATTTCAAATACAAATCATTATTTCTAACCTTGTCAATGTCTTGACTATATTTTCTATTCATTTTACAACTCATGGTGGTAAATAAGTGTGACTTTTCATGGAAAACACAAAATAATTGTCTGGGTGACCCCAAACTTTTGAACAGTAGTGTATATTTGTAACCTATCTCTCCAAACAGGTATATTTCCCAATGCAATGAAAATAAGATAAGATAAGATAAGATAAGCCTTTATTAGTCCCACAACGGGGAAATTCCAGGATTGCAACAGCACAGGGATAGCAACACTCAGAGCAACAATCAGAAGGCAAGAAAAAAAAACAAGCAAGCAAGAGCAGCCAATAAACATATGTACGTATTACTATAAAATATATATATATACACACACACACAGACACACAGTGCAGAGCATTGTAGCTGGATGGAATAAATATATGAATATATGAACACACAGTGCAGAGCATTGTAGCTAGATGGAATAAATATGTAAATATATAAACACCCACAGTACGGAGCATTGCAGCTAGGTGGAATAAATATGCAAGTATATAAACACACACAGTGCGGAGCAATGTAGCTAGATGGAATAATATGTAGATATATAAATATATAAACACCCACAGTACGGAGCATTGTAGCTAGATGGAATAAATATGCAAATATATAAACACACACAGTGCAGAGCATTGTTGCTAGATGGAATGAAACAGCATAACCGTCTACTTAGTTATCCTACATGGTATGATTATGTGCCCATACATATTCTCACCCTCCATAGCGACCGGTATGTTCCTAGTTGTATGCCGGAGAGGACCATTGTGTAAGTCTATTGCATCTTTTGCATTCAAAAAACTATTAGTTTGTTACGTCTTTTTGCTATCTCTGCGAGCAGCCCTGCTTAGGTTGTACAGTCTGACAGCCGTTGGTAGGAAGGACCTACGAAACCTCTCGGTTGTGCACCTGGGATGATGTAGTCTGCTGCTAAATGAGCTCCTCAGTGCATTCAGTATGTCCTGCATAGGGTGGAACTCGGACTCCAGCAGAGATGACAGTTTAGCCACCGTCCTTCTCTCTCCTATCTCCTCCATCGGATCAAGGCGCTGCCCCAGGACAGAGCTAGCTTTCTTAATCAGTTTGTTCAGTCTCTTCCTATCGGCTGCTGTAATGCCACTGCCCCAGCAGACCACTCCAAAAGTGATGGCTGATGCCACCACCGTGTCATAGAATGACTTCAGCAGCGCCCCTTGTACACCAAAAGACCTGAGTCTCCTCAGCAGGAACAGCCTGCGCTGTCCCTTCTTGTAGAGTGCATCAGTATTGTGTGACCAGTCTAGTTTATTGTTCAGATGAATACCCAGGTACTTATAGGATGTCACCATCTCGATGTCTGTTCCCTGTATATTTACTGGTACTGTGAGGGGCTGCCCATGCCTGCGGCAGTCCACCACCAGCTCCTTAGTTTTCCTCGCGTTGATCTGGAGGCAGTTCCGATGGCACCAGTCCACGAAGTCCTGGATAAGCCCTCTGTACTCAGCTTCATCTCCATTGGAGATGAGGCCAACGATCGCAGAGTCATCAGAGAACTTCTGTAGATGGCAGTGTGTTGTGTTGTGTGAGAAGTCCGCAGTATAAAGAGTGAACAGGAAGGGAGCCAGCACCGTTCCCTGGGGGGCCCCCGTGCTACTGATGATCGTGTCGGACACACAGTCCCGGGTTCTCACAAACTGAGGCCGGTTCGTGAGGTAGTCCAGGATCCATGATGACAGGTGCTGGTCCACCCCTGCGCGCAGCAGCTTGTCCTTCAGGATCATCGGTTGGATGGTGTTGAAAGCACTGGAGAAGTCAAAGAACATGATCCTCACCATATTCCCGGGCTTCTCCAGGTGGGACAGAGAACGGTGAAGGAGGAAGATCACCGCATCCTCCACCCCAATGCCATGCTGGTAGGCGAACTGGAGTGGATCCATCGCTGGTTCCACCAGGGGGCGGAGGTGAGCAAGGAGCAGTCTCTCCAGGGTCTTCATCAAGTGGGACGTCAAGGCCACCGGTCTGTAGCTGTTCAGGTCTTTGGGGTGGGAAGTTTTTGGTACAGGTACCACACAAGATGTTTTCCACAGCTGTGGTACCCTCCTCAAAATAGCTAAAGTAATTCCGATATACAAGACAGGTGACAGAGGGGAACTTTCAAACTTT
Organism: Pholidichthys leucotaenia; assembly: GCA_020510985.1. Taxonomy (NCBI): domain Eukaryota; kingdom Metazoa; phylum Chordata; class Actinopteri; order Cichliformes; family Pholidichthyidae; genus Pholidichthys; species Pholidichthys leucotaenia. The sequence continues at coordinate 71,080,576 of CM035838.1, forward strand.
AGACCAAATTGCTGCAATTTTCCAAGATACTTGAAAAAATATTCTGTGAGAGAATTGACAATTTCATAATGAAGAATAATTTATTGTGTGAGCAGCAATATGGGTTCAGACACAAGAGGACAACTGCATTTGCTCTAATGGAATTTATAGAAAAAATATCAACTGCCGTTGAAAATAAAGAGTACTCAGTTGGGGTATTCCTGGATCTTAAAAAAAGCATTTGATACAGTGGATCATAATTTATTATTAAAGAAACTACAAAATTGTGGTATTAGGGGGGTAGCACTGTCCTGGTTATGTAGTTACTTAAAGAATAGATATCAGTATGTATGTGTTGGTAACAAAAACTCACAGTTACTGAAGGTTACTTGTGGAGTCCCACAGGGTTCAGTTTTGGGGCCACTGTTATTCAATATATATATAAATGATATATGTAAAGTTTCGGAAAAAATGGATTTAATATTGTTTGCCGACGACACTAATCTATTATGCAGTGGAAGCAATTTGGAACAACTTTTGGATACACTCGGAAAGGAATTAGGAAAGCTTAAACTGTGGTTTGATTCAAACAAATTAATGCTCAATTTAAGTAAGACAAAATTTATAGTTTTTAACAGCCATCACAACAACTTAGTATCTAAACTCAGTGTAAATGATGTAGAGATTGAAAGGGTATCCGAAACTAAATTTCTTGGAGAAATAATTGATAATAAACTGTGTTGGAAGTCACATATTAATTATATTAAAGGTAAAATATCTAAATCAATTGCAATACTACACAGAGTGAAATATTTGCTGAATCAACCCACAGTATATACTTTGTATCATTCATTAATACTCCCATACATGACATATTGTACTGAAGTATGGAGAAATACATATAAAACAAACATATATCTGTCATGACTCGCCGCTCATCAGCGGCGCCAGCTGCGCGCACACCTGCACCTCGTCAGCGGCGTGGGATATAAGCCACTCTGCCCTGGGCTTCGGCCTGAAGCTGTCTGATCCCGTCGGCCTGCTTGCTGCAAGGAACCCCCTTCTACCAGCAAGACCTTCACGTAAGAATCTCTTACCTTCCTCTCCAGCCTTCTCCCCTGTGCACAGGTGGATTTCCCGGCGGCGGACTTCTCCTCTGCTTCGCCGTTTCCTCGCTGCTGCCACAGGCGCTCCAGGTCGCTGTCTTCCGGGCCTCGCCCTTGTCAACGCCAGTCACCTGCCCAACCAAGTAAGCCAGCATATCCCATTATCCCTCTGTATTGGTTTGGTGCCCGTTACCCTTCTCCCTGTGCTCTCTTTCATAGGGTTGCCCGGCTGCACGGCTTCCTGCCCCCGTGCCTGAAGCAGACGTCCACCACCAATACATTCACATCTCACAGACACGCAGTCACACACCCTTGTTGTTGAATAAAGCTGTTGAATCTACTCTGAGCCTGTGTGTGTGTCTCCTGAGCCGTGCGTTATGTCAGTACGGCTTCAGCAGAGCGGCTCGGCGGACAGCGGGCTCACACGCCGTTTTTCCACCCTCGAGGCTCGGGTGGATTTAATAGCTCATCAGCAACAAGTGATTCTTAATCAGTTGACCCAGATAACTAACCGGTTAGACCGCCTGGACCCCCGACAGCCGTTCCCCCCGGCTCGTCAGGGTGGCGCAGCTCTCGCTGCTCTGGCGGCCGCTCAGCCAACTCCGGGTGCGCGGCCCGACTCACACCTATCCCAACCCCCGCCCGCTTTAGCGGTAAGCTCGGTGGAGCGTGGGGATTCATAATGCAGTGTGAGTTGGTGTTCCACCGCGTTCCCGGAGACTTTCCCTTAGACCACAGTCGAATTGGATATATCGGGAATCTCCTGGAGGGTCGAGCGCTTACTTGGGCTTACGCTGTAATGGCGAAGCCCAGTTACGTCACCCTCACCTATGGCCAGTTCGTTAACCAGTTCCTGGAAGTCTTTGATCACTCGCGTCAAAACAGCGTCCAGGTCGATCGCCTCCTCAGCCTCCAACAGGGGAGCCGATTGGCCGCGGACTACACGATAGACTTCCGGGTAACAGCGGAGGAAGTTGGCTGGGAGGAACGCTCCCTCTGCGGCATCTTCCTCCGCAGCCTAAACTCCGGTCTGAGGGATGAGTTGGCCGGTCGGGATATCCTGGAGACGCTCGCAGAGCTGATTTCCGTTGCCATCAGCTTGGATAACAGGCTGCGCGAGCGCGCCTCAGAGCGGAAGTCTACTTCTCGCTCGCGAGGCGCCTCGTCGCGCCCGTCCCAAGCTCACCCCCTGGCGTTACCTCCGCCGGAGGCCTCCGAGGAGTCAGAGCCGATGGTGACGGGCCAGACAAAGCTCCCCCTGGCGGAGAAACAACGCCGCCGTGAGTTGGGCCTCTGCATGTATTGCGGGGGTAGCCAACACACGGTGGAGCATTGTCCGGAAAAGCCAAACGGGGAGGTCCGCGAGTCACTGTAGGGGGCCTCGCGGACGCTAACCGGTTAACTCCCCTCACACGATTGACGCTGCCCATCCGTTTCTGTCATAACTCCACTAGGCATCTCACACATGCACTGGTGGACTCAGGCGCGGAGGGTAGCTTTATTTCTCAGAGCCTGGCAACCCGATTGGGCATCCGTTGCCAGCCCCTAGAAACTCCTCTTGCCCTAGTTAATCTCTCCTGTGTATCCCTGGGAAAAGTGACTCATCGGACGGCCCCCGTCTCAGTCATCATCTCTGGTAACCACCGGGAAGACATTACCCTCTATGTCCTGCCATCCTCCGTTTCCCCAGTGATACTTGGATACCCGTGGCTCTGCCTCCACAACCCCGTCCTGGACTGGAAGACCGGAAGGGTGTCCGCCTGGAGCTCTTTTTGCATGAGCACCTGCCTCCAATCCGCTGCCTGCGCCCCATCCTCTCCTCCCACTGCCAAGGATGCTGCACCTCCGGACCTAACCCTGGTACCCGCGGAGTTCCACAACCTGGGTGCAGTCTTTAGCAAGACCAAGGCGATGTCTCTCCCTCCTCACCGGCCCTACGACTGTGCCATAAACATCCGCCAGGGGGCTCCTCTTCCCTTGGGACGTCTCTACAGTCTGTCAGCGCAGGAGAAGGAGGCAATGAACACGTACCTGAAGGAGTCACTCAGTGCTGGGATAATCCGCCCATCGTCATCTCCATTAGGCGCAGGGTTCTTCTTCATGGCTAAGAAGGACGGTTCTCTTCGCCCTTGCATTGATTACCGCGCCCTCAACGACATCACGGAGAAGGACCGCTACACCCTGCCCCTGATGGACACCGCCTTCCACTCCCTCCAGGGGGCGACCTGGTTCACCAAGCTGGATCTCCGCAGCGCATACCACCTCGTCCAGATCCGGGAAGGAGATGAGTGGAAGACAGCCTTCCGTACCCCAAACGGCCACTTTGAATACCTGGTAATGCCGTTCGGGTTGACCAACGCTCCTGCCGTCTTTCAGTGCCTCATCAATGACGTCCTCCGGGACCTCATCGGCCTTTTTGTGTTTGTCTATCTGGATGATATTCTCATCTTCTCTAAATCCAGGGACGAGCACCGGGTGCATGTGAGGCGGGTCCTCCAGAGGCTGCTGGAGAACCGGTTGTATGTGAAAGCTGAGAAGTGCGAATTCTACGCCAAGACTACATCTTTCCTGGGCTTTGTCATCTCCCGTGACCAGGTGCTCCCAGACCCAGCAAAGGTTAAAGCGGTGGTAGATTGGCCCACACCAACCTCCAGAAAACAGGTACAGCAATTTATCGGGTTTGCCAATTTTTACCGCCGCTTTGTTCCCAACTTTGGAGCCATTGTTGGCCCTCTGACTCGCCTCACTTCCCCTAAGACCCTGTTCCGGTGGACTGAAGAAGCCGTGGCGGCCTTCCAGGTGCTTAAGGCGGAGTTCTCCTCCTCCCGGGTCCTCAGTCAGGTCGATCCCTCCCTACAGTGCATCGTGGAGGTCAACGCTTCGGATACAGGGGTGGGGGCGGTGTTGTCCCAGCGATCGCCAGCCAACAGGGCCAAACGGCCCTGCGCCTTCTTCTCTCGGCGCTTGTCCCCGGCGGAACGGAATTATGACGTGGGGGATAGAGAGCTGTTCGCCATCAAGCTCGCGCTTCAGGAGTGGCGCCACTGGCTGGAGGGGGCCGCCCTGCCATTTGTAGTGTTAACTGACCATAAGAACTTGGAATATTTAAGAACTGCCAAGCGCCTGAATGCCCGCCAGGCGCGCTGGTCCTTGTTCTTCGCCAGATTTCGCGACGCCCTCTCCAGGCAATTTGCCCCCGAGGCGTCAGAAGACGCAGTTCATATCATCCTGCCCAGGTCGTGCGTCGTGGGAGCTGTCTCTTGGGACATTGAAAGCAAGATCCGGAGGGCGCAGGAGTCGGAACCGGACCCTGGCGGCGGACCGGAGGGGAGGCTCTTCGTTCCATCGGCTGTCCGGGGGGAGGTAATCCACTGGCTCCACACATCAAAACTCACCTGCCACCCTGGGTCTTCCCGGATGATTGATCTGCTTCAACGATCCTTCTGGTGACCGGGGCTGCAGAAGGATGCTGCCCGCTACGTCCGGGCCTGCCCCGTCTGCGCCACCAGTAAGTCTGGCAACACACCCCCTGCGGGTCTGCTCCAGCCCCTGCCCGTCCCCGGCAGGCCCTGGTCACACATCGCCCTAGATTTTGTCACCGGTCTCCCCGTCTCCAACAACTTCGACACAGTCCTGACCATCGTCGACCGCTTCTCCAAGGCCACCCATTTCGTGCCACTACAGGGGCTCCCCTCCACCTTGGAGACAGCAGATCTTCTCATCCAGCACATGGTCAGGCTGCACGGGATACCGGTTGACGTGGTCTCTGATCGGGGTCCCCAATTTGCCTCGGACGTTTGGAAGAGCTTCTGTAACGCCCTAGGAGCCAAAGTAAGCCTCTCCTCCAGCCATCACCCCCAATCCAACGGGCAGTGTGAACGGACCAACCAGAAGCTGGAGGTTGCGCTCCGCTGTGTCACCGCTTCGAAGCCCACGTCTTGGAGCTCACACCTCGCCTGGGTGGAATACGCCCACAACACCGCTCGCTCTTCTGCCACCGGGATGTCTCCCTTTAAAGCATCCCTGGGCTATGATCCACCTTTGTTCCCCGAGCTGGAGAGTGAGCTGGCTGTCCCCTCGGTCCAGGCACATCTGAGGCGGTGCCGCTCCTTCTGGTCCTCAGCGCGCAATGCGCTTTTACGCACAGCGGAGCGCAACAAGACCACGGCGGACCGACACAGAAGACCTGCACCGGCTTACCAAGTGGGCCAGCAAGTTTGGGTGTCCACTCAGGACGTCAATTTAAAGGGTGAGAGGAGGAAGTTAGCACAGCGTTTCATGGGCCCATACCCCATCACCAAGATTATCAACCCGGTGGCTGTGCGTGTGGCTATTCCCCCCTCCCTCCGCATCCATCCCACCTTCCACGTCTCCAAGGTGAAACCGGTGGTGTCTGATCCCCTTTGCCCTCCACCTGCAGCGCTGCCCACGCCCCAGATGATAGGTGGCCATCCGGCCTGGACAATCTCCGCCATCTTGGACTCCCGGCGCCGGGGTCGCGAGCTGTAGTACTTGGTGGACTGGGAGGGCTATGGTCCAGAATGGAGACAATGGGTGCGTCCCTCGTTTGTGTTGGATCCCTCCCTCATCACTGAGTTTCACCGAGCGCACCCTGAAAGACCATCGCCAGGAGGCGCTGCTAGAGGGGGGAGTACTGTCATGACTCGCCGCTCATCAGCGGCGCCAGCTGCGCGCACACCTGCACCTCGTCAGCGGCGTGGGATATAAGCCACTCTGCCCTGGGCTTCGGCCTGAAGCCGTCTGATCCCGTTGGCCTGCTTGCTGCAAGGAACCCTCTTCTACCAGCAAGACCTTCACGTAAGAATCTCTTACCTTCCTCTCCAGCCTTCTCCCCTGTGCACAGGTGGATTTCCCGGCGGCGGACTTCTCCTCTGCTTCGCCGTTTCCTCGCTGCTGCCACAGGCGCTCCAGGTCGCTGTCTTCCGGGCCTCGCCCTTGTCAACGCCAGCCACCTGCCCAACCAAGTAAGCCAGCATATCCCATTATCCCTCTGTATTGGTTTGGTGCCCGTTACCCTTCTCCCTGTGCTCTCTCTCATAGGGTTGCCCGGCTGCACGGCTTCCTGCCCCCGTGCCTGAAGCAGACGTCCACCACCAATACATTCACATCTCACAGACACGCAATCACACACCCTTGTTGTTGAATAAAGCTGTTGAATCTACTCTAGCCTGCGTGTGTGTCTCCTGAGCCGTGCGTTATGTCAATATCCAGTCTTTATGCTTCAGAAGAGATCTATTAGAATAATAAACAAAGCTGCTTACAGGGAACCAACAAACCCACTTTTTCTTAAATTAAAAGCTCTCAAGTTGAAAGATCTGGTTGACTTTAAAACTGCAGTAATAATGTTTAAAGTGAAGAATCTATCACTGCCCGCAAATATCCAAAAGTTGTTCCAAATAAGGGAGAAACAATATCATTTCAGAGGAACATGTATATTTCAAGAAACCTTCAGTAAGAACTACCACCAAGCAACACTGTGTTTCAGTGCAAGGAGTCAGATTATGGAACGATTTTGGACCTGAATTAAAATCATGTACAACACTTGGACAATTTAAACAAAAACTAAAGGAAGAAATACTCCAAACATATATACAAGATGACATGTAAAATCACATAAGGATTGTCATATCCAGTCTGTGTTGTGTTGTTGCTTAGTTTTTTTGTCACATTTTGTCTTAGCTTTGTTCCAAATTGTAATCACTCTTGTTTTGTTTTTCTTTTGAATTCTTGGATGGAATATGGGTGGGCAATATAAACTGTGGCTTCAGCCATCACCCATTTCGGATAACTTATGTTGAACTGTATAATCAGAGGAGTTATTGTTTAATTTGACCTTGTTGGATTTTTTTCTTTTTTCCCCTTTGTTATATTATTCTGTTTATTTTTAATCTTTACTTTTAATCTATCCGAAATAAAGATTCATTCATTCACTGTATATCTTTGAATGAGGAGTTCTTATAAGGAGTTCTGAACAACTCCCTATGTGTGAAAAAATTATCCATCCTTGAACTGTGTCCTCAGCGGCGTCAATAGCTGGTTCCGCCGCCACCCGGGGTATAAGAGGGCTGTGGGGGAGAGGGGTGGTCTCTTTGACCACCTCTCTGCCTGATGGTTCTGTCTGTATCATTTGTGTGAGTCCGCAATAAAGTCGTGTTCAGTTCCACTCTTAAATCTCGTCATTCACCCTCAGTTACAGACATAACATTTGGCGACGAGGGTGAAAGTATGGACGCAGGAGTTGCTACTGTTCGGCCGTTCCTGGAGCTTCCCGGTGAGCTGCCGGTCCCTTGGGTGAGATGGTTGGCCGCGTTCCGGAATTACCTAGTGGCTCTGAACCTCAGTGAACTGAAGAAGATGCAGGCTCTGACAATACTGGTTCATAATTTGGGTATGGAAGAACAGCACATCCTTGCTACCTTGGGTGCTAGTGATAGCTTTGAGGATGTTGTTGAGCTAATGGTGCAACATTTTCGCGCCCCTGAGACTGTTATTGTCCGGAGGATCCAGTTTCGGCAGCGCCACCAGCGGACCGGCGAGTTGGCACAACGATATGTTACGGACCTGCGTCAGTTGGCCGGAGACTGCCAGATTGGAGCATTGGAGAAGAGATGGTCCGCGACCAGCTGGCGGAACACATGCTTTGCTCAATGGTGAGGTTGAGGCTCCTCACGCACTCCGGTGAATTAACACTAGCCATGGCTGTCGAGGTAGTTCAACAGTGTGAAGCAGTGGACAAATTGTCACATGACTTCGGTGAGAGAGCTACACTTTGCCAGTATGAATCACAATCAACAGTGCAGGCTGTGGACCCGGACAGCGATGATGGCGTGCAGGAAGAGTACACTACCGCTGTGAGGATAAGGTCCGCCCTGGGATCGCCCAGGTGTTTGGGCTGTGGGTCCACCAAGCACCGCTACAAGGCTAGAGAGTGTCCAGCAAGAGGAAAGCGCTGTGGCAAGTGCGGACTTCTGCATCGTTTTGCCAGGGCCTGTAATAGGTTCAAACGGGGTGAACAGCAACGCAAAGTGGACTCCCCCGCTCCAACTCCCACAGTTATCCACACCGTTTCCCCGAGCACTGATGGTCGTACATACTGTATGGTGAAACTGGACGGGGTGGAGGTGCCGCTGCTGACTGACACGGGTGCGGTGAGGTCTGTGCTGAATTGGCCCATCGTGAGGAGTTTCTTTCCATATTACCGAATAAGAGGTCATTCAGCGCCACTGTGTGGGTATGGTGGAAAAAGGTTAGCCATGGTGGGATCGGTGGAACTGACGGCTCAGTACAAGTTGGTGGAGGTGTCCAACTTGCAGTTTGTGGTGACTGCTAGTGGTGAGAACGTTATGGGCTGTGACCTTTTTTATGGACTGGGCTTCACCATCACCAGTGGTGTAGGAGAGGAGTGGTCGGGCCGTGGTTTGTAGGACTGGCCGATTCCGCGAGTGGTGGATGATGCTGTATGGGACGAACCTTGGCCTAGTATTCTGGAAGATGAGCAGAACCAACCCCACCCAGGGCCATCGCGAGAGGGTTCCGTTGCCAGAGCCCAAGTAACCCTAGCTGAGGGAACTGGGCGGCATGGTGGGACACCCGTGACGGCGGGTGGAGCCGAGTGGATGGCCCATTCTCCTTCCGGAGTTCGGCTGAGAGGTACTGAGGAGCAGGGGGTCACAACGGCTTTGCCGACAGCCAAAATGAAAGTGAGCGGGGCAGGACCGGCTGGCACGGTAATACGATGTGCCACTCAGGGACACTGGAAGCCAAGTCGGGCTCCTCTAGGGGTTGCTGATGTGGTCCAACCCAGGGAGGAGGCCCGGTTCAGAGGACTGCTAGGCAAGCGCAAGTGACAAGACGACCAGGTAGTGGTGGTTCGGGAGGATAGCCAGCTGTCTGATGGCGCATGGCGGCATCCCAACGAGCTGCAGTGCGCCAAGCAGGAGAAGGAGGTGCTTGGATGGCGACATGAGCCAACCTTGGGCATGAAGAAAAGATAGTGCTCCAGAGGGGAACCGTCTGATGGTTTTCCGGGGGGTGGTTGGGGTGATAGGATTATTGCATGGGTGTTCATATGAATGATAATTGAGTATTATGTTTGGTTGGTTACTGGAAAATAACCTGTTTGTATATATGTTCTGTTCAGGGGATTGTTTTAGGTTATTTATTTTAGGAGCATGGCAATTTTATGTTAAAGGACTGTTGTAACCCAGCTGAGAAAATGACTCTTTTTTTCTCAGATGTCAATTGTATTAATACAATTGTGTGATTTTATTTTGAAAACCAACTATCTTGGGGAAGAGGAAGTGCGATCCTCATCATCCAACTTTTAAAATTTCCGTTTCATGGTCACGTTGGGTGATCTGGGTCTTTCCATTCGTTAACAGCGATATTAGCCCCACCTTCCGAGTAGAGGCAGCAAGCGCGCACTCGGAATTCAGTCTTTCACGATATGAGCGCGGACGAGAGGGGTTGTGAAGCGGTCTGGTTCACATAGATACCTCTTCTTGTTGATGGGAGCACGAGCGTGAGGGGCATTGTGGCTGTGTCCTTTGCTGTATTCACACTTGATACCTCATCTTGGCTAGGTTTTTCTGGTTGCCGATCAAGAACCTTCTGGATCCTGGATTCTCTCCGAAGAAGTGGCGAGCCCAGCCGGGAGCCTTTTTCTTCTTTCCCTTACGTTATTTCAAGCCTATACGTACCCAAAATGGATATTGTTGAACGTGAATCTGTGAAAATTCCAAATGCAGTGATAGTGAGTGAAATCGCTGGAGATGAGCAACTTGATGAAGTGACTGAGGTTTTGAAACGGTATGGATCGATTTCAAGAGTCATAAAAGTAACAGATAGTAAGTCTGAGTTTTTCCAGAGTGCTATTTTTGAGTATCACTCAGGTATTGCTTTTGAAACTCTTGACCCATTGCCATGTACTCATGTATCTGATAGTGGAGCCAGCTATATGATACAATCTCTTGCCAGTGTTTAGACGCACCATGTAGGGAGCGTATAAACTTCCGGCTTCCGGCTATCAGAGAGAGCAGACGCTTTTTCTCTCCTCTCCTCTTCTCTTCCCTGATACTATTCCCCGCTTGCGATGTCTGTGTCTTTTGCCCTTCTTCTGGCTGAATCTTAATCCAAATGGAAATTGTGGATCTGGAAAAGCGGCTTTTAAATGCAACTGACACCACTTTAAAAGAAGATCGGGCTAGGGGGGAGCCCTGGACTCATGGACAATTGGGAATTCATGGGTCTGTGTGATTCGACTGAGATGCGGAAGACATCTCTATTTGTTTGGCTTGATCACAGGATTTCTATTTTGGCTCTGGAGTTCCTGATGTATCGGAATTAAAGTTGGGAGAGCTGATCAAAGCGGACCCGGCAACGCTCCTTCAACAACAAATTCGACCAGTCGGGGAGTGCACTGATAGCGGCAATGGTGAACTGAATGATGGTTGATTCAGAAGAATGGTATACATCTGGAGTCGCTGGTGCTCTCCATGGAATGATTATGGAAATTATGAAGCACAGGATCGCATGAAGAGAGGAAAATTCTATTCTCTGAGTGTACTGTGCAGATTTGACCTTGTTTTGGTGCCCTGTTTACATTCCTCCTCGATGAAGATAAGGCTGGAGAAGTGGTAACCCAAACAATCGACATTTGCTATTGTTTCAACAGACCGAGCTCCAAGCACAGCGTTACCATGTGTCTGGACTATAGAACACATGACTGAATAATATCTATCCATTGCCAGAGGGTGCCCTCTGCTGTTCACTAGCAATGACACACCTACACTACACATTGCATTCAACATACACGACTGATTCATTTACACTGATGTACATATACATTCACTGCCTCTCTCTGCCTTTGTAATGTGTGATCTATTGTCTGCTAATTGTGCATTGAGGGTTTTTTTTCTGTGTGATCATAATCTGGCTCATTTGAGCTTATATGAGCTAAATGAGCTTATGTGAGCTTATACGAGCGTTATTCTGATAACTATGTTTTTTTCTCTCTGCCTATTGTGTTTTCCCTGACCCTGACCCTTGCCCTCTTTACCCTCCTGTTCGACTGGCGCCTTCGGGCTGCCGCGGCTATGGGATGCGCTTACAGAAGCGCGCCCAATGTCAAGTCAAATTTCAATTCTCCTGTATGTATTGCATGTATGGTAGTATTGACAATAAACCTTTTCATTCATTCATTCATCCATTCATTCATTCATTTTCATTCAAATGACCAAGTCATTTCTCACTAAAATTAAAAACCTAGCGAAGATGAGGGGCAGAGATTTTGCAGATGGCCTGAAATACGTGATGCTACGGATGTCTGAGGCAATCAAAGAATCTGAAAATGATCAATCAGAGCAAGTTAAGTTACCTGATAACTTACATGAAGCTTTCTTAGATGGACCTCAACCTCAGCCTTCTGCAGCTGAGCCCAGTATTCAAGGTGCACAGCCAACTAACCAGTCGAATCACACGGCGAGCACCCCAGCTCAAAGTATGCCCACCATTTCTGCACATGATTTAAATCCCCCAGAAGTGCAACGTGTGGTAGTTGAGCACATTGTAAAAAGGGAAGATTTTTCCGTGCAGCCGTTTTCACAAAAGCTCGGAGCTTTTTCTGGCAAAGACCTCCGACCAACTTATGAGCTAGATTATGATACTTGGCGCTCCAGTGTAGAATTAATCTTGACTGATCCTGCTATGTCCAAACTGCAACAGTCCTGAAAGATCATTGAGTCTCTTTTACCCCCAGCAGCTGATGTAGTCAAGCCCTTGAACCCCAACAGCTCACCATCAGAATACCTTCAGCTGTTAGATTCTGCTTATGGTACAGTTCAAGATGGCGGAGAGCTTTACGCCAGGTTTATTGACACCTTCCAAAACACAGGTGAGAAACCCTTGTCATATCTACAATGTCTTCACGTAGCTCTGACTCACACTGTGAAGCGTGGTGGCGCTTCAAGCCAGGATTTTGACAGGCTGCTTGTCACACAGTTTTGTCGAGGTTGTTGGGATGATTCCTTTTTAACTGCACTCCAGTTAAAACAAAAACGAACAAGTCCCCCAACTTTTCCTGATTTGCTTCTCTTGCTACGCACTGAAGAAGACCAAATTGCTGCCAAAAATTTAAGGATGAGACAACATTTGAGCAGTTCAGATGAAGATGAGGACAATATCACGCTAAACTCACTCCAAGAACTCTCAAAACAAGTTGCAGAAATTCAAATGCAACTAGTAAAACTAACTGCAGAACCAAAAGCTCAAAACTCACAAAGTACACTCAGTACAAAGCCAAAAGAGAAACGAAAGTCAGAGGTTCGAAGACAACCAGATACCGTCGTAGTTCCGCCCATAAATGATACCAGATGGAGACAATACTGAAAATGGTCACATTACAACTCAACCAATACTGATGATGGACAGTCTTGGTTGCACATGCAACGGGACGTGCATGATATTTAGCGCGGGAGAGTGTAACCCGGCTGAGAAAATGACTCTTTTTTTCTCAGATGTCAATTGTATTAATACAATTGTGTGATTTTATTTTGAAAACCGACTATCTTGGGGAAGAGGAAGTGCAATCCTCATCATCCAACTTTTAAAATTTCCGTTTCATAGTCACGTTGGGTGATCTGGGTCTTTCCATTCGTTAAGACTGATATTAGCCCCGCCTTCCGAGTAGAGGCAACAAGCGCGCACTTGGAATTCAGTCTTTCACGATATGAGCGCGGACGAGAGGGGTTGTGAAGCGGTCTGGTTCACACAGATACCTCTTCTTGTTGACGGGAGCACGAGCGTGAGGGGCATTGTGGCTGTGTCTTTTGCTGTATTCACACTTGATACCTCATCTTGGCTAGGTTTTTCTGGTTGCCGATCAAGAACCTTCTGGATCCTGGATTCTCTCCGAATGGAGATGGCAAGCCTGACCCGAGACTGAACCGAGATTCATCTGAGATCTAACCAAGATCTCGATTGAGGAGCATCCTTCCTCTCTCCAGTGCCCAACGTTGAAGTGGTAACAACCCAAGTAGCCGCTTTAAAAGAGGAAAGGAAACCTGAGTCTGTAGATACAAGATATCTTGACTGGTCAAACGACTAAACCAAACGGACAAACAAACACTGAGCTCAGTAGGACATCTTTGGGGTTTTATTTCATACCGGCCGCTGTATATTTGTATAGTGGTAAATTGTCTGTATATATTGCTCACTTTTTCCCTATAAATAACAACCATTATTGCTCATTTCTTGCCTCCAGCTATTTCATTCCACACTCACTTTAATTCCCTATTGTAACCCTTACGAACCTAGCAACTGGTCTACACTTAATTATTTCCCTTACCTAATTAACATAAGGCAAGGGTTACACTGTGTTTTAGCAGAGATGGCAGAATAATCCTTCTAGCTGTGTGGGGGTGGGACGGTAGTCCACCTGTTCCCCACTGGCTTTAGTTGTTTTGTGTGAATGTTATAGGCCTTGGTATATTTCTGTTCAATTTTAGTGCGTGATTCGGGTTCCAAATTGGGGAGGGTCTCGATTGTGTGTGTGTTTTGGACCATTTGTGGGGGGGGTGATGTTGTTCATGGGACATATCATTGTGTGACGTGGGTGGTGGCTCCAGCTTTCTGGTTCCGCCGCCACCCGGGGTATAAGAGGGCTGTGGGGAAGGGGGCAGTCTCTTTGACCACCTCTCTGCCTGATGGCTCCGTCTGTATCATCTGTGTGAGTCCGCAATGAAGTCATGTTCAGTTCCACTCTAAGTCTCATCATTCACCCTCAGTTACAGACATAACAAATGGGACATCCAAATTATGGTTTGTTGTATTTATTGTTATCATATAACATAACTAAACTGGAATGTTAAAAGTTATAATAAGTAACATGGAACGTTATGAAGACAAACTTTAATGAAAATGTCAAGATTCAAGGTTGATTTTATGCTTTTTATTGTGTTAAATTGCAGAATGGCACCTGAATGTGCACATGCCACTTGTAAAAATATTTTAGTAAAAGGGAACAGACTGTCTTTTCACCGGTAAGTTCTTATGAAAATTAAGTGAAACACTTGATTTTGTACCTTGTCAATCCTTGCCTCATAATCAGTTGTGCATTATTTTAGAAAGACGCTGATCAGTAACTCCTCCACTGGTGAATAACATGCTGATATGGTGAATGAATGCATCACAATAAATAAAGCACTTTCCACTATGGTGTGAGAAAGGAATAGAAAACTTAGAACATCTTATTTGAGGTGAAAACTTTATCCAATTCCAGAAACTGGTGTCACAGTATGACAGTGACAAAAAATTTCTTGAATACCAACAGCTTAAATCAGGAATAAAAGCAAGATTCAATTTCAACCAGATAGATTTGGAGGTTGCAGTTAAACAGAGTTTCTAAATCTTTGTTCCCCTAAATTGATATCAAAAATACACAGACTATTATCAAAACTCGATGAGTCAGTATCTTTTCCAATATTAAAATGGGAGACAGACCTTTCAATCAATAAAGATGAAAGCTTCTGGACACAAATATGTTTAAACACTTTTAAGATGACTAAAAACTCTAATTTACAACTCATACAGTACAAAGTTCTACATAGAACTCATTACACAGGACAAAGGATGTTCAAAATAGGCCTGAGTCACACAAATATCTGTTCCCATTGCACTAGCAATGTCTCAGATAGTTATATGCATGCTATGTGGTCCTGTGCATCAGTCCAAAAGTTCTGGCAGAAGATATGTGGAGACCTATCAGCATGGCTTGGGTGTCGTATCTCAACCTCTCCCACAATTTGCATATTGGGTGATTTAAGTGAAATAAATATAGAGGTAAATGGTAAAAATGGTAAATGGCATTCACTTATATAGCGCTTTTATTCTCATCTCTTGATGACCAAAGTGCTTTACAGATCCTGCCATCCACCCATTCACACACACATTCACACACTGTAATTCACACTGTAGGTAAAGTTGTCACACATGGTTCTCACTGCTTTATGCATCACCAAGAAAACTATCCTCATGAATTGGAAATCAAAAAATAATTTATGTACAACCCACTATAAGAACCTCCTTTTAAAATACAGTCATATGAAAAAATTAGGATACCCTAACATATTTGGACATATTGTGGAGAGCGTGAAAAGATGAGGCTGAGTTTATTTCTCAAATCAGATTTATTCACTTGTCTCCAACATCCTCCAAACAGAAAAAGAGACACATCCTCCCACATCTGTCCTTTTTATACCCGGGACATCAAAGTACAGAGTCACATTGTCTTTAAATCCCAAGACACAATACATCGTCCTCCAGGTCTTCTCCCCTCCACCTAAAACCCTGGTGGTCAGGAAATCTCCCAAGGCCATCTCTAAAGATCACATTTCGCACCCTCCTGTTATCCCCAGGAGACCCAGACCTATTGTTCATTCTGAGACGTGAGGCAACAGTAATATACATATGTAACCGGGTCATATTTATGGATCTTTGTTGATTTGATTTGCGTTTAAATATTTTGATTTAAACTTGACTCAACAGGAAGTGACTTCAGGGTGTGGGCGGGATATGCCAGGTAGAGGATTTTGAATATCTGGGTTTTTTTCGGTTGGGAAAACGGTTCAGGAGACCGGATTTGAAAAGCAAGCAAGACGAGGAATAATCTTCATAAAGAAACGTTGTAAGTTCACCAATGCAGTTAAAATATATTGTTACTCTTAACGAACACGGTGAATTATGCCGAGGAGGATGTAATAAAGTCGGCCTAGTAACAGATAAGACGTAGATTGACCTACAGATTTGCTGCCTGACTAGCATGGTATACCGTGGCTGAACATAGTGCCTATCCAAGAGGATATAGTTAAAATATCAGGCTATGTATGATGTAAGCATGAGTGTAAATGTAAAAGTGTGTTGTTTGCTACTCTGGTCACAATGTTATGATGTGTTTTTTTGTTTTACACGGTGACGAGTACTGAAACATTTTATACTGTCAATCAAACCAGGGACACTCGGGTGTCCTGTGAAGATCAGTCAGTGATCACGCGCTGGTGTGGCGTCGTGTGTATGTTGTAAGTGAAAAGCTTTTCTTGTTAAGTTTTGAGCATATTTGGAGTGTGAACTTAAGGTTTGTGGTGTACTAAAGCTATTATGTACCTTTCTCATTTCCAGTATCACCACTACCGTTTGTACGGACTTATTTGGGGTCATTAATTTACTGAGCATTTTATCAGATTGTATTTTTCTTTGTTAGTAATCCACCATTTTGTTTAAGATCCGCCTCCTGTGTGTTTGAGGCAGTACAGACTGTAACACAAACGTGAGAGTTATATACAAAGAGACATTTTGTACATTTCATTTTATTTTATTTACATTTAAAAATTTTTGTAAATCTTTTCATTCTGAAGCGTGCTGCTCTTTGTTTTCTATATATCAGATAAAACCCATAAAATACATTTGTTGTTCAGTGTGTATTATTTCCCGGCAACACATATGCAGCCTAAGCAACTCAAATATGTGTGCCACATGACCCCCCCCCCCCAAACGTCTAAGATGAAACAATACAACACAGTCTGCATATCATGATAAAATCACAAACATCAGTCCACGTGCTGTTTGGGCTTCAATCGTCTTCCGAACTTGCTGTAAGCAGGCTTTACCACTCCCGCGGCGCCATCCTGCTGTGAATCTGCTATCTGAGAATGAGAACTGTTAGTCAATCCCTGTGGGAGCTCTGGGGAATGCTCCCTGGGAGGTCTGCCGCGTCGAGGAGACCTCGCCAACTGCACAGCTTCGTCAGCCATCACAAAAGCGGGTTTGAGTCTGTCTATGCCAATTGTTTCCCTTCTGCCTCCCAAATCTAGCAAAAAGTGCTTATCACCTGTTTCCAGCACTCTAAATGGGCCATCATAAGGCGGTCGCAGGGTTGGGCGATGAGCATCGTGTCTGACAAAAACAAACTCCGCATTTTTCAAAGCCTTAGGTACAAAAACGCGCGGAAAACTATGATGAACGGGGCCAGGAAGCGTGCTCGCTCCCGTGTCGCTCAGTAACCGCTGAGCAGGGGGGCACTCTGGCGCATGATTATCTGGGAGAAACTCCCCGGGCAGTCGGAGTGGCTGCACAAACACCAACTCAGCTGGGGAGGCTTTTAAGTCCTCTTTAGGTGCAGAACGCAACCCCAATAAAACCCATGGTAGCCTGTTTACCCAATTTGCATCCATAAGCAACGCTCTGAGGGCTGCTTTCAATGACCTATGGAAACGTTCGCATAAACCATTAGCCTGGGGGTGGTACGCGGTAGTGCGGTGGATCGTTACCCCCAGGCTGCGGGCCATCGCTGACCAAAGCTCGGAAACAAATTGAGGACCTCTGTCGGATGTAATATCCGACGGAACTCCAAAACGCGCTACCCAAGCCGTTAAAAAAGCGCGCGCCACCTCCTCGGCTGTGGTTGATGCCAGTGGGACCACTTCAGGCCAACGCGTGGTGCGGTCCACCATTGTCAAAAGATGTGTGCACCCCTGTGACGGCGGGAGGGGGTCTACGAGGTCGACATGCACATGATCGAACCTCTTAGCCGGGATGTGAAACGGCTCTAAGGGGGGCTTTAGTGTGTTTGTGTATTTTGGCTCGCTGGCAAGCCATGCAGGCTCTTGCCCACTCCTTAACGTGCTTGCGCAGGCTCGGTCACACAAACTTCTCTCCTACCATTTTGACCGACGCGCGCACCCCCGGGTGCGCCAGAGAATGAATCGAGTCAAAAACCCGGCGGTGCCACGTGGTCGGCACCACCGTATGCGGTCGTCCGGTGGAGACATCGCAGATTAGGGGGGGCATACCATCTTGCAGCACCCTGCTCTCCAGCCTTAACCCTGTTGGTCCAGACTGGAGCGCGCACACGTCCGCATCGCTAACCTGATCCGCGGCCATGGCTGCATAATCTATCCCCACGCGGACTGGGGCCGCCCGTACTTCTGCGCCACTAGCCTGCTCCGCGGCCATGGCAGTATAATCTACCCCTACGCGGACTGGAGCAGTTACGGCGCGCGAGAGACAGTCTGCCACTACATTAAGTTTACCCGCTACATGTTGAGTATCGGTAGTAAACTCTGAGATTGCAGCCAGCTGCCCCTGCTGCCGGCCTGACCACGGCTCCGAAACCTTGGCCATCGCGAAAGTCAGCGGCTTGTGGTCGACGAACGCAGTGAAACGACGACCTTCCAGCCAGAACTGGAAGTGGTGAATGGCCAAGTGGAGCGCTAACAACTCCCTGTCGAACGCGCTGTATTTTCGCTCGGTATCGCGCAAAGTCCTGCTGAAAAAGGCAAGCGGCTGCCAAGCCCCGGCAACATGCTGCTCTACTACCGCCCCTATGGCCACGTCTGACGCGTCAGTAGTGAGCGCTATGTGGCCGTTGGGTCTGGATGTGCTAACAACGCAGCGTTTACCAGGGCTGCTTTGACCTCCGAGAATGCGTGCTCCCGCTCCGGGGACCATTCGATTGTATTTGTGGGTTTTTGTTTTTTTAGCGCGGCATACAGTGGTTGCATGAGCTGTGCTGCGCGGGGGAGGAAACGGTTATAAAAATTCACCATTCCCAAAAACTCCTGTAATGCTTTGACCGTTTGTGGCTGGGGAAAATTTGTTACTGCGCGCACTTTGTCCGGCAGTGGAACTGCTCCTTCTGGAGAGACCCGGTGCCCCAAAAAATCAATCTGCGTCACCCCAAACTGACACTTCGCTGGGTTGATTATTAACCCGTGCTCTCCCAACCTCTGGAAAACTGCCGTGAGGTGTTTTTCGTGTTCCTCTTCGGACGCGCTGGCTACCAAAATGTCGTCCAGGTAGACGAACACAAAAGGGAGATCGCGCAACACCGCGTCCATCATGCGTTGGAACGTCTGCGCAGCGCCTTTAAGCCCAAACGGCATGCGCAAAAACTTGAAAAGGCCAAACGGAGTTATTACCGCTGTTTTGGGTATGTCCTCAGCACGTACTGGGACTTGATGGTACCCGCGGACCAAGTCTATTTTAGAAAAAATGCGCGCCCCCGCCAGATGAACGGAAAAATCTTGGATATGCGGGATTGGGTAGCGGTTGTGCGCTGTAGCATTGTTCAACCTGCGGAAATCACCGCAAGGTCGCCACAAGCCGTCAGCTTTAGGGACCATGTGAAGTGGGGAAGCCCATGGGCTGTTCGAACGCCGGATGATGCCCAACTTTTCAAGGTTGGCGAACTCCACGCGCGCTATGGTCAGTTTAGCTGCATCCAAGCGCCGAGCTTTTGCAAAAACGGGGGGACCGGCGGTAGTAATAAAATGTTCCACTCCGTGTTTAGCGATGGCTGCTGAAAATGTGGGAACCGTGAGTGCTGGAAACTGAGTGAGGAGTGTATGGAACTTACCGCTTGCCGTAGCGACGTTGGCTTGTGCTGTGGGCGGGGTCACTCAGGCTGCACAGGGAATAGAATAAAAAGAGAGTGCATTAACCAAGCGCCTATTGGGAAGATCAACCAACAACCCATGTGAGCACAGAAAATCAGCCCCTAACATGTTGAAGCTCACCGCAGCTATAATAAAAGTCCACTCAAATGTATGGCCTTGCAGGGAGAGAAGCAGAGTCTTCTCACCGAAGGTCTTAATGCTCGAGCCGTTCGCTGCCGATGCTCCGTGGCTCCTGGGGCCTGCCAGCCGGTCAGCATAGGTTGGCATGATGAAACTCACTTGGGAGCCTGTGTCCACGAGGAATTGCCTCCCCGAACGCGCATCCGTCAAGTAGAGCAGCTTGTTCTGTTCACCGAGGGCCGCGGCTGCTACCGACCCTCGGCTCTGGCGTTTCCCGAGCTCTTGAACTGACACGGTGGTATACACTTGCGTGCCCTCTCTGCAAAGCGACGATGGTAGAGACAGAGGTCATCTCCTCCGCGATATTTGGCCTTCACCGCCGCCATTGCCGGTGGGTCTGCTGCCGCCGCCTCTGGCCGCCTGCCATCTCCGGCCCTCGTGTCGAGTCCTGTCGCTGCTGCGGTGGCCGCACGCTGTCTGCTGGCATTGAGAATCCGCTGTGCCTCCTGGGCCAGCGCGCGGAAGTCCCGCTGGGCCAACAACGGTGAACCGGCCAGGGTCGCTCTCGTGGCCGACGGTAGGGTTCTCAGGAAAATGTGGGTGAAGAGAAGGTCGTCGCCATCTGAGCCCCTCAGCCTCAGCATGTCTTCCATCAGGTCGACGGGTGTGCTGTCTCCCAAGTCGTTCAGGGCCAGGAGTCTCTCCGCTCTTTCTTGGACTGAGGGAGTGAAATGCTGGATGAGCGCAGCCTTCAACCCGCCGTATTTGTCTTCGGCCGGTGGGCGCTGCACCAGGCTCTGCACATGTCAAGCCGTGCGGTTGTCGAGCTTGGCGATAACGTAGTAGAATTTCGTGTCATCTGCCGTTATTCCCCGGAGAGCGAACTGAGCTTCGGCCAAGAGGAACCAGGAGTCCGGGTTGTCCTGCCAGAAATCTGGTAGTTTGACTGAGACTGCGTTCACCTGGCTGGTTCCTGGCGAGTCCGGCTCGGGGGAATTTCTTTCGTCCATGATACGTCTTAAGGTCACCAGTGTGGAGAGCGTGAAAAGATGAGGCTGACTTTATTTCTCAAATCAGATTTATTCACTTGTCTCCAACATCCTCCAAACAGAAAAAGAGACACATCCTCCCACATTTATCCTTTTTATACCCGGGACATCAAAGTACAGAGTCACATTGTCTTTAAATCCCAAGACACAATACATCGTCCTCCAGGTCTTCTCCCCTCCACCTAAAACCCTGGTGGTCAGGAAATCTCCCAAGGCCATCTCTAAAGATCACATTTCGCACCCTCCTGTTATCCCCAGGAGACCCAGACCTATTGTTCATTCTGAGACGTGAGGCAACAGTAATATACAGTACATATGCAGCCTAAGCAACTCAAATATGTGTGCCACAATATGGATATTTAATATCAATGTTAAAAATACTGGGAGATTCATGTGATACAACTAAACAATTAAAAATTAATTAAAGACTTCTTTTCAAATTTTCTATAAAATGTGATTCTAAACAAATAGTGAGGAATAAATTAGGACACCCCCGCATCTTTTTTAGGACACCCCCACATTCATTTCCACTTAAAATGGCTAAAATAAATGTTTAAAAAATGCAAATAAAAACAAAAAGAAGGTTAGACATAGATATGTGAACATTTCTTGATAAAAAACAAATATTTAATGGGGTGTCCTAATTTTTTCACATGACTGTATATTAGTCTGGAGAGAATGTCAGAATGTCTGCCTCCTCTAAAAATTAATTGGCTGAATTCAATTCACTTTGGTTCCCGGTTATTAATTCTATAACTTGAGGGGTGGTGGGTGGTGGCTAGCTCTCCTTGGTGCCTCTGACCAGGGTGAGTGAGAGTGTGAGTGAGAGTGAGTGAGTGAGTGTGTGTGAGTACGAGTGAGTGCATATGAGAGTATGAGAGAGTGAGTGCGTGAGACTGAGTGTATGTGCTGGTGGGGGGTGCTAGACTGAGGGGATGGTGCCTCCTGGTACCTCCTGGCTACATGGGCTCCCTTTGACTTGGGGGGCTGGCCCCTCGAGGGGCTCCTCACGCCTTTCTGCCACCTTCTCTGGGCATGGGGGCCTGAGGGTTCCCGGGGCGTAGGGGAAGGGGAAGTGCGTAGGGGAAGGGGGGGTGTCTGGGGGCCTGTACCAGGGGCGCAAGCCGGTTTCTGGTCTGGAGGACAGGAGGCATTGGCCTTCTGATGCCCGCGGCCCGGGGGCTGGCATTGGTCACGCTTGAGGCGCAGGGGTGGGCTGGCCCTCGTGCGTGCTGCTCCGGCTGCTTTGCGGCCCGGCCTCCCTGGGCTGTCCCGCCTGGGGCGGTTGCATAGCTGTCCTGCAGCTTGCTGGCTTTGGGGCATTTGTGTTCTGTGGGGGCTGGTGGCATTGTCTTGCTTGCTCCGTGTTTCTGGGGAATGGAGAAGTGTTGCCGTGACCTGTTGCCCTCTTTGTACAGTGATGTGAAAAAGTGTTTGCCCCCTTCCTGATTTCTCATTTTTTTGTATGTTTGTCATACTTAAATGTTTCAGATTGTGGTATATATTACTCATATATTCCATACCTGCATACGTTAGAGCATGTGGAAATGTTTGGGGCAACATATGCAAAGGAACTTCACACCTCCGAAAGGACAAAGGAATCTCACCGCCGTGTGAAGACCAACAACGTCACAGGACGCGGCAGCGACACACTTGACACCTTCACCCCCTAAGGCGAGGAGAGGTTTTCCCATCACCTCCCAAGACGAAGGGAGGAGTTAACAGGACTAATGGGGGATTAAGATACGGGGGATGTCGGTTTGTGTTTTGCATGTCTTTGATGTGTGCCTGTATTTAACCAGCAAGCTGGGCAGAAATCTTTCTCTTTTGCCTTCTGCCAAGCTCTGCACCAGATGAGACAAGATAGAAGAGTTGTTCATTAAAAACTCTGTTTTTGATACAAAGCCGCCTCATCATTTCCAGCTCTTCTACACTGGTGACCTTGACGCGAGTATGGACCGGAGGCGTTCTTCAAGCGACTCATCCGTGGCGACTCTGGCATAAGCCACCGACAACGCAGACGAGGGAACAAGCGGACAGCTGTTTCCCCCGGCAGAGGGCACCGAGAGAGCTCAACCGAGCTCCAGCACCGCCGTGAGAGCCGAGGCAACGCACTCTCACCCGGCGGGCACAACAGTGATGATGTGTGCGAACGCCGTCGCTGTCAAACTGCCAGATTTCTGGCGAGAAGACCCGGCCTCTTGGTTTCATCAAGCTGAAGCCCAGTTCATACTGGCGGGCATCATGGCAGACGATACTAAATTCTACCATATCGTCTCCAAACTCGACTCCGCCACTTCGAGGTGTGTGCGGAGCTTGATCCAGTGACCACCGGCCCGGGACAAGTATGAGACACTCAAGGCGACCATCGTGGCGAATTATGTCCCATCAGCGGAGGAAAGAGCCGAAAAGATCCTGGCGGTCTACGGCCACAGAGGGGGCAATCCAAAGACCCTCATGGAGGATTTGCTGCAGCTCAAGGAGGAGGATAATGATAATTTCCTCTTCCAATTTATTTTTCTCAGCACGCTACCACCACACACGAGAGGGACACTCGCCAGTATGAAGTGCGACAATCATCAGGACTTCCGCACACTGGCCAACGAGGCTTATCGGCTCGTCAACGCCTGCAGAGAACTGACACCCACAGCGGCATCCGCAGACCTCAAGACTGACGCCCCGAGCCTTGGAGAGCCACAACCCACGGAGCAGACTCAACCCACGGTGACAGCGGCACGGCCCAAGCGCAACAAACAGAATGACGTCTGTTATTATCACCACCGCTTCGCCGAGAAAGCCCGAAAATGTGTTCCTCCCTGCAAGTTTACGATGTCGGGAAAATGCCAAAGCCGAGGGCCGTTAACGGCAGCGGTTCTCGGCGAGAAAAACAAGCTGTTATACGTGACGGATGGACACACAGGCAAGCAGTTCCTCATCGACACGGGAGCTCAGCTGAGTTTCATCATGCCCTCCCACGCAGATCGAGCCATGGGCACCCAGGGCAATGGAGCAGTGGCAGCCAACGGTTCTGACATCGACACATTTGGGGAAAAGAGCCTGCACCTCCTCATTCACGGCCGCAGCTACAGATGGACATTTGTTTTAGCGGCGGTGAGTTTTAACTTGTTAGGCGCTGATTTTCTATGTGCACATGGGTTATTAGTTGATCTAGCAAATAGGCGCCTGGTTAATGCGCTATCTTTTGCTTCTATTCCATGCTCAGCTCGAGTCTCGCCACCACCTGTGCAGGCCAACGTCACCACGGCAGGAGGTAAGTTTGAGCAACTCCTCACCCAATTTCCAGCACTCACAACCCCAAATTTTCAGCCACTGTAGCCAAACACGAGGTTAAACACTTCATTCCAACAACGGGACCTCCCGTTTTTGCCAAAGCTCGCCGCTTAGACGCGGCCAAGCTCAACATAGCAAGGGACGAGTTTGCAGCCCTCGAAAAATTGGGCATTGTTAGACGCTCGAAGAGCCCTTGGGCTTTGCCGCTTCACATGGTTCCGAAATCCGACGGTTCTTGGAGACCGTGCGGAGATTACCGCAGATTAAACAACGCTACAGCGCATGACCGCTACCCCATCCCTCACATACAGGACTTTTCACTACATTTAGCGGGTGCGCGCATTTTTTCAAAAATAGACTTAGTCCGCGGTTATCACCAAGTCCCAGTCCGAGCTGAAGACATTCCTAAAACAGTGGTTATAACCCCTTTCGGCCTTTTTGAATTCCTGCGAATGCCTTTCGGCCTCAAAGGCGCTGCTCAGACTTTTCAACGTATGATGGACGCAGTCTTACGCGACCTCCCCTTTGTTTTCGTCTACCTCGACGACATGCTGGTAGCCAGCTCATCGGAGGAAGAGCACGAGCAGCACCTCACTACCGTTTTTCAGAGGCTAGAAGAGCACGGATTAATAATTAATCCAGCCAAATGCAAATTCGGCGTATCGCAAATTGATTTTTTGGGACATAGAGTCTCCCCGAAAGGGGCAGTTCCGCTTCCAGACAAAATTCATGCGATAGAAGGTTTTCCACGGCCCCAAACGGTCAAATCGCTACAGGAATTTTTGGGGATGGTTAATTTTTACAACCGTTTCCTCCCTCATGCAGCTCAGCTCATGCAGCCCCTGTATGACGCGCTCAAAAAAAAGAAAGCTTCCAACGCGGTCGAATGGACCCCGGAACGCGAACGCGCTTTTGCGGAAGTTAAAAACGCCCTAGCTAACGCCGCAATGTTAGTCCACCCAGATCCCTCGGCCCGCATTGCTCTAACCACAGATGCTTCAGACTTGGCCATAGGGGCAGTTGTAGAACAACTTGTCAAGGGGGTCTGGCAACCTTTAGCATTCTTTAGCAAATCGTTAAACCCAACGGAACGCAAATACAGCACTTTTGACAGGGAGCTGCTAGCGCTCCATTTGTCCATCCGCCACTTCCAGTTTTGGTTAGAAGGGCGGAGTTTCACGGCTTTTGTGGACCATAAACCGCTCACTTTTGCTATGGCTAAAATTTCAGAACCTTGGTCGGGCAGACAACAAAGACAGCTAGCTGCGATTTCAGAGTTCACCACAGACATTCGACATGTAGCGGGCAAACTTAACGTAGTAGCGGACTGTCTCTCTCGCGCTGTGGCACCGCCAGAGCACAAGGAGACAGATTACACTGCCTCAGCAGCTGAGCTTTTCTCTAACGCAAACACACATGCAGCACCTATCCATGAAGGGATAGATTATGCAGCCATGGCGGAAGAACAAGGCAGTGATGCGGACGTGCGCGCGCTCCTGTCTGGACCAACAGGGTTAAGGCTGGAGAAAAAAGGGTTGCGCGACGGCGTGCCCCCCCTAATATGCGATGTTTCAACCGGCCGACCTCGCCCGTTAGTACCAGCTGCTTGGCGCCGCCGTATTTTCGACGCAATTCACTCCCTCGCGCACCCAGGTGTGCGCGCCTCAGTCAAAATGGTTGCCGAAAAGTTTGTGTGGCCAGGCCTGCACAAAAACGTAAAAGAATGGGCAAAAACTTGCATTCCTTGTCAGCGCGCCAAAGTACACAGACACACAAAAGCCCCTCTGGAGCCTTTTCCAATCCCTGCTAGAAGGTTCGACCACATTCATGTCAACCTCGTGGGGCCACTGCCTTCCTCCCAGGGTTTCACACACCTGCTAACAATGATAGACCGCACCACGCGCTGGCCAGAGGCAGTCCCTCTAGCGGCAACTACAGCGGAGGAAGTCGCTCGCGTTTTTCTAACAAATTGGGTGGCACGTTTCGGCGTCCCATCAGACATCACGTCAGATAGGGGGCCTCAATTTGTCTCAGAGCTCTGGTCAGCCATGTCCAGCAGCTTAGGGGCAACAATTCACCGCACCACCGCTTATCACCCTCAGACTAATGGGTTATGCGAGCGTTTTCACAGGTCCTTAAAGGCCGCCCTCAGAGCCTCATTAACGGACACAAATTGGGTAAATAAACTTCCCTGGGTTTTATTGGGGTTGCGTGCGGCACCTAAAGAGGATTTAGACGCTTCCCCTGCAGAATTAGTCTTTGCTCAGCCTATCAGACTACCAGGTGAATTTTTCTCCACAATATCTTTATTGAACCTTTTTTTTTTTTTTTAACAAACATGATACAAACAATCAAACACTAACACTAAAGTACTACAAAAAAAAAAAAATGCACTAAAAACACCAACAACCACCAACAAAATCAAGTCTTCAACAATGCTCCTCTGTTTAGTCTAGACAATCCAATACATAAGTATACATATTATGTTCACCAGTTTGGAATTTACAAGGTCCACACACATCATTCACCTTCTTCTTCAAGAGTTATGTTTAAATTTTTTACATAATCAATAAAAGGTCTCCATATATTCTCAAACACAATTTCCTTTGATTTCAGTATATATGTTATTCTTTCTAATGGAAGGTTTGTTAACATCTGTCTTAACCACTGAGTCACATCTGGTCTATGAGTCTTTTTCCATAATAGTGCAATACATTTTTTGGCATTAAGCAAACTGAGGTCTATGAATGTTCTTTCACTTTTATTAAAATTATGCTTTTCTGGGTACAGACCCAACAAAAACAGTTTAGGATTCAATATGATTTGTTTTGAGATTATTTTTTCAATTGTTACCCTCACCTCTTCCCAAAACATTCTTATTAATCTACATTCCCATAAACAATGAAATAGGGTTCCTTTACTTTCCATGCATTTTGTGCATGTATCTGGTATATTTTTGTTATATCTATTTAACTCCTCCGGTGTAACATACATCCGCATTAACCATTTGAAATGTATCAATTTAAGGCGTGCATTTATTGATTTGGTTTGAGCTTCTGTACAAGCCAATTCCCATTGTTCCTCTGAAATTTCAATTTGCAGATCTTCTTTCCAGTAGTTTAATCTTTTCAGTGAATTTTCACTTGAAGATAGTGTCAATGAGTTATAAAACTCTGAAATAATACCCTTTCTTTTACTATCTTTCATCATCATTTTTTCCAAGGATGAATAAATAGGTCGAGTGAGAGCTTTATTTTGATTTGATCGAATAAAGTTTCTAAGTTGAAGATATTTAAAAAAATGTGTTCTATTGAGATTAAATTTGATCCTCAGCTCTTCAAAAGACATTATGTTGTCTGCACATGGCAAATATAAATCCTGAATCTTTTGTATCCCTTTTAAATTCCATACTTTAAATACAGCGTCCGCTCTCCCTGGTTTAAAATATTGATTACCCCATATTGGACTAAATTGTGACAATAACTGTGGTTCTTTTAAATAGTTTTTAGCTTCACACCATATTTTGATCATATGCTTTACAAATGGATTTTTAACTTGTTTTTGTAATTTTTTTGCCGAATCTGAGTATATGAATATGGGAAGAGGTAAAGGTAAATTGTATGATTCCATTTCAGTCCAGTGAGGGAGATCATTTGATGAAAAATAATATGTCATAGACCTCAGTTGTGCCGACCAATAATACAACATAAAATTTGGACATTTCAGACCTCCACGATCAAATGGTAAATATAATAAAGACAAACGTAATCTAGCCCTCCTGTTGTTCCATATAAATTCCACTAACTTTTTTTTTATTCTTGAGAATAGATCTAAAGGTGGTGATAAGGGAATGTATTGAAATAAATAAAGTATTTTAGGTAAAATATTACTTTTAAGTATATTGATTCTCCCGATCATCGACATTGGTAGTGACATCCATCTCTGAGTTAACTCATTGATATCTGACATTAAGGCTTCATAGTTGACACTGGCGACTAATTCTAGCTTAGGCATAATTTGGATTCCTAAATATTTAAACTGATTTACAACATTGAATTGATTTACCTCAGGGGCTGGGTAATTTCTCTGGGTCTCATTTAGCATTAATATTGAAGATTTAGTTTTATTTATTTTATATCCTGATATTTCCCCAAAATTCTTTATTAAATTCAACAAGGTTGGAATTGATTTTTTTAGATTCGACATAAACAAAATTATATCATCGGCGTACAGGGAGATTTTATGTTCTGTTGGTCCAACTTTAATTCCATATATTTGTGAATGTAAACGTATCGCTATCGCTAAAGGTTCAATTGCCATAGTAAACAGTAAAGGTGAAAGTGGACAGCCTTGTCGACATCCTCTATTGATTTTTATTGGTTTTGAAATATTGTTATTTGTTAGGATTTCTGCTGTAGCATTATTGTATATTATTTGAACCCATTTTATGAAATTATTTCCAAGTCCAAACCTTTGTAGGACTTCAAAAAGAAAGGGCCATTCAACTCTATCAAAGGCCTTTTCGGCGTCCAATGATAGGAGAGCTGTATCCGGTGCTTCTTTATTAAAATAGATAATATTAAATAGTCTTCTTACATTATGGAAGCCTTGTCTACCCTTTATAAAGCCATTCTGATCTCGATTAATAATATTTGGTAAAATTTCTTGTATTCGTCTTGCTAAAATTTTACAGATTATCTTAAGGTCGGCGTTTAATAGGCTTATTGGTCTCATATTTTCACATTTATTAGAGGGCTTACCTGGTTTTGGCAGCAGTATAATTAAGGCATTATTTATGTATGATGGTAAATTATTATTTTGAAATGCTTCTAAAACCATTTCCAAAAAAGGTTTTATTAATTTATTCTTAAATTTTTTATAAAGGTCAACTGGAAGACCATCTGGTCCTGCACTTTTTCCTGATTTCATATTATCAATGGCTAGCCCAACTTCTTCTTGACTAATTTTAGACTCCAATATCTCCCTGTTTTCATTTGGAATACACGGTATAGATAGTTCGTTCAAAAACCCATTTAGTTTTGTTAAATCAGGTTCATTTTTGGTATCATATAATTTTTCATAGTAATCTCTAAAGGCTCTATTAATTTCTAAAGGATCTATAACTACCTGTCCCTTACTTATAATACTGGTAATTGGTGTTTTAATTTCCAATTGTTTAATCTGCCATGCTAATAATTTTCCTGATTTTTCACCTTGTTCATAAAAAGATTGTTTCAATCTTAGAAGACTCGAGGCAGCTCTATTCGCTGATTTTTTGTCGTATTCAGCTCTCAAAATCAGTAATTCATTCTCCAACCTTGGGTCACTTCCTGCATACACTTTTTCCTGAAGATTTTTTATTTTATGTTCCAATTTAGCTCTCTCCTCTCGAGTCTTCTTAGATTTTGATCCTGTATAACTAATAATATGTCCCCTAATAAAAGCTTTGAAAGCCTCCCACTTTACACATGCTGATGTTTGTGTAGTATTGATGTCAAAGAACTCGTCTATCTGTTTTTCTATATACTTGACAAATTCCTCATCCTGAAGCCATTTATGCTGAAATTGCCATCTACCTGATTCCTTTGTCAATTTTTTATCTACATATATTAGACAACAGGGTGCATGATCAGAGATCACGATGTTATCATAAAAGCAGTTTTGAATCTTGGACCTTAATTCTGTGGAAATCAAAAAATAATCAATACGTGAGAATGTCTTGTAGGTACTGGAATAACAAGAATAGGCTTTAACTTGTGGTTTCATTTCTCTCCATATATCTAACAATCTCAATTCTTTCATAAAATGATTAATAGTCATCCTACATCCAATGTGCGTACAATCCAGTCCTGTTGATCTATCCACACCTGGATTCAATGTACAATTAAAATCCCCTGCTATTATATGTTGCCCTGTAAGTGATGATAAGATGAGAAATAAATTAGCAAAGAACTTCTGATCATCTATATTGGGACCATATAAGTTCACAAGATTTATATTTTCTAATAGCAAAGAACCTTGAATGATTACATATCTTCCAAATTTGTCTCCAATTACCTTTTTCACTTGAAAAGGAACTGATTTATGTATGAGAGTCATAACTCCCCTGGCTCGGGATGAAAATGAAGAGGTGAATACACTTCCCTGCCATCTACTCCTAATTCTTTTAACATCCTCCTCTATCAGATGAGTTTCTTGTAAAAACACAATTCTTGAACCCATGTCCTTTATTTTATTCATAACTTGTTTAAGTTTTTTTAAATTTTGTAGACCTCTGCAATTCCATGAAGTTAAATTAAGATTAACACTTTGGTCCATGATCAATAGAGAGTTTGGGATTACCTTGCAGTGTAAACATGCTCATACAGAGAAGCAAAAACATGAGTGGTTGAACATTCATCCTACAAACTACACACAAACAAATTTCCCCTTGTGGCAAACCCCCCAAAATCAAAAGAAAAATTCTGTCTCCCGATATAGCCATCGACCGTTCCACACCCACGGGGAACAGCCTAAGCCACTCCTTCTTCATCCTCCCAATCACCCTAACTCTACTGCTTTTAATGACGTAACATTAACTCTTCTCTGTAGTTTTCCAACTTAACTCCAAAATTTTTAACAACTTTGTACATCATAGTTTTTTTTTTTTTTTTTTTTTTTTTTTAAATATATAATACAATCTATATTTTGTAAACTTACTATTTACTTCAAGTCAGTCAGATGCCTGTGCAAATGCTTAATTATTCTACCTTATATTTTGTTCATGCTTAGCTCCCACCAGTCTCTTCTTCTTCTTTGATCTTCTTGATGAACTCCTGCGCCTCCTCTGGGGTCTTGAAGATGTGGGTTCTGCCCTCATACGTGGTCAGCAGTCTCGCAGGATAGATTACACCATGACGAATCCCAAGGTTGCGCAGCTCCTTACGTACGGGATCAAACTGCTTCCTCAATTGCTGGATTCCTGTGGCCAAATCTGGGTAGAACCGCACCTGCTGGTCCTGGTGTTTAATCTCTCCTTTAGCACGTGCAGCGTTGAAGATCTTCATCCTGTCTCTGTTGCTAAGAAACTTCATAATTAAGGTCCTCGGCGGTCCCTTATCTCTCCGTGGGCCAATACGATGTGCT
This sequence comes from Pholidichthys leucotaenia, assembly GCA_020510985.1. Taxonomy (NCBI): domain Eukaryota; kingdom Metazoa; phylum Chordata; class Actinopteri; order Cichliformes; family Pholidichthyidae; genus Pholidichthys; species Pholidichthys leucotaenia. The sequence goes on from CM035838.1 coordinate 71,111,713, forward strand.
TTTTCCAGAACCACTGCTGATTGCAACTCCTCGCTGCCCAGCACCTCCGGAATCCACTTTTCCAGAAAGGAACATACGTCCCGACCTTCTGATTCCTCTGGAAGACCCACCAGCCTCAAATTATTCTGTCTCGACCGAGATTCCAAATCCAAAATATTATCTTCCAGAGATTTATTTTTTTTTTCCAAAGTGCGCACCTTTAATTGAAGACGGGTGACGTCATCTTCAGCACTAGCGAGACGGAGCTCCATCTGCGCCGTTCGTTCTACACAGTCACCCAATTCCTTTCTTATTCCTTCCAACGCTGTCATAATCCCATCAAATCTAGAGGAAAAGTCCGCTCTCATTGAACTCATGGCAGCCATCAGCGCATCTGCGCCATTCCCCGCAGAAATCGCAGCGTTGCCAGCCTCCTCCGCCATATATGGAGTTTTGTTTGCTGCGTCACAGACCTGAAAGTCCGTTAATTTGGACTGTTTCGGCGGCTCGCTTTTTCCTTTTCCTGGTTTTCCAGCCTTAGGCTTCGCCGACATATCCTCGCCCAAATGCTGGGATACGTTCTGTCCCAAATGAGAGAGTTATTTGCCGATTTTTTTTTTCCAGGAGCAGAGCAGAGCGAGACACGTCCGTCCTACGTGGCAGCCATAACCGGAAGTCTCACCAGGTGAATTTTTAACAGAAAACCCGGAACCAGGGCACCTCACAGTCCCAAGGTTTTTAGGCAGTAACGGACCGGACTCTCTCCATGGTCCAGCTCATCACTCCTTTCCACGAGTTTTTGTTCCCCAAACTTTAAAAAAAGCCGAGTTTGTTTTTGTTAAGCATGAAGCCCTAAAACCAACGTTACGCCCAGTATACGATGGCCCGTTCAGAGTGCTGGAAAATGGTGACAAACACTTTGTGCTTGATTATGGGGATAGAAATGAAACGGTCAGCATTGACAGACTCAAACCTGCCTTCTTGTTGAGAGACGAACCTGCACAGTTGGCGCGAGCACCTCGGCGAGGCAGACCCCCCAAGGAAAAAGTCTCAGCCCCCAGGCAGGGAACAAATAATCTCTCTCCTTCCCACACTGCAGATTCCTCACAACAAGGTCCCAGCAGGACGCCTAAACCAACCTACAGCAGCTTTGGGAGAAGATTAAAACCCAGACTGCACAGGGACTGATTACACCACTCTGCAATTTTTCGCTAATTGTGCCGCAACAGTTTAGGACTAACTTATGATTATACTATGCTGTTATGTTTTCACTGAACTCTCTTAGGAGCATGGCTGCTTGGAAGTTTCTTCTGTGACAACAGCTGTAACACGTAGTATGTCTTAGTAATTACCCTAGACTGTGAATCTTTCTGTGTCCTTTCCTAGTTGTTTGGGGGGCCTGTGGTATATATTACTCATATATTCCATACTTGCATACGTTAGAGCATGTGGAAATGTTTGGGGTAACATATGCAAAGGAACTTCACACCTCCGAAAGGACAAAGGAATCTCACCGCCGTGTGAAGACCAACAACGTCACAGGACGCGGCGGCGACACACTTGACACCTTCACCCCCTAAGGCGAGGAGAGGTTTTCCCATCACCTCCCAAGACGAAGGGAGGAGTTAACAGGACTAATGGGGGATTAAGATACGGGGGATGTCGGTTTGTGTTTTGCATGTCTTTGATGTGTGCCTGTATTTAACCAGCGAGCTGGGCAGAAATCTTTCTCTTTTGCCTTCTGCCAAGCTCTGCACCAGATGAGACAAGATAGAAGAGTTGTTCATTAAAAACTCTGTTTTTGATACAAAGCCGCCTCATCATTTCCAGCTCTTCTACACAGATCATCAAATAAATTTAAATACTGAACAAAGATAACACAAGTAAACACAAAATGCAGTTTTAAAATGAAGATGTTTATTATCAATGGGGAAAAAAAATCCAAACCTGCATGACCCTGTGTGAAAAAGTGATTGCTTCCTAAACCTAATAAATGGTTGGGTCACCCTTAGCAGCAACAACTGCAATCAAGCGTTTGCGATAACTGGCAATGAGTCTTTTTCCAGCACTGTGAAGGAATTTTGGCTCACTCATCTTTGCAGAATTGTTGTAATTCAGCCACATTGGAGGGTTTTCGAGCATGAACCACCTTTTTAAGGCCATGTCACAGCATCTCAATTGGATTCAGGTCATGACATGAGTTCAGACCCAGGGAACACGCACACAGGCTCGAGTCAATTGCAACAATGATTTATTGAGTAATGAACGTGTGTGGATGTGTGAGTGCGAGAGTGGATGTGTTGCTGGAAGACAGGATGCACCGAAGGCGGAGCAGCGCACCGTGCAGCCAGGCAACCCTAGGGCAGAGCAGAGGAGAGATTAGTCGCCGAGCCTGACCCGATGGATTAATACTCAGATTGTGGCTTACTTGCAGATGTTCTTGGTGGTGAGCTGCAGGTCTCCTGCCTGGAGGACAGCGCTCCAATGCACGCTCGGCGCAGTGGGTGAGAGTGGAATGCCGACGGGGGGAGAATCCACCGCCAGGGAGTCCACCTGTGCACAGGGGAGAAGGACTGAAGAAAAGGTGAGTGGTTGGTTGATTGCTTACGTGGGAAGCGATGGTAGAGAGTCTTTGGGAGCGTCGAAGAGAAGGCGAGTGCGGGTAGCACGGTCGTTGATGAGCAGACGGCTCCAGGCTGAAGCTCAAGGCTGAGCGGGCTAAATAGCCCGGGCTTGATGAGACGCAGGTGTGCTCACAGCTGGAGTGGGAGATGGGCGAGAGCGAGCTGTGACAGGTCAGGACTTTGACTAGGCCACTCCAAAGTCTTCATTTTATTTTTCTTAAGCCATTCAGAGGTGGACTTGCTGGTGTGCTTTGGATCAGTGTCCTGCTGCAGAACCCAAGTGTGCTTCAGCTTGAGGTCACGAACAGATGGCTGGACATTCTCCTTCAGGATTTTTTGGTAGACAGCAGAATTCATAGTTCCATTTACCACAGCAAGTCTTCCAGGTCTTGAAGCAGTCCATTTTTGCTCAGTCGCTTTCTTATGGTGGAGTCATGAACACTGACTTTAACTGAGGGAAGTGAGACTTGCAGTTCTTTGGATGTTGTTGTGGGGTCTTTTGTGACCTCTTGGATGAGTCATAGTTGCATTCTTGGGGTAATTTTGGACTGGCCACTTCTGGAAAGGTTCACCACTGATCCATGTTTTTGCCATTTGTGGATAATGGCTCTCACTGTGGTTTGCTGGAGTCCCAAAGCTTTAGAAATGGCTTTTTAACTTTTTTCAGACTGATAGATCTCAATTACTTTGTTTATTTGTTTCTGAATTTCTTTGGCTCGCAGCACGATGTCTAGCTTTTGAGGATCTTTTGGTCAACTTCACTTTGTCAGGCAGGTCCTATTTAAGTGATTACTTGATTGAGAACAGGTGTGGCAGTAATCAGGCCTGGGTGTGGCTAAAGAAATTGAACTCAGCTTTCCAAAGATGTGTTAAACCACAGTTAATTTATGTTCACATTCACTTTGCGCGCACTCACACACACACACACACATGTTCTTTTACAGGTGAAGATGCCAGACTCATGATGAGACCTTTTCAGAAGAAGAAACAGTTTGTCTTCTGTTTGTTTTAGTTGTGTCAGTTTGTTGGGTTTTTCTGTTTGTTCCTCTCTCTTTTCTTTCCCCCTCCCCACCCCTACCTTCCCCATTCCCCCCTGTCTGGTCTATCATGGGTAAAACAATTTAAATAAAGTATTAAAAGTTATTACAAGAGGAGTCTACAAACAATATTCAGTACATAGATATGTGCTGTATAAAGCTCCTTTTGGCAAAGTAAATCTGGTTGGCACAGTAAAGGAAGCAGATTTCTGTTCTGCTTACCTAGCTGCTTGACAGGACAAGCGGAGGAAAAGCATATGAAATGTAAATATTCTTTTAAACCTTTCCACCAAGTTCTCAAATACTTAAGTGTAATGTAAGTTAAGTTAAGTTAATCCCTTACACAACATGTGGGACACCATGTGGTCTATGGGGCGGCGCCTATCATTGTTTCTCTGACCGTAGGCCACACAGCTACTATAATTAGTGAAAGCTACAGTGGGAGGTCAGTCCTCTAGTAGCTCTGTGTGTTAACTTTCCTTTCCCCATTCTATTATGCTGAGCACCAAGCTAGAAGGCAGAAAGTACCATTTTTATATGGTCTTTGGTACGACCGGGTTGGGATTTGAACCCACAAACTCCTGGTTGTGCTCTAGCAACTAGGTCACCACTCTGGTTTAAGTGTAATGTAGTTGTTTTAATTGGTACTTACAGAGAAGATGATTCCTTTGCACAGCCTATCACTTTCTTTATAGTCACCTTTGCCATGTCTCTTCTAATCTCTGCTCATGATTTGTGTGTGTGTGTGTGTATTTCCAAAGCTCTAATACAGGTATAATTTTTTTCAGTGAACAAATATAGTCATTTTCAATATTTGTTATCCTTTAGAACACTACAGTTTTCTATCTTATTCTCGATCTTATTCTGTTGACAAATAGTGAGAAAGAAAAACATTTTTAAAAAACAACTTGCATATACGAGAGACAGTCTTTAAAAGTTGCTACTTGTTATTGTTTTTATTACTACTACTACTACTACTACTACTACTACTACTACGATTATTATTAGTAGTAGTGTTAGCTATTATTATTAATAGTATTAGCACTATTAAATTGTATTATTATTAAAAATAAACTCTTCTCAAATTACCTACCCTGTCTGTCTGTCTGAACCTGCCATCCTAACAATTGTAATTCTGTGAATGAGTGTCACTATAAAAAGCATATGAATATAAGAAGAAAGAAAAGCAAAAATCACTTGCATTCAGAGACAGTCTTGAAATGTGGGCTACTTGGGTGATGAAAACAGTCACATCAGTGTTTAAATTGATTAACAACATTGTTAAAACCAGCATCTTTTATTTTCTTTAATTTTCTACGATGATCAGACATTGTACCTGACAACGAGTGTTGTTTATTTCATGAAATATTTGACTTCTTGTGCAAAAATGAAGAAAATGCAGTATGTGTCTGTGTGGCTCTATGGTGTGTGTGTGTGTGTGTGTGTGTGTGTGTGTGTGTGTGTGTGTGTGTGTGTGTGTGTGTGTGTGTGTGTTTTAAATCAGCACCAATAAGGCATCCAAGCTTGGCCACCTAAAACTAGCCTGGTGATTGGTGATGAGCACGCTTGTCTATTCTATCTCTGCGGGCCCCTCTTTCTTCATTTCTTTGACCTCTGTGTTGATGGAGACATTCATTTGTGAGGTTAGCTGGTTAGCTTTGAATGGTCAGCATGATATGACCAGTCCTTGAGGTACAATTAGCATAGAAACAACTCTAATTGACTGAATGGTTAGCTCTGTTAATGGCAGCTAATCACTCCTCATGGAGGAGGCAGGCATCTGGGCCAGAGTATAATAACTTACAAAATAAGCTGAATTAATGAAATACTGCGGGGAAAATAAGTATTGAACATGTCAACATTCTTCTCATTAAACAAATTTCTGATGTAGCCATTGACCTGAGATTTTCACCAGATATCAGTAACAATCCAAGTAATCCATACATACAAAGAAATCAAGGCAACTGTGTTCACAAAACAAGTTATATTTAATAAAGTGGAATGACACAGGGAATAAGTATTGAACATGCTTGGGGAAATTCATTTAATACAGTGGTACCTCTACTTACGAACGTCTCTACATACGGAATTTTCAGGTTACGAGACGCCTCAACGGGAAAATATTGCCTCTAGTTACGAACGAAATTTCAGGATACGAAAGGCAAAAAAGTATGCGCTCCTCGCAGCTTCCGTAGTTTACCGAACGTAAACATACCTATAGCTGCTCTGCCATTGGCTATCGCCTAGCAACTTCCTGGTATCCCATTGGCCACAAAGTTTTTTTTTTTTCCAAAACTTTATGCGTTTGGTTGATCTCGCCAAAGAATATGGCTGTAATACATCAACGATCAGCACGGTATTAAAACAAAACGAAGCACTTACAAGCCGACAAAAGCAAACGTCCTTGGATCAGAACATGAACCAAAGAAGGCAAAAGGTGACGACGTCGACGACGATAGCAGTTAAAGGGTAAATGAACATAATTTTTATTATTCTTTCTCTTTTATTATTCTTTTATTATTCTTTCTCTCATTTTAAACTCTCATTTTATGTTTATTGTGCAGTAATCTAATTGTAACATGTATTTGTTACATGTTTTGATGCGTTTTTACGATTTATAAAAAATTTATGCCCGAATTTTGGGGGCTTGGAACGGATTACGGCATTTACATGTAAAACGCGCCTCTACTTACGAATTTTTCACGTTACGAGAATTCTTCCGGAACGAATTAAATTCGTAAGTAGAGGTACCACTGTATTTAGTAGAAAAGCCGTTGTTGGTAATGACAGTTTCCAAATGCCTCCTGTATGGCAAAACTAGGCGCAGGCATTGCTCAGGAGTGATTTTAGCCCATTCTTCCACACAAACCATCTTCAAATCTAGAAGGTTACGGTAACTCCAGGTCTTTCTGGAGCTCTCCATAAGCGGTCTTTGTCTCTTGGATAACTCTTCTGATAATTCTTTTGACTCCCCTATCAGAAATTTTGCGAGGACCTCCTGGTCATGGCCGGTTTATGGTAAAATGATGTTCTTTCCACTTCTGAATGATGTCTCCAGCAGTCCTCACTGGAACATTCAACGGTTTAGAAATGCACCTGTAACCAATGCCAGCATTGTTGTGTCTAGGTTTGCCTTTCAGAGGCATGGTTATGTGACGCCAGTGTGCGTGCGTTGTGAGTGTGCATGGCATAAGAAAGGAAAGCAGAGCATGGTCTAACCTTCAATGGTGTGCACATGTTGATCTGCTCCCACATAACGTTTGGGAAGGAGGATGGCTGGATTTCAACTTCCTCCACCAGACCTGTTCCTTGCAGTGCTAGGGGAACCCATGGTGCCACACGATGGTTGGCAGGTTTTAACGCTTATATCGATGCAACAGACAGCGCCCCTGTGTGGGTCTTAGGAGCAATTGTGCCAACTGTGGTGTTAATTCTCATGCAACCAGAGTGCCACAGTGTTATAAACATAATCACTTCGCTAAAGTCTGCTGCTCAGCTACACTCCAGGCACCCCCACAAAACAGACTTGTCCCACCCAATTCTGGATATGCAGAAATAAGTACTGACCACGCTGCAAGTACATCATTTAAGAAAAGCATAGGGCAATTAGGGGAGATGAGCGTACTGCTGATTGTGGACACTGCAGCTGCAGCATCACTGCTCAATCTGACTACATATAAAACATTTTTTTCCCACACTCTCCTTGGCCCACTACCCAAACTTTCCCTGCGAGGATATGGGAACTCTAAGATTGTGATTGTGGGCACTGTATATCTAACCTGTCAGCTATGGCAAAAACACCTGCCTTCTTTCCCCTTCACAGTGGTGCAGCAGGGTGCCCACCTGCTGGGCCTGAACCTGTTTATGAACTTGGGCTTCTCACTGATGGACAATAGTGGCCACACTATAATGCAGGTCTTGCTCATGACACTCCAAAAGCAGTCAGCACTGTTCAATGGGCTAGGCTGCTTGGCTGCATTTGTTCATTGCCCTCAGGTGGACCTCAAAGTGACTGTCAGTGTGACTGGCAAGGGCCACTGGATTAAAGGAAGGAGGTGTGAAGTAGTGATGTTATGCTCGACACCGCCCACTCATCACTGATTCAAGCAATATAAAACGGAAGTGTCATGAGCAGTGCATCGAGCGCCATTTCAGCAAGCCCACAGTCACGTGACCGTAACAAGCAAGGCCTCGTTATGTCGGTCACATCACTTGACTTGAGGGCTCGTGGGAAGTTTGAGAGGGAATTAGTTTGTTTTGTTTGCTTTGTATTGTTTGTTCCTGCCATCCAATTTTGAATAGACCTCAGGTGGCCAAATGCTCAAAAAAAAAAGTATTGAGATTTTTTCAGATCTTCCCCTCAGATGCAGTTCTGACACTCAGTCAGCAGATGGCACTCTTTATTAAATGTTTCATAACACTGTCGCTCGTGAAGCTATTGTCTCAAAGTTGTTCACTGTTTCATAAGGCCTCAGTTTCACCATCACTAGCATGAAGCAGAAATAAAAGATGACTCCAACTTTATTGACTTCATCGTCATTAAAAAAGAAGACTTCTTCTTCTTCTTTTAGATTTAATTGGCGGTTGGCAACCAGCTTACAGGTGCATTACTGCCACGTACTTCAATCTTTAATCCTCGATATCTCTGCATAAGGAGCTCTTACAAGGAGTTCCGAGCAGCTCCTTATGTGTGAAAAAATTATCCATCCTTGGACTGGAGAGCAGTCTCCTCTTCTTGCAGCACAAAAAAAAGACTTCCTCTTCTTCTTCTTTTAGATTTGATTGGCGGTTGGCAACCAGCTTACAGGTGCATTACCGCCACTGACTTCATTATCATCACTCTATATCTTTGTATAAGGAGTTCTTATAAGGAGTTCTGAACAACTCCTTATCTGTGAAAATATTATTCATCCTTGGACTGTGTCCTCGGTGGCGTCGACTTCCATGTCTACATGATGTCTTCGAAATCTTAACTTCTTCTTTAAAAAAAAGGAGGACTTCACCCCACACTCCCTTATATAGTCTCCCTCTAGCCAGAAAAGTCTATTTTAGAGGGGTTACTAAACTATATGATACACACCAGAGACCAATAAACCAACACCAACCAAAAATAATTCATAATAAACAAATATTTATATAAATAAATATAACAATAAGTAACTCAGTAGTATCTCAACTCCAAATTATAACCTATATTAACAGTTACCCTATCTGGCCTCCGGTAGAGCATCCGCCCCACACCCGGGAGGCAGGGGTTCAAATCCTGGCCGGGTCATACCAAAGACCATATAAAAATGGTACTTTCTGCCTTCTAGCGTGGTGCTCCGCATAATGGAACGGGGAAAGTAAAGTTACGCACAGAGCTACCAGAGGACTGACCCCCCGCTGTAGCTTTCACTACTTACAGTAGCTGTGTGGCCTAGGGTCAGAGAAACGGAGATAGGCGCCGCCCCATACACCAACATGGTGTGAAGGGAATTAACTAACTATTAACTAACTAACTATCTGGCCTCCCCCTCAGTATTGCAATGGTTTTTCCCATTTACTTTTAAGGAAGTGTTTCAACTGAAAAGACTCTCAAAATGAAAGAAGTAATGGTTATAGTTTATCTCGATATTGAAAAGTCTTATGACTCACTGTGGAGGGATGGACTTCTTATCAAACTGAATAAAATGGGCATTGGTGGTAGGATGTATCATTGAATAATTGATTTTTTTTTTTTAACACAGGACGATTAGGGTTAAAGTAGGATCAGAAGTTTCTAATGACTTTGAAATAGAAAATGGTGTTCCTCAGGGGAGTGTGATAAGCCCTGTTTTATTCAATATAATGATTAATGACATGTTTGTGGATCAAGAGAGATCCATCAAAACAGCACTACATGCAGATGATGGAGCCATATGGACAAGGGGAAGAAATGAGAAATTTGTGTTCAAAAACATCAGGAAAGCAATGGAGAAAGTGGAAAAGTGGTCATATGACTGGGGATTTAAAATTTCAAACAGTAAAACCTGCTATATGACTTTCACAAAAAATGCAGAACTGGTACAGAACCATCCATCCATCCATCCATCTTCTTCCACCTAATCCTTTTCAGGTCGTGGGGGGGCTGGAGCCTATCCCAGCATCTTTGGGCGAGAGGCAGGGTCCACCCTGAACAGATCGCCAGTCCATCGCAGGGCCAACACAAAGAGACAGACAACCATTCACTCTCACAGTCATACCTAAGGACAATTTAGAATCCCCAGTTTTGATGCCAATTAACCTAACTTGCATGTTTTTTGGCATGTGGGAAGAAACCGGAGAAAGCCCGGAGTAAACCCATGCAGACACAGGGGGAACATGCAAACTCCACACAGATCACTGAACCATTAACATTATATAATCAGTCAATAGAGAAAGTCAGTGAGTTCAAACATCTAGGATTGTGGTTTGATAGTGCATACACATGGAGAGTTCACGTTGAAAATCTGGAGACAAAGTGCAAAAAAGTCATTAATGTCATAAACGCTGTAGCTGGACATGAATGGGGGGCAGATAAACAGGCATTAATTGACATTTACAGAGCATTAATGCAATTGACAATAGACTACAGATGCATGATTTATGGAGCAGCGGCAAAGACGACTCTGGAAAAAATAGACAGAATGCAGCATAGAGCACTTTGCCTGTGCATTGGAGCCGTCAAAAAAACACCAAACAATGCAGTTTTAATAGAAGCAGGAGAAATGCCAGTGGATTTGAGAAGAGATAAACTCACATTATCATACTGGGTCAAGCTGAAAGGAAGTGACAAAGCGAATATTTCAAAAACAACACTACAAGACTGCTGGGAATACTCTAATTTCCAGGGACACGGGTTTGGGTTGACAATTGAAAGAAAAGCCAGAATGTATGGGCTACATACTATTGATATAGCTAACAACAGTCCAGTGAGTAATGTTCCCCCTTGGCTGTTTCTGGGAATAGAAGTAGACGCTAGTCTGCTAATGAGGAAAAAAGATTGACATATGAGTGAAGTTGGTGTTAAAACAAGCATTTACCTCAGGAACAATTAATATAACTTCTTACAGCTCTATACTGATGGTTCAAAGAACAAAGAGAGCTCTGTTGGAGTTGAAGTATACATTCCAGAGTTTAAAGTGACCATCGCAAAAAGACTCTCCAACAATACATCCGTGTTTACAGCAGAGATGGTGGCAATAATTATTGCTTTACAGTGGGTGGAGGAGGTCAAACCGGACCGGGTGGTGGTGTGCACGGATTCACTTGCAGCATTAAAAACCATACAGACACTAAAATCTACAAGGTAAGACTTGGTGATTGAGCTATATCACAGTTTATTTAGGGTACACAGGGGTGGTGGAGAAGTTCAGTTTTGTTGGGTTCCTGCACATGAAGGGTTGAAAGGGAATGACTGTGCAGACAAATTAGCAAAAAGCGCTCTTGAAAAAGAGATAACTATACCATTGTCTCTTGGAAAAGGTGAAGGGAAAGCAGTAATCAAGAAAAAAGGAACTGAGCTATGGCAAAAAGATGGGATGAAGATAATAAAGGTATCGTATTACAGAATACAAAACTCTATTGCAATAAAGAATTTCATAACAACCAAAAGGAGGGAAGACATCATTATGGCAAGACTCAGACTGGATCACACACGTTTAAACGGCATTTTATTCACCATGGAGAAAAGTGAAAGTGACAAATGTAGAGAATGTGGAGTAAAAGAAAATGTTGAGCACATCTTATTGCACTGTCACAAATATGGAAATGAAAGACAGATAATGGAAAATGAAGTTTGAGAGGCCAGTAGGGAATGGGATTTAACTGGCATTCTGGGAACAGATGGAGAGGGAGAGGCAATAAGAATCACGAGAAGGGCTCTTTTCTCTTTTTTAAATAACACAGGATTAAGTCATAGAATTTAGGAGTTGGGCTCAGATGACGTTATGTTACACACTCTTGTACAGTAGATGGAGGTATGCACCTTTCAGTTGTTTGCTATCCACCAGTAACCGAGAGAAGAAAAAGAAGAAGAAGAAGAAGAAGAAGAAGAAGAAGAAGAAGAAGTCACTCTTTTGCATCATGCCCTGCTACTAGAGAGAACCGAAAGAGGCAAGTGCCAATTAACTTTACTTTTTAAACATCTAATTCCTTGCAAATAACTAAAGACCAAGTAACTTGGTGGTGCGGTGGCACAGTGGTTAGCACTGCGGCAGCACAGTAACTCACCCTTGGCCATGGGATCCCTGGTTCAATCCCAGCCCCTGACCAACAGTGATCTGTGTGGAGTTTGCATGTTCTCCCCGTATCTGCGTGGGTTTACTCCGGGATTTCTCCGGATTCCCCCCACAGACCAAAAACATGCAGGTTAGGTTAATTGGAGACTCTAAAGTGGCCCTAGGTGTGAATGTGTGTGTGAATGGTTAAGGGATAGCGCCGTACCATGGCTGCTTCATCCATCCAGGTGGATGCCCTCAATTTCCCCTCTGGGGATCAATAAAGTATACAAAATCAAAAAATCAAATCAAACTTTAAATAAGAAGAAAATATAGACAGCTCAGACTAAAGTCGTGTATTGTCTTTGCACAGGTGGGTTAATCAGTCCCTCATTGCCTGCAAATACTACATCTGCCAGAATAACTAAATCCCAAAGGTGCAACACAATAAAATATGAAAACAATAAGTGCATGTGTGTTCATCAAACTCCTATCTGCATCAGTTGCTGATAACCACTAGGTGGCATGTGAACGAGCAGCAGCCTCCCTTCTCTCTTCATGTTTTGTGCCATGTAGTGTTGTTTAAATTATGCCTAAGTGTATATTCATGTGTTTAATGGTAAATGGCATTCACTGATAGTGTGGTGACCCAGCACACTGTGGACGGACACTATTTCACACTCATCAGGGCTGGAGGAAACGGAGGACAATTTACATACGGACAGAGAGCCCCAGGGGGCAATCAGACAGGACTGTTATGTACGCGTCCTCAGAGAGGACGTCCGGGCCGGGCGCTAGCTGATGTCATGCTAATGATGTGTATTGACTGATGTGTATTAGATGACAATCACTATGCTAATGTGCCATGCATTCTCTCTGTCTGTATAATGTGTATAAAAGAGCTTGTTATACATGCCTCGGGACGCAAAAACTCTCCTACCAGACATGCGGCTCCAGGTCCACAGGCTGTATTTATGTTAGAGGGTAAATAAAGAACCTGTGTTGACCTACGCTTGTGCCTCGCCTCCACATCCTTCCCTTACACCCTCTACATTGGTGACCTGACATGAAATGGACTATCTCTCCCTTTCATCATGCCGTGGATTCCTTTTTCTCCACATTGGTGACCTGACGGAGATGACTGTCTGCTCCCTTTCACCGTGCTGTGGATTCCAGAGACCGGGGATTGTCTACATCCTTCGCATCCACACTGGAGCATGCGCGCCTTATCCTCTCTCCACGATGGCGACCTCCAGGGCTGGACGGAGAGCACGGCGCTGGGACCAAGACGCACGAGAATCAGCGACATGAGCAATGCACAGAAACAGCCTGAACGGGGAAGATCATCGGTGCCGTCTGCGTTGATTTCCACCAAGCTCCCCGACTCTGACTCACCTCCCGACAGCGGACTTTCTGCACACAGAAGCCCCGCGCGCACACCGCAGGATTACGAGGACAACGCAACTTCCAGCTATGTGGTCACTGCGCCAGGCGCATGGCACGCACCAGGGATAAACCGGCTCCACAGACTTATACATAGTCCTACGCCGCTGCACAAGCCCGAGAAACACGGCCGATCGCCATCCTCGGAACCTTTAGGGCTGCTCACGCACCTTAAGCAGACATGCAGCCTGCACATGGGACTTTGTATGGGATTCTCAGCCACGGCGCACAACAGGAATTTACCGGATTGCTTTCCCCGATGACTTTAGGACTGCTTCCGCACCTAAAAGCAAACCACCAAGTCCCTCACACAGCTTCATTTTTTTTTTCACAGCCACTACACATCCTCGGGGAATTTGGCCGTTCGCCTTCCCCACATCCTCGCAGGACTGAGCCGCAAGAGGAGTCAGAGACTTAATTTTTTTCACAGCCGCTGCAAATCACCGCCAGGTTTATCGGGAAAAGCCCTCACCATGGCGGATCCACACGCAATTTTTGCGCAGCCCAGACACTTTTGATGTCCCGGGCCGGCATTCACTTATTCCCATCCCCCTCCTCTTCCTCCTCCACATCGCTCTTCCTGCACCTCACTCCCTAAAACTGGCCGATCGCCAGTTTGTTCCATTATGCATGACGCGCACCGGCCCCGTGCGCCCACGATCCACAGCCATTCAACGTGCCGGAACTTGGAGTGGAGCACACTGTCTTTTCCACCCCTCCCCCGTCCCCCCTACGGACTGACATCCCCTCCGACACTCCTCTACAGCAAGACAGTTCTACCGGAGCTGGAGCCCAAAAGACCGGGGGGGGGGGGGGTGTCACAGCCCCTTCTGAGTGTTCTGGGGGAGCCATGTGGTGACCCAGCACACTGTGGACGGACACTATCTCACACTCATCAGGGCTGGAGGAAACGGAAGACAATTTACATACGGATAGAGAGCCCCAGGGGGCAATCAGACGGGACTGTTATGTACGCGTCCTCAGAGAGGACGTCCGGGCTGGGCGCTAGCTGATGTCATGCTGTCATGGGGCGGCAGTGGCTCAGGAGGTAGAGCAGGTCGTCCAATAACCACATGGTTGGCGGTTCGAATCCCACTCTCCCCAGATATCCTGCCGTTGTGTCCCTGGGCAAGACACTTCACCCCAGTTGCTCCTGGTGGGTCTGGAAGCGCCATGTTAGGTAGCATGCCGCCATCAGTGTGTGAATGTGTGTGAGAATGGGTGGATAGCAGGATCTGTAAAGCGCTTTGGTCATCAAGAGATGAGAATAAAAGTGCTATATAAGTGAATGCCATTTACCATTTACCATGCTAATGATGTGTATTGACTGATGTGTATTAGATGACAATAACTATACTAATGTGCCATGCATTCTCTCTGTCTGTATAATGTGTCTAAAAGAGCTTGTTATACATGCCTCAGGATGCAAAAACTCTCCTACCAGACATGTGGCCCCAGCGGGCAGCGCTGGGGTCCACAGGCTGTATTTATGTTAGAGGGTGAATAAAGAACCTGTGTCGACCTACACGCGTGCCTCGCCTCCACATCCTTCCCTTACACCCTCTACAATATAGTGCTTTTTCTCATCTCTAGATGACCAAAGCACTGTACAGATCGTGCTATCCACCCATTCACACACACATTCACACACTGATGGCGGTGGAGCTACCATGCACCGGCACTGGCCTGACCCATCAGGAGCAAGTGGGGGTTCAGCATCTTGCTCAAGGACACTTTGACATGCAGACTGCAGACAGAGCAGGAATCGAACCCGTGATCCTCTGATCAGTGGTTGGCCACACTACACCTGTGTCACAGCTGCCCCCCCCCCCCATGTACATATATGATGTTGCACACAAGCTACAGTCACCACATCCTTCTGTAATAAGGAATATGTCCAAACATTATGTTCTGGATCAGAGTGTTACAGAGGAACTCTGTGGCCTAGGTCTTCTCCACCAGACCTCCACACCCCCCGGATTCGACTGCTGTGTCTCATCCCAAATGGAGATGCCGTAGACGGTGTGAGCGGCGGCAAAAGAGAGGTAAACGCAGAGGTATCCAAATGAAGCTAACCGCTAGCCCGCACAGACTCCTGATTCCTTCCCTCATTCTGGCCAACGTACACTCACTTGACAACTAAATAGACCACATACAGCTCCTGAGGACTATGCAACATGATGTGCAGAACTGCTGTGTTTTATCTTTATGGAAACATGGTTAAATGACAATATACCGGATTCTGCCATTCAGTTAGCAGGGCTAACATGCTATCGTGCTGACAGAGTGTTCAAGGAAGGAGGGACAACGCGAAGCAGAGGCATCTGTTTCTACATCAGTGACATTTGGTACCATGATGCAACTGTTGTGCATAATCACTGTTCTCCATTGGTGGAGTTTATGATCATCAAGTGCCGACCCTTTTACATTCCGAGAGAATTTTCATCCATCCTACTAGTTGTCATGTATGCCCCACCCACTGCCATTGGCGAGAGGAGTAAAGCACTAAATGAACTCTACCAGGCCATCAGTGAGACACAAACAGCACATCCATATGGATTCCTCATCACGGCAGGAGACTTCAACCATGTAGATTTAAAGACCCTCCTACCAAATCTATAACAACATGTAGACTTTCCAACAAGAGGAGACAATTTGCTGGACCTGGTGTACACAACTCACAAGAAAGTATACAGAGCCTCCTCCCTTTCTCATCTGGGTCTCTCTGATCACATTACCATCCTGTTAAGGCCGACATACAAACCCAGAGTGAAAACAATCAGACCAACAAAAAAGCAGGTTCGTGTGTGGCCAGAGGGGGCCTCTGATGCTCTGAAAGACTGCTTCAGCACTACAGACTGGGACACTTTCAAGCACGCAGCCACTCACAATGGACACACAAACCTAGAGGAGTACAGTGAGGTTGTTGTAGCACACATAGCTAAATGCACTGATGATGTCACACGCTGCAAAACCATCACTGTGCGTGCCAATCAAAAGCCATGGATGACAGCAGAGGTCGACAGGCTCCTGAGGGCTCAGGACACAGCCTTCAGGGCCAGCGACACTGCAGGACTAACAACAGTGAGGGCCAACTTCAAGACCGGCAAAAAAATTTATATTTTGGAGGAAATATGAATGACCCCACAAAAATGGCTCTACAGCGCCACCTAACATGTGAAGTCAATGGGGAGTGGCACACGCTTACTTTCGCGTAGAAAGATGAAAATCAGGTGAGATGTTTATTATGTCAAGGCATACAAAAAACTCCATAGAAGTGATGGTCTACACCCAACAGGAAGTCGGCCATTTAGGTAGGAAGTGGCGGTGACCTGATTTCCACCTCGAGCATTTGATCGATCTCGTCCTAGAGTGTTAGTCCGATTGAGCTCATTTGTGGTGACAATCATTTATATCCATGTGCCATTAAAAGTTATTGAAAACTTTTCACAACACTTGACGGTTTGGCCGTAGCAGCGTGGCCAAGTTTGATGCCTCATCAAAATCATTCTTAAGCATTCTGATGGCAATAACTCTGGTATGCATTGTTGGATTTTAACCAAATTCAGTATTATGGATATTAGTCCAATTCCAAACAGTGCGATAGAACAATATTCATAGAAATCTACAGTGCCACCTATAGGAGGCAGAAAGTTTTGCATCAGAAAGTTTGCATCATGCTGTTTTTTAATACCTCGGGGATGGAATGTCGGATTGGCACCAAGATAGGTATGATGCATATGGGCATGGCTCCAATCAATTATAGCTATGAATATTCATGAATAACAATAGCACCCTCTCTTGGAGACATGAAGGTTACACCAAAGGTTTTCTTCAATATCTCTGAAATAAATATTCTGATTGGTACCATTTATGGTGACAATCATCTATACCCATATGCCATCAAAAGTTGTTGAAAACTTTTCCAAATGCCCGACGGTTTGGCGGAAACGGTGTGGCCAACTTTGCAGTATCGCCATCACCTTTCCAATTGCTTTAACTATGGCATACATTGACTGATTTCGACCAAATTTTGTGTGGTGAATAGGTAGCCAATACTGATAATTTCTATAATAAAGAATGATACATAGCGACAGCACCCCCTACCGAAAATGGACAGGAAGTTGTCATAACTCACATGCCATAACTCACATGCCATACTCACGCACTGCTTGCCAGAATGACGTGCAATTTTCTGAGGTTTATCAGACCATCTGGTTGATCATAACTGCACATCACCTTTAGCATGGCATCACTGCTGTTACCATGAACACGCCCTCCTTGCCATTCAATTCGTGATCTTGTTGGGATGGTTGGGAACGACTTGGAGTCATGAAATCTGAAACATAGGTTGAGGTGACTGTCATATGTAGTCCTATATGGGTGGCAACACATAACTGACAGGGAAGTGTTGCCATGGCAAAGTGGCGAAGGTTGACTCCTCGCCATGGAACATCGGAAAGTTGTAACTTGGACAAACTTTGTCTGATTTTCACCAAATTTTCTACGATGGATATTCGTCCCACCCCACACGCTCCTACATAAAAATGATTGACAAAAGTTATAGCGCCACCTACTGCTCACAGGAAGTACTGCACCAAATGGTTTACTTTATTATTCAAGCAGTGCTTGCTGCAACAACGGGAAATTTTCTATGCCAGCTAGGTACGACAGGTGCCAGGGTCCACGGTTGTGCAGGGGCGAGGGCCCGCTTACAGCTGCTTGCAGCTTTAATTGTTAAAAAAAATTTTTTTCTTCTTCTCCATCTATGATCTCATTTTTGGGATAGTCAGCATGCACAAAAGCTCACCATTTTTAGCAGGGACCTCAAGACTGCCAAAAAATTTTATATTTTGGAGGAAATATGAATGACCTCACAAAAATGGCTCTACAGCGCCACCTAACATGTGAAGTCAATGAGGAGTAGCACACGCTTACTTTCGCGTAGAAATATGAAAATCAGGTGAGATGTTTATCATGTCAAGACATGCAAAACACTCCATAGAAGTGATGGTCTACACCCAACAGGAAGTCGACTATTTTGGCAGGAAGTGGCGGTGACCTGATTTCCACCTTGCACATATTTGATCGATCTCGTCCAAGAGTTTTAGTCCAATTGAGCTCATTTGTGGTGATAATCATCTATACCCATGTGCCATTAAAAGTTTAAAAGTTATTGAAAACTTTTCATGACACTTGATGGTTTGGCCATAGGGGTGTGGCAAAGTTTGATGCCTCGCCATGATCATTCCATGACCATTCTGATGGCAATAACTCTGGTATGCATTGTCAGATTTCAACCAAATTCAGTATTATGGATATTAGTCCAATTCCAAACAGTTCTATAGAAGAATATTCATAGAATTCTACAGCACCACCTATAGGAGGCAGAAAGTTTTGCATCAGAAAGTTTGCCTCGTCACTTGCTGAGTCTGGGTCTCTGCCAGACTCAGCTTCGTGGCATTTTTTCCTTTGCATTTATGTATATTTATTGTAGTTGTTGCTTTTGAGTTTCATTGTTGCTTTTTTATGTTTCTGTTTTATATTTTGAGTTCTATGATGTGTTTCTCTGGGTTGACAGCTGTTGGCTGTGTTTCCAGGGTTACGCTCCGCTGGGGGTGTCACCCGCCAGGCTGTCAACCGCCCCTCCCTCACCTGTCATTACCACCCAGCTGATTCTAATCACCAGTTTTGTTCCTTCTCCTACTCCGGGTCCCACACCTGTTTTCACTCAGGTTATCATTTTATTTTGTACTTATACTCAGTTTGTTCATTCAGTCCTCGCCAGTTCATTGCATGTCTGCATAGAAGCTTTTCCTGTCATCCTCCCAGCCTCTGAAGCCTTTCCACTCCTTCAGAGCACACCTAACTCTGCAGCATCTCTGTAAATTAATCCTTGTTTGGCGTTTTTGTATTATTGGCATCTTTGGACTGTTCTATTCTTTTGTTTATTAGGACTATGTCCTATTTGGATGATAAGGAGCTGTGTGCGCTATGCGTCCCGGAGGACATTTTTTCATAGACGCTGGAACCCTGTTCTCCCGAGGTAGTTCAACGGGCTCGGGACGGGGCTGCGGAAACCATGGAGACGTGTCCCAGCCTTTGGGACCACCCGGCGGCAACCGAAATTCTCCTCTCCTTATACTCCCTGCCGTGTGGTGAGCCAACGGAGGAGGTTCCGACGCCTGGGCCGTCTCCAGCGAAGAGGAAGTGGTCCCGCCACAAGAAGCCTTCAGCCACTCCCGCGGCAGTTTTGCCTCCTCCTCCTGAGCCCTGCCTCGCTCCATCGACCGAGGAGCTGGAGGAGTGAAGACAGGTGTTGTTAGCGGAGACAGACCTTCTTCTGGAGGTGAAGCCATGACTCCTACCGGACTTGATCCACGAAGTGGAGGAGCTAATCCCGAGTGAGCCAGAGCTGGAGCCGGTGACCGAGCGTGCCCTGGCCTTGAAGCCTCTCCTCCCTGACAAGCTGATGTCTCCTCCTCCCCCTCGTCGCCGCCGGTCCCGGAGACCCCGGAAGAAGAGCAGTGCTACATCACCGTCAGCAACCGCTCCTTCACAGTGGGAGGAGAATTCTACAGCTGAGCCATTTCCCCTCCCAGCGGCCTCACCAGCATTCATCTCCTCCGTAGTTGCAGCCACCTCCTTCTCCTCCGCACGTTCATCCGCTGACATGGGTTGGGCCATCACTCCCCCAGCTCTGTCCACCTCTGTGTCGACTGAAGGTGCTCCTCCTCAACCCACAGAGGAGCCTAGACCCGCCATGGACACGGAGAGGGCAGTTTGTGCTCCAGGCGCAGCAGGCAGCGTCGTACACCAGGAGAACAGGCAAGTTCACTCTCATTCTATTCAAATTATTGATGAATTGTCTTGCCTGACTCCTGGTAAAGAGACTCAGATAATACAGTCCCCTGAGTGCTTTTTTCCTGCTGCAGATAATAAATCTTCACCTACCCTCTCCGTATTTCCTCCTCTCACCTCTGAGTGTCCATAGGCCCTGGAACTCAACCACTGGATGATGAAGGAGCCCGCGGTGCTGGAGGACACCATCCCAGCCCCGCAGATCCCCTATGGGCAGAAGGAAGGTGCTGAACCAGAACCTGCCACGTCGAGTCCAGCCCCTACGGTGATCTGGACCCCAGCCACCATGCTAGATGTGCCTCCTGTGTGGACCACTACGATTGGAGCTGAAGGGACTGATATGACCATCATGCCTGCTGTGGGGGCTGCTGCAGCATAGTTGATGCCTGAGCTGAACCTCCTGAGGGCTGAGCCCACAGGACCATCGTTGCCTGGATCGTCGGAGTCCTGGATGGTGGTGGAGCTTGAGCTCAGGCAAGTGCTCTCTTTTGTGTTTCTCCTCTCTGTTTTTGAGCGATCTTGCCTGGCTCTTGATGAGGAGAGCTGGGTGCAGCTGCCTGGTGCACCTGGGCTCGCCTTGCCGGGGTCTGCCATTGCCGGCGACCCTGACCCCTCTTCTCTCTGTGCTGTCGCTGAGCTCTCTCCCAGGGTTGCCGGAGAGGATCCAACACCACCTGAGGCCTCCAGGTTCACCACTGGTGGTCGGCCTGGGTCCAGCTCCTCCTGTTGAGGTCGAGACGCGTGTTCCCTCCCAGCCCAGGACCTCCATGGGTGTGACTGTGACCCAGTCCAGGTCTACCATGGGTGCTGCGTTGGCCCAGCCCAGGTCCACCGCGGGTGCTGCAGAGCTCCAGCCTGGAGCCACCATGTTTGCTGCAGAATTCCAGCCCGGAGCCACCGTGGGTGCTGCGTTGGCCCAGCCCGGGTCCACCATGGGTGCTGCAGAGCTCCAGCCTTGATCCACCATGTTTGATGCAGATCTCCAGCCCGGAGCCACCATGTTTACTGCAGAGCTCCAGCCTGGAGCCACCATGGGTGCTGCAGAGCTCCAGCTCAGAGCCACTGTGGGTGCTGCAGAGTGCCAGCCCGGAGCCACTGCGGGTGCAGCTATGTCCCAGCCCGGGACCCCCGTGGGTGCAACCATGTCCCAGCCTGGGACCCCCGCGGGTGCAACCATTCTCCTTCCTGAGACCAGCGAAGGCGCCGTCCCTTCTCCTCTGCTGCCGGACGCCGTCATGGTTCCTTCTCCTCTGCTGCCAGTTGCTGACATGGCTTCCTCTTTTTGGCTCACCCCCTAAGTTGTGGGTCTCCCTGTGGGGGAGCCGCCTCCCAGGCCACCTCACTTAAGCTGGTGGCTGAAGAACCCAGGCCGCCCGCCCAATGAACTGAGCTGTTGAGTTGGGTGGCCAGTTTTCCCTGGCAGGCCACCTGACTCATTCAACCTGGCCGTCTGGCTGGTCTGGGATTTTGGCAGGCCACCAGACCGGGTGCACCAGGCCATCCGCTGGGCCTGGGACTCTGGGCGGCCTCCCGAGCCTCCTAGCCTCTGGACTTGGGGAGGGGGGGGGGCTAAATTGTGTTTTTCTTTTTCTGTTGTGGGCCCTGAGTAGGTTGTTTTTTTTGTTCCCTCCTGGCCTGTTCTCCTACCATCTGCCGTGGGTAGATTGTGGTAGTTCCTGCTGGAAGGGGGGGGGGTCTTTTTCTTTAATGTTACGTTGTTACATTGGGTGTCTGGAATCCATCCCTTGGGTGGGGTGGGGGGGGGTTGCTGTCACGTGCTGAGTCTGGGTCTCTGCCAGATTCAGCTTTGTGGCATTTTTTCCTTTGCATTTATGTATATTTATTGTATTTGTTGCTTTTGAGTTTCATTGTTGCCTTTTTATGTTTCTATTTTATGTTTTGAGTTCTATGATATGTTTCTCTGGGTTGACAGCTGTTGGCTGTGTTTCCGGGGTTACGCTCCACTGGGGGTGTCACCCACCAGGCTGTCAAACCCCCCCCCCCCACTTGTCATTACCACCCAGCTGATTCTAATCACATTTTGTTCCTTCTCCTACTCCAGGTCCCATACCTGTTTTCACTCAGGTTATCATTCCATTTTGTACTTATACTCAGTTTGTTCATTCAGTCCTCACCAGTTCATTGTATGTCTGCATAGAAGCTTTTCCTGTTATCCTCCCAGCCTCTGAAGCCTTTCCACTTCTTCAGAGCACACCTAGGTCTGAGGCATCTCTGTAAGTTAATCCTTGTTTGGTATTTTTGTATTATTGGCACCTTTGGACTGTTCTGTTCTTTTGTTTATTAAACACACTAACTCCATCCAGCACGTGTGCTCGTCTCTCTCTGTCTCTCTGCGCCTTGCAGAGGCGCATATGACATGCCTCATGTTGTTTCCTTAATACCTTGGGAATGGAATGTCGGATTGACACCAAGATAGGTATGATGTATATGGGTATGCCTCTGAACAATTACAGCTATGAATATTCATGAGTAGCAATAGCGCCCTCTCTTGGAGACATGAAAGTTACACCAAAGGTTTTCTTCAATATCTCTGAAATAAATAGTCTGATTGGTACCATTTATGGTGACGATCATCTATACCCATGTGTCATCAAAAGCTGTTGAAAACTTTTCCAAATGCCCGATGGTTTGGCGGAAGGGGCATGGCCAAGTTTGCAGTATCGCCATCACCCTTCCAATGGCTTTAACGCTGGCATATGTTGACTGATTTCAACCAAATTTTGTGTGGTGAATAGGTTACCAATACTGATAATTTCAATAATAAAGAATGACACAAAGCAACAGCACCCTCTACCGCCAATGGACAGGAAGTTGCCATAACTCACATGTAGAATGTCCGATTGCTGCTAAACTTTGTATATATGATACTCGTCAGACCCAGAAAAGATTTTTGTAAGGATAACAAACATAGCTATAGCGCCCCCTAGGAAACAAAACAAAGCTTTATAACTCGGGCATACTTTGTCCAAATTCAGCCAAAGTTTGTGTGGTGCACTGGTAGCCTACATTGAACCTTTGTATAATGAAAAATGACACATAGCTATAGCGCCCCCTAACAGAAAAAACAAAGCCTTATAACTCTGAAATACTTAGTCCAAATTCAACCAAATTTTGTGTGGTGCATGGGTAACCAACACTGAACCTTTCTATAGTGAACAATTACACATAGCTCTAGCGCCCCCTAGCAGAAAAACAAAGCTTAATAACTCTGGCATACTTTGTCTGATGTCAACCAAATTTAGCGTCTTGAATAGGCAGTCAATGGTGAACATTTCTATAATATACAATGAGATGCAGCAGTAGTGCCCCCTACCGCCCATGGACAGGAAGTTGTGATAACTCACACGTACATCATCCAAATGGACCCAAACTTGATATGCATGGTACTCATACCACCCAGAAGAGATTTATATGACTATGCCACATATAGCTATAGTGCCTCCTATATATACTGTAAAAAAAAAAAATCTCTCTCTCTCTCTCTCTCTCTCTCTCTCTATATATATATATATATATATATATATATACTATATATATATATACAGTATATATATATATATATATATATATATATATATATATATATATATTGTGGAAATGTGAAAGGACGAGGCAGAGTTTATCTCACGAGTCAGGTTTATTCACATTCTCCAACATCAGCAATACAGAAAGAGGAAGAACCCCCGACCTTCATCCCTTTTTATACCCCAGGAGCTTCAAAGCTCCAGTCACATTGCATTTAATCCCAAGTCACAATGCATCCCTTTCAGATCTTATCACCTCCACCCAAAGTCAGTGGCAGCCAGGAAATCCCTCACGGCCATCTCTTTGCATACCAAAGACCACATTTCACATCCTCCTGTTATCTCCGAGGAGGCTCAGTCCTTTGTTCATCTGAGACGTGAAGCATACAGTAAGCATACAGTGATATACATATGAAGCATAAGGTGATATACATTTGTGCATATGAAACCCACATATGTGTCCCACATGACCCCCCCCAAACGTCTAAGATGTAACAACGGAATAATAGTCAGCCTGTCATGATAAAATCATTACACATCAGCCCACGTGTTGCTTGGGCCTCAGTCTCCTCCCGTATCTGCTGTAAGCCGGCTTCAACACTTCCGTGGTGCCATCCTGCTGGGGGGCTGCTGTCTGAGGGTGAGAATTGTTAGTCAATCCCTGTGGGTGTTCTGGGGGATGTTCTCTAGGGGGTCTGCTGCGCCGAGGAGCCCTGGCCAACAGCACGTCGTCGTCCGCCACCACAAAGGCGGGTTTGAGCCTGTTAATGCCAATCTTCTCCTTCCTGCCCCCCAAATCTAGCAAAAAATGCTTATCCCCTGTTTCCAGCACTCTAAATAGCCCATCATAAGGTGGTCGTAGCGGTGGGCGATGGGCATCGTGTCTGACAAAAACAAACTCCGCATTTTTTAAAGCCTTAGGTATAAAAACGCACGGAAAACTGTGGTGAACGGGGCCAGGCAGCGCGCCCGATTCCGTGCCACGCTGCAACTGCTGAGCCGGGGAACATTCTGGGGCAGGATTATCTGGGAGAAACTCCCCGGGCAGCCGAAGTGGCTGCACAAAAACTAGCTCAGCTGGGGAGGCTTCTAAACCCTCTTTAGGTGCAGAACGCAACCCCAATAAAACCCATGGTAGCCTGTCCACCCAATTTGCATCCGTAAGCGACGCTCTGAGAGCCGCTTTCAATGACCTGTGAAAACGTTCACATAACCCGTTAGCCTGCGGATTGTACGCGGTTGTGCGGTGGATCGTTACCCCCAGGCTGTGGGCCATTGCTGACCAAAGTTCTGAAACAAATTGAGGGCCTCTGTCGGACGTAACGTCCGACGGGACTCCAAAACGCGCTACCCATGCTGTTAAAAACGCGCGCGCCACCTCCTTGGCTGTGGTTGACTCAAGTGGGACCACTTCCGGCCAGCGCGTGGTGCGGTCTACCATTGTCAGAAGGTGTGTGCACCCCTGTGATGGCGGAAGGGGGCCTACGAGGTCCACGTGAACATGATTGAACCTCTTAGCAGGGATGTGAAACGGTTCCAAAGGAGCTCTCGTGTGCCTGTGTACCTTGGCTCGTTGACAGGCCATGCAGGCTGCTGCCCACTCCCTAACTTGTTTGTGCAGGCTCGGCCAAACAAATTTCTCTCCCACCAATTTGACCGATGCGCGCACTCCCGGGTGCGCCAGAGAATGAATCGAGTCAAAAACGCGGCAGCGCCACACGGCGGGAACCAACGGACGCGGTCGCCCAGTGGAGACATCGCAGATTAGGGGGAGCATACCGTCTTGCAGCACCCTGCTCTCCAGTCTTAACCCTGTTGGTCCAGACTGGAGCGCGCGCACGTCCGCGTCGCTAACCTGATAAGTGGCCATGGCTGCATAATCTACCCCCACGCGGACTGGAGCCGCCACGGCGCGCGAGAGGCAGTCTGCCACTACATTAAGTTTACCCGCCACATGCTGGATATCGGTAGTAAACTCTGAGATCGCGGCCAGCTGTCTCTGCTGCCGGCCTGACCACGGTTCTGAAACCTTGGCCATTGCGAAAGTCAGCGGCTTGTGATCAACGAACGCGGTGAAACGGCGTCCCTCCAACCAGAACTGGAAGTGGCGAATGGCCAAGTGGAGAGCTAACAACTCCCTGTCGAATGCGCTGTATTTTCGTTCACTATTGCGCAAGGTCCTGCTGAAAAAGGCGAGCGGTTGCCAAGCCCCGGCTACATGCTGCTCCACGACCGCCCCTATGGCCACATCTGACGCGTCAGTAGTGAGCGTTATGCGGGCCGTTGGGTCTGGATGTGCTAACAACGCAGCGTTTGCCAGGGCTGTTTTGACCTCCGAGAATGCTCACTCTTGCTCCGGAGACCATTCGATTTTATTTGTGGGTTTTTGTTTTTTTAGTGCGGCATATAATGGTTGCATGAGCTGCGCTGCGCGGGGGAGGAAAAAAATTCACCATTCCCAAAAACTCCTGTAACGCTTTGACCGTTTGTGGCTGGGGAAAATTTGTTACCACGTACACTTTGTCAGGCAGAGGAACCGCTCCTTCTGGAGAGACGCGATGCCCCAAAAAATCAATCTGCGTCACCCCGAACTGACACTTCGCTGGGTTGATTATTAACCCGTGCTCTCCCAACCTCCGGAAAACTGCCGTGAGGTGGTTTTTGTGTTCGTCTTCGGACGCGCTGGCTACCAAAATATCGTCCAGGTAGACGAACATGAAGGGGAGATCGCGCAACACCGCGTCCATCATGCGTTGGAAAGTCTGCACCGCGCCTTTAAGCCCAAACGGCATACGCAAAAACTCGAATAGACCGAATGGAGTTATTACTGCTGTTTTGGGTATGTCCTCAGCGTGTACTAGGACCTGGTGGTAACCGCGCACCAAGTCTATCTTAGAAAAAACGTGCGCCCCCGCCAAATGAACTGAAAAATCTTGGATATGCGGGACTGGGTAGCGGTCGTGCGCTGTAGCGTTGTTCAACCTGCGGAAATCTCCGCAAGGTCGCCACGAGCCATCAGCTTTCGGGACCATGTGAAGTGGTGAAGCCCATGGGCTTTTCGAATGCCTGATGATGCCCAACTTTTCCAGGTTGGCGAACTCCTTGCGTGCTATGGTCAGTTTAGCTGAATCCAAGCGCCGGGCTTTTGCAAAAACAGGTGGTCCGGTGGTAGTAATAAAATGTTCCACCCCGTGTTTAGCCACGGCCGCCGAAAATGTTGGGACCGTGAGTGCTGGGAACTGAGTGAGCAGTGTGTGGAACTTACCACTTGCAGCTGTGACGTTGGCTTGTGCTGTTGGCGGGGCCACTCGAGCTGTTCAGGGAATAGAATAAAAAGACAGTGTATTAACCAGGCGCCTGTTAGCAAGATCAACCAACAAACCATGTGAGCACAGAAAATCAGCCCCTAACATATTGAAATTCACTGCAGCTATGACGAAAGTCCACTCAAATGTACGGCCGTGTAGGGACAGAAGCAGAGCCCTCTCACCAAAGGTCTTAATCGCTGAGCCATTCGCTGCTGACACCCCTGGACCACTGGAAGGCGCCAGCCGGTCAGCGGAGGAAGGTGTGATGAAACTCAACTGGGAGCCTGTGTCCACGAGGAAATGCCTCCCCGAGCGCGCATCTTTCAAGTAGAGCAGCTTGTTCTCCTCCCCGAGGGCCGCAGCTGCTACCGACCCCCGGTCTTGGCGTTTCCCGAGCGCTTGAAATGGCACGGTGGTATACATTTGCGTGCCTTCTCTGCAAAGCGGCGATGGTAGAAACAGAGGGTGTCTCCTCCACGATCCTTGGCCCCCGCTGCCGCCATCGTCGGTGGGTCTGCTACCGCCGTCTCTGGCCCCTCGCCGTCTCCGGCCGCCGCACCGCACTCCGTCGCTGCTTCGGTGGCCGCGTGCTGTTTGCTGGCGTTGAGAATCTGGTGCGCCTCCTGGGCCAGCGCGCAAAAGTCCCGCTGGGCCAACAACGGCGAACCGGCCAGGGTCGCTCTCGTGGCCGACGGTAGGGTTCTCAGGAAAATATGGGTGAAGAGGAAGTCGTCGCCGTCTGAGCCCCTCAACCTCAGCATGTCCTCCATCGGGTCAACGGGCGTGCCATCTCCCAAGTCGTTCAGAGCCAGGAGTCTGTCCGCTCTCTCCTGGACTGAGAGAGTGAAGCGCTGGATGAGCGCAGCCTTCAATACGCCGTATTTGTCGTCGGCCGGTGGCTTCTCCAAAAGGCTCTGCACATGCCGAGCCGTGCGGTTGTCAAGCTTGGCAATTACATGGTAAAATTTTGTCTCATCTACCGTTATCCCCCGGAGGGCGAATTGTGCTTCGACCAAGAGGAACCAGGAGCACGGGTTGTCTCGCCAAAAGTCCGGCAGCTGGACGGTAGCGGCATACGCCTGGCTGGGAGCTCCTGACCCGGCTGGTTCGGGGGAATTTCTTTCACTCATCGTCTTAGGGTCACCAGATATTGTGGACCACATATGTGTCCCACAATATATATATATATATATATATATATATATATATATATATATATATATATATATATATATATATATACTGTATATACACAGTAAAGTGCTTTGAGTGGTCTTTGTGGCTAGAAAAGCGCTATATAAGTGCAGGTTAGTTAGTTAGTTAGTTAGTATATTGTGGAGTGTGTCAAATAAGAGGCAGATTCATGGCAGACGGTTTATTACACACTTCACATCTCTCAAGCACAGAACAGACTGAATCATCTCCACAAGCTCTCTGCTTTTACCCCAATCACTCTTCACAAGTTTCATGGCACTTCTGAACACACAGCATGACATTTACATTACACTGCATTCAACCCTCTATGTCCTTGACTCCTTCCTGCCATCTCGCCAGGAACTCCCTGGGCATTGTTCTCCTATGCTTATTCACTGTCTCTGTCTAATGCTAAATAATCTGACTCCCCCAAGGTCCCATACCGCCCCCCAGCATCTTAGATAGAACAATAGAACATCAGTCCACATGCCGTTTTGGCTTCAGTCTCCTCCCATATCTGCTGCAACTGGGGTTTACCACCTCCGCGGTGCTGCTGTGCCGGTGGGGGGCTGTTGGGAGTGTGTCTGACTGCGGGTGGGCCGTGGCGGGGGGGGGGGGAACCTCGTGCTGTCCGTGAGGCTGCCCTGGTGAATCGTTTCCCTGGGGAGCTCTCTGTGGGGGTCTTCCACGCCGAGGGACCCTAACCAACAGCACTTGCTCGTCCGCCACTACGAAAGCGGGTCTGAGTCTGTCTATGCCAATTTTCTCCCGCCTACCCCCCAAGTCTAGCAAAAAATGCTTATCCCCTGTTTCCAACACTCTGAATGGTCCATCATAGGGTGGGCGCAATGGAGGATGGTGGGCATTGTGTCTGACAAACACGAACTCCGCGCTCTTCAAAGTTTTAGGCATGAAAACACGAGGAAAACAGTGGTGGGCAGGGCCCGGCAACGTGCCTGTGTTTGTGCTATGCTGCAAAAGCTGAGACGGGGAGCTGTCCGGCGTGGGATTATCTGGCAGAAATTCCCCGGGCAGCCGTAGGGGCTGCGCAAAAACTAGCTCTGCCGGGGAAGCTTCTAGATCCTCTTTTGGCGCGGAGCGCAACCCCAATAGAACCCACGGAACCTGTCCACCCAATTTGCATCCGTCAGTGAAGCCCTGAGTGCTGCTTTCAGTGATCTATGAAAATGCTCGCATAATCCATTGGCCTGTGGGTTGTACGTGGTTGTGCGATGAATTGTAACCCCCAGGCTGCGGGCCATCGCGGACCAGAGTTCGGAAACAAATTGAGGGCCCCTGTCGGACGTAATGTCCGACGGGACTCCAAAACGCGCCACCCATGCTGTCAAAAAAGTGCGTGCTACGTCTGCGGACGTGGTTGCCGCCAGCGGGACTGCTTCTGGCCAGCGCGTGGTGCGGTCCACCACTGTCAGGAGGTGCATGCACCCTTGTGATGGCGGGAGGGGGCCCACGAGGTCCACGTGAATGTGGTCGAATCTCTTAGCCGGTACCCGAAACGGCTCCAAGGGAGCCTTCGTGTGTCTGTGTACCTTGGCTCGCTGGTATGCCACGCAGGCTGCAGCCCACTCTTTTACTTGTTTGCGTAGGCTCGGCCACACAAACTTCTCTCCCACCATTTTGACTGACACGCGCACTCCTGGGTGCGCCAGAGTGTGAACCGACTCAAACACGCGGTGGCGCCACGCGACCGGGACCACGGGACGCAGGCAACCCATGGAGACATCGCAGATTAGGGGGGGCATGCCGTCTTGCAGCACCCTACTCTCCAGCCTTAACCCTGTTGGTCCAGACTGGAGCGTGCGCACGTCTGCATCGCTAATCTGCTCTGCGGCCATGGCTGCGTAATCTATCCCCACGTAGACTGGGGCCACCACGGTGCGTGAGAGGCAGTCCGCCACCACATTCAGTTTACCCGACACATGCTGAATATCGGTAGTAAACTCAGATCGCGGCCAGCTGTCTCTGCTGCCGGCCCGACCACGGTTCTGAAACCTTGGCCATCGCGAACGTTAGTGGCTTGTGGTCCATGAACGTGGTGAAGCTGCGCCCTTCCAGCCAGAACTGGAAGTGGCGTATGGCCATGTGGAGAGCCAGCAACTCTCTGTCGAACGCACGGTATTTACGTTCGCTGTCGTGCAAGGTTCTGCTGAAAAAAGCGAGCGGCTGCCAAGAACCGGCGACGCGCTGCTCTACGACAGCCCCTATGGCCACGTCTGAAGCGTCGGTGGTGAGCGCTGCCGGGTCCGGATGCGCCAGCAGTGCAGCGTTTGCCAGGGCTGCTTTAACTTCCGAGAACGCCCGGTCCCGCTCCGGGGTCCATTTGACCCTATCCGCGGGTTTCTGTTTCTTGAGCACGGCGTACAATGGTTGCATGAGCCGCGCGGTGCGGGGAAGGAAACGGTTATAAAAGTTCACCATCCCCAAAAATTCCTGCAGCGCCCTGACCGTCTGAGGCCGGGGAAAATCTGCCACGGCGTGCATTTTGTTGGGCAACGGGATTGCTCCTTCCGGAGAGACGCGGTGCCCCAAAAAGTCAATCTCCGTTACGCCGAACTGGCATTTCGCCGGGTTGATTATTAACCCGTGCTCCTCCAACCTCCGGAAAACCGTCCTGAGGTGGGTTTCGTGTTCGTCTTCGGACGCACTGGCTACCAGGATATCGTCCAGGTAGACGAACACGAACGGGAGATCACGCAGCACCGTATCCATCATGCGCTGGAATGTCTGTGCCACGCCTTTTAACCCGAATGGCATGCGCAGGAACTCGAATAAACCGAACAGAGTTATTACCGCTGTTTTGGGTACGTCCTCCGCGCGCACTGGGACTTGGTGGTAACCGCGGACCAGGTCTATTTTGGAAAAAATGCGTGCTCCGGCGAGGTGAATGGAAAAGTCCTGAATATGGGGAATCGGGTAGCGGTTGTACGCTGTGGCATTGTTCAATCTGCGGAAATCACTGCACGGTCGCCACAATCCCTCAGCCTTAGGGACCATGTGTAGCGGGGATGCCCATGGGCTGTTCGAACACCTGATGATGCCCAGCCTTTCCAGGTTGGCGAACTCCTCGCGCGCTATGGCCAGTTTAGCTGCATCCAAGCGCCGAGGTCTTGCAAAAATGGGCGGCCCGGTGGTGGTGATAAAGTGCTCCACCCCATGTTTAGCGATAGCCGCCGAAAACGTCGGGACCGTGAGTGCTGGGAACTGAGTGAGCAGTGCGTGGAACTTACCGCCTGGAGCTGTGACGTTGGCTTGTGCTGTTGGCTGGTTCGCTCGAGCTATACAGGGAAGAGAGTCAAAGGACAGTGCATTAACCAGGCGCCTGTTAGCAACATCAACCAGTAAACCATGTGCACACAGAAAATCAGCCCCCAGGATATGGTAATTCAGTGTTGCTACGACAAAAGTCCACTCGTATGTACGGCCGTGTAGAGATAAGATCAGTGTTCTCTCACCGAGGGTCTTAATTTCCAAGCCGTTTGCTGCCAACATCCCGGGGCCGCAAGGTCCTGCCAGCCGGTCAGCGTAGGTCGGCAGGATGATGCTCCTCTGGGCTCCGGTGTCCACAAGGAAACGCCTCCCCGAGCACGCGTCCGTCATGTAGAGCAGCTTGTTCTCCTCACCGAGGGTCGCAGCTGCTGCCGACTCCTGGCCTTGGCGTTTTCCCGAGCGCTTGAATTGGCACGGTGGCGCACATCTGCGTGCATTCTCTCCGAAGCGGTGGTGGTAGAAACAGAGCGTGTCTCTCTGGCGCTCCTTGGCTCCCGCTGCTGCTACCGTCGGTGGCTCCTCGCCTCCTCTGGTCGTCTCACTGGGCTCCGCCGCCGCCGCCGCGTTGACTGTGATCACCCTGGTGGTGAGGATGATCTTGTCTGCCTCCTGGGCTAGCGGTAGTCACGCGCGGCCAGCAACGGCGAATTGGCCAGAACCGCTCTCGCCTCTGTTGGAAGGTTCCGGAGGAGAAGGTGGGCGAACAGAATGTGCCTGTCGTCCATTCCCATTAACGCCAGCATCTTCTCCATCAGGTCGATGGCCGAACCATCTCCTAACTCAGTCCGTCTCAGGAGCCTCTCCGCTCTCTCATATTCCGAGAGCGTGTAGCGCCAGGTGAGCGCAGCCTTGAGCGCCTCGTGCTTGTTGTGGGCTGGCGGCTGATTGAGCAGGCTCGCTACCTGCTGGGCTGTGTGGGCGTCCAGCGCTGCGACCACATGGTAGAATCTGGTGTCGTCTGCCATTACTCCCCGGAGGGCGAACTGGGCCTCGGTGTGGTGGAACCAAGAGCGCGGGTTATGCTGCCAGAAGTCTGGTAGCTTGACTGAAACCGCACACGCGTTGCTGGGGCTTCCCGACCGGGCCGGCTCCGGGGTTCTTGCCTCGTGTTCCATAATACAGTGGTACCTCTCCTTACGAACGTCTCTACATACAGAATTTTCAGGTTACGAGACGCCTCAACGGGAAAATATTGCCTCTTGTTACGAAAGAAATTTCAGGGTACAAAAGGCAAAAAAGTACGCGCTCCTCGCAGCTCCCGTAGTTTACCGAACGTAAACATACCTGTAGCTGCTCTGCCATTGGCTATCGCCTAGCATCTTCCTGGTATCCCATTGGCCACGAAGTGTTCGGGCAGTTTTACGTGTGTGTACAGTACAGTATTAACATTTATTCACTATAGGCCCCAAGAAAGTGATGGAGATAAGTGGAAAAGGAGAAAAGAAGAAGAAGAGAGTTTTTTTGTCCATACAAACAAAGAAAGAGATAATAGAAAGGTATGAAAAGGGGATGCGTTTGGTTGATCTCGCCAAAGAATATGGCCGTAATACATCTACGATCGGCACGGTATTAAAACAAAAGGAAGCCCTAAAAGCAAACGTCCTTGGATCGGTTCTTCACAAAACGTCAGGCAAAAACCACTGATGAGAGAGAACATGAACCAAAGAAGGCAAAAGGTGACGACGACGACGATAGCAGTTAAAAGGTAAATGAACATAATTTTTATTATTCTTTACTTTATACTTTATTCTTTGTTTTTTTAAATTACAACTCTCATTTTATGTTTATTGTGCAGTAATCTAATTGTAACATGTATTTGTTACATGTTTTGATGCGTTTTTATGATTTATAAAAAATTTATGCCCGAATTTTGGGGGGCTTGGAACGGATTAGGGCATTTACATGTAAAACGCGTCTCTACTTACGGAATTTTCACGTTACGGAAATACTTCCGGAACGAATTAATTTCATAAGTAGAGGTACCACTGTACGTCTTGGGTCACCAGTGTGGAGTGTGTCAAATAAGAGGCAGATTCATGGCAGACGGTTTATTACACACTTCACATCTCTCAAGCACAGAACAGACTGAATCATCTCCACAAGCTCTCTGCTTTTACCCCAATCACTAGTCACAAGTTTCATGGCACTTCTGAACACACAGCATGACATTTACATTACACTGCATTCAACCCCCTATGTCCTTGACTCCTTCCTGCCATCTCGCCAGGAACTCCCTGGGCATTATTCCTCCTATGCTTATTCACTGTCTCTGTCTGAGATGCTAAATAATCTGACTCCCCCAAGGTCCCATAATATATATATATATATATATACTGTATATATATATATATATATATACTGTATGTGTATATATATATATATATATATATATATATATATATATATATAGAGAGAGAGAGAGAGAGAGAGAGAGAGAGAGAGAGCGCAAAGGCATAGCTTGTCTAAATTCAAACAAATTTCCTGGTGAAATTTTCACCAGAAATAGCCTTTAGGCTATGGATAAACATATTAAATTTTTGGGGTAATCCACAAGCTTATACAGTGCCTCTGCCGAGGTGCTCTCTTGCAATGTACAGATGGACAGACTGATGATGGATGGCAGTATGGACGGATGGACGAGTGAATGGATTGATGGATGAAAGGATGGTTGATGGATGGGCATATGGCGTTATAGACTCTCAGATGGACAAAGAGCGGGAGGGAGAGAGTTGGGGAAGGAGGAATGGAGCCTGCATGGAGTGACGCACTCAGAGTGGCAAGGCCGTGGTCTTGCGAGGACGTGAGGGCCCGTTTATCGCTGCTTGCAGCTTTTATTATTATTATTATTATTATTATTATTATTACACACGTGGACAAAATTGTTGGTACCCCTCTGTTAATGAAAGAAAAACCCACAATGGTCACAGAAATAACTTGAATCTGACAAAAGTGGTAATAAATAAAAATTCTATGAAAATTAACCAATGAAAATCAGACAATGCTTTTGAATTGTGGTTCAACAGAATTATTTTAAAAAACAAACTCATGAAACAGGCCTGGACAAAAATGATGGTACCCTTAATATTTTGTTGCACAACCTTTTGAGGCAATCACTGCAATCAAACAATTTCTGTAACTGTCAAGGAGACTTCTCCACCTCTCAGCAGGTATTTTGACCAACTCCTCATGAGCAAACTGCTCCAGTTGTCTCAGGTTTGAAGGGTGCCTTCTCCAGACGGCATGTTTCAGATCCTTCCACAGATGTTCAATAGGATTTAGATCAGGGCTCACAGAAGGCCACTTTAGAATAGTCCAATGTTTCACTCTTAGCCATTCTTGGGTGTTTTTAGCTGTGTGTTTTGGGTCATTATCCTGTTGCAAGACCCATGACCTGCGACTGAGACCAAGCTGTCTGACACTGGGCAGCACATTTCTCTCTAGAATACCTTGATAGTCTTGAGATTTCATTGTACCCTGCACAGATTCAAGACACCCTGTGCCAGATGCAGCAAAGCAGCCCCAGAACGTAACAGAGCCTCCTCCACGTTTCACAGTAGGGACAGTGTTCTTTTCTTGGTATGCTTCATTTTTGCGTCTGTGAACATAGAGCTGATGTGCCTTGCCAGAAAGTTCCAGTTTTGTTTCATCTGTCCATAGGACATTCTCCCAGAAGCTTTGTGGCTTGTCAACATGCAGTTTGGCAAATTCCAGTCTGGCTTTTTTATGATTTGTTTTCAACAGTGGTGTCCTCCTTGGTCGTCTCCCATGAAGTCCACTTTGGCTCAAACAATGACGGATGGTGCGATCTGACACTCATGTACCTTGACCATGGAATTCACCATGAATGTGTTTAGAGGTTGTTCTGGGCTCTTTTGTTACCATTCGTATTATCCGTCTCCTCCTGCGGCCACGTCCAGGGAGGTTGGCTACAGTCCCTTGGATCTTAAATATCTGAATAATATGTGCAACTGTAGTCACAGGAACATCAAGCTGCTTGGAGATGGCCTTATAGCCTTTACCTTTAACATGCTTGTCTATAATTTTCTTTCTAATCCCCTGAGACAACTCTCTCCTTTGCTTCCTCTGGTCCATGTTTAGTGTGGTACACACCATGTCACCAAACAGCACAGTGACTACTTGTCACCCTTTAAATAGGCCGACTGACTGATTACAAGTTTGTAGACACCTGTGATGTTAATTAGAGGACACATCTTGGTTGAACATGTCCCTATGGTCACATTATTTTCAATCTTTTCTAGGGGTACCATCATTTTTGTCCAGGCATGTTTCATGAGTTTGTAAGTAATTCTGTTGAACCACAACTGAAAAGCATTGTCTGATTTTCATTGGTTAATTTTCATAGAATTTTTATTTATTACCACTTTTGTCAGATTCAAGTTATTTCTGTGACCATTGTGGGTTTTTCTTTCATTAACAGAGGGGTACCAACAATTTTGTCCACGGCTATATGTAGTCATCAGTGGTGGACCCTCAGGGCCAGCAAAGCCTTCTTTGTTGGCCTAAACAGTATCAGAATTACAGTTACAACCTACATTCTTATATTTGTTCCATGAGGATGTATTAAATTATTCCCAATAGTCTATTCTCTTCATTTTATAACTTTTCTCTTGGTTGCACTCCTTCCAGTAGTGTAATGCATGTAGAGTTTTTTTGTCCAGTCATATTTCAGCCATCTGTGTTGCCAAGGTCAAGCAAATCTGCCTTGGGCCTTCAAGGAATTAACAGTGCAGCTCTGTAGGTTTAATTAACTGTTAAACTTACCTTGTTGCTTTAACCAATCAGATGTCTTCAGTACATCCAGGTACACATAGAAGGCATCCAAGAACACTGGCATTTTCACATCTATTGATTGGATGGTTAGACTCCTCCACCCACAATGCAGAGGATCCTAGCTCGCAAAATGCCAGTGCAAGGACTTGCTTAAGCAGCTACAACATACTGTATCTGTTTAAATATAATAGCTGTTTTTCCACCCACAATGGCTGAGAGGGGAGAAGAAAATGATGTGGTCACTGATATTTTGAAAAAATAAATTTTCCAGATGGACTTTTCAAGAAAAGCTGGTCATTGTGAAGAGAGGTCGGCCAACCCTAAAGCTAGCAAGCTTGTCTCAGCCGGGGAAAGGATTTGTCTGTCACTTCCATATTAGCAATAAGTGGCATCCTTGGATTACAGGCTCCGAGGAGTGCTGCAAATTACCTTGCTGGGAATGCCTGTTTGCAACTGATCGGGTAGATACTTGAAGCCAGACAGGGTTTGCAAACTTGATCTGTCTACTTTCATACCATGATGGGCTTACCTTAGTTTTATGTACTGTATATTTATTGATAATTTATTACCATCCATCCATTTTTTAAGCTTATTTAATTCATTATTTAGAGTATGGATTAGTTCCTGATAATTATTTCCAGAATAAAATATATTAATATCATCAGCAAATAATATTATTTTTAATAATTTAGAAACTTGGAATATATCAATTATTTATATGTTAAATAATTTGGGGCCCAATACTGACCCCTGGGGAACCCCACAGGCAATTCCCATACATCCAGACAGATATTCTCCCATCTTCACAAACTGTTGTCTCTCAGATAAATAACTTGTAACCCAATTCAGTGCCCCTCCCCTAATACCATACAATTACAGTTTATCAAGAAGTAATGAATGATTTATTGTATCAAATGCTTTTCTAAAATCTGTAAATACCAATTGCATGTTTTCCTTGATCTAATGCATTTGTTATTTCCTCTGTTGCTTCCATTATTGCTAATGATGTTGTATTCTTTGCTCTAAATCCATATTGATTCTAATTAAGCAGATCATGTTTATTTAAAAAGTTTTCTGAGACTTCCGGTCTGGACACCATGGTGATAGCAGCTTATCACTGAAGCTCCCAGACCCGATCCGTGAAAATCACATTTAACGGATTTTTGGAAGAGTGAAAATCAAAAGACAAAGTCATTATGCCTAAAGAAAAACAGAAGAGATCGACATTTACCAGGCCAAGACACGCATCAGCCGGAGAATCTGACCTGGAGAACATCCACTCAGAAGCAGAGGAACTGAATGAAGCTAGCAACACGTTAGCTTAAAAATGGTACTTCAAGAATTAAGACAATTTCGCCGAGAGTGTTGGGCCGAATTTCGTGAAATTAAAGACGAAATAAAAAGGACAAACAGCAGAGTGGACCAGGCTGAGGACCGAATCATGGAAGCAGAGGAAAGAATAAAAGGGCTGGAAGAAACCGTGCTGGAACTACACAAACGACAGTCAAGACTGGAGGCTAAGCTAACCGACCAAGAAGGAAGACTAAGAAGAGACAACATAAGAATTCATGGTCTGAAAGAAGGAGTCGAGGACGGTTTCACCACAATGGCTGCATGCATGGAATCCATACTGAGAGAGAAGTTGGAAATTCCCCAATCCACCCACTTGAAGATAGAAAGGGCGCACCGTACATTAGCCACAAGGCCGTCGGCAGAAGCGCCACCAAGATCGGTGGTGGTGAAGTTCTCCATCTCCAGAATAAAGGAAGAGGTTGTGAGACTGGCTTGGCAGAAAAAAGGATTTATGCACCAAGAGAGAAAAGTTTTTGTGGAGCACGACTACGCCCCGGAGGTCCTTAAAAAGCGTCGGGAATACAACGACGCTAAAAAGGTACTACGAGAGAAGAAACTGCGCTTTCAAACTCCATTTCTGGCGAAGCTGCGGGTTTTTTATGGGGATGAGATGTGTCTCTACAACTCGGCGGAAGAAGCAACCATGGATATGGCGAGAAGAGGGCTCCCGGTAACGGTGTATAAACCCACAGCAGACCCGATCAAAAGAATCAAGGCTCAAACGTGGTGCACGCAGAGACCCTCAAAATCCACGAGCCAGCAGCGGGAAACCCAGCGCCAGAGCTATAAGGAAAAACTGAGCGTTTTCAGGAGGGAATAACGATATTTTTAGTCAATCTGCGCATCCAACCCTCCTCCTACAAGGTAACAAACATTAAAGGAGATGCAGAATCAGCAAGTATTAAGTGGTAAAACATTTCGTGGAACAGACATAATATTAGAAACAAATAAGTCTTGAAAAAAACCAAAAACTTGTTAAAATAGAAATGTGACAATGAACCACATGATCTCTCCACACTAACAAATACTGTATTAACGTGATTGTTTGCTGTGATGGTGGTGGGAGGTTGCACACAATTTCATAGGGTATAGGCATAAAAAAAAAAAAAAATCATTACAAGTTCGGATTGGGATCTGAAATTCACGTTAAAAACATGGGACAACTTACAGGGGTAAGACAGGGCCCTCAACACGTAACAGAGTTTGAGGAATTTCCCTCAGAGCCAACGCACCAGCAAGGCTCTTCTAAGGTCACTAAAAAGACCTCAGCTCAGGAAGATCTTTTGTCAGTTTTTTGTTTTAAAGTTTTATATACTATGTTCTTAATGTTTTTTATGTTCTTAATGTTCTTTCAGTTTCTGAGTAGCATAAAAGAGGGCCACCACACTGTTATACTAAATAAGACAATACAATGGAGAAACAGGGTGTAACCAAAATAATCTCATATAATGTAAAAGGGATCCTGAATCCAGTTAAAAGAGCCAAGATTCTAGGCAAAATGAAAAAAGACAAAGCAGGAATAATATTTTTACAGGAAACCCACCTAACAGATGTGGAGCACACTAAACTTAATAGACAAGGGTTTAAAATGATCTCTTCATCTTTATATAAGTCAGGGAGGAGGAGGGGGGTAGCGACATTGATCTCAACCAAAATTATATTTGAAAAAAAGTCAGAACACAAAGATAAAGAAGGGAGATTCAGCATGGTACTTGGTCGGCTAGAGGGAGAAGATATCACCCTGCTGAATATGTATGCACCTCCAGGGGCTTACTGGAAATTTTATAAAAATGTATTTGACCTAATGATAACTAAAGCCCAAGGTTTAGTGATATGTGGTGAAGACTTCAATCTAAGACTGAATCCATACTGGGATGCATGAGGTAATTCTCCACATCAAAATAACACTCAAAGTAGAAAAACTTGGATGCTACTAAAAGAAATGGGAATCTGTGACTTGTGGAGGGAATTCAACCCCAGTGTAAAAGATTATACATTTTACTCAGCACCACATTCATCATACTCAAGGATTGACTATTTTTTTTATGTTTAATAGAGACATTGGAAGAGTAAAAACATGTAAAATAGGACTGATGGATCTCTCTGACCACAGTCCGATCTATATGGACTTAAGTATCCAAAAATACACAAATAATACATTTTCTTGGAGGTTAAATTCAAATGTGCTGAAAGGACCACTGAAAGATGAATTGGAATCAGATATTCTCAGATATTTGGAAGAAAATGATAATGGAGAAGTTTCTATCCCCTTTAATACTGTGGGACGCATGCAAAGCTGTAATAAGGGGAAAGATTATTGCAAAACTGGCAATCCAAAAGAAACTGAGACAAGAAAAACTAATCACATTAGAGTCAGAACTTAAGAAACTAGAAAAAGAGCACAAAGACAACACTCATTCTAATGACTCGCTCAAAATTAAGGAAATTAAAAAACAAATCAATGAGATCTACACAATAGAAATCCAGAAGAAACTTACATTTCTGAAACAAAAATACTATGAAACAGGTAGCAAATCGGCAAAATTACTAGCCTATAAATTGAGGAAACAACAAACAGAGAGTGCAATCTACAAAATCAGAGACCCAGTATCAAAGGAAATAAAATTTAGAATTCAGGAAATTCTTAAAAGCTTCGAGAACTACTACAAGAACTTGTACTCCCTCAAAAAACACAAAAACGCATCTGAAGCCTTCCTAAATACATTAAACCTTCCCCAACTTACTGAGTCACAAAATAAAACATTATTGTCAGAAATACAACCTAAAGAATTAGAAAAAACAATTATGAAACTTAAAGCTAACAAATCCCCAGGAGCAGATGGCTATACAGCAGAGTGGTACAAAACCTTTAAACAGCAACTATCTCCTCTCCTCCTGAAAACATTTAACTATGTCCTCCACACAGGGGAAATCCCCCCCTCCTGGAGAGAAGGGGTCATTGCAGTCATACCTAAACCTGAAAAGGATAAACTAGACTGCTCCAACTACAGACCAATCTGTGTTAAATCAGGACTATAAGCTTTTTACCACTATCCTTGCCAAAAGGTTAGAAAATATACTGACAGACTTAATTCATTTAGACCAAACAGGTTTTATAAGACAAAGACAGACACAAGATAACATTAGACACACTTTACACGTAATTCATCATATAAAAAAATATAATTTAAATGCAGCCATATTGGGATTAGATGCTGAAAAAGCATTTGATTCGCTTGACTGGTCTTTCCTATATAGAATCTTATCCAGTTTCAATTTTCATAACAACTTCATTAGAACTATCCAGGCATTATATAAAAAAAACAACCGCTAAAATTGAGATTGAGATTGAGATTGAGATTCAACTTTATTGTCATTACACATGTATGAATACATGGTAACGAAACGTGACTTGGCATTTGGGCACGCTCTGCAGAGCGCATCCAAGGCCGGGGCAGCCGCTAGGCGCCAGTCATAAATGAGGATAAGGATTAATGGTAAATTATCATCATCTTTTGAACTGGAAAGAGGATGTCGTCAGGGCTGCCCCTTGTCTCCACTGCTCTTTGCAATCTTCATAGAACCTCTGAGCCAATGGATAAGACAGAATCAAAAAATTCAAGGTATTACACTTGGTCAGAAGGAACATAAAATAGCACTCTTTGCTGATGACATTTTAATATACCTGGGGCAGCCGGACACCTCTTTTCCAGAACTAATCTTAGTTTTTTCAGAGTATGGAGATTTATTGGGGTATGAATTAAACATGCATAAAACCCAAATTTTTACATTCAACAATACAGTGACAGACAACAACAAAAAAATATTCCTTGGATCACCAAGGGGTTAATAAATGCATGTAAAAAGAAGAATACATTATATAAACAATTCATTAAATGCAGAACGGTGGAAGCTGAGATCAAATATAAAAGATATAAAAATAAGCTTACCACTATAATGAGGACCTGTAAGAAAGAATATTACAACAGAATACTAGAGGATAACAAAAATAACATAAGAGGAATATGGCAAGTACTCAAGGGGATTATTAGTAATCGTCCTAAGTATGCAAATTATCCAGAATATTTTATCGAAAATGACAGTTTGATTAATAATATGGAAGATGTGGTCAGTGGTTTCAATAAATTTTTTGTCAACGTTGGTCCTGAATTAGCAAAATCAATAGTGACTCCAGAAACAAACCACAGTGGGTCTGTGAATGAAATAGAGGATAGAAACCCAAACACAATCTTTTTGGGTGCAGTTACTGAAAAGGAAATTATCGAGACTGTGAGTAAATTTAAGAACAAAAAATCAACGGACTGGAATGAAATTGACATGACAATAGTGAAAAAAGTAATTGAGGGAATTGTTAAGCCACTCACCCACATCTGTAACCTGTCATTTCAAACTGGTACATTTCCAGACAAAATGAAAATAGCAAAAGTAATACCTCTATACAAAACAGGAGACAGTCATTGTTTCACAAATTACAGGCCAGTCTCTTTACTCTCACAATTCTCCAAAATACTTGAAAAAATATTCACTAAGAGACTGGATGATTTCATTGAAAAACACAACCTCCTTACAGATAGCCAGTATGGTTTTAGAGCAGATAAATCTACATCTTTGGCACTGATCGAACTTATAGAAGAAATTACTAGTTGTATAGACAAAAAAAAGTTGCTGTAGGAGTATTTATAGACTTAAAGAAAGCTTTTGACACCATTGACCACAGAATACTTCTAAGGAAACTGGAAAGGTATGAGATAAGAGGGGTAGGACTGAGTTGGGTGGAAAGTTATTTAAGTAACAGACAACAATTTGTACAAATTGGAGAGCACAAATCACCCTGCATGGACATCACTTGTGGTGTGCCCCAGGGGTCAGTTTTGGGACCCAAACTCTTTATCTTGTATATAAATGACATATGCCAAGTATCAAAAATTCTGAAATTTATTTTGTTTGCGGATGACACAAATATCCTTTGCACTGGTGAGAATTTGCAGCAGGTTTTAGAGGTGGTCACAACTGAAATGGAAAAATTAACGCAGTGGTTCAACAAAAATAAATTATCTCTAAATCTAAAAAAAACAAAGATTATGTTGTTTGGAAATTATAAAATAAATCATGAAATAATGATAACGATAGATTTTTTTTTTTTTTTTTTTTGTTACTTATTTGTACCCGTAGGTAGATTTGGTTTGCAGTCTGGTGACAAGCCACCGGCTGCCGGTCGCTGCGTGCGCGAGCGCCCTAAACCTACATGTTTTTGGTATGCGGGAGGAAACCGGAGAAATCCCGGAGTAAACCCACGCAACACGGGGAGAACATGCAAACTCCACACAGCTCACTGTTGGTCGGGGGCTGGGATCGAACCCACGATCTCATGATCCCCGCGGTCCCCCGGCCGAGGGTAAACTGTGCTGCCACAGTGCTAAACCACTGCGCCACCGTGCAGATGATACCAGAATACAAACAGTACAGGAAAATAAGTTTCTGGGGGTGACGCTAGACAGTAAAATCTGCTGGAAACCTCACATCAGTCACATCCGGGCTAAATTAGCAAAATGTATAGGCATACTGGGGAAGACAAGACACATCGTGGACTATAAATCATTGGTCTTATTGTACAATTCATTGTTTTTACCTTATCTTAACTACTGTGTAGAAGTCTGGGGAAACACCTACAAGACCAACCTACAAGCAATATGCACATTACAAAAAAGAGCTATAAGGAT
Source organism: Pholidichthys leucotaenia (assembly GCA_020510985.1). NCBI lineage: Eukaryota > Metazoa > Chordata > Actinopteri > Cichliformes > Pholidichthyidae > Pholidichthys > Pholidichthys leucotaenia. The sequence goes on from CM035838.1 coordinate 71,155,096, forward strand.
AATAAACAATGCAGGATATAGAGACCATACCAATTCGTTGTTCTTGAAGTCACATGTCATAAAGTTCATCGATTTAGTTAAATTTAAGACAGCACAAGTAATGTACAGGGCAATTAACAATCAACTCCCAACTAATATACAAAAAATATTTAAAAAAAGAGACAATGATCATAATTTGAGAGGAGACTTAAACTTCACAAAACCCAAGATACGTACAACCAAGAAAAGTATGTGCATATCTGTCTGTGGGGTGGATTTGTGGAACAGTCTGGAGCCGGAACTGAAACTATGTACAAACAGAAATCAATTTAAAAAGAGGTATAAGCACCATTTGTTGAAAGGATATATGTTAGAAGGGTAGAATTTATATGTACGATTCATTATGTTCACTCTGGGACATTATGGGACACTATGGAATGGTGGGTGGGACAGCACTGTGTGTATCTGTGTCGTTTGAGACTGGTTTTGAAATATAGACTTCATTGTATGTTAGAATGGACAGGTGTTAATGTTGATCTGTAAAAAATACAGTAAATTGTTTACTTGGGGTATTAAAGGTAGTAATTTGTATAAAATTCACATGGGTGTATCAATAGAAAAGAGGAGTTGGAATTAATAAGTGTTCACTTCTTCCTTCTCCCTTTCGAACAGTGTATACTGTAACTTTATTGCATTAACTAACTTTATTGCATTTGCTATTTGCTTGTTTTTTGTTATATTTTTTGTGTTCGAAATAAACTATCTATCTATCTATCTATCTATGACCCAAATCAATATTTACTAAGCAAACTCAAAACTAACTGGGAGATGGAATCTATGAAATATCTGGGGGTCAATATCCTGAAACAACTCAACAAAACTATAACACTAAACTATGATCCACTGATGGCAAAAATAAAATCTGATCTAGCAAGATGGAATATGATACTGTAGCACCTTGGGAGAGTCAGATTTCTAGCATCTCAGACAAGGGACAGTGAATAAGCATGAGACAAAAGAGCAGGAGTCTCCTGGCAGACAAGAGACAGTGAATAAGCATGGGAGACAAAGAGCAGGAGTCTCCTGGTGAGAGAGCGGGAAGGAGTCAAGGATGTAGGGGGTTGAATGCAGTGTGATGCAAATGTCCTGTTGTGTGTGATGTAAGCCGTGAAACTTAAGAGGAGAGTCTCTGGTAAAAAGTTCAGTCTGTTCTGTGCTCGTGAGATGTGAGTGTGAAATAAATCATTCTGAAATGAATCTGCCTGTGATTTCTCACATTCCACACTGGTGACCAAAGACGTATTATGGAACACGAGGCAAGATCCCCGGAGCCGGCCCGGTCAGGAAGCTACAGCGAGGCAGCAGCCATCCCACAGACAGCCCGTACTGGAACCTCCAGCCACGCGTGTGCGGTTTCAGTCAAGCTACTGGATTTCTGGCAGCACAACCCGCGCTCTTGGTTCCACCTCACCGAGGCCCAGTTTGCCCTCCGGGGGGTAATGGCGGATGACACCAGATTCTACCATGTGGTCGCAGCGCTCGACACCCGCACAGCTCAACAGGTAGCGAGCCTGCTCGATCAGCCTCCAGCCAGCAACAGATACGGGGCGCTCAAAGCTGCGCTCATCCAGCGCTACACGCTCTCGGACTGTGAGAGAGCGGAGAGGCTCCTGACGCAGACCGAGATAGGAGAGGGTTCGGCCGTAGACCTGATGGAGAAGATGCTGACGTTAAAGGGCACGGACGATGACCACTTTGTGTTTGCCCACCTCTTCCTCCGGAACCTTCCGACAGTAGCGAGAGCGCTTCTGGCCAATTCGCCGTGGCTGGCCGCGCGAGACTACCGTGCGCTAGCCCAGGAGGCAGACCGGATCATCATCACCACCAGGGCGACCACAGTCAACGCAGCAGTGGCGGAGCCCAGCGAGATGACCAGAGGAGGCGAGGAGCCACCGACAGTAACAGCAGCGGGGACCAGGGAGCACCAGAGAGACACGCTTTGTTCCTACCACCGCCGCTTCGGAGAGAACGCACGCGGATGTACGCCACTGTGCCAATTCCAGCGCTTGGGAAAATGCCAAGGCCAAGGGTTGGTAGCAGCAGCGACCCTTGGTGAAGTGAACAAGCTGCTCTACCTAACGGACGCACGCTCGGGAGGCATTTCCTCGTGGACGCCGGAGCCCAGAGGAGCTTCATCTGGCCGACCTACGCTGACCGGCTGGCAGGATCTAGCGGCCCCGAGATAGTGGCAGCAAACGGCTCGGATATTAAGACCTTTGGTGAGAGGACTATGCTCTTGTCTCTACACGGCCGTACATATGAGTGGACTTTTGTCATAGCAATCAATCAATCAATCAATCAATACATCAGATTTATATAGCGCTTTATCATAGACACCCAAAGATGCTTTTACAGAAATTAAGGGTCATCCACCACCTAGATGGATGAAGCAGCCACAATACGGCGCCATCCCTTTTAACCATTCACACACACATTCACACCAAGGGCCACTTTAGAGTCTCCAATTAACCTAACCTGCATGTTTTGGGGATGTGGGAGGAAACCGGAGAAATCCCGGGGTAAACCCACGCATACACGGGGAGAACATGCAAACTCCACACAGATCACTGTTGGTCGGGGGCTGGGATCGAACCCACGATCCCCCGATCCCCACGATCCCCCGGCCAAGGGTAAACTGTGCTGCCGCAGTGCTAACCACTATGCCACCGTGCAGCCAAAAAATGCATAGCAGCACTGAATTACCATATACTGGGGGCTGATTTTCTGTGTGCACATGGTTTATTGGTTGATGTTGCTAACAGGCGCCTGGTTAATGCACTGTCCTTCAATTCTCTCCCCTGTATAGCTCGAGTGACCCGGCCAACAGCACAAGCCAACGTCACAGCTACAGGCGGTAAGTTCCACACACTGCTCACTCAGTTCCCAGCACTCATGGTCCCGACGTTTTCCGCGGCCATCGCTAAACACGGGGTGGAGCACTTTATCACCACCACCGGTCCGCCCGTTTTTGCAAGACCTCGGCGCTTGGACGCAGCTAAGCTGGCCATAGCGCGCGAGGAGTTCACCAACCTGGAAAGGTTGGGCATCATCAGGCGCTCGAACAGCCCATGGGCTTCCCCGCTACACATGGTCCCTAAGGCTGAGGGATCGTGGCGACCGTGCGGTGATTTCCGCAGGTTGAACAACGTAGGGAATCGGGGAGCACACGACCGCTACCCGATTCCCCACATACAGGATTTTTCCGTTCACCTCGCCGGGGCACACATTTTTTCCAAAATAGGCCTGGTCCGCGGTTACCACCAAGTCCCAGTGCGCGCTGAGGATGTACCCAAAACAGCGGTAATAACTCTGTTCGGTCTATTCAAGTTCCTGCGCATGCCATTCGGGTTAAAAGGAGCGGCACAGACGTTCTAGCGCATGATGGATGCAGTGCTGCGCGATCTCCCGTTCATGTTCGTCTACCTGGACGATATCCTGGTAGCCAGCGCGTCCGAAGACGAACACGAAACCCACCTCACGACAGTTTTCCGGAGGTTGGAGGAGCACGGGTTAATAATCAACCCGCGAAATGCCAGTTCGGCGTAACGGAGATTGATTTTTTGGGGCACCGCATCTCTCCAGAAGGAGCGATTCCGCTGGCCGACAAAGTGCGCGCCATGGCGGATTTTCCTCGGCCTCAAACGGTCAGAGCGCTACAAGAATTTTTGGGAATGGTGAACTTTTACAACCGTTTCCTTCCCCACGCGGCGCAGCTCATGCAACCATTGTACGCCGTGCTCAAAAAACAGAAACCCGCGGATAGGGTTGAATGGACCCCGGAGCGGGTGCGGGCGTTGTCGGAAGTTAAAGCAGCCCTGGCAAACGCCGCACTGCTGGCACATCCAGACCCGACGGCCCGCATAGCGCTCACCACTGATGCTTCAGACGTGGCCATAGGGGCTGTCGTGGAGCAGCATGTCGCCGGGGCTTGGCAGCCGCTCGCCTTTTTCAGCAGAACTTTGCGCGACAGTGAACGTAAATACAGCACGTTCGACAGAGACTTGCTGGCTCTCCACCTGGCCATTCGCCACTTCCAGTTCTGGCTGAAAGGGTGCAGTTTCACCGCGTTTGTGGATCACAGGCCGCTAACATTCGTGATGGCCAAGGTTTCAGAACCGTGGTCGGGCCGGCAGCAGAGACAGCTGGCCGCGATCTCAGAGTTTACTACCGATATTCAGCATGTGTCGGGTAAACTGAATGTAGTGGCGGACTACCTCTCGCGTGCCGTGGTGGCCCCGGTCTGCGTGGGGATAGATTACGCAGCCATGGCTGCGGAGCAGATTAGCAATGCAGACGTGCGCGCGCTCCAGTCTGGACCAACAGGGTTAAGGCTGGAGAGCAGGGTGCTGCAAGACAGCATGCCCCCCCTAATCTGCGATGTCTCCATGGGTTGCCTGCGTCCCGTGGTCCCGGCCGCGTGGCGCCGCCGCGTGTTTGAGTTGGTTCACACTCTGGCGCACCCAGGAGTGCGCGCATCGGTCAAAATGGTGGGAGAGAAGTTTGTGTGGCCGAGCCTACGCAAACAAGTGAAACAGTGGGCTGCAGCCTGCGTGGCATGCCAACGAGCCAAGGTACACAGACACACGAAGGCTCCCTTGGAGCCGTTTCGTATTCCGGCTAAGAGGTTCGACCATGTTCACGTGGACCTCGTGGGCCCCCTCCCGCCATCACAGGGGTGCACGCACCTCCTGACAATGGTGGACCGCACCACGCGCTGGCCAGAAGCGGTTCCGCTGGCGGCAACCACGTCCGCAGACGTAGCGCGTGCTTTTTTAACAGCATGGGTGGCGCGTTTTGGAGTCCCGTCGGACATTACGTCCGACAGGGGCCCTCAATTTGTTTCCGAACTCTGGTCTGCGATGGCCCGCAGCCTGGGTGTTACAATTCACCGCACAACTGCGTACAACCCACAGGCCAATGGGTTATGCGAGCGTTTTCATAGATCACTGAAAGCAGCACTCAGGGCCTCATTGACGGATGCAAATTGGGTTGACAGGCTACCGTGGGTTTTATTGGGGTTGCGCTCCACACCGAAAGAGGATCTGGAAGCTTCCCCGGCAGAGCTGGTTTTTACGCAGCCACTACAGCTGCCCGGGGAATTTCTACCGGATAATCCCGCTCCGGGCAGCTCCTCGTCTCAGCTTTTGCAGCGTAGCGAAGACACAGGCACGCTGCTGGGCCCTGCCCACCAGTTTTCCGCGTGTTTTTGTGCCTAAAACTTTGAAGAGCGCGGGGTTCGTGTTTGTCAGACACGATGCCCACCGCCCTCCATTGTGCCCACCCTATGATGGACCATTCAGAGTGTTGGAAACAGGGGATAAGCATTTTTTGCTAGACTTGGGGGGTAGGCGGGAAAAAATTGGCATAGACAGACTCAAACCCGCTTTCGTTGTGGCGGACGAGCAAGTGCTGTTGGCTAGGGCCCCTCAGCGGGGAAGACCCCCACGGAGAGCTCCCCAGGGAAACGATTCGCCAGAGCAGCCACACGGACAGACCGAAGTGCCCCCCCTCCCAGCAACCTCCCATCGGCACAACGGCGCCGCAGAGGCGGTAAAACCCAGTTACAGCAGATACGGGAGGAGACAGAAGCCCAAAAAGCATGTGGACTGATGTTTTGTTGTTCTATCACAGCATGTGAACTGTTATTCTATTGTCCTATCTAAGATGCTGGGAGGGGGGGTATTTGTAGCACCTTGGGAGAGTCAGAGTTCTAGCATCTCAGACAAGGGACAGTGAATAAGCATGAGAGACAAAAGAGCAGGAGTCTCCTGGCAGACAAGAGACAGTGAATAAGCATGGGAGACAAAGAGCAGGAGTCTCCTGGTGGAGAGCGGGAAGGAGTCAAGGATGTAGGGGGTTGAATGCAGTGTGATGCAAATGTCCTGTTGTGTGTGATGTAAGCCGTGAAACTTAAGAGGAGAGTATCTGGTAAAAAGTTCAGCTGTTCTGTGCTCGTGAGATGTGAGTGTGAAATAAATCATTCTGAAATGAATCTGCCTGTGATTTCTCACATTCCACAATACCATTCTTGGGTACTGCACAAAGAATTGAAGCAGTCAAAATGAATATACTTCCATGTCTTCTATACCTTTTCCAAACAATACCGGTAGAACCTCCCAAAAAAACATGGCAAGAACTGGACAGAAGGATCTCAAGATTCATATGGCAGGGCAACAGACCTAGAATCAGATATAGAACCCTACAGCTAAACAAAGACAAAGGTGGGCTCGCGCTGCCAAATATCAGGGACTATTTTAAAGCTGCACAAATTAAAACTTTAGTAGAGATATGTAACCCAGTCTACACTGCACAATGGAAGGAGATGGAATGCCAAATAACAAGTGACATTCCCCTACAGGCTATAATAGGGAACAATGCCTTACCTAAACTTTTGAATAACACTAACCCGTGGATAGAGACCCCGCTAAAAATTTGATTTAAGATAGTCAGAGAGAATCAAACTAAAGAACCCTATCAATTACTGCAATGGATTGCCTATGATCAAGACTTTACTCCTAATAAAACAGATACTAGATTTAAAAAGTGGAAAGAGAACGGACTGATAAAATATTATGATTTTTTTAAAGGGCAAACTTTAAGAAGTTTTGAAGATTTGAAAAAACAAGGTCTAATAAATCAAGACCTTTACAGGTTCTTTCAGCTTAGACACCACATAAACAAAATACTTAAAAAGGAGGATTTGGAAAGGGCCCAGTCAGGTGTTCTGAAGGTCTTCTTAATGGCATATAAAGGGATCCCAGGGATCAGATACATTTTTAAAATATACCAAGGTCTTCAAGACTTAAAAGGAGACAACACATCATATATAAAAGAGAGATGGTAAAAAGAGGGGAATTTCACTTTACAACTGGAAATATGGGAAAAGCTAAATAAACAACAATGGAAAAGTACCTCATCCCTGCAGTGGAGAGAATTTGGATGGAAAAATTTGGTAAGATTTTTCAGAACACCTGCACAAAACAAATTTACTCGTAAGGGGTTGAACTGTTGGCGCTTGTGTGGTGAAAAGACTGCAAACCATTTTCATGTGTTTTGGTCATGCCCAGTTATCCACCAATATTGGACCAATGTACAGACAATATTGGGGAAAATATTCAAAATAACAGTTCCCTTTTCTTTTGTAACTTTGTATTTGGGTTTACTACCGGAATCACTGGAAAGACGAGGAGAAAAATACTTATTCACTGTTTTAATATTGGCAAGTAAAAAAGCTCTAACAAAAAAAATGGATGTTGAAGGACTGTCCTACACCTGAAGATTGGATTAACGTGATTCAGGACATTTATTCAATGGAAAAGTTGACATTCGCACTAAGACAGGACATGGATGGGTTCTTGAACTTTTGGCAACCCTGGAACGCATATGTGTCTTCCATTAGATCTAATCTTTGACAAATACCATTTCAATAATGGCACCTCTCTTTGTTCCAAAGCTACTCAGATACTCTTTTATTTTTTTTGCTCTTTTGTTTTTTTTCTTGTCTTGTTTTTTTTTTTTTGTTCTTTCTTTAATTTCTCTTTTTCTTTCACTTAAAAAATAGGGTGTTGTAATAATTATTTTTCCAATGTTGTCAAAAGACAAAAAAAAAGGGAACACGTGATGAAAATGTAAACAATGCAATGCTGTAATGACATGTATACCTTTTACAAAAACTTAAATAAAAAAAAGATTATATAATAATGAAAACTAAAAAAAAAAAGTTTTCTAATCTGTTGTTGAAAAGTTTTTCCAGAATCTTTGAAAATTTCTGGTCTGTAGTTTGTGTAGTGGTGATTATTTCCTTGCTTGAATAATGGTATTACTTTTGCTATTTTCATTTTCTGTGGGAATGAGCCAGTTTGAAATGATAGCTTACAAATATATGTAAATGGTTTTAATATGCTTTCAACAGTTCTTTTTACAGTGCCATATCAATACCATCACAATCAGTAGATAATTTATTTTTACACTTTTCAACAACAGACTTTACCTCTAGTTCATCCACCGCTGAGAGAAAGATTGACCGAAGGTTATTTCCAATCAGTGTTTCACTCACAGTATCTCTTCCTATATAGTTAAAGTTGTGGAGAGCGTGAAAAGATGAGGCTGAGTTTATTTCTCAAATCAGGTTTATTCACTTGTCTCCAACATCCTCCAAACAGAAAAAGAGAACACATCCCCCCATGTCTGTCCCTCTTATACCTAGGACATCAAAGCACAGAGTCACATTGTCTTCTAATCCCAAGACACAATACATCTTCTTCCAGGTCTTCTCCACTCCACCCAACGTCACCGGTGGTCGGGAAATCTCCCAAGGCCATCTCTTTACATAACAAAGATCACATTTCGCATCCTCCTGCGATCCCTGGGAGGCTCAGTCCTATTGTTCACTCTGAGACGTGAAGCAACAGTAATATACATATGAAGTCTATAGAACTCATATATGTGTCCCACATGACCCCCCCCCCAAACGTCTAAGATGAAACAATATAAGACAGTCTGCATATCATAATAAAATCACAAACATCAGTCCGCATGCTGCTTGGGCTTCAATCGTCTGCCGTACTTGCTATAAGCGGGCTTTACCACTCCCACGGCGCCGTCCTGCTGGGGGGCTGCTGCCTGGGGGTGAGAACTCAATCCTTGTGGGAGCTCTGGGGAATGCTCCCTAGGGGGTCTGCCGTGCCGAGGAGCCCTCGCCAACTGCACAGCTTCGTCAGCCATCACAAAAGCGGGTTTGAGCCTGTTTATGCCAATCATTTCTTTTCTGCCCCCCAAATCTAGCAAGAAGTGCTTATCACCTGTTTCCAGCACTCTAAATGGACCATCATAAGGCGGTCACAAGGTTGGGCGATGTGCATCGTGTCTGACAAAAACAAACTCTGCATTTTTTAAAGCCTTAGGCAAAAAAACGCGTGGAAAACTGTGATGAACGGGGCCAGGAAGCGTGCTCGCTCCCATGTCGCTCTGTAACCGCTGAGCAGGGGGGCACTCTGGCGCAGGATTATCTGGGAGAAACTCCCCGGGCAGCAGGAGTGGCTGCGCAAAAAAACAATTCAGCTGGGGAGGCTTTTAAATCCTCTTTAGGTGCGGAACACAACCCCAATAAAACCCATGATAGCCTGTCCACCCAATTTGCACCCGTAAGCGATGCTCTGAGGGCTGCTTTCAATGACCTATGGAAATGTTCGCATAAACCATTAGCCTGTGGGTTGTACGCGGTAGTGCGGTGGATCGTTACTCCCAGGCTGCGGGCCATCGCTGACCAAAACTCGGAAACAAATTGAGGACCTCTGTCGGACGTAATATCCGACGGAACTCCAAAACACGCTATCCAAGCCGTTAAAAACACGTGCGCCACCTCCTCGGCTGTGGTTGATGCCAGTGGGACCACTTCAGGCCAACGTGTGGTGCGGTTCACCATTGTCAAAAGGTGTGTGCACCCTTGTGACGGCGGGAGGGGGCCTATGAGGTCGACATGCACATGATCGAACCTCTTAGCCGGGATGTGAAACGGCTCCAAGGGGGCTGTAGTGTGTTTATGTATTTTGGCCCGCTGGCAAGCCATGCAGGCTGCCGCCCGCTCCTTAACTTGCTTGCGCAGGCTCGGCCATACAAATTTCTCTCCCACCATTTTGACCGACGCGCGCACCCCCGGGTGCGCCAGAGAATGAATCAAGTCAAAAATGCGGCGGTGCCACGCGGCTGGCACCACGGGACGCGGTCATCCTGTGGAGACATCGCAGATTAGGGGGGGCATACCACCTTGCAGCACCCTGTTCTCCAGCCTTAACCCTGTTGGTCCAGACTGGAGCGCGCACACGTCCGCGTCGCTAACCTGATCCGCGGCCATGGCTGCATAATCTATCCCCACACGGACTGGGGCCGCGCGCACCTCCGCGCCGCTAGCCTGCTCCGCGGCCATAGCTGCATAATCTACCCCTACGGCGCGCGAGAGACAGTCTGCCACTACATTTAGTTTACCCGCTACGTGTTGAATATTGGTAGTAAACTCGGAGATTGCAGCCAGCTGCCTCTGCTGCCGGCCTGACCACGGTTCTGAAACCTTTGCCATCGCGAAAGTCAGCGGCTTGTTGTCAACGAACGCAGTCCTTCCAGCCAGAACTGGAAGTGGCGAATGGCCAAGTGGAGCGCTAACAACTCCCTGTCGAACGCGCTGTATTTCCGCTCGGTATCGCGCAAAGTCCTGCTGAAAAAAGTGAGCGGCTGCCAAGCCCCGGCAACTTGCTGCTCCACGACCGCCCCTATGGCCGCATCTGATGCGTCAGTAGTGAGCGCTATGCGGGCCGTTGGGTCCGGGTGTGCCAACAACGCAGCGTTTGCCAAAGCTGTTTTGACCTCCGAAAATGCGCGCTCCCGCTCCGGGGACCATTCGATTTTATTTGTGGGTTTTTGCTTTTCAAGCGTGGCATACAGTGGGTGCATGAGCTGTGCTGCGCGGGGGAGGAAACGGTTATAAAAATTCACCATTCCCAAAAACTCCTGTAATGCTTTGACCGTTTGTGGCTGAGGAAAATTTGTTACTGCGCACACTTTGTCCGGCAGAGGAGCCGCTCCTTCTGGAGAGACGCGGTGCCCCAAAAAATCAATCTGCGTCACCCCGAACTGACACTTCGCTGGGTTGATTATTAACCCGTGCTCTCCCAACCTCCGGAAAACTGCCGTGAGGTGGTTTTCGTGTTCCTCTTCGGACGCGCTGGCTACTAAAATGTCGTCCAGGTAGACGAACACGAAGGGGAGATCGCGCAACACCGCGTCCATCATGCGTTGGAACGTCTGCGCAGCGCCTTTAAGCCCAAACGGCATGTGCAAAAACTCAAAAAGGCCAAACGGAGTTATTACCGCTGTTTTGGGTATGTCCTCAGCGCGTACTGGGACTTGATGGTACCCGCGGACTAAGTCTATCTTAGAAAAAATGCGCGCCCCCGCCAGATGAATGGAAAAATCTTGGATATGCGGGATTGGGTAGCGGTCGTGTGCCGTAGCGTTGTTTAACCTGCGGAAGTCACCGCAAGGACGCCACGAGCCGTCAGCTTTAGGGACCATGTGCAGCGGGGAAGCCCATGGGCTTTTGGAACGTCTGATGATGCCCAACTTTTCAAGGTTGGCGAACTCCACGCGCGGTATGGCCAGTTTAGCTGCATCCAAGCACCGAACTTTTGCAAACACGGGAGGACCGGTGGTAGTAATAAAATGTTCCACCCCGTGTTTAGCGATGGCCGCCGAAAATGTGGGAACTGTGGGTGCTGGAAACCGAGTGAGGAGTGTGTGGAACTTACCGCTTGCCGTTGCGACGTTGGCTTGTGCTGTGGGCGGGGTCACTCGGGCTGCACAGGGAATAGAGTAAAAAGAAACTGCATTAACCAGGCGCCTATTAGCAAGATCAACCAACAACCCATGTGAGCACAGAAAATCAGCCCCTAACATGTTGAAGCTCACCGCAGCTATAACAAAAGTCCACTCAATTGTGCGGCCGTGTAGGGACAGAAGCAGAGTCCTCTCACCAAAGGTCTGAATCCTCGAGCCGTTCGCTGCTGATGCTCCGTGACTCCCGGGGCCTGCCAGCCGGTCAGCATAGGTTGGCATGATGAAACTCACTTGGGAGCCTGTGTCCACGAGGAATTGCTTCCCCGAACGCGCGTCCATCAAGTAGAGCAGCTTGTTCTGTTCGCCGAGGGCCGCGGCTGCTACCGACTCCCGGCTCTGGCGTTTCCCGAGCTCTTGAACTGACACGGTGGTATACACCTGCGTGCCCTCTCTGCAAAGCGGCGATGGTAGAAACAGAGGTTGTCTCCTCCACGATGTTTGGCCTTCGCCGCTGCCGTTGTCGGTGGGTCTGCTGCTGCCGCCTCTGGCGCCCTGCCATCTCCGGCCATCGCATCACGTCCTGTCACTGCTGCGGTGGCCGCGTGCTGTCTACTGGCGTTGAGAATCCGCTGTGCCTCCTGGGCCAGCGCGCGGAAGTCTGGCTGGGCCAACAACGGTGAACCGGCCAGGGTCGCTCTCGTGGCCGATGGTAGGGTTCTCAGGAAAATGTGGGTGAAAAGGAAGTCATCGCCGTCTGAGCCCCTCAGCCTCAGCATGTCCTCCATCAGGTTGACGGGTGTGCTATCTCCCAAGTCGTTCAGGGCCAGGAGTCTCTCCGCTCTCTCCTGGACTGAGGGAGTGAAGCGCTGGATGAGCGCAGCCTTCAACCTGCCGTATTTGTCGTCGGCCGGTGGCCGCTGTACCAGGCTCTGCACACGTCGAGCCGTGCGGTTGTCGAGCTTGGCGATAACGTGGTAGAATTTCGTGTCATCTGCCGTTATTCCCCGGAGAGCGAACTGAGCTTCGGCCAAGAGGAACCAGGAGTCCGGGTTGTCCTGCCAGAAATCTGGTAGCTTGACTGAGACTGCGTTCGCCTGGCTGGTTCGTGGCGAGTCCGGCTCGGGGGAATTTCTTCTGTTCATGATATGTTTTAAGGTCACCAATGTGGAGAGCGTGAAAAGATGAGGCTGAGTTTATTTCTCAAATCAGGTTTATTCACTTGTCTCCAACATCCTCCAAACAGAAAAAGAGAACACATCCCCCCATGTCTGTCCCTCTTATACCTAGGACATCAAAGCACAGAGTCACATTGTCTTCTAATCCCAAGACACAATACATCTTCTTCCAGGTCTTCTCCACTCCACCCAACGTCACCGGTGGTCGGGAAATCTCCCAAGGCCATCTCTTTACATAACAAAGATCACATTTCGCATCCTCCTGCGATCCCTGGGAGGCTCAGTCCTATTGTTCACTCTGAGATGTGAAGCAACAGTAATATACATATGAAGTCTATAGAACTCATATATGTGTCCCACAAAGTTATCTTTAACATGCTTTGTGTGGACGGCCCTATAGGCTATTGTTTTGGTGTTTGGTATGAATGGCATTTAAATCGGGTAGATTACCACTGAAGGCCTAGTTGTAAAATACACAGTCTGCCACTGGTAGTCATATAATAGTAGTCATATTGTTTTTGCTGTTGTTTCTCTGTCTGTTAATAATAATAATAATAATAATAATAATAATGGATTGCATTTATATAGTGCCTTTCATTCAAATTTTCAGGAAAGGTATGTAATGGCACACTAAACACATGATTAGATTTTGGTGATGATCTCAAAATGCATACCTTCTCACAGAATGTTAGCAACAATACTCCAAAACTACAGGATGGATTTGGATGAAATTTTCACCAGAGGTGGCCCTTGGCCCAAAGATGAGCTCATTAGATGTTGGAGGTGATCCGTGAGTGCATACCTCCGCCAAGGCCCTATCTCACAATGTACAGATGGATGGTGACATAACGCACGGCCCAGGAGACACACACGCAGGCTCAGGATAGATTCAACAGCTTTATTAGCAACAGGGAAGTGTATGGCTGCGTGTCTGTGGAATAAGAATGTATTGGTGGTGGCGTCTGCGTCAGGCACAGGGGCAGGAGGCCGTACAGCCGGACAACCCTGTGGGAGAGAGCAGAGGGAGAAGGGTAACGGGCACCACACCAATACAGGGAAATGATGATGATAGCTGGCTTACTTGGTTGTGACAGGTGGCTGGCGTCGACAAGGGTGGAGCCCGGGAGACAGTGACCTGCGGTACCTGTGGCAGCAGCGTAGAGCCAACGGCGAGGTGATGAAGTCCGCCGCCAGGGAAGTCCACCTGTGCACAGGGGAAAGCTAGAGGAGAGAGGTAAGGGGAGCTTACCCAGGATATCTTCGCTAGTAGGTTTGAGATCCGTAGTAGCAAAGGGGCCGAAGTAGAGAGACGGCTTTAGGCCGAAGCCCAGGGCAGAGTGGATTAAATACCTCGCCGCTGACGAGGAGCAGGTGTGCGCGCGGCTGGTGCCGCTGATGAGCGGCGAGTCATAACAGTACTCCCCCCTCTAGCAGCGCCTCCTGGCGATGGTTTTTCCGGGTGCGCTCGATGAAACTCAGAAATGAGTGACCGGTCCAACACCAGCGAGGAAGGCACCCACTGTCTCCACTCGGGTCCATAGCCCTCCCAATCCACCAGGTACTGCAATCCGCGACCCCGGCGTCAGGCATCCAAGATGTCAGCGACGGTCCAGGCCGGATGGCCACCAATCATCCGGGGAGCGGGGTGCGCCGCAGGTGGAGGGCAGAGGGGGTCAGAGACCACCGGTTTGATTTTGGAGACGTGGAAGGTGGAATGGATGCGGAGGGAGGAAGGAATAGCCACACGCACAGCCACCGGGTTGATGATCCTGGTTATGGGATAAGGGCCGATGAACCGTTGAGCCAGCTTTCTCCTCTCACCCTTTAGGTTTACGTCCTGTGTGGATACCCAAACTTGCTGTCCCACCTGGTAGGCAGGTGCAGGTCTCCTATGTCGGTCCGCCGTAGACTTATTGCGCTCCGCCGTGCGTAAAAGCGCATTACGCGCGGTGGACCAAAGGGAACGGCACCGCCTCAGATGTGCCTGGACAGAGGGAACAGCCAACTCGCCCTCCTGCGTGGGGAACAGGGGTGGATCATAGCCCAAGGATGCTTTAAAGGGCGACATCCCGATGGCCGTAGAGCGAGAGGTGTTGTGGGCGTACTCCACCCAGGCGAGATGAGAACTCCAGGACGTGGGTTTAGATGAAGTTACGCAGCGGAGCGGAGCCTCCAGCTCCTGGTTTGTCCGCTCACACTGCCCGTTAGACTGGGGGTGATGGCCGGAGGAGAGGCTTACCTTGGCTCCCAGGGCGTTGCAAAATGACCTCCAGACGTCCGAAGAAAACTGGGGGCCGCGGTCGGAGACCACGTCGACCGGGATTCCATGCAGTCTGACCACGTGCTGGATGAGGAGGTCCGCCGTCTCCAAGGCTGAGGGAAGTCCACGTAGGGGCACGAAGTGGGCGGCCTTGGAAAAACGGTCAACGATGGTCAGAACTGTGTCAAAGTTATTGGAGACAGGGAGCCCGGTGACGAAGTCCAGAGCGATGTGCGACGAGGGCCTACCAGGGACGGGCAGGGGCTGGAGCAGACCCGCAGGGGGGGCGTTACCTGACTTATTGGCAGCACAGACGGGGCAGGCCCGGACGTAACGGGCGGCATCCTTCTGCAGACCTGGCCACCAAAAGGATCGCTGGAGAAGGTCGATCATCCGCGAAGCTCCAGGATGGCAGGTTATTTATTTAGCGAATGCAAAGTCCTTAAGCCAAGCAGTTGCCTCCTGGTTTGCTGTATGGAGGGTGTGTAATCCTCCTTCCAGTCTTTGGAGCGGGCAAGCCTCTATGATGTGTTCCATTGTTTGCTCCTCTCCACATGCGCACAGTGGGCTAGGGCTACTGCCCCATCTGTAAAGGCTGGCCAAGCAGGGGCCATGTCCAGTCCTGAAGCGATTGAGTGTAGACCACTGTCTCCTTGGGAGGTTGGTGCCCGGGACCTGTTGGTTGGGGTTTATCACCAGCTGTTTGTTTGGGACCTCCTTGGTCTCCCATTCCTCTTGCCAAGCTGTCTGGATGGTGAAGTCAGCTGGGGGAGGGTTTTTCCCAATCGGCCGTCTGGATGGAAGTCGGGCAGTGGGTGGGGTGTAGATATCTGCATGGATTGGTAAGTGAGGAGAATCTTTAACTTTTTGGAGCATCCTTTGAGTTAATGCTGCTCGCCGGATGTGTGGAGGGGCTATGTTTGACAGTACAGAGAGCCAGGGGAGTGGTGTTGAGCAGATTGTTCCAGTTATAGTTCTCATGGTTGTGTTGAGCTGGGTGTCTACATGGTGTGGACACCCATGGTGTGCCAAGGATGGCAGGTGAGCTTGGAGGTATGGAGCCAGTGTATAACGTCCCCCCGGATGGCAGATGGCACGAAGAGCCTCCCCTCCGGTCCGCCGCCAGGGTCCGGTTCCGATTCCTGCGCCCTCCGGATCTTGTCTTCTATGTCCCATGTAACAGCCCCCACGACGCACGACCTGGGCAAGATGGTATGAGCGACGTCGTCTGCGGCCTCCGGGGCAAACTGCCTGGAGAGGGCGTCGGGTAGGCCGTTCTTGGAGCCAGGCCTATATGTGATGCTGAACCTAAACCTTGCAAAGAACAGGGACCAACGCGCCTGGCGGGCGTTCAGACGCTTGGCAGATCTCAGGTACTCCAGGTTCTTGTGGTCAGTGAGGGCCACAAAAGGCAAGGCTGCCCCCTCCAGCCAGTGACACCATTCTTGAAGGGCAAGCTTGATGGCAAGAAGCTCTTTGTCCCCCACGTTGTAATTTCGTTCCGCCGGGGACAGGCGCCGAGAGAAGAAGGCGCAGGGTCGCTTGACTCCATTGGCTGGGGACCGCTGGGACAACACCGCCCCCACCCCCGTGTCCGAAGTGTCCACCTCCACAATGCACTGCAGCGCGGGATCGACCTGGCTGAGGACCCGGGAGGAGGAGAACTCCGTCTTCAGCGCCTGGAAGGCTGAAGCGGCCTCTTCAGTCCACCGGAACGGGGTCTTAGGAGAGGTGAGGCGGGTCAGGGGTCCGACGATGGCTCCAAAGTTCGGGACAAAGCGGCGGTAGAAATTGGCGAACCCGATGAACTGCTGAACTTGCTTTCGAGAGGTTGGTGTGGGCCAATCCACCACTGCTTTGATCTTCGCTGGGTCCGGAAGCACCTGGTCATGGGAGATGACGAACCCCAGGAAGGAAGTTGTTTTAGCGTAGAATTCACATTTTTCCACCTTGATGTACAGACGGTTCTCCAGCAGTCTCTGCAGGACCCGCCTCACGTGGACCCGGTGTTCATCCCTGGACCTGGAGAAGATGAGAATGTCGTCCAGGTAGACGAATACGAACAGGCCGATGAAGTCCCGGAGGACGTCATTGATGAGGCGCTGAAAGACGGCTGGAGCGTTGGTCAACCCAAACGGCATCACGAGATATTCAAAATGCCCGTTTGGGGTTCGGAAGGCGGTTTTCCACTCATCTCCCTCCCGGATCCGGACGAGGTGGTAAGCGCTGCGGAGATCCAGCTTAGTAAACCAGGTCGCCCCCTGGAGGGAGTGGAAGGCAGTGTCCATAAGGGGCAGGGTGTACCGGTCCTTCTCCGTGATATCGTTGAGAGCCCGATAGTCGATACAAGGACGAAGAGATCCGTCCTTCTTTCCAACGAAGAAGAACCCTGCACCTACTGGAGAGGAGGACGGTCGGATGATCCCAGCACTGAGCGACTCCTTCAAATAGCTGTTCATAGCCTCCTTCTCCGGCGCTGACAGACTGTAGAGGCGTCCTGAGGGTAAGGGCGCCCCCTGGCGGATGTTAATGGCGCAGTCGTAGGGCCGGTGAGGAGGTAGAGACATCGCCTTGGATTTACTGAAAACGGCACCCAGGTCGTGGAACTCTGAGGGCACTAGGGTGAGATCCGGGGGCGCGGTGTCCTGAGCTGTGGGAGGCGAGGACGGGGCACAGGCCGCGGATTGGAGGCAGGTACCCATGCAGAAAGTGCTCCACGCTGAAACCTTCCCAGTCTTCCAGTCCAAGGTGGGGTTGTGGAGGCGGAGCCAGGGATAACCGAGGATGACAGGTGTTACTGAGATGGGCAGGAAGTAAAAGGAGATATCCTCTCGATGGTTTCCAGAGATGATCACCGGGACAGGGGATGTTTGGTGAGTTACCTTTCCCAGGGAAACTCGGGAGAGATTAACCAGGGCGAGAGGAGTATCGAGGGGGTGACAGTGGATGCCCAGTCGGGTTGCCAGGCTTTGTGAAATAAAGCTACCCTCCGCGCCTGAATCCACCAGTGCATGTGTGAGATGCCCAGTGAGGTTGTGACAGAAGCGGATGGGCAGCGTCAAATGTGTGAGGGGATTTGACCGATTAGCGTCCGCGAGGCCCCCTACAGTGACTCGCGGACCACCTCGTTTGGCTTCTCCGGACAATTCTCCACCGTGTGCTGGCTACCTCCGCAATACATGCAGAGGCCCAGGTCACGACGGCGCTGTTTCTCCACCAGGGGGAGCTTTGTCCGGCCCGTCACTATTGGTTCCGACTCCTCGGAGACCTCCGGCGGCGGTAACGCCAGGTGGCGAGCTTGGGACAGATGTGCAGAGGCACCCCGCGAGCGAGAAGACTGCTTCCGCTCGGAGGTGCGCTCGCGCAGCCTGTTATCCAAGCTGATGGTGAGAGAAATCAGCTCCGCCAGCGTCTCCGGGATATCCCGTCCAGCCAGCTCATCCCTCAGACCGGAGTTTAGACTGCGGAGGAAGATGCCGCAGAGCGCGCGCTCTTCTCAGCCAACTTCCTCCGTGGTAACCCGGAAGTCGATCGCGTATTCGGCTGCCGATCGGCTCCCCTGATGGAGTCCGAGGAGACGGTCGACCTGGACACTGTCCAAACGCGAATGATCGAACACTTCCAGGAATTGTCGCACGAACTGGCCATAGGTGAGGGTAGCGTAGCTGGGCTTCACCATAATGGCGTAAGCCCAGGTAAGCGCACGACCCTCAAGGAGATTTCCTATATAGCCAATTCTGCTATGGTCTGAGGGAAAATCTACGGGAACGCGAAGAAACACGGACTCACACTGCATAATAAAGCCCCGAGCTCCACCCAGCTTACCGCTGAAGCGAGCAGGAGTGGGGATTGGTGTGAGCCGTGTTGGCGCACCCGGAGCAGGCTGGACGGCCACCGGAGCCGCAGGAGCCACGCCACCTGGACGAGCTGAGGGGAACGGCTGCTGGGGGTCCAAGCGGTCTAATTGGTTAGTGATGTTAATTAGTTGATTCAATATCACCTGTTGCTGATAGGCTATTGAATCCACCCGAGCCTCGAGGGTGGAAAGACGGCGTGCGAGCCCGCTGTCTGCCGAGCCGCTCTGCTGAAGCCGTACTGACATAACGCACGGCTCAGGAGACACACACGCAGGCTCAGGATAGATTCAACAGCTTTATTAGCAACAGGGAAGTGTATGGCTGCGTGTCTGTGGAATAAGAATGTATTGGTGGTGGCGTCTGCGTCAGGCACGGGGGCAGGAGGCCGTACAGCCGGACAACCCTGTGGGAGAGAGCAGAGGGAGAAGGGTAACGGGCACCACACCAATACAGGGAAATGATGATAGCTGGCTTACTTGGTTGTGACAGGTGGCTGGCGTCGACAAGGGCGGAGCCCGGGAGACAGCGACCTGCGGTACCTGTGGCAGCAGCGTAGAGCCAACAGCGAGGTGATGAAGTCCGCCGCCGGGGAAGTCCACCTGTGCACAGGGGAAAGCTAGAGGAGAGAAGTAAGGGGAGCTTACCCAGGATATCTTCGCTAGTAGGTTTGAGATCCATAGTAGCAAAGGGGCCGAAGTAGAGAGACGGCTTCAGGCCGAAGCCCAGGGCAGAGTGGATTAAATACCTCGCCGCTGACGAGGAGCAGGTGTGCGAGCGGCGAGTCATAACAGATGGCAATATGGACGGACAAAGGGATGGAGAGAGGGACAAAGGGAGGGAGGGACGGAGCCTTGGCGGAGGTATGCGCTCTCTGAGTGCCCTCTAGTTAAATATAACTTGTGTGAACACAGTTGCCGTGATTTCTTTGTATTGTGACGTTTGCAGGGGTTCACACAAAAAGACAATGGAGCAGATGGCTCTGATCAACCAGATTTATTTTCACACACCCCGACCCCCAACCTGCCACTTAGTACACAGAGCAGTGGAGGTCATTCCCCCAGACCTCCGTTTCAATCATGGTTACACACACATGATACATCTTGCCCTAATCCTGCTAAACACTGCTGGGCCATTATAATGCAGTTATAATGACACAGCAGTATAACTCAGAAGTAACACATTTAACACACACAGTAACGTTTCAAACTGGCAAAGCATGCTGGGAAATCCCTGGCTCCCTTAAAATGGCCCCGACGTTACACTGCCCCCCCCCTGGACTGGTTTCTGTCCCCAGAAAATTCAAAGTCCACTTTCAGAAATCCAACACGAGTCAGCCCGGTGCCAGGGCGGCATGCACGGGCCATCTGAGTCTCGGTCAGAGCATCTGGTTGGGGTAGGGTTCCGGTTTGGCCATCAGCGGGCGGATGGACACATCTGACAGCCTCTGTAGGACCACGCACAGTCCCTTCCCTGGCAGCGGGAGTCCCAGGCCCGCTCCGGCCGACTCCCACCGCTGCCAGTTGTCCCAGGCGGCCGCTGGCCCGCGTCCATGCGTCCAGCCCTTGCCGCGCCTGGAAAGTGGCCGCATCTTCGTCCTGCTCGCTCCGCTGCGTCGCTCCTGCGCCTCTGTGACGTCATCTGCCGGGGGAAGCATCTGCAGGAGGCGGCTTTTTCCCCGTCCATGCCACCTCGCTCTAATTTAGCGTCGGCGAGGGGCCAGTTTGTCGTGCGCTGTGTGCGGGGCGGTACCATGCCATGTACCCTGGCACTGTGCAGCGGAAGCCGTCCTTCCTCGCGTCGCCACGGCTGTTTCCTTCGTGCACGCGCTGCTGTGATCTGCCGTAGCTCCTCCTCCACTCGCGCTCAGCACGGTGGTTTCCTCTGATGATCAGCGCGGCAGCCAACTCGACCTGGGCCAGGCGGTCATCCAACAGGTTCTCGCCGTTGTAGCGGGGAATCTTGGCCCGCTGCTGGATGGATGGGACGGTCATCTCCCGGTAGACTGCCGCTCCTAATTGCTCTGGAATCGCCAGCCCGTCCTGCCCTGAAAAGGGCGGGAAACGGGGCTGGTTTGCTCTGCTCCGTCCATCGCAGCGAAGCTCTCCAGGGGCCAGCGTCTCTGCTCTATACTCCGTTCCCGGCTGAGCGATGAATCGCTCCGGCCGCTGTACTTCCGCCTGGATCCTCATCTCGCTCCATATCCCACTTCTGACACCAGTGTGACGTTTGCAGGGGTTCACACAAAAAGACAATGGAGCAGATGGCTCTGATCAACCAGATTTATTTTCACACACCCCGACCCCCAACCTGCCACTTAGTACACAGAGCAGTGGAGGTCATTCCCCCAGACCTCCGTTTCAATCATGGTTACACACACATGATACATCTTGCCCTAATCCTGCTAAACACTGCTGGGCCATTATAATGCAGTTATAATGACACAGCAGTATAACTCAGAAGTAACACATTTAACACACACAGTAACGTTTCAAACTGGCAAAGCATGCTGGGAAATCCCTGGCTCCCTTAAAATGGCCCCGACGTTACAGTATGTATGGATTACTTGGGTTGTTACTGATACTGGGTGAAAATCTCAGGTCAATAGCTCTATCAGAAATATGTTTAATGAGAAAGAAGTGACGTATTCAATACTTATTTTCCCCGCTGTATATGGTCAGGGGTTGGTAGATGCTTCCGGCTGGAAAGACAGAAGTCTAGTGGCAATGGATAGAATATAAAGAAAATAAAGAAAGGCTAAGCAGCTAAGCTAGGCTTAGCTAGGTTTGTTGCAGCAACTTTGACCTCTAAGTCGATCAGAAAACGTAGCCGGGGCTGTGCAGCCCAACTAACAATAACAGCCCAATCTACCTGGCTATCACAGCCAAAATATAACAAAATAACTTAAAAGGGGTGCCAGACTAGCCAGGGGGAAGATCTGTAAATACCTGTTAATCTCGTGGAAGAGAAAACTAGATCAAACTACAGGGCACTCAGTCGAGATGCAGACCCACATCCTGAACGCCCAATAACTTTTTGAGAAACATATTAGCAGTGTGAAAGATTATCAACCTAGTCAACTTGGTCTTTGACCATTTAACCTCAAAAGAAATGGGTTTCCAGAGTATGTCTAAATATACTTCTGTACAAAGTTTGGTGATTATATCTTCAGCTGTTTCTAGTTTACTGCACTGACAAGCATACATACAAAGAAGGCATTTCTGTCAGATTTGTAGTCGCGGGTTGTGTTGGAAAGGAGAACTCCTGTGCAAGTGGAAATGGGGCTGTTTGACTTTGCAAACCATATAATGTCACAAAAATCCTACATAACATATTAAAATAAAGAGGAAACCACAAAAAAGCATAATGAATGCATTTTAAAAAGAGCTTTGCAATTTGAATAGAATTGAAAGGTTCACTTGATTCACAGATGCAAAATCAAAAACAGCCCATATGAGGCCACATTGCCCACATCCCTGCTTTGCTGTATTATCTGAAAGAATATACAGATTCTGAATATACAGATCACAACCCACAGGACGTAGAATATAACATAGACCCTGATAATAATTCATTTAGCTCTGAAGAGGATGATAAAATAAAGGCAGCGTTGGATTTTTAAATAGCTTTATTATCACCCGCCTTCATCAGAACTCGGCTCCAGCCCATAGTGTGAGCAGGCTGAAGCCTCGTTCCTCCAGCTCGCAAAGAGGAGACAGTGTGTGTGTCTCGCAGCAGATGCAAAATCAGAATGAGTGAATGAGGCAGATTTACAGCACAGTGCAGCATATATACTCAACTCAAACAATAGATCAAAGACATTCACAGCAGTCAATCTGGGCATTTGCATATCAGAGGTACAGACAGGATGCAAGAACACAATGCATGGATGACACTTTAACCTCACAGCTGTAAACGCAGCATGCAGCAGAAAAAACCCAGGAGTGCGAGCTGACTGTCTCTGTGTTGTGGGGGTTGAATTCAAACCGCTACAAGCTCCATCAATAATGACTGTAGTTACTACACAGATGATCAGGTTAACACAATGGTCACATCTGATTTCAATATTTCTATGATCCACTTCAACAGCAGAAGTCTCTATGCCAACTTTAATAACATTAAAGATTATTTACATCAGTTTAAAGAGCCGTTCAATATTGTGGCAATATCAGAGACATGGCTCAGTGAAGAGAAAGGAGTGGATTTTACCATGGATGGCTATGAATTAAATTATATAAATAGAAAAGTGAAAAAAGGAGGAGTTGCAATTTATGTTGACAAGAGCTTGAAATACAAGGTTGTTGAAAATCTGTCAGTAACTGTGGATGATTTATTTGAATGTATTACAATAGAAATCTGTCTAGACAATGTGAAGAATGTAGTAGTGAGCTGTGTATATAGAACACCTGGATCAAACATTGACTTATTTAAGGACTGGATGGAAAAAATGTATGCAAAACTAACTCATAACGTTATGTTCATCTGTGGGGATTTCAATATAGATCTGATGAACTCAAAACAACATAGTTTGACAGAAGAATTTATCAACACAATGTACAGTATGGGCTTACATCCAACAATTACCAGACCTAACAGAACCACATCACACAGTGCCACACTAATAGATAACATATTCACAAACATTATGGAAAATAATATCAGGAGTGGGCTTTTATTGAATGATATCAGTGACCACCTGCCGATTTTTGTTGTCTATCAATGTGATTATAGGAAGAAAAAGTATACCAAAAATATTAAATATAAAAGAATAAGAACCGAAGAATCAATGTATTTACTGACAATGGAATTATTAATACAAGATTGGAAGATAGTTTATGATGAAAATTACATAAATAAAGCATATGATAATTTTTTTACAAATATTTCAATCATTGTACAATAAAAACTGTCCTATAAAACAATACAGTGACAGACAACAAAAAAAAATATTCCCTGGGTCACCAAGGGGTTAATAAATGCATGTTAAAAGAAGAATACATTATATAAACAATTCATTAAATGCAGAAAGGTGGAAGCTGAGATCAAATATAAAAGATATAAAAATAAGCTTACTAATATAATGAGGACCTGTAAGAAAGAATATTACAACAGAATATTAGAGGATAACAAAAATAACTTAAGAGGAATATGGCAAGTACTCAATGGGATTATTAGTAATCGACCTAAGAATGCTAATTATCCAGAATATTTTATTGAAAATGGCAATTTGATAAATAATATGGAGGATGTGGTCAGTGGTTTCAATAAATTTTTTGTAAACATTGGTCCTGAATTAGCAAAATCAATAGTGACACCAGAAACAAACAACAGTGGTTCTGTAAATGAAATAGAAGATAGAAATCCAAACACAATCTTTTTGGGTGCAGTTACTGAAAAGGAAATTATCGAGACTGTGAGTAAATTTAAGAACAAAAAATCAACGGACTGGAATGAAATTGACATGACAATAGTGAAAAAAGTAATTGAAGGAATTGTTAAGCCACTCACCCACATCTGTAACCTGTCATTTCAAACTGGTAAATTTCCAGACAAAATGAAAATAGCAAAAGTAATACCTCTATACAAAACAGGAGAAAATTACAGGCCAGTCTCTTTACTCTCACAATTCTCCAAAATACTTGAAAAAATCTTCACTAAGAGACTGGATGATTTCATTGAAAAACACAACCTCCTTACAGATAGCCAGTATGGTTTTAGAGCAGATAAATCTACATCTTTGGCACTGATCGAACTTATAGAAGAAATTACTAGTTGTATAGATAAAAAAAAAGGTTGCTGTAGGAGTATTTATAGATTTAAAGAAAGCTTTTGACACCATTGACCACAGAATACTACTAAGGAAACTGGAAAGGTATAGGATAAGAGGGGTAGGACTGAGTTGAGTGGAAAGTTATTTAAGTAACAGACAACAATTTGTACAAATTGGAGAGCACAAATCACCCTTCATGGACATCACTTGTGGTGTGCCCCAGGGGTCAGTTTTGGGACCCAAACTCTTTATCTTGTATATAAATGACATATGCCGAGTATCAAAAATTCTGAAATTTATTTTGTTTGCGGATGACACAAATATCCTTTGCACTGGTGAGAATTTGCAGCAGATTTTAGAGGTGGTCACAACTGAAATGAAAAGGTTAACGGAGTGGTTCAACAAAAATAAATTATCTCTAAATCTAAAAAAACCCAAAGATTATGTTGTTTGGAAATTATAAAATAAATCATGAAATAATGGTAACGATAGATGATACCAGAATAGAAACAGTACAGGAAAATAAGTTTCTGGGGGTGACGCTAGACAATAAAATCTGCTGGAAACCTCACATCAGTCACATCCGTGCCAAGTTAGCAAAATATACAGGCATACTGGGGAAGACAAGACACATCTTGGACTATAAATCGTTGGTCTTACTGTACAATTCACTGTTTTTACCTTATCTTAACTACTGTGTAGAAGTCTGGGGAAACACCTACAAGACCAACCTACAGTCAATATGCACATTACAAAAACAAGCTATAAGGATAATAAAGAATTTAGGATATAGAGACCATACCAATTCGTTGTTTTTAAAGTCACATGTCATAAAGTTCATCGATTTAGTTAAATTTAAGACAGCACAAGTCATGTACAGGGCAATTAATAATCAACTCCCAACTAATATACAAAAAATATTTAAAAAAAGAGACAATGATCATAATTTGAGAGGAGACTTAAACTTTACAAAACCCAAGATACGAACAACCAAGAAAAGTATGTGCATATCTGTCTGTGGGGTGGATTTGTGGAACAGTCTGGAGCCGGAACTGAAACTATGTACAAACAGAAATCAATTCAAAAAGAGGTATAAACATTATTTGCTGAAAGGATATATGTTAGAAGGGTAGTATTTATATGTACGATTCACTATGCTCACTCTGGGACATTATGGGACACTATGGAATGGTGGGTGGGACAGCACTGTGTATATCTGTGTTGTTTGAGGCTGGTTTTGATGTATGGACATCAATGTATGTTAGGATAAATGGGTGTTAATGTTGATATGTAAAAAATACAGTAAATTGTTTACTTGGGGTCTTAAAGGTGGTAATTTGTATATAATTCACATGGGTGTATTTATGAAAAAGAGGAGATGGAATTAATAAGTGTTCACTTCTTCCTTCTCCCTTTCGAACACTGTATACTGTTACTTTATTGCATTTGTCATTTGTTTTGTTTTTGTTATACTTTTTTGTTCGAAATAAAGTATCTATCTATCTATCTATCTATCTGTCAACAGCAGAAAATATTAAAAATATGCTGCAAAACAGCTGGATTGGTATCATCACAGGCCTTGTCTCCAAGTGGGAACAGCCCTGAAAAAAAAAAAAAAGATTTGAATGATTCTGCAAATCCTCCATTATTTTCACTCAAACCATTCCTTAACAGAAGCCTGTGAATGAACAGCTAATCAGACCTGTGAAACATCTTCAGCACAGGTCCTCCTCCTGATGGTCCAATGTGTTTCATTCGCTCCTGCCATCCCTTAGTGGGCTGAGTCAGCCTGGAGTGGTCTCTCCTGACACGACCATCCACCTGAATATAAAACAAACATCAACCAATTTGTGAATCATTTCATGTGTGTTTACCCTTACGGCTCCAACCTTCTCTTTCAGTTTAGCAGCAATTTTCTTCTGTCTTTCCTCCTCTTCTCTCTCCTTTAACTGTTTTTCATGAAGCTTTGCCTCAACCCTGTGACGATCCTATAGAAAGGAAGAGATAAGCTTTCTATTTTACACATTATGGTCACAAACATTACATGATTTTAAACAGACACATACTGGATCTTGTGATTTTCAGTTTCTCACCCTCTCATTAAAGCGCTTGATGCCCTTTGCCGCTTCCCTTCTTCTCTCCTCCATTTCTCTTTGTTCCTTCTCTCTCCTCCTCCTCACCGCTAACTCCTCTTCCTCCTTCCTCACTCGGAGATGCTCCTCTAAGGTTAGTTTCACTTCCAGCTGCCGGCGACGCTCTTCCTGATAAAAGGAAATATTTTGATGGTAAAAGCAGAATCTGTTTTACTTTTATTATTAAATAAATTAAGGATTTTTTAACAGACTGACAGGAAAGTGCAATATAAAATCATGAATAACTAGAATAACCATCTAGAAAATGCACAAGAGTGTAGAAGAGCTCGGAATAACGAGGCGATGTGATTTATAAACCAAAGTTTATTATCAGCTCCTCTAACAAGTCTCATCTAGGTGCAGCAGCAGAAGAAGTGAGAGAGCGAACACCTTCGGCTCTACGAACTTATACTCGCACATAACAAAAGACATGCATATCAAAAGCTGACATCCCTCATTATCTTAATCCCCTCTTTTGTCTCCGTACCCCTCCACCTGGCCCTGGGAGGTCAGGGCAACCTATCTGGTCTCCACCGCAGCGCCTCAGATGCTCTTTGATCTTCACTGGCGGTTGAGACTCTTTTGTCCTGTTCTGAGGTGTAAAGTCGCTTTACATATGTAATCACCAAACATTCTCACATGCTTATACATATGTAGGTTATGGGATATATGATTAATATAGACCACAGCCCCCCCCAAACGACTAAGAAAAGGACAATAGAAAAATTCACAGTTTAAGATAATTATTATGACATACTAACTGCTACACCTCTTGACACAGAAGAAACTTTTCAGCAGCTATGCTCCTAAGAGAGTTCAGTGGTAATCATAACAGCATAGTAATATCACAAGTCAGTCCTAAACTGTTACAGCACAATTAGTGAACAACTGTTGAGTAGTTTGCATCAGTCCCTGTGCCGTCTGGGTTTTAATCTTCTTCCGAATCTGCTGTGGGTCCGCTTGGGCGTCCTGGTGGGACCTTCCTGTAAGGAATCTGCAGCTTGGGGAGGAGAGTGATTATTTGTTCCCTGCAGGGGGGCTGAGTCTTGTCTCTTGGGGGGGTCTACCCCGCCGAGGTGCTCTCGCCAACCGTGCAGGCTCGTCTCTCAACAAGAAGGCAGGTTTAAGTCTGTCAATGCTGACTGTTTCTTTTCTATCCCCAAAATCAAGCACAAAGTGTTTATCACCAGGTTCCAGCACTCTGAATGGTCCATCGTATGGTGGGCGGAAGGTTGGTTTTAAAGCTTCATGCCTAACAAAAACAAATTCAGCGTTTTTTAAAGCTTGGGGGACAAAAACCCGTGGAAAAGAGTGATGTGCCGGTCCGAGTAGAGAGTCCGGTCCGTTGCTGCCTAAAAACCTCGGGGCTGGAAGATGCCCTGGCTCTGGGATCTCTGGTAAAAATTCACCTGGGAGCCTGAGAGGTTGTGCAAAAACTAATTCTGCTGGGGAGGCATCTAGATCCTCTTTAGGCGCAGCACGCAACCCCAATAAAACCCAGGGAAGTTTATTTACCCAATTTGTATCCATTAGTGAGGCTCTGAGGGCGGCCTTTAAAGATCTGTGAAAACGCTCGCATAACCCATTAGCCTGAGGGTGATAAGCGGTGGTGCGGTGAATTGTCGCCCCTAAGCTGCTGGCCATGGCTGACCAAAGCTCCGAGACAAATTGAGGCCCCCTATCGGACGTGATGTCCGATGGGACGTCGAAACGTGCCACCCAGTTTGTCAAAAAAACGCGAGCGACTTCCTCCGCTGTGGTTGACGCCAGAGGGACTGCCTCTGGCCAGCGCGTGGTGCGGTCTATCATTGTTAACAGATGTGTGAAACCTTGGGAGGAAGGTAGTGGCCCCACGAGGTCGACATGAACGTGGTCGAACCTTCTAGCAGGGATTCGAAAAGGCTCTAGAGGGGCTTTTGTGTGTTTGTGTACTTTGGCGCGCTGACAAGAAATGCAAGTCTTTGCCCATTCTTTTACGTTTTTGCGCAGGCCAGGCCACACAAACTTTTCGGCGACCATTTTAACCGAAGCGCGCACACCTGGGTGCGCGAGGGAGTGAATAGAGTCGAAAATACGGCGGCGCCATGCAGCTGGGACTAACAGGCGAGGTCGGCCGGTTGAGATGTCGCATATTAGGGGGGGCACACCGTCGCGTAAACCCCTTTCCTCCAGCCTTAACCCTGTTGGTCCAGACAGGAGTGCGCGCACGTCCGCGTCACTACTTTGCTCCTCCGCCACGGCTGCATAATCTATCCCTGCGTGGATTGGGGCTGCGTATGTGTCCGCGTTGGCGAAGAGTTCTGCGGCTGAGGTAGTATAATCTGTCTCTTCGTGCTCTGGCGATGTCACAGCGCGAGAGAGGCAGTCTGCTACCACGTTAAGTTTGCCTGCCACATGTCGAATATCTGTGGTGAACTCTGAAATCGCAGCTAGCTGTCTTTGTTGCCTGCCTGACCACGGTTCGGAAATTTTAGCCATCGCAAAGGTGAGCGGTTTGTGGTCTACAAAAGTCATGAAACGCCGCCCTTCCAACCAGAACTGGAAGTGGCGGATGGATAAATGAAGCGCTAGCAGCTCCCTGTCAAAAGTGCTGTACTTACGCTCAGTTTGGTTTAGCGATTTGCTAAAAAATGCCAAAGGTTGCCAGATTCCGCTGACGTGTTGTTCTAC
This sequence comes from Pholidichthys leucotaenia, assembly GCA_020510985.1. Lineage (NCBI taxonomy): Eukaryota > Metazoa > Chordata > Actinopteri > Cichliformes > Pholidichthyidae > Pholidichthys > Pholidichthys leucotaenia. Next base: position 71,184,324 of record CM035838.1, read on the forward strand.
AGCCGCCCCTATGGCCAGGTCTGAAGCGTCTGTGGTTAGCGCAATGCGGGCCGAGGGATCAGGGTGAACCAACAATGTGGCGTTAGCTAGGGCACTTTTTACTTCCGCGAAGGCGCGTTCGCGCTCCGGGGTCCATTCGACCGCGTTGGAAGGTTTTTGTTTTCTGAGCGCGTCATATAGGGGCTGCATGAGCTGAGCTGCGCGGGGGAGGAAACGGTTGTAAAAATTAACCATTCCCAAAAATTCTTGCAGCGATTTGACCGTTTGTGGCCGTGGGAAACTTTTTACTGCGTGAACTTTGTCTGGCAGTGGGACTGCTCCCTTCGGAGAAACTCTGTGTCCTAAAAAATCAATTTGTGACACACCGAATTTGCATTTGGCTGGATTGATTATTAACCCATGCTCTTCTAGTCTCTGAAAAACCATAGTGAGATGCTGCTCGTGTTCTTCCTCAGACGAGCTGGCTACCAGCATATCGTCAAGGTAGACGAACACGAAGGGGAGGTCGCGTAATACCACGTCCATCATCCGCTGAAAGGTTTGAGCGGCGCCTTTGAGGCCGAAAGGCATCCGCAAAAATTCAAAAAGACCGAAGGGGGTTATTACAGCTGTTTTAGGAATGTCCACTGCTCGAACTGGGACTTGATGATAGCCGCGGACCAGGTCTATTTTTGAAAAAATGCGTGCACCCGCCAGATGTAGTGAAAAATCTTGAATGTGAGGAATTGGGTAGCGGTCATGCGCTGTCGCATTGTTTAATCTGCGGTAATCGCCGCACGGTCTCCAAGAACCGTCGGATTTTGGGACCATGTGAAGTGGTGACGCCCAGGGGCTTTTCGAGCGCCTGATAATGCCTAATTTTTCAAGGGTGGTAAACTCGTCCCGAGCTATGGCGAGCTTGGTCGCGTCTAAGTGCCGAGCTTTGGCGAATACGGGTGGACCCGTTGTGGGAATAAAGTGTTCGACCCCGTGTTTAGCCACTGTGGCTGAGAATTTGGGAATTGTGAGTGCTGGAAATTGGGTGAAGAGTTGATCAAACTTACCTCCTGCTGTGGTGACGCTGGCCTGCACGGGTGGTGGAGAAACTCGAGCTGAGCAGGGAATAGAAGCAAAGGACAGTGCATTAACCAAGCGTCTGTTCGCTAGATCAACTAATAACCCATGTGCACACAAAAAGTCTGCGCCCAACAAGTTAAAACTCACCGCCGCTACAACAAATGTCCATCTGTAGTTGCGGCCGTGGATGCGGAGGGGCAGGCTCTTTTCGCCAAAAGTGTCGATGATGGAGCCGTTGGCTGCCACCGCTCCATTGCCCCGGGTGCCCATGGCCCGGTCTGCTTGGGAGGGCATGACAAAACTTAGTTGAGCTCCCGTGTCGATAAGGAACTGCTTGCCGGTGTGTCCGTCCGTCACATATAAAAGCTTGCTTTTTTCGCCGAGAACCGCCGCTGTTAACGGTTCTCGGCCTTGGCGTTTCCCGAACGTGAATTTGCAGGGGGGGGACCGCATTTGTAAGCCTTCTCGGCGAAGCGGTGGTGGTAATAACAAGCGTCGCTCCGTCTGTTACGTCTTGGCCGTGTCGCTGTCACTGCGGGCTGATTCTGCTCGGTGGTTTGTGGCTCCCCGTGGCTCCGGACATCAGCGTTGAGGTCTGTGGATGCTGCTGTGGGTGTCTGTTCCTTGCAGGCGTTGACGAGCCGTTGAGCTTCGTGAGCCAGCGTGCGGAAGCCCTGCTGGGTGCTGCATCGCATGTTGGCAAGCGTCCTTCTCATGTGTGGCGGCAGCGTACTGAGGAATATGAATTGGAAGAGGAAGTTGTCATTGTCCTCTTTTTTAAGTTGCAGCAGGTCCTCCATGAGGGCTTTGGGTCTGCATCCTCTGTGGCCGTAGACCGCCAGGATCCTCTAGGCTCTCTCCTCGGCTGAGGGGACGAAATTTGCCACGATGGTCGCTTTCAGTTCTTTATATTTGTCCTGGGCCGGCGGCCGCTGGATTATGCTCCGCGAACATCTCGAAATGGCGACGTCGAGTTTGGCGACGATGTGATAGAACTTTGTATCGTCAGCCGTGATGCCCGCAAGTGCAAACTGGGCTTCAGCTTGCTGAAACCACGAGGCGGGGTCTTCCTGCCAGAAGTCCGGCAGCTTGACGGTGACGGCGTTTGTGTGGACCGTCACTGATGTGTCCGCAGGGTGAGAGTGCCTTCCTTCGGCTCTCTCAGCGGCGCTGGTGCTCGGTTGAGCCCTCTCTATCACTTCTGCCGTGGGGGAACGTCGTCCATCTGTTCCCCTGTCTGCATGGGCGCCGGCGTCTGCCTGGGTCGCCACAGATGAGTCGATCGCGGGGGAACGCCTCTGGTCCATCCTCGCGTCTGGGTCACCAGTGTAGAAGAGCTCGGAATAACGAGGCGATGTGATTTATAAACCAAAGTTTATTATCAGCTCCTCTAACAAGTCTCATCTAGGTGCAGCAGCAGAAGAAGTGAGAGCGAACACCTTCGGCTCTACGAACTTATACTCACACATAACAAAAGACATGCATATCAAAAGCTGACATCCCTCATTATCTTAATCCCCTCTTTTGTCTCCATACCCCTCCACCTGGCCCTGGGAGGTCAGGGCGACCTATCTGGTCTCCACCGCAGCGCCTCGGATGCTCTTTGATCTTCACTGGCGGTTGAGACTCTTTGTCCTGTTCTGAGGTGTGAAGTCGCTTTACATATGTAATCACCAAACATTCTCACATGCTTATACATATGTAGGTTATGGGATATATGATTAATATAGACCACAAAGAGCACCTTTTCCCGTCTCCTCTTTTGAATGTCCTCAGCCAGTCTCTGCTCCTCTTCCTCCTCCTCTTTCCTTTTCTTCTCTTCCTTCCACTCTTCAAGCTGTCGTGCCATCTCCCTCCTTTCCTTCTCTGTTCTAAAACAGAGAAGCAAAGAACAGATGAGAAAAGCAAATACAGTGACAAATGACCATCCCAAAAAGGTCATCATTCACTTCTGACTAACCTGTGTAGCTGAAAGCAGCTCCTGACTTCTTTCTCCCTCCTTTCTGCCTTGTCTGTTTCCATCTGTATTCTGATCTGTCGTTTTTGCTGCTTACTGGATTTCCAGCGCTGAATAGCCTGAGTATTGGGTATGACAGTAGGACAAGTAGCAAAACTACCATATAGATTTTCTGAATCTGAATGGGCTGTTTGTTCATGGAGTGGACACTTTAACATTAAGGCCTTTATTATTATTATTATAGAATAGAATAGGCTTTACTGTCATTGCACAGTTGTACAGTACAATGAAATTGTGGGTGCTCCACCAGGCTACTGTGCAATGAAGTAAGTGAGAAGAATTTGAAATAAAACAGTTACAGAACACACAATTAACAATATGACTGAGGTAAAGGTAAAAGTAAAAATAACAAATAGCCCATTGGTATATACACAGGTATGGTAGTGGCTTCACAGTTGGAACTATGTACATAAGAGTGCGGTGTAGAGAACACATAATTGAGTAAAATTGCCCAAGGATTATGGAAAATATGTACAGTAGTGATTTCACGGATGGGTCGATACACATGAAAGTGTGGAATGCAACGACAGGTGAGTTACAGTGATAATTAAAAGGTCCTCAGTTCTGTGCATGAGAGCGTTCAGAGGGAGGGGGGTGAGGCCTCTGAATGTTTGCAGTTCGGATGGCCCAAGGGAAGAAACTGTTTGTCAGTCTGGAGGTGTGGGTCCTGAACGATCTGAACTGTCCAGATTGATCAGACAGACTGATCCAGAGGGAAGCAGGTCAAACAGGTGGTGGGCGGGATGTGAGGGGTCTCCTGTGATGGTCTTGATCCTTCTGAGACAGGAGGATCTGGAAATATCTTCCAGGGAGGGCAGAGGGCTGCCGATAATTTTTTGGGTGGTGTTGATGACCCTCCGCACAGCCTTCCTGTTTTTGGCTGTGGAGCCGGCGTACCACACACCTAGACAGTAGGTGAGCACGCTCTCCACTGAGCAGTGGTAGAAGGCCAGCAGCAGCTTCTGGTCCAGGTTGTTATTCCTGAGGACACGGAGGAAGTGCAGCCGCTGCTGGGCTTTCTTCACCAGGGCCTTGGTGTTGACAGTCCAAGAGAGGTCAGAGGAGATGTGGGTGCCCAGGAATCTGAAGGCAGGGACGTTTTCCACATGGTCTCCATTTATGAGGAGGGGGGTGGTCCTGTCTGTTCTTCCTGAAGCCCAGAATGAGTTCTTTGGTTTTTTGGACATTCAGTTCCAGGTTGTTTGCTTGGCACCACAGCAGCAGGTTCTCTACCTCCACCCTGTAAACATTCTCATCGTTGTCGGTGATGAACCCAACCAAGCTGGTGTCGTCTGCATATTTCATGATGACGGTGGTTGGGTGGGTTGGAATACAGTCAAAGGTGTACAGGGAGTACAGTAGAGGGCTTAGCACGCAGCCCTGGGGGGAGCCGGTGCTGAGGGACAGTGTGGAGGAGTGGTGGAGGCCAAGTCTGACTGTTTGTGGGCAACTGGTGAGAAAGTTCTTTATCCAGGAGCAGGTAGGTGGGGGATCTGGAAGAGGTGCAGTTTATTGATCAGGATGTCCAGGATGATGGTGTCGAAAGCTGAGCTGTAGTCCACAAATAGCATCCTCACATAGCTCCTTGGGTTCTCCAGGTAGCGCAGCACTCAGTGGAGAGTGGAAGCGATGATGTTTTCCGTAGACCAGTTCTCCCTGTAGGCGAAATGATGGGGGTCGAAGGAGGGGGTAAGACAGTCCCTGATATGATGGGACACCAGTCGCTCAAAACATTTCATGACTACAGACGTGAATGCTATGGGTCTGTGGTCATTCAGGCTGTCAACTGCGGCCTTTTTGGGGATGGGGATGATGGTGGAGGCCTTGAGGCAGGAGGGGACACCGGCGTGTGGCAGGGAGAGGTTAAACAACTTGGTGAGGATCCCTGCCAGCTGGCCTGCACAAGCTTTGACCACTGCTCCTGGAATGCCATCTAGATCAGCAGCTCTGCGGGGGCTCACTGCTCTCAGTTGCCTCCTCACCTCCTGCACCTGTAGAGAGAGCGGGGGGGGAGGGGGCGGGTTGGGGGTGTATGTGCTCAAAACGGGCAAAGAAGCTGTTAAGCTCCTCTGCCAGAGTGAGGCTGCTGTCTGATGCTAGGGGGCCCTGGCCCCTGTAGGGGGTGAGGGGCTGGATGCCTCTCCACATCTGTTGGGGGTTGTTGTCTGAGAGGTGCTCTTAGCAAGTTTTATGCCTCTCCTCAGGTTAGCTCTGGCAGTGCTGTACAGAGAGCTGTCCCTCTGTCTGAAGGTTGAGTTGCGGGCTCTGATCAGAGCCTGGACTTCACTGGTCATCCAGGGTTTGCAGTTTGGAAATACCTGGATGTGTCTGGTGACTGTCACATTTTCTACACAGCATCTGATGTAGAAAAGGACAGACCCAGTGTAGGAGTCCAGGCCCTGCTGTTAAAAGATGCTCCAATCAGTGCAGACAAAGCAGTCTTATAGGTGGAGAAGAGCGTTTTCAGGCCAGGTTTTAATTGTTTGCTTGGTTGGGGGGAACTTTTCCCAAGGGGGGTGTAGGCAGGAATTAGTAACAGAGGGAGATGGTCTGACTGTCCAAGAAGGGGGAGGGCATGGCTCTGTAGGCGTGCTTCATGTTGCTATATATGATCCAGTGTTCTTTCCCTCTTGTGGGACACTTAACATGTTGGTAGAATTTGGGGAGTACAGTCTTTAAACATGCTTTTTTAAAATCCCCTGCAATAATGTGGAGTGTGTCAGGGTGATCTCTTTGCTGTTTGCTGACAATGTGCTGGAGGTGATTGAGTGCTAAGCTAACATTAGCATCAGGAGGAATGTAAATGACTGTTAAAATTACTGCAGTTAGCTCGCGGGGGAGACACAAAGGCCTGCAAGAACATGGCCTCTAAGGCCAGTGAACAGTGGCTATGAATTATTCTGCTGTTTTTACACCAAGTCTGAAGCACATAAGCACAGAGCCCTCCCCCCCTTCCCTTACTAACTAACTAACTAACTAACCTGCACTTATATAGCGCTTTTCGCTAGAATCGCTTTTCGCTTTTTTTTACCAGAATCAGCATTGCGGTAGAGATGGTGTGTAGTTCGGCCAGGCAATTCCACAGTAGCGGACGGAATGCATTCGTTCAGCCATGACTCGGTCACAATCAGAATACAACAGTCCCAGACGTAGCGATTATAGATGATCTCTGTGCACAGCTCATCCATTTTGTTCGTGGGGGATCTGGCATTGGTGAAAAAAAATTGAAGGTAATGGTGGTTAGCTGCACAAACGTGCAGCTGAGCACGAACCCCAGCCCTGCAGCCTTGTTTCTGTTTCCTCTGCCGTCATCGTCTGCGTTTGCGGGGCACAATGAACCACGGAGCGCGCGGGGATCTGGCGATCTCTCCGGGAATGTGGTGGAAGTCACTGGAATGGGCGCTGGAGATGACAGAGGTGAGTTGGCGACCGATGCCTATAAGTTCCTGGCGACTGTAGGTAATTAGTCCATCACAGAAGGAGCACAGAAAAAGGTCAAGAAGAAACAAGAAGGAGTGCAGTAGACTGGAGCATCTAGCCTCTGCATGTGAATGTGCTGTCATCTTGCTTTTTATATTGCACATTTGCGACAGTATGCCACAGTAGTGTGTCAACGTGTCTGTGTGTGTGTTACCTGGGGCCTCATGTACAAAGGGTACTTATGCACAAAAACATGGTGTACGTCCTTTTCCACGGAAAATTTCAGATGTATCAAGAATGAAATGACTGTGGAAATATGTGCAGCCCAACGCCAACTTTATGGCTGGCGTATATCCGTTTCTCCTCCTCTTCTTCTCCTTTTCCCTGCCGATTAGTGCAGATCTGCAGGAGTTAACACCACCAAATACCACCGTTTAGTTCCTCCTCATGGCTGTCATTTAAAAATGGCCAACACACGCCAATTTATCACATCCTTTTTCATGTAAATTAGAAACATTCTGTTGTAAATGTGAGGCTTTTTCTCATAAATTTGCAGGATTTTCCTGCAGAGTTACAGCCATTTTACTCAGAAATGTGCAGCTTCTTACATGAAAATTTGCAGCTTTTCATTATTCATAATTTTGCAGCTTTTTCCTCATGAATTTGGAACTTTTCCAACTCTTGAATTTGCAGTAAAAAAAAATGCTTAAATTTGCAGCATTTTACTTAAATCTTATATTTGCAACATTGTTGCTCGTAAATTTGCAGCATTTTAGGTTGTAAACAGTTGGAAATTTACACCTTTTTTGTCTTTTTGCTAAAATTGCAGCTTTTTACCCATAAAATTCCACCTTTTTTTGGTCAGAAATTCGCAGCTTTTAACTGAGACTTACACTACCGTTCAAAAGTTTGGGGTCACCCAGACAATTATTTTGTGTTTTCCATGAAAAGTCGCACTTATTTACCACCATGAGTTGTAAAATGAATAGAAAATATAGTCAAGACATTGACAAGGTTAGAAATAATGATTTGTTTTTGAAATAATAATTTTTTCCAGATACTCAACCTGCTCAAAGGAAGGTCAGTTTTTTAGCTTCTCTAACCAGCTAAACTGTTTTCAGCTGTGCTAACATGATTGCACAAGGGTTTTCTAATCATCCATTAGCCTTCTGACGCAATGAGCAAACACATTGTACCATTAGAACACTGGAGTGATAGTTGCTGGAAATGGGCCTCTATACACCTATGTAGATATTGCACCAAAAACCAGACATTTGAAGCTAGAATAGTCATTTACCACATTAGCAATGTATATTAGATATTAGAGTGTATTTCTGATTAGTTTAAAGTTATCTTCATTGAAAAAAACAGTGCTTTTCTTTCAAAAATAAGGAAATATCTAAGTGACCCCAAACTTTTGAACGGTAGTGTACATCTACTTTTTTTTTTTTTTTTTTTGGTCAGGTCAGGCATTGGCTTGCTTGCTACCGGATAACCATGAAAACCGGTACTACCTGTCTCATGGGTCGGGCTGTCGGCGACTCAACTGGCATCTCCACCCTTCTGAGGGTGTGGAGGGTGAAACGGGGCATCCTGGCAGAACTAAAAACAATATCTGCCACAGGTCTGTGGTGGACCACTCCCAGTTACATGGGGTGAGACTGGACATCCTGGCAGATAAACACATCTGTCGCAAGGTCTGTGGTGGACTGTGCCAGTTGGTGCATCGTGACATGCACTACACAAAGAGCAGAGATAAACAAACCTACCATCTGGTCAGTCACTGCAACAGATACTGGAGTCGGTTTGTCTTGGCTTGTCCTTGCCACTGATAATACCTTTATCTACCAAGAATGTGCTGCTAGTCCAGCAAAAGCTAGCGGTACTCAAATACTTTGCAAGCAGTTTCATGAAATGGTCAGTCAAAAAGCAACTTATACCGGCTTGGATGTCACCCGGGCTAACAAGGTCCATGCTGATCTGTTCACACTCCGTCAGGCAGCAAAAAGTAAGTTAGGAGCAGGAAGACAAAAGAAGAGGAAAACAGCAGCCTTGTGTGTAGCAGAATGGATTGTACGCACTCTGTTGGACAGATCAACATCACAGCGCCCAGAAAGACAGACCATGCTTGTGGCCCTGGAAATGAACAGGTACAATATAGACATAGCTGCACTTAGTGAGACAATATTGCCTTGATTATGACAGCTTGGAAGACCGGGGTACATCTTCTTTTGGAATGGGAAATCAACTCAAGAAAGGAGAGAAGCAGGAGTGGGCTTTGCAGTTAGAAAGGAGATAGCAGCAATGCTTGATGAGGAACCAGTGCCAATCAACAACAGGATAATGACCATGAGACTCCCACTACAGCGGAAGATGCATGCCACACTCATCAGTGTATATGCCCCAACAATGACCAACACAGAGGAGGCGAACGAAGAGTTCTACAGTGATTTACATGAGACTATCAGGCGTGTATCGACTGATGATACTCGTTGGAAATTTTAATGCCAGAGTTGGTTCGGACACTGAGAAATGGAAAGGAGTGCTAGGCAGTAATGGAGAAGGCAAGTGCAATGCTAATGGAGAGAATTTCTACTTGCACTATCTTCAGAGTACAGCCTTGTGATAACCAACACTCTATTTAAGCACAAGGACACATACAAGAAGACATGGATGCATCCAAGATCCAAGCACTGGCCCTTGTTAGACTACATCATAGTAAGGCAGAGAGAGTGTGTCAAATTGGTCTATTGATGCATCTAGTGCGGTGCGCTGTGTGTCTGTGTGCTTGTCATCTCTCGCTTTCAGTCTCTGCCACTGGCTAGCTATTGCAAAAAGGAAGCCGAGTGCGTAAGTCTTCCCTGCCAGTACATAACCTCTCAGTAGATAAGCCCAATGAAATGCGTTCTCGTGGCGACACATTGAGCACCTTGCGGTCTCAGGCCAAATTGCAAGGGACTCGGAGGAGGTCTGCCCCCAGACATGTAGCATGCCAAGCCCACCAGTGTGTGGACACGTCCTGATGCCCATGAACAGACCCCCATCTATGGGTCAAATAGTCTCACTGCCCTGTGAGTGCTAGGGATAGCATAAGGCTAAGGGAATCAACCCTGACAGAAATATCGGAGTGGAGCCCCGTAGGCGGAGTCATGGTCAAATTCTGCCAAGACTCCGGCAAATCATGCATCCAGTGTCATCTCCAGCCGTCTTGACTACGTCCTGCCACTGGAATCTGATGACGGTGGAAGAGAGAGTGAGGCTGATGCTGCGCAACTCTCCCTCACTTTAATCCAATTTTCTAGCGCAAGTCTCGTCAATCCGTCAATCCATTTCAAAAGTCCTGTGGCGATGGGCGAGTGGCAAAGCAGCAGGTGAGGATACACTGGCAGCTGTAGTCATGGACCTGCACACAGGCGGCTCAGGCCTAATGATCGCTCCTCACTGACGGAAGCAGCAGCGGGGTTCAGTGTCTGTCTGATGACTGAGCAGCCCTTTTTAGGATTGCACTGCTCACCTCCACAGTCTGAGGAAGGGGCTAGAAAATGTGCCCTAAACATTGCCTGCTTCACAACACCCTGGCCAGCTTACCGTGGCTGGAGGGGATCCTACACTTGCGGTAGAAACAACAGAGGAAAGAAAAAGGTGACAACACTCAACATTGGCACACGGAATGTGTGCACACTTTTAGACAACCCGTCAGCTGATTGACCTGAAAGAAGAACAGCTCTAGTTTGCAGGAAACTTGCAAGATACAACACTGACATTGCAGCTCTGTGTGAAACCAGGCTTGCAGAAGAAGGTCAGTTAAATGAGTCGGGAGGTGGATATACATTCTTCTGGAGTGGCCGTAGCAAAGATGAGCGCCGCGAAGCAGGAGTTGGTTTTGCTGTGAGGAACAACTTTGTCAGCAAACTCTCCAGCCTCCCAAAGGGCGTGAATGACCACCTCATGACAATGCAGCTTCCACTGCATGACAGCAAGCAGGCTACTCTCATCAGTGCCTATGCACCAACGATGACAAACCCTGATGAGACTAAAAACAAGTTCTACGAAGAACTTGATGCTCGCCTGTCTACTGTGAAGCACAACAACAAGCTCATATTGCTTGGGGACTTCAATGCCAGAGTAGGACAGGACAGTTCTGCCTGGGAAGGCATCGTAGGCAAAAATGGAGTGGGCAAGTGCAATAGCAACGGTCTTCTCCTACCACAGACCTGTGCCAAACATAGCCTCCTCATCACAAATACTGTCTTCCACCTGCCCACTCGAAACAAAACCTCATGGAGGCACCCCCGCTCCAAACACTGGTACCTCATCGACTATGTCATCATCAGGCAAAAAGATAAGCAGGATGTCAGAGTCACAAAGGCCATGTGTGGTGCTGACTTCTGGACTGACCACAGGCTTATTGTCTCCAGGATGAAACTGCACATCAGACCTAAGAGAAGGCCACAGGGGGACAAGAACAAAAGCATGAAATGGCTTGATGTGTCCCAACTGAAAACCTACTCCAAGGCTAATGCACTCACGGAAGACCTGGAACGCGAACTTGCAGATCTCAGATTCACAGCCAATGCTGAGAAAGACTGGGTGCTGTTCAGGAATACTGTCCACTCATCTGCACAGAAAATCCTGGGCCTCTCAACACGGAAAAAGCATGATTGGTTTGATGAAAATGATGAGGAAATCAAAGCTCTACTAACGGAGAAGCATAGCCTTCATCGTGCCCATCAAAATGATCCCTCATCCGTCTCAAAGAAGGTGGCTTTCACCAGTGCACGCAGGACAGTACAACTCAAACTTCGAGAGATGCAAGACTCATGGTTGAGTGCCAAGGCAGATGAAATCCAGGGCTACGCAGACAGGAATGACTCAAAACGATTCTACGAGTCTCTCAATGCCCTGTACGGACCCAAGCCATCAGGAAGCTCCCCACTTCTGGGCTCAGATGGTTCAACCCTCCTGACAGAGAAGACCCAAATCCTCCAAAGATGGGCTGAACATTTTGAAGGAGTCCTGAACCAGCCTTCTACTATAAACAATGAGGCAATCGACAGGATGTCCCAGGTTGAGATCAGTGATGCCATGGATGAACTTCCTACTGTTGTTGAAGTCCAAAAGGCTGTTGGCCAACTGTCTTGTGGCAATGCACCAGGGTCAGATGCCATTCCAGCTGAGACATACAAGACAGGTGGCCCAGCACTCCTTGAGAAGCTGACTGAACTGTTCTGGTCCTTCTGGACCCAAGGCACCATTCCTCAGGAACTCAGGGATGCATCAGTTGTCCACCTGTACAAGAGAAAGGGCAACAGACAAGTATGCGACAACCATCGAGGTATCTCGCTACTCTCCATAGCTGGTAAGGTCCTCGCAAGACTCTTGCTAAATCGTCTGATCACTCACCTAGAACAAGGCCTGTTGCCAGAATCACAATGTGGCTTCCGTAAGGGTAGAGGGACTGTGGACATGATCTTTGCGGCTCATCAACTCCAGGAGAAGTGTCTAGAACAGAACCGCGAGCTCTACACCACATTTGTTGACCTCACCAAAGCGTTTGACACTGTCAGTCGCCAGGGACTATGGAGGATAATGTCAAAGTTTGGCTGCCCAGACAAATTCATCCTGGAGTGCCAGTTCCACGATGGCATGAACGCACGCGTCCTAGACAACGGTGAGGCATCAGAGGCTTTTCCAGTCACGAATGGCGTTAAAACAAGGTTGCGTGCTTGCACCCACCTTGTTCAGTATGATGTTCTCAGCCATGCTCACTGATGCCTTTCAGAATAGCACCACTGGGATAAGCCTCAGGTACAGGCAGGATGGAAGGCTCTTCAACCCAGAAAGACTCCAGGCTATCACCAAGGTAAAAGAGACTGTAATGAGGGACTTCCTCTTTGCCGACAACTGTGCCTTAAATGATAGCTCAGAGAGTGAGATGCAGTCAAACATGGACAAATTCTCCATGGCATGTGACAACTTCGACCTCACCATCAGCACCAAGAAGACCAAAGTTATGCACCAGCCAGCTCCAAATGGCCAACAGGCAGAATCAGCTATTACAGTGACGGGGCAGAGACTGCAAGTTGTAGGCCAATTCACATACCTAGGTAGCACCCTCTCCCAGTCTGCAACAATACATACCAAAGTCAACCACAGAATAGCCAAGGCCAGCATTGCATTCGGCAGACTCCACAAAATTGCATGGGAAAGACGGGGCATTAGCCTAGAAACAAAGCTAAAGGTCTACCGTGCTGTTGTGCTCCCAACACTCCTTTATGCCTGTGAAACATGGACGGTGTATGCAAGGCATGCCAGACAGCTCAACCGTTTCCACCTCACCTGTCTTTGAAGGATCTTCAGCATCAACTGGCAGGACAAGGTACCCGATACAGAAGTCCTTGAGCGAGCTAAAATGGAAATGGTCCACACCATGCTAATAAGAGCGCAAGCCAGGTGGGCAGGTCATGTTGTCAGGATGCCTGATGAATGCATTCCAAAGCAGCTGTTCTACGGGGAACTCTCAGAAGGAAAAAGGTCGAGAGGGGGACAAAAGAAACACTACAAGGACACCCTGAAGGCCTCTCTGAAATCCCTCAATATAGACGTGGCCTCCTGGGAAACTCTTAGCACAAGACCGCTTGGCCTGGCATATGAGCATTAAGGATGGCTGCAGAAATCTCAAAGCCAGACGTATTGCTGGAGCTAAAGCCAAGCGTGAACTGCGCAAGACTAGACAGCCCAGCACATCAGCTAACGTGATGATGCATGCCTGCCCCACATGTGCCAGGACATTTCGTGCCAAAATTGGACTGATCAGTCATCTCAGGACTCACCGTCAACCGTCAACTCATCAATAGGATTACGAGGTCATCATCGACAATGATGGACGAACAACAACAACAAGGCAGAGAGACATAAGGGATGTATTGGACACCAAAGCAATGAGAGGTGCGGACTGTGGTACTGATCATGTTATGCTGAGATCTAGATTAAGGATTTGCAGACAGAAACAGCACTGCAGGACGGGTGCGAAGCCACCACGGAAGCTAAACACTAGTGCACTGAAAGGCCAAAAGAAGCAGGAAGAACTTACACGGGAAATGGATGAAAACTTGAAAGACTGGGACAGCAACAACTCAAGAGAATGACATAGAAGAGAAATGGGCAACACTGAAGGATATGGTGTATTAGACTGCAAGTGATGTATTAGGCCACCCTGAGAGGAAACATCAAGATTGGTTTGATGAGCATGAACATCTGAAGAAACTACTAGAAGCAAGGAATACAGCTAGGCAGTAAAATCTACAGTGTAACACAAGGTCGAAGAAGAAATACTCAAAGGCTCAGAGTGAGCTACAGAAGTACACTAGAGAGATGAAGTCCAACTGGTGGGATGAAAAAGCGGAGGCACTTCAAACTGCTGCAGACAGGAAGAACATGAAAACATTCTTCACAGGTTTGAGAGAAATCTACGGCCCTAAACCAAGAGGATTGATCCAACTAAAGGCTATGGATGGTGAAATGGTTTTGCAGGAGAAAGACAAGATCCTGGACAGATTTGCAGACCACTTTGACCAACTATGTACTAAACAACCCTGGAGATCTCACTGAAGAGGCTAAAGAAGCTCTAGTGCAGCGACCAGCTGTATCAAGTCTGGATGAACCACCAAATCTTGATGAACTAATGGCAGCTATCAGGACAACATAGGATGGTAAAGCTCCAGGAAGGGATGGAATTCCAGCAGAAGTGTGGAAATTTGGTGGTGTTCAGCTGACCAACTGCCTGCACAAGCTCATCCAAGAGATATGGGATGCCCAGAAAGTACCTCAAGACTGGAAGGATGCAAGTATTGTGCCTTTGATCAAAAAAGGTGACAGGAAAGATTGTGGAAATTACCAAGGTATATCACTGCTAGCCACTGTTGGTAAGATTCTCTCACGTGTACTACTGAGCAGACTCAATGAACACATCTCGCAGAATGTGCTACTGGAAACCCAGTGCAGCTTTAGAAGTGGAAGAAGCACGATGGACATGATTTTCTGCTTGAAACAGGTTCAAGAAAAGTGTATCGAACAGAGCATTCCGCTTTATGTAGTCTTCATAGACTTCATTAAAGCCTTCAATACTGTTTTGCGACAAGGACTTTGGCAGGTACTCAAGAAATATGGCTGTACAGAGAAGTTTGTCAGCCTGATCGAGGCACTCTATACAGGTATGCAAGCAAACGTGGCAATGAGTGGTTCAGTATGTAAAGACTTTTCAATAAGCAACGGGGTGAAACAAGGATGTGTGCTGGCACCTACACTCTTCTCGCTATATCTGGCAGCCATGCTTGAATTGGCCTTCAAAGACACTTCAGAAGGAGTATACATTCAAACAAGGAAAGAAGTAGACTTGTTCAATGTGGCACAGTTTAAAGCCAAGAGAAAGACATTGATAAAGGTAGAAAGAGAAATGCTCTTTGCTGACGACAGTGCTCTAGTTGCACACAGTGTGGAAGATATGTAATCTTTAGTGGAGAAATTTGCAAGAGCAGCTAGCCAATTCAGGCTCAAAATCAACATCAAGAAGACAGAGTGCCTTTATCAACCACCAAAGTTCTAGTTATCAACATTACTACCAGAAGAGATCAGCATTGGTACAGAGCCACTAGTCAAGTGCAAAACTTTCAAGTATCTACGGAGTACTGTTTCAGAGAATGCTAGGCTGGAGGATGAACTATCTCTCAGAATGGGAAGAGCGAGCGCTGTGTTTGGAAACTTGAGGGAGAAACTGTGGAACAATTGACATGTGCCTATCCGTGTGAAATGCAAAGTGTTCAGAGCGACAGTACTTGCTACTCTATTGTACGGTGCTGAAACTTGGACTGTCTACAGGGTGCAGGTAAAGAAACTCCATGCGTACATGATGAGACACCTTCGAGCCATAATGAACATCTCATGGAAAGACAAGATAAGCAACACAGAAGTGTTGAAACGAGCTGGTCTACCATCAATGGAGGACATGTTAATACAGATGAACCTGAGATGGCTCGGACATGTTGAGAGGATGGACCACCAGCGTCTCCCTCGGCAGTTACTCTACTCACAGTTATGCGAGGGCAAACGCAATCAGGGTAGACCAAGGCTCACATTTAAAGACACTAAAAAGAAACTTGAAGAAGTTGGATATAGACAGGAGTTCCTGGCAGCGGAAGGCTAAGGACAGAGCTGTGTGGAGGAATCTGATCAGACCTAAATGAAACAGTCATTGTCGCCCACAACAGACTGCTATTATGATGATGATGATGATATGCGTTTCTGTTACTGGTCCGTTGGCGACACTTAAGAGGTGATGTTGGGAGACTGATAATGATGTGAACATTATTGTACACACCAAAGACACATGATGAACAAACATCCAAGTGTGCACAATTAGATGAGTGTATATAAAAGCAAGTGCAAAGAAGTGCAGAAAATGCCTCTAACAACAATGGCGTTAGCATTATTAGAGGATATTACAAATCGCACCGTGAGAAGAGAAAGGGTATTTAGAGACAGAAGATTTTCTGGCTCAGGATGATGACTGGCTTGACAGCCGGTTTAGGCTTCCACGGGCAGTCCTGTGCAGGTGCTGACAACACTGGGGTTCCTGGCAACAGGGGCATTCCAGAGGGAGCTGGCAGATCGATCAGGAATTTCCCAGTCGACCCTGAGACGAGCTATGCCAACTGTGTGGGATGGCATTATCCGGCTGTTACCCAGGTACATTATACTCCCATACAATGCAGTTGAAGAGGCCAACATCAAAGCACAATTTGCAGCGAGAGCCAGTTTTCCTAATATAATAGGAGCTATGGACTGCACACACATTGCTATAAAATCACCTTCACAAGATGAATATGTGTATGTTAACAGGAAACATTTCCATTCTATCAAAGTACAAATTACACTGGTCAACACCAAATTTATTGTCTAAGTTTTTTTTAGCTGATTTAGGACAGTTTTGATGTGCTGAATCCAAACATCACATTGGTTTTGCTCAATCAGGTCAACTTTTTGAATTATGGCCACATGTTGTTTTATACGTTTTTGTTTACATGTACGGATATTTTCGCTTTATATGATACAAAATTCTTTTTTATGTCTTGAAATTCTCTGAATTCTGAACAGTGATGATGTAGCATTCAATTTACATGTACTTACCTTTATATAAAGGTAAGTACATGCACAGTACTAAGTAAGTACAGGTTTTCACTTAGCACCTGATCGAGAGAAACGGATGTCATTTTCAGATTCAGCGGTGCAAAATTGTCTTAAATCAGTTGAAAAAACAGACAACTTACAAAAAAATATTTCTGTAACCCTGTGTTATATGTGATGCGCAAATGTGACTAACCAACATTGTTGCCAGGTGGCCTGGTTCAACACACAATTCATTCATTCTAATGAACAGCGTTGTTGAGAACAAACTACAAGCTGGCATTGTGCAGGATGGGTGGCTTCTTGGTGAGTAAATTCATGTAATTGTCCTAATCCACCTCATGCGCAACGCGCCTGTGCCACCCCCAAATATCACCCTGTCTTCAAGGCTTCATTACAAGTCAGTCGTTCGAGTAAGTGACTTCCTTTTTTTGCTGATTAAATTACAGTTTCACAGCATTCTACCAAGCCTCCAATTGCCTCTGTGTGTACAGTAGTTACAGTATGTCAATAAACACGTGTAAAGTTTGAAATGCAACAGGGTCACCCTTTCCTCGGCGCACTTCATTCATTTACAGTAGTAGTGTGAGTAATCCATGTAAGTTGTATATAACTATAAAGGATGAGATTTGAATTTTGGAAATAAAATATGTGCTTGTTGAGTCTAATATGATCTGCTTTCAACTGACAGATGACCGTGGCTACCCACTAAATAGGTTCATATTGTCTTCTTTTTCATTACTGTTTTCCTTTATTCAATGAGCTGATCCACCCCGCTGATCAAAAATCACAGTGATCAGCTGATGCTTCTGAGGACTGCAGATGTTGGTCAAAACATGTCAAGGTTGAATAAACATTTCCTTCTCATCCCTGTCTGAATAAAGGAAAACAGTAAACTAATCTTATAGGGCTGTGAACAGGCTATTGAATTATCTGTATCCGGGGCTAATGCCAGAGGACAGCGTGCCAAACAAAACATTTTTACGCCCCTCTACCTCATTCAGGAATGCCTCCAACTCAGTCTGTGAAGTTCCATTAAATACATTATTTTTGATCGTGGATACAGGAGAATCAACCATGCAGGCTTGTAGTGTATATATCTATTTGAATGTCTATTTGCATGTAATTGCATATTCAAATGGAGGCGTGTCAAAGGAGGAGTCTGGTATTTCCTCACGTGTGTTCTATTTCAAATAGATTGGGATGTACAAAGGAAATGTGCTTGGATTCCTCCGTACGCACTGTTTCATACATCTAGATCTTTTTTGCTTACAGCGTTTTCTTAATTTAAACATACGTCATCTTTCAGTAGGAAATCCACGCAAGTCTTTGTACATGAGGCCCCAGGTTTCCAGCTCGTCCGGTCAAAATCAAGTGGAACTAAAGGCATGTATCAATGTATCGCCATGTTTTCTTGACTTTTAATATGCCAGAATTTTGAGGTAGGGCTTTGTTGTCAAGATAAACCAAATACAACACACATTCACACTGACTCACCGAAGCTGGGAAAAAGTTGTCATAACTTTACCGGCTCAGTAGGCGGCAGTGTACACACACTGAGGCATAGCAGCTATGGTGCTTTCATTTTTTTTTCCTATTATTTTGTGAAGGATGTGCATGCTCCTTTTCACAGAAATGGGTCATAATGTGATTCTTTTTCTTACTATTATGGTACAAAAAAATTCAATCTAGCATTTACTTTGCAAGTATAAACTGTCATGTACTTTGCACACATAGAGATCTTCTTCTTCTGCCCCCCCCCCCCCCACACACGCACACACATTTGTGAAAAATCTGCACATTACCAACGAGATAAATGAAACCTAAACATCTTCATTTTTGGTGATGTCACTGTAACATGTTCGGAGTGTTGAGCCAATCAGGACATAAGAACTGTCTCTGGCCTGACTGAAGTTAGCCTCCAGGGTCAGTCAGCATTTTTGGACAGCTGCTTTGAAAACGTGACCCAACTCAAGATGGGTTTTACCATTAAACTGCTTTTAAGGACTGATGCAGTTTCAATCATTATGCTGGGCCACTGTGCATACAACTGGGCATGTCCTTCAACTGCTAAGTGTTTTTATCACAGGATTTATTCTCTTTAATGTAGTGCGAGCCACCATTAGCCTTGTGGGATGCAGGTGGGCCTATTCACAGATCCTGACATTTGAAAGAGGAGGAAAAGTGAAAAGATTTTGACATAAAACTGTAAGAAATTTTTTTTTTGTTGAAAAAATGGCATAAGATACCATTTTAGACAATTTGTTGTTGTAGAGGATTTATATCCACCAGAGTCTGCCTTTAAACTTCACAATAAGGCGTACACTATTGCTGGAGGTACAGCCTTTATTTTCTGCTTTCAGTGGTCAAACTTGTGATTTTTATGACGGACCTGACAGAGGTCAGCAACAGGTGGGTGCGAAACCTCAGAGGTGTCATTTTTGGTGGTAGCTAAAACAAATGAGTGGCCGGTAGTGTCAGGACTGTTATTAATTCTTGCACATAATTAATTAAAATGTAGAATGAAATGGGTGAAACCAATGTTAATCACATCTAGAATTAGAGGGGTCGCTGCCATGCAAGGTACCGCCACAAACAACTTTTCCTTCCCCCATTCTATTCTGCTGAGCACCAAGCTGGAAGGCAGGAAGTACCATTTTTATATGGTGTTTGGTATGACCTGGCCGGGACTTGAACCCCCAACTCCCCAGTTGTGGGGCAGATGCTCTATCAACTAGGCCTAGGATTTAGGATCCTTGTCTGCAATGTCCCCTAAGGGGCTGTGTGGCGTTGCCATCAAAATGATACAGTATATCTGATATTTTTTTAAATCCTTTATTTATACAGTGGAGGTCCAGTGAAAGGTCACCTCTCTTTTTCAAGGATGCCCTGTCCACATTCACACTTAGAAGCAGCACAGTACAACCACAGACTGACCCGTGGCCACTGAGCCACTCCATTGGAGCAGTTGGGGTTAAGGGCCTTGCTCAAGTGCACCACAGTGGGGTTAATGAGGGTGGGGAAAACACTGCGTTGTCATCTGTCCCATCCAGATCTCATCCTACTGGTTCAGGGATTGAAACCGCGACCCTTCAGTCACAAGTTCACATTCAATTCAATTCAATTCAACTTTATTTATATAGCGCCATTTCACAACAACAGTCATTACCTCCGCCAGGCCGCAGGCCGCAGGAGGTTATGTTTTTGCCAGCGTTTGTCTGTCTGTTTGTCTGTCTGTTGGTTAGCAAGATAACTCAAAAAGTTTTGGACGGATTTCCATGAAACTTTCAGGCGTTGTTGGAAATGGTACAAGGAAGAACTGATTAAATTTTGGGGATGATCCGGATCACTGTCTGGATACAGGAATTTTTTAAAGGATTCTTTAACATTGTGAGATACGGCCATTTCAACATGTGCGCAGGCGCAATGGAGGGCGCTGGTCGTCGTGTCTGACGAACACGAACTCCGCGTTCTTCAAAGTTTTAGGCACAAAAGCACGCGGAAAACAGTGGTGGGCCGGGCCTGGCAGCGTGCCTGTGTTTGTGCTACGCTGCAAAAGCTGAGACGGGCAGCTGTCCGGCGCGGGATTATTTGGCAGAAATTCCCCGGGCAGCCATAGGGGCTGTGCAAAAATAAGCTCTCTGCCGGGGAAGCTTCCAGCTCCTCTTTTGCCGCGGAGCACAACCCCAATATAAAACCCACGGCAACCTGTCTACCCAATTTGCATCCGTCAGTGAAGCCCTGAGTGCTGCTTTCAGTGATCTATGAAAACACTCGCATAACCCATTGGCCTGTGGGTTGTACGCGGTTGTGCGATGAATTGCAATGCCCGCAGCCTGGGAGTTTGGAGATGGAGGAGATGGACACAACAGCAACACTTGAGTTTATTACCTCCGCCAAGGAGGTAATGCTTTTACTACTGAACTACTAATCCTATCATTGTGAATCTAATTGCTAGTCATATGTTTTCATGGTCAAGGAATCTGAAAACGTACACACAAACACTGTATGGGGGGAACTGTGGTGCTTGCCTGAGGTCTGCACTCTCCGAGTGCTTTTCTAGTCTCATAGTACTTTCAACCGTAGGGGAAACCCCCACAATTGCAGAAAGACCCCAGCAATCAGGCGATCCCCTATGAGCAAGCGCTTGGCGACGGTGGAGAGGAAAAACTCCCCATTCCCCACATCTTTAACCATTAAGCCACCACTGCTTACAATGTATGTTGCACGTTCAGTGTAGCCACGGGGATAAAGAACATCATATGAATCAAAAAGCTTTTTGTCTGGGCTCCATGTTAATTCATGTTTACACCTAATAAGGTGAAAAAGGTTGAATTATTGCATATTATTCAAGGAAAATCCACCCAGACTTCAGAAAAAATTGATATTATTGTACATATTCAATTTCTCACCTGCTAAATCCAAAAAAAACCTATTGTCCATCCTGTTTTGTGACAGCTCTCTACCTTTCTTTTTCTGTCCTGCAGGTAGATCAGCTCTTGATACCAATCCTCATGTTGTTCTATATCCTCCAGTGTTTTAACAGGCAGGTACAGTTTGGCTTCTTTCCTGTAGGCTGCACGTCCACTGTGTTTTGTCCAAACCTATAAAGCAGACAGACAACAATCCTAAGATAGCAAAAATTTAGGACTGAACACAGTTAGTGCTGCTTGATTACTTAGACAATGATGTATCACTTACTTTAAGAAAAGCTTGGTGGTCATGTTGGTCCCAGCCACCATAACAGCCTCCTGTCTTCTGTAGGAAAGCCTCCAGTGCTCTGACTTCTGCAGGAAGGTCTCTGTCTTGCTGTTTGGTCTTATAGAAAAAAAAAAAAAAAAAAAAAAAAAAAAAAAAAACTATGAATGAAGTGAATTTTAGATGCATTTACAAAACAGATAGATTGTGCATTCTCCAAAGTATAGATTTTTTCTTGGAGCGCTGACATTATATTGAAATACAAACTTAACTCTTGATCTTCATTCATAACCTGACTGTGACAGAAAACCGAAAACTCACAGACCTTAACAGTGGGGGCTGAGGGTAATTTGGGATTTGATGTGACAATGAGGCTCCAGTTTTCAATCTTCTTCTCATAAACAGTGACCTCCTGTCTGCACGCCTTCTCCTCCTTGAAAAATTCCTCAAAGCTGAAAGAACATTTTAATATGGATCTACAGTATGCATTCATTTTCAGTAAGAAGCAAACACTGACAAAGGATGATGTTTAAAAACCAAATGTATCAACTGGATATTAACTGAATTTCACTGTAAACAAACATGTTTAAGCATTAATTTGTTAAAGAGCACAGCATTTCATAATCAACTTCAGATTAATTTGGTCTAAAGCTTGTAAGATTACCCTTACCGTGAGCACTGATCCTCCTTAAGGCTGCTCATAGACATTTCAACCTCTGACATGATTTCCTTCAACCTTTCAATCACTGGAAATATAAGTAAAAGTGAGAACAATATTACCAAAATGCACGTAATAATTGTATTTTCATATACTCATCTAGTACTACAGTCACCCTGCTTCATTAAACAGCATCATTTATCACTGATGATGCACAACAGCACAAACAATAACACTGCAAACGTCTCACAGTAGCACTTTATGGATGATTTTTTTTTTAAAAAAAAGCACAGTTCACAGATGTGAAACTTACATTCAGGAGTTGGTTTAACATCAAATAAATGTCTTTGAAATTTTCTCACACCATTATGAATCTTTGCAAGCTGCTTCTGAAGATTTAGTTCTACAGAGATGAAAAAAGAGAGAGTAGAGCAGACAGAGCCCTCATAGGTGAAAGGAACTAGATACATGAGTACTGAATGACTCACAGAATCCCAGTACAAGAGCAGGTAGCCGTACCATACAAATATGCTGGGAAAAAATGTGAAAATAACACAAAAAATACACACTCTCTGCATTTCTTTGTGACTCCAGCGCTCTCTCATACTCCTCCAGCTCTCCACACACATCGATCCAGCCGTTTTTTCTGCATTGAGCACGCAACGTGTTCTCCTTCTCCAACTTTTCAATCCTGATAAATGAGAAAAGAGCGAAAACAACTCACCTGATATATAATGCTGGTCTACTGGGTGGCTACAATAATCGATTTTATTAATTCAGTTCCATCAACATCAAATTTCACACACAAATGGTTCTTACTTATGACCACTTGGGAGAAATATCTGTTATGCTTGATAAAAAAAACCCCAAAACAAAACAACCCGAGACACTTAATGCCATGCAACTCTAGATTTACAGTCCATGGGTGCAACACATTAATCCAGCATGGAGCCGATCCCTGCTGTCTACAGTAGGTGTAGAGGTCTGGCCAAATGCACAGTCCATCACATGGCCAACACAGAGACAGACACCTTTCTCATACCCCCAACCACACCACTAAAGGTGTCTTTGGATTGTTGGTAGAAAGCTACAGGGAGGCTAAATATATTATAACTTACCATCCAGTGCTAAAATTATGTCCAACCAGTCATGCACTCAACCACAACAGACGTTTTTTTGTCAACTAGGCAGAAGACAGGAGCTGTGAGGCAACTTACCGCCTCGCGTTCCTCTCAGCTTCCCTGATGAACTGAGCAGCGTTGCGTCTGTCCTCCCTGCCAGCAACACTGCCGCTGCTCGCTGGGGGTGATGATGTGCAGCAGGGCTGCCGGACACCCAAGTCTCCCTCTTCCTGCTGAAATAAAAAAGTAATGCGGTGTATAATTTTAATTCCGTCGTTTGCTGTCCGGTAATTGGACGGGTCTGTGTCTGTCGATCTACATTAGTAAAACAACAGAATGGGTTCTTCACTAAAAGTACATGCTTCCATTTGGGAACACGCTAACGCAACTTGAACGAACTTGAACGTCTCGATAAAACCCACATCAGTTCCAAAAATATCTGTATATACTGAATGAACTTGAATAAGTGAATAAAGCATAACATTAGTCAACCGTTTGCTTTTCTTGCCGCTAATATTGTTATACTAAAGCTGACTGATGCTACATCTTTCGCAATCCCGAAATAAATATGAAACCTGCTGCATCACTAAAGCAAATATAGACAGCTACATAAACTATGATAATTCAGAGAGAAATGTAGTAAACAGCTCTGTGATAGCTACCGAGTAATGTTTATCATCGTGACATTCGGTTGCTAGGGTGGCCATGTTTTAAGCTGGATTCATGCTGCACCTCTGCTGTCCGCGTACGTGTAACCGGAAACCTCGTGTGACAAAATTTACGTCATTGTCTCCACTCCGCTAGTGTCCGCAGTGCTCGACGGCGGACGACCGCGTGCAGCCCAAAAAAATTTTGTGACCGCGCCGCCTGCCCGCGACCTGAACGCGTTGAAAAGCGCATGCGCAAGACAGAACGTCCCATTCACGAGGTGGCGATATCGGCCCAGCATACCAAGACAAAAAGACGAAGAAGACAACGAGGACTCGGAGACGAGAATAATCATACATGAATCATACACAAATACTTAAGCAGCAGCAGCAGCAGCAGCAGCAGCTTCGTGGAAAAGGAGTGAAAACCGGGAAGTCAAGCAGCAGAAAGCAAGCAGCGTTTCTTCGTTGGTGAAAATCCTGGCGGGTCAGCGGCGTGGCGCTACCTATCGGGCGGGAGTGAAACTACAAATGATGGTTTGTACACATGCGTCAACCGCTTGGCCTGGGTAGATAAAAACGGTGAGCATATACAGCGCCGCGTGCGTGCAGGGCTCATCCAAAGCGCACGCGGACCAAAGCGGAGTAGCGGGGAAATGCAGCATGAATTAAGCGAGGACGCAAACGTCACAAAAAGCTTTATTTCAACTACTTGCGGACAAATTCTCTTGTAGTTACTAATCATTAACAGCAGAGGTCGCTGTTTTCCATCACATTTGTGCAACAAAAACTCCTCGATTTGACTTTTACTACCAACAGTTTGGGATTTTATTGCTTGTTTTTCAAACAATTAAATTGGTCAGTAAAATTTTGGACTCTGATTATAATTTTCAAAAATACATTACCATCAACTGGTTGCTCCCTGCCACTTTAATGACAAGGTAAATCAATTAATTAATAAACCCCACAAACTAGCATGAAGAAATTTAGAAATTAACAGAAAAAAACACAATTTACAAGGGAAAATGTTTTAAATTTATGAAAAACGTAGATAAAAAAATCACAAATTGTCAAGAATAAAATAGCTTTTATAGATTAAAAAATGTAGTAAATTTATGAGGAATGTGGCAAATTTACAAATAAGTTACAAATGTTTGAGAAAAGAAGTTGCAAATTTACAAGATAAAAGTCACAAATTTATGAAGAGTTGCAAATTTCAGTGAAGAGCAGATGAAAAAAGTAGTAATTTATATGAAAAAATCAATATTAAAAATCATTTTTAAAAGATTTAAAAGAATATCAATATTAAAAATCATTTTTAAAAGATTTAAAAGAATAAAGTCACACATTTTAATTAAAAAGTCAAATTTTTCTCCATATTTATGGAAAAAAGTTGCAGAATTATGGAAGAAAATGTTACAAATATGTTTAAATATCTTATGTGTATTGTTATTATTTCTGCTTCTCTTACTTGTTCTTCTTAGTTTGGCCAATGAGGTGTAGTCCTGCTCTCTATGACCATTGTTCTTGTATTGTTTTTAGTGGTCTTGGCGTTATCACATTAATCGCCCGTTAATGCTTTTCCCCCTTAACGGTGACAAATTTTGTGATTGCGGTTAATGGCATAAAGTGCAAACAGTACTTTTTGGCCTAACGGCTCTCAGTACCAAAGCTGCTCTGGCCACACACACTGTGTGTGCCATGCAGACATTGTAAAGTCAACCAAGCTGGATTACAGCCATGGAAATCCCCAAAGCACTGTCATGTTTAAGTTTACAACGTTATCTGTCGGAACTCTCACCTGGATAATTGTTACAGCCTCCTTCAAAACTTCACTTGGATGTTGGGTTCTTCTTCTGTGGACGCTAGCTAGCTGGGTAGTAGCTATATGCTAGGTTGTAGCTGACCTCCAGCAGCTGACATGGGCAGAAATTCAATGCCTGTTTTCATCCTCATAGTTTTGAATCCAACTGTTGGTAGGTGAGTACCAGTCGAAAAAAATTCTCAAGCTGTGTTTGTAATGTCCATTTGCTCCCCCACCATTTTTGCAGCATGATGGGGTGTCATCATGGGCAAGATAGTTGTTTGTTTATGTTTGCAATTTTTCTGCTAAAAAGGGAAATTGTGTCTGTTGTGACACATGAGGTCCATGGTTTTGTGTTGAACTGCTTAAAAGTTGTGGATGTTTGCTATGGGAGAAAGAGTAAACTCCATTTGTGGCGGCTGGCTGGTTGGATGCTGAGTTGTGTTGCAGTGACATGAATGAGCTTTGGCATTCCATTGTTTGCACATGCAGTCTACTTTTGAGAATTTTCTGGAGAATATTCTGGATAGTTTTTGTCATTTTGGATATGTTGAGAACTTTGATAAACCTGTAGGTGAAGACAGCAAGCATATTTGTCCACTCCCATGTTCATAACAGTATGACAAACTTGAAAAATTACCAACTTAAGGTACACTGTATCTGTATGAAAAAACACACGATTAACGCATTATCAATCACGATTAACTCAACATTCCAAAAGATTAATCGCAATTAAAAATTTTAATCATCCAACACATCTATCTTCATTGGCCTTTTAAATTCAAAAATAGTTTTGACCCATTTTCTGGTGTTTCTACAGTATTTGTGTCTCAGCCCGCCCACCACCTGTTTGACCTGCTTCCCTCTGGATGATGGTTCAGATCGATCAGGTCCCATACCTCCAGACTGACAGTTTCTTTCCCTGGGCCATCCAAACTGCAAACAGTCAGAGGCCCTACCCCCCTCCCTATGAACGCTCACATGCTCAGAACTGAGGACCTTTTTAATTATCACAGTAACACACCTGTCTTTGCACTCCACACTTTCAAATATATTGACCCATCCATGAAATCATGACCATACCTATGTATCTTTTTCATAATCCTTGGGCCATTTTATTACCCCAGCCAAGGAGGTTATGTAATCGGGGTGGTTTGTCTGTCTGTCTGTCCGTCCGTCCATCCGTCTGTTTGTTTGTTAGCAGGATTATGCAAAAACTACTGGCTGGATTTTGATAAAATTTTCACCAGATGTAGCCCTTGGGCCAAGGATGAACCCATTAAATTTTAGTGATGATCTGAGAGTGCATACCTCCACCAAAGACCTTGTTTGTATTTGTGCAGCAGGATTACACAAAAACTACTGGATGGATTTGGATAAAATTTTCACCAGAGGTGGTCCTTGGGCTTGAGACAAGCCCATAATATTTTGGTGATGATTCCAGAATGCATACCTCCACCAAGGCTCTTATTTTCTCACAGTGTGTTACCAAGAACACTCCAAAACTACTGGATGGATTTGGATGAAATTTTTACCAGAGGTGGTCCTTGGGCTAGAGAGGAACCCATAATATTTTGGTGGTCATCCGAGAATGCATACTGTGGTGTAAGGAAACCACAAGTTTGGTCAGCGTCGGTGTGATGACGCGGCCGCTTGGTGACGTCATCACGCAGAGCATGTAAAGGGAAGGGCCAGCCATTTTAGAGTCTCTTTTTAGCATGCTCTGCCTCCCAGCACAAGACCTGTACTGCATGTTTGTGCATAGTTTTAATAAAGTTCATGTTCCCAGCAAACACCACTCTCTGTTGGTCATTCCACGTTTTCCAGACTTAATATTTGGTGATGAGAGTTAACCATGGAGGCGTGTTTGAGGCCACTACAACTGTTTCTGGAGACCCCTGGTGAGCCACCCATACCGTGGCCATGCTGGCCCGATGCCTTTGAAACCTACGTGTCGGCATTGGACCTAAGCAAGCTAGACAAGGTACGAAAGTGAGCTCTACTAGTTCACAATCTGGGCATAGAAGGCCAACATATCTTCTACATGCTAGCACCAACAGAAACTGTATTCTTGAAAAAACATAAAGATACTTTAATAATTCCAATTACAGAACTAATAAGTCAATCAATACATGAAAATATGTTCCCTGATGCATTGAAACCCGCCATTGTAACCCCCATACACAAAGCCAGAGACAAACAGGAAATTAGTAATTGTAGACCGATAAGTATACTTCCTGTTTTGTCAAAAGCCATTGAAAAGATGGTAGCAGACCAACTGTTAGAACATCTCGGATCTGCCCAGCTGCTGCATCCCATGCAGTTTGGTTTCAGGCAGAACCACTCAATGGAGACTGCATGTTGTTACTTTATTGAAACAATTAAAGAACATCTGGACGGGAGGGGGGGGGGGGGTAGGAGCCATCTTTTTAGACTTGTGTAAAGCCTTTGATACAGTCAATCACTCAGTCCTTCTTTCTAAACTATCAGGATATAAACTGTCCATGAATACCCTTAGCTGGTTAAAATCTTATCTATCTGGTCGCTCCCAGTGTGTGTGCATAAACAATACTGTATCCCAATCAAAGGCATGCACCATGGGAGTACCACAAGGTCCAACCTTAGGTCCACTGCTGTTTACTTTGTATATTAATGATTTATGTATGTGAAAATGACATAGAAATTCAGATGTATGCAGATGACACAGTCATCTACACACATGGGAAGGATGTCAAACAAGTGGCTGACAAGTTAATGATAGCAATGGAGAAAGTGTCAAAATGGCTTAATCAGTTATGCCTCACTCTGAACATAGGGTAAACAGCTACCATGTACTTTACCAACAAACAAAATCATACGCACTATCCGACTATAACTGTAAATGGAGCAGATATAGAAAATGTAACAGAGGTTAAGTATTTGGGTGTCACATTAGAGCTCACGCTCAGTTTTAAAAGGCACATAAAATGGATGAGCTGCACTCTGAAATAAAACCTTGCAAACGTTCGTTGCATCAGAAACTCACTTACTCTAATAGCATCAAAAAACATTCTGAATGCTATGATTTTGACACATTTCTCCTGTTGCATCTTTTGCTGGTCACAAGCCAGTAGTACAACTCTGAAACCTTTGGAATCCCTATATAAACAATCCATCAAAGTTCTGGATAAGAAGACACGACAGTACCACCATTGTGGTACTTGCCAAACACAAGATGTTAAGCTTTGAAAACATGATCATGCATGCAAATATACAGTTGATCTTTAAAATTATCCATGGTTCTGCACCCCCGCCCCTTAAGACTTTTTTGTACCTGACTTCTGAACAAAATACCAGAGTAACAAGGACTTCTTCTAGGTGGCATTGTTGCATCCCCCTACGTAAAACTGCTTTTGGACAATCGGCATTCTCATACAAAGCTATGAATGGAACAAGCTCCCCACTGCTTTGAAGACCGGAACAAATTACAAAGACTTTACCACAGAGACTAAAAAATGGATTTTAAATAATCAAGGCTGCCAGCATTGACTCTCTCCCTTAAATGGGATCATGAAATTGTACTCTTAAATTGTTTTTTATGTGTGCCATCTCTCTTATCTTTTTACCTTTAAACTTACTCCCTGCTTGTTTCAGGGTCAACCGTTTCTGAAACCTGACCTGAATTGCTTTCTATATGTGCTGTTTTTCTTTTAATATCTTCCTGCCTGCCCCAGGGACTACAGATGGAAATTAGTGAGAATGCTATAATTTGGTACAGAGCCGCTTTACCCTGTGTTTAATGTTTTTTTCTGTACATGGTCCCTGACAAATAAACTAAACTAAATGTTTGCTGAATAGGTTGAGCTGCTAGCTAGCTACTTCTCCACACCCGACAACGTGTTGGCGCGGCGCATCAGGTTCCGCCAATGTTGACAGAAGACGGGAGAGATGACACAACAATTCGTCACGGACCTTCGCCACCTAGCTAGCATGTGCAGATTCAGTTTGTTGGAGGAAAAAATGGTGCGGGACCAATTGGCCGAGCACACTAGAAACCCATGGCTGTGGACGAAGATGCTAACAGCGCAGAAAGATATGATGCTAGCCAGTACCATCGAGCTAGCATTCCAGCTAGAGGCCGCCGACAGGTTAGCATCGGAGCTAGGTGTGCAGCAGCAACAACAACAGCAGCTAAGCCACATGCCGCTAGTGCATGTGGTAACCACAGAAGGGCCTGGTCAGACACCAGAAGAGGCCGAGGTAATCAAAAATCAAATCAAATCAAATCAACCTTTATTGTCATATTGCTGTACATACAACTGTAGTGCAGGCAAGATGAAATTGCGTTTCTCTCGGCATCCATATAAGTAAAAGAACATGATTTAAGACACACTCACACATATTCTCACCCCCCACCCCACCACAGCCATTTACACATCCCTGAGACATACTTGAAAAACTAACCAGAACTATAATATACAAATAATATACATAATGTCCGTAGGTGCAGTAGTATGTATGAGAGATTCCGGATCAACTGTTCAGCATCCTAACAGCTTGTGGAAGGAAGCTGTTAATCAGTCTGGTGGTTCTGCCTCTGATGCTCCGGAATCATTTGCCAGATGGCAGAAGTTCAAAGTGTTTATGCAGAGGGTAAGAACGGTCCTTGACAATGTTCAGTGCCCTGCTCCTGCAACGGTTCTGAAAAAGTTCTTGGACAGAGGGGAGGGAGACTCCAATTACCCTCTCAGCTCCCTTAACTATCCTCTGCAGGGCTTTTTTGTCTGACATACTGCAGCTGCAGTACCATGTAGCAATGCAATACGTCAGAACACTCTCCACCACACCTCTGTAGAAGGTCCTGAGGATGCAGATGGGGAGAGAGGCCTGTTTGAGTTTTCTCAAAAAGTGCAGTCTCTGCTAAACACTGCGGATCAGAAGAATGCTATGAGGCGCTTCTCATGTGGCAACTGTGGCTCCCCGATGCACCGAGAGAGAGCACGTTCCTGCCCGGTGAGGGGGCAGCCATGTCAACAATGTGGCAAATTCAACTACTTTGCCAAGGTTTGTCAGTCAGCACCAACACCAACCCTGCTGTTCACTTCAAGTCACTCACCCGTGATGACCATCCATATGATGAGCTCTGGAGGTGCGGTGTACACATTCGGCAAGGTAGGGCTGGACAGCGTCAGCTTACCGCTCCTGCTTGACACCACCGCAGTGAGACTGATGTTGCACTGGGTCACGGTGAAGAAGTTCTTCCCCAACCACCTGATTAGGAAAAACCCAGTGGAGGTGTATGGGTATGGTGGCTACCGCGTCGGCAATGTAGGGACCATCACACTAACTGTCCGCTACGCGTCAAAAGTCGTTACTGGTTTTGTTTTCCAAGTGGCTAAGCATGGAGACAACATACTGGGATGTGATCTGTTCTATCAGCTGGGTTTCTGCATCCGTGACAGTAATGGACTCCATTTGACCGATGATGCCGAGTGGGACGCAACACACCTAGATGATGATGATGAGGGTACAGCCGTCTCATGCTCACAGGAGGAGCACTGCCCGGAGAAGGGGCAGCGACTGGACTCACCTCAAATCCTCGCCCAGTGTAAGCCTCAGGGAGCCACTGCAGAGCTGCAGGAGAGGGAGCCCACATCTATTGAGAACCCTGGGATACAACAACCCGGTGCAGGTTCTACCAACTGTGACAGCAACATATCGCCATGACTGGACTTCCCAGGAGAGGGGGAGAAGAGGCTGGACTACTTCCAAATCCACGCCTGGCACCAGCCTCCAGGAGCTGCCGCTGAGCTGCAGGATGAAAGGTCCGCAATCAAACAAAGCACAGCAGAACGTACGTTTATGGATGTAAATGCAGTATTATGAATGAAAGTGAACCTGTAACCAAGTGACACCGATCCTCGGAGCAGGAGCATTATATCAAATTAACCACACCTGTGGATGCACACCCCATATATACCCCCTGCATCTACCCACTCTTCCTCTTTCTGACAACTGGGAGGACCCTACCTCCACCAATGAAGGACAATGAATGGTTACAGGTTCACTTTCATTCATAAAACCACATTTACATCCGTAAACGTATGTTTTATTTCATTTCAGTGAACCTGTAACCAAGTGACACCTGTATACCAAATGAGTCCTGAGGAGAATGGGGGGGGGGGGGGTCATCACCCACAGGTCAAAGGAGCACAATGCCCCAACATGCCATAAAGCACAAACACAGTCAGAAGAGTTTGGCTCCCTTATTGTACTTACCTGAGTACATACAAGTTAAGCCGGTTCCTACAGGTAACTGAAGCTGAAACAAACCTCTTCAAGCACAAGGCACAGATGCCGGCTCACATGAGGGAGACTAAGATGCAACTTAAGAATCAGTTGCGATCCCCAGAACAGATGAGTTTGACTCCTTTATCGTACTTAGCTGGATGCCTACAAGTTCCCCCAGGCAACCGGAGCTGAAAAAAAAAACCCATTCCGAGCAAAAGGCACACCTGCCAGCTCAACAAGGGAAAACTAAGATACAACTAAGAATCTGTTACGAACCCTAGAACAGATGAGGGATGACTGATGAGGCCAGATTGAGCCCACAGAAGTGGGCGAGTGTTGAGGAAGAAACCCAGCCAGCAGCTGCACATACATCCTCCAGGGGTGCACCCCTGAACAATAGTGACAATTCCCCGAGTCGAGTGAGACACCAGCCTATCTGATGGTCCTACTCCAACCTGTACATATGCAAAGTTATCAGGTCAACTATCCAATGGGACAGGTGTTGCTTAGGAATAGGCTTGCCCATAGTGGATTCCCTGTAGGACACAAAAAGCTTGTCTGAAGACCTCATACGGTCAACATAAAGCTTAAGGGCCCCACTGGGCACAACTATGAAACCTTTTGGCCTCTGAAGTGGTGTGCGGGGGAGGGTAAAAGGCCTCAAGCACAAGAGGGTGGGACCAACCCCACTAGCCAGCTTCATGGGCTGAAGCTGGGTTGGCCGCAGGCGAACCACCTGATCACCATCAAACCTAAGGCATGTTGCGTCCATAGAGAGCACGTTCAGTTCACTGACCTCTTGGCTGAGACAACTGCCAAGAAAAAGCAGTCTTCCAAGAGAGCAGACGAAAGTCAGCACTGGGGAGTGGCTCAAAAGGGGGTAAGCATAGAGCCCTAAGAACTGTCTGGAGAAACCAAGTGGGCAGCACGGATGCTGAGATGGACGGCTCCATTTCATGCCTCTCAAAAAACTGCTTAGCCAAAGGAAGTGTCCCATGAGACAAGCCATTACATTTCTCATGGACAGTTGACACTGCTGCCAGGTAGCCCCTGATAGTCGACTCTGCCCGACCTAGGGTGAAGAGGTACTGGAGGTAAGACAAGATGACAGAGATGTAACATGACAAGGGATTCTCCCCCTTGGTCCGACACCAGTTCAAACACTCTCCACTTCACACTGCATTGCAGCTGGGTAGATGGGGCCCGTGAAGCCTGCATGGTGTCTATAACCTCCTCCAAGCTCAGTTTCCACAATTGCTCCCATCCAAGGACCATACATGAGACCTCAGGTGCCGGGAATTCAGATGCCAACTCCCACCCTGTGCCTGTGAGAGCATATCCCGTTTGATTGGGAGAGGCCTAGGACAGCCCCCCAACATTGTGGATCTCCGCCATCCATGGTCTTGTGGCAAATTCGGGCCATCCAAATTACTTGAACAGACAGCAGTCTCGTCTTCATGAGGAAAGCTGGCAGAAGAGGCAGTAGTGGAAATGCAAACAGTTCACTGGAGGCCAGGCATGCTCAGAGCATCTGTAGCTAGTGGACCTGGCAGGCTCGAGCCGACACGAACAGATGACGCACCCTCGCAAGGAGAGGGGGAACCCCTGTTTGTCCTGCTGGTTGATGTACGACACCACAGCCATGCTGTCCATCCGTCCTAGAATTTTTCTGCCCTGAATGACTGGAAGAAAAAGCCCCAGAGCAAAATGCACTACTTCCATCTTGGAATGATTCATATGCCAAGACTGCTGTGCCGGAGCCCAGTGTCCCTGAACAAACCTGCCCTCCCAGACTGCACCCCAGCCTGCCTGAGAGGCATTGGTTGTAATGGTCACTCTGCAGCCCTCTTGGCCCAGGGGAACACCATCTTGGACTGCTGATGAGTATCTTCTCCACCTGAGAACCATGAGGCTCTTTCAGAAGAACTAGCCTCCTCGTTTTGCCTCTGGGCAAAACCACCTTCTGAAGCGCGAACCACCGCTGAAGGGGACAAGTATGTAAAGGCCCAGTGGCACCACCTGGACTGCTGCAGAAAAGAGACCTAAGATCTTCTGGCACTGCTGCACTGAGACAGTCCTCTGTGAGAAGAAGCTCCTGATACATTCCCTGATAGTATGCCTTCTTTTTGGAGTCAGGGATGCCCTCATGGCAACTGAATCCAGGGTGAGCCCAAAATACTCGATAACCCTTGTTGGAACCAGGCAGCCTTTCACTGCATTCAAATGCAACCCGAGTGCTGCCAGGTGAGCCAATATGGTCTCCGTATTGCTCCCCGCTACGGCTTCTGATGGCACACGAACTAGCCAATCGTCCAGATAATTGAACTCGACCACCCCTCTGCCGCAGTGGGCAAGGGCAGCGTCCATGCACTTGGTGAACGTCCAAGGCCAGGGACAGGCCAAAAAGCAGGATGTTGTAACTGAAGGCTGTCCTGAAGGAACCCTGAGGAGCTTCTTGTGGCTGGATTTATGGGAATATGGAATCAGCATTGTGAAGGTTCATTGCTGTGAACCAATCGCCTGGCCCTATGGCTTGAATAATGTCCTCAGCCTGAGCACCAAACAAGGGAGCACCTTGAGATACCTGCGCCACCATCTCAGGTCCAAAACTGGATGGAGACCCCCGGATTGTTTAGTTAGTTAGTCATTTCCCTCCCACAGCACGTGGGACACCATACGGTGTATAGGACGGCGCCTATCCCATTTCTCTGACCTTAGGCCCCACAGCCACTATAAGCAGCGAAAGCTACAGTGGGAGGTCAGTCCTCTGATAGCTCTGTACATCATGCACCAATCTGCTTGGAGACAAAGAATAGGCAGTGTAAAAGCCTTGCTCCTCTTCTCCTGGAGACAGAGACCGTATTATGTTCTTTCCCAGCAGGGCAGAGACCTCGCTGCCCAGAACCGCGGAACAGTGTCCTCGTTACTTTGCTTCCAGAACCCCTTGAAGTTGGGGAATGGGATCTGAATTGTAGGCGGTATCCACACTCCAGTGTATCGACCACCCATGGACATGAGGTGCACTGACGCCAACTCATGAAGTGCACTGCGGAGAAGGTTGACATCAGGGGAAGCATACCATCAGAGACACTGGCTGGGCTTGGCAGGACCACGGCCTACATGCTCCCAGGAGTGTGGACGTGAGCACTGCTGAATCTGCACCCGTTGCCAAGGGGCCCTCTGCCTCGGGTGGCCCGAGCTCTGAAAAGAACCTGGCTCTGAAACTAAGCCGTTGTGGGTTCTCACACCCCTCAAGAGGTCTCCGGACACTCGACCTGGGTGGTCCTGGTTGATGAAAGGACTGAGTGTGCAGTCTCACCTTCTGCACATCGTCGAACACTGCCCCTGCTGTGGGCCCGCTGGCCAAGGAATTCCCAAGAGCTGCAGCCTGAAAGTTAGCTCCTTGAATCACAGCGTCCACAATCCTCACCAACTCTGGCTGGTCAGTTCCACTTTTGACTCTAGGTCCCTGATCAGACCCCCTAAATATACCAAAAGAATTGTATTAGCATTTGCCAGCCTAGAGGCCCTAGCCACAGGCTGGTAGGCTCTAGCCACTAACCCATCAGTGGCACAACACTCATCGTTAGGGTGGCATCTAGATTTGCTGTCTGTGGGGAAAGCTCCAGCCAGCAACACAAAGGTAGGGCCCACCTTCAACGCACCATCCAAGCCTTGCTCTGCAGCACCACTCAGAACATTGAGCCCAGAGTGAGGAGCAGCCGCCCCCTTTGGACGAGCCCACGACTTATGCAGACGACCCACAAAGTCAAGATAAACTGGCAAGGAAACCTGGCTGCAGGATGCAGGACCCCTGTCCAAAGCCAAAGCCCTAGGTGGAGAAGATGGAGGAGGAAGCCCAGCAGCTGATGCTGCTCTATAGAGCAGTGCCCTGAGAGACACATCATAGGGCTCAGGAGGGTCCTTCTCGACCGGAGGGTCACCGTTGTCCTCCTCCTCAGAAACATCCATTTGCCCACTGGAGCCACAGCTGGAGCTGATGGTCTTACCAAAAATATCAGGGGCCGAGAGGGACACTGCATCATGATGCGGTCCCGGGGCACATACAGGAGCCTGGAGCGGCATATGCAAAAGGCGATGTTGATTTTCCGCCATATGATCAATGGTCTTATGCATTGATTTGCCACCATGTGATCAATAGTCTTACGCATTGATCTGCCGCCATTCGTTCAGTGGTCTTGTGCATTGGTTTGCTGCCATGTGTTCAGTGGTCTTATGCATCTCCTCCAATTGCCTGCGCATGAAGTCCACCCATGGGTCGTGCAGCTGGCTTTCTTCAGTCCACTTCCTGCTGGCCTTCCCGGTTCCAGCTCAAGCAGCTAAGGCTGGAGGAATAGAGCCCTGGGCTGGTGCATACCGGTGTCCAGGCTATTTCCTCCTCCTTCACTGCCGCAGAAGCTATTACTCGTCCAGGAAAACAATAGGAGCAAAAACAAGACATTTATTCTCATTATTTTTATTATTGATATTGTAAACAGACCAAAGGACTGTTCCATGAGGTACAAGCGTGCTAGTCATAAGACAACATAGAAATATCAGATTTCAGCTCCTACCTGAATGCAGTACCACTCCTCCACAAAAGGTGGCGAGAGTGCACTAAGCACAGGAGCGCTCAGTACCAAGACAAAGAAGACATCTTTTTTTTTTTTTTTAAGAAGACGACTGTCAGTCGAGAAAAAAAGAAATGATACAGAATTAACAGCAAATTGTGCCATGCTGTTAACTGTTAAGTAATTCCTCCTTGACAAAGGCACAAATATATCACATATCTCAAGCAGATAAGCATATCGCGTGCTGTTAAGCTGTAAAAAACAGTTCTTCTGCCTGAAGAGAAGGCACAAAATACATCACAAACCTTAAGCAGGTAAGGGTAGTCCATACCTCACGCCGCTAAACTTGTAACAGTTCTGGCTGAAAAGACAGCAAGTGTCTATTACATACCTCAAGCGGGCACGAATCGTGCAGGCCACGCTATACAGCCACTGCAAACCTTCTCTCATTCAGCAGAAAAACAGAATGATTTTATGATATAGCAATGGGGTACCAGAGTAAGGCAGCCCAAACAGCACAAGCATAATGTCAAAGAGATGGTATAAGCGCTTACCAACCAGGAGGAAAGAAAGAGGAAGAGTGGGTCGATGCAGGGGGTATATATGGGGTGTGCATCCACAGGTGTGGTTAATTTGGTATAATGCTCCTGCCCTGAGGATCAATGTCACTTGGTTACAGGTTCATTGAAATGAAATAAAACCACTGGACACCTTCCGAATCCACGCCCGGCATCGGCCTATAGGAGCCACCGCTGGGCTGCAGGATGAAGAGTCCGTGACCCAACAGGATGCAACAGAACAACCACAACCTGGTGGACGCCCCACAGCAGACGTGTGCTACTCGCAGTGATGGACTGGGTTCGGATCTGCAGAACTGAACGACCTGACCCGCAGTCGTCCTCAACACCGTCTCCACCACTACCGGCACCCAGTAAGAGCACCGCGCAGCTGGGGCCAGTGACCTTCCAGCTGGCAGATGCTTCGGTGTGGCACGCCAACCATCTTTGCTGAGTCCGAGCAGCGGCCCCAGATGACACGGCTTCGCGGGAGTCAACTCGCACGGTATGCTCCGTACGGTGTGTTTATATACTCATATATTTATCCCATCCAGCTACAATGCTCTACACTGTGTGTCTGTGTGTATATATATATATATATATATATATATATATATATATATACAGTATATATACTGTATATTTATAGTAATATGTACATATGTATATTAGCTGCTCTTGCTTGCTTGCTTTTTTTTTTTTTTCTTGCCTTCTGATTGTTGCTCTGAGTGTTGCTATCCCTGTGCTGTTGCAATCCTGGAATTTCCCCGTTGTGGGACTAATAAAGGCTTATCTTATCTTATGGGACCCAGACTGGGGTTTTAAGGAAGACGATCCCGGTCCGCAGACCTCCGCACCTCTAGGGGTTTATCCCCCACAGGGTCACTACAAGGTTCCTCCCCCTGAACTATCTATGTCAACAAAAGAAGGACTATTTAGCTAGGGGTGCAGCTGTCAATGAATAGTGGCATAATAAACCACTCAGCTGCGCTGGGCCACACGGTAGTCTACCCACTGGCCCTAGCTAGTTCCGAGTTCTTCACTGTACCAAATGGGGGAGGGTCAATTCGGACATGTGTGTCGTTCTGTTTTTCCAAGGTGGGGATGTATGAATGTGATGTAAGGAAGCTACAAGTTTGGTCAGCGTGATGATGTGGCTGCTTGGTGACGTCATCATGCTGAGCATATAAAGGGAAGGGACGGCCGTTTTAAAGTCTTTTTTTAGCGCGCTCCGCCTCCCAGCACTAGACCTGTACTGCACATTTGTGCATAGTTTTAATAAAGTTCGTGTTCTCAGCAAACACCACTCTCTGTTGGTCATTCCACATTTTCCAGAAATATACTGCACCTCCACCAATGCTTTTATCTTCTCACACAGTGTTAGCAAGAATCCTCCAAAACAAACCCATTACATTTTGGAGGTGATTCATGAGGAACAGAAGGAGACTTGGCGGAGGTATGCACTCTCTGGGCACTTTTCTAGTTCAATTGTGTGTCTAACTGTGTGTTCTGCACTCCGCACTTTTATGTACATTGTTTCATCAGCCACTACCATACCTGTGTATATTTCCATAATCCTGGGTCATTTTTATTTCAATTGTGCTTTTAATTGTGTGTTCTGTAACTGTGTTTTATCTAATCCTTCTCTCTTACTTTATTGCACAGTAGCCTGGTGGAGCACCCACAATTTCATTGTGCTGTACAACTGTACAATGACAATAAAGCCTATTCTATTATATTCTATTGGTAGAAACCTACAAGTAAAACTTTAAACATTTAACTCCAGAGAAAGTTTACTATGAATGAACACACCATCAGAGGGGGGAACACCACTGTAAAAGAGCTGGTGTTTAAAACTGAATAAAAATCAATTTAACGCTTTATTGAAGGCTTTCAAGCTATCAATCACCTTAATAGGACTAGTTGTTAAAAATCCCTAAAATCAGCACCTCAGTTGACTGGTTTCAACCAACTCAGCCCCCCACCCACTATATCTTCCTGGGTGGGGTTGATTACCACATGGCGCCACCAATGTGACACATCATCAGTTGTGCACCCTAGGTTCACTGGATGTTTCGGCCTTTTATCACAAGACACCGTCACCCAAGGCTGGCCTACCACAGGCTGATTAGACCTGTGCGTATGTCGCGTCAAGGCTCCATGTGGTCATTTGACAGCCCATACTGTGTCCTTCCTCTTCAGCCATTACCAGTGACTGCTTCTCTCAGCGACACTGGTGACCTCTTTGATACTTCTCCATTGGGCCTGCCCTCTGATTCCCACCTCCTTCAGTAGCCTTACAGTGGAACTGGCTACAAAGCCCCTGCAGCCCACCTCCACAGGGCGCACCTTTGCATTCCAGCCCTGCTACTCTGTTTCAGCTGTTAGGTTTGCATGTCGCAGCCTTTTCCTTTCGAAAGCCTCATCAATGGCTTCCTCCCAAGGGATTATAAGCTCAACGATGAAAACACATTGGAAGGATTTGGACCAGAGTACTAGGTCTGGGCGCAGGTTGGTTGCTATAATTTCAGATGGGAAGGTGAGTCTCTGGCTTAGATTGACCCGCATTTCCAATCCTGGGCTGCGTCAAGTGGGCATGAGTCTGCTGGTACTGGGTTGGCCCGCTGTTTCTCCCCTTCCCTCATTAAGGATATCAATCACAGGAAAGTATTCTGGGCCTTTAGAGGCATGGCATTGATGGCTACTCTCCTCTCAATTTCAGTAGCCAAGCATAAATGTTACAAATATGTAAATGTTACAAATATCTTTAAATATCTTCTGTGTATTGTTATAATTTCCACTTCTTTTTACTTGTCTGTTATAATTTCTGCTTCTCTTACTTGTCTAGTGTGGCCAGTGAGGTGTTGTCCTGCTCTCTGTGACCATTGTTTTTGTATTATTTTATATTGTGGGAATGTGAGAATGACGAGACAGGTTTCTCTCAAGTCAGCTTTATTCACATTCACCAGCATCTCAAAGAATAAAGAGGACAACACAGGAATCTCTCGTCCTTAAATACCAGGACTCTCACAGTTCACAAGTCACGTGCATCACAGATCACGTTGCATAATGATTGACAATAACAATGCATCCCCTCTCTCTGATATCACCCCCACTGTCTACAATGCATCTCCACTTTAATCCTTTAATAACACCCCCACAGTCTCAAGCCTTGCAT
The DNA here is from genome assembly GCA_020510985.1 of Pholidichthys leucotaenia. Lineage (NCBI taxonomy): Eukaryota > Metazoa > Chordata > Actinopteri > Cichliformes > Pholidichthyidae > Pholidichthys > Pholidichthys leucotaenia. The sequence goes on from CM035838.1 coordinate 71,224,503, forward strand.
ACCAAAGCTAACATCCTTGCAGCTTCCTGTAATCTCCAAGGAAGCTCTGCCTTTGTTCTGATCTAAAATGTGAGTCACAAAGTAGGTCACATATGTGTGTCCACCACACCAGCCCCCCCAACATTTTAGAACAAACAAGAGAATAACAACATGCATGCCGTGATAGAATCAATACACATCAGTCCACATGCTGTCTAGGCTTCAGTCTCCTGCCGTATCTGCTGTAGTTGGGATTCAACGTCTCTGCGGCGCTGTCACGCTGGGGGTGGAAACCTTTTGTCAGTCCCTGCGGGTGTTCTGGGGAAACATTACTCTGTGAAGCCCCCCGTGGGGGTCTACCTTGCCGCGGGGCCCTTGCCAACAGCACTTGCTCATCTGCCACCACAAAAACGGGTTTGAGTCTGTTTATGCCAACTTTCTCTTTCCTACCCCCCAAATCTAGCAAAAACTGCTTGTCCCCTGTTTCCAACACTCTGAACGGTCCGTCATAAGGCAGTCGCAGCGGGGTTCGATGCGCATCGTGTCTGACAAAAACAAACTCTGCATTCTTCAAAGCTTTAGGCACAAAAACGCGCAGAAAACTGTGGTGCGCGGGGCCGGGCAGCGTGCTTGATTCTATGTTACTCCACAACAGCTGAGACGGGGGGGGTGTCTGGCGCAGGGTTATCTGGGAGAAACTCCCCAGGCAGCCGGAGTGGCTGCGCAAACACAAGCTCCGCTGGGGAGGCTTCTAAGTCCTCTTTAGGCGCAGAACGCAACCCCAATAACACCCACGGTAACTTGTCTACCCAATTTGCATCCGTCAGTGACGCTCTGAGAGCTGCTTTCAATGACCTATGAAAACGTTCGCATAACCCGTTAGCCTGCGGATTGTACGCGGTTGTGCGGTGAATTGTGACATCCAGGCTGCGGGCCATTGTCGACCAAAGCTCGGACACAAATTGAGGGCCTCTGTTGGAAGTAATGTCCGACGGAACTCTGAAGCACGCCACCCAAGCTGTTAAAAACACGCGCGCTACCTCCTCGGCCGTGGTTGATGCCAGCGGAACCACTTCAGGCCAGCGCGTGGTGCGGTCCACCATTGTCAGAAGGTGTGTGAACCCCTGTGATGGCGGGAGGGGTCCTACGAGGTCCACATGAGCGTGATAGAACCTCTTGGCCGGAATGTGAAATGGCTCCAAAGGAGCTCTCGTGTGCCTGTGTACTTTGGCCCGTTGACATGCCGTGCAGGCTGCTGCCCACTCTTTAACTTGTTTGCGAAGACTCGGCCACACAAATTTCTCTCCTACCATTTTGACCGACGCGCGCACTCCTGGGTGCGCCAAAGCATGAATTGAGTCAAAAATGCGGCGGCGCCACGCGGCCGGTACTACTGGACGCGGCCGTCCAGTGGAGACATCGCAGATTAGGGGGGGCATACCGTCTTGCAGCACCCTGTTCTCCAGCCTTAACCCTGTTGGTCCAGACTGGAGCGCGCGCACATCCGCATCACTAACCTGTTCTGCGGCCATGGCTGCGTAATCTATTCCTACGCTGACTGGAGCCGCCACGGCGCGCGAGAGGCAATCTGCCACTACATTCAGTTTGCCCGCCACATGCTGAATATCAGTGGTAAACTCTGAGATCACGGCCAGCTGTCTCTGCTGCCGGCCTGACCATGGTTCGGAAACCTTGGCCATCGCGAATGTTAGCGGTTTGTGGTCAACGAACGCGGTGAAACAGCGTCCTTCCAGCCAGAACTGAAAGTGGCGGATGGCCAAATGGAGAGCCAGCAGTTCCCTGTCGAACGCGCTGTATTTACACTCGCTATCGCGCAAGGTCCTGCTGAAAAAGGCGAGGGGCTGCCAGACCCCGGCTACATGTTGCTCCACGACCGCCCCTATGGCCACATCTGACGCGTCAGTAGTGAGTGCTATGCGGGCCGTTGGGTCTGGGTGTGCCAACAACGCAGCCTTTGCCAAGGCTGCTTTCACCTCCGAGAACGCTTGGTCCCGCTCCCGGGACCACTCGACCTTATCCGCGGGTTTCTTTTTTTTGAGCGCGGCATACAGCGGCTGCATGAGTTGCGCCGCGCGGGGGAGAAAACGGTTATAAAAATTCACCATTCCCAAAAACTCCTGTAACGCCCTGACCGTCTGCGGCCGGGGGAAATCTGCCACCGCGCGCACTTTGTCGGGAAGCGGAACCGCTCCTTCGGGGGAGACGCGGTGTCCTAAAAAATCGATCTGCGCCACCCCGAACTGACACTTCGCTGGGTTGATTATTAACCCGTGATCTCTCAACCTTCGGAAAACTGTGGCCAGGCGTTTTTCATGCTCTTCTTCGGACGCGCTGGCTACCAAAATATCATCCAAGTAGACGAACACGAAAGGGAGATCGCGAAGCACCGCGTCCATCATGCATTGGAACGTCTGTGCAGCCCCTTTAAGCCCGAATGGCACGCGCAAAAACTCGAATAGGCCAAATGGAGTTATTACCGCTGTTTTGGGTATATCCTCAGCGCGCACTGGGACTTGGTGGTAACCGCGGACCAAGTCTATTTTAGAAAAAATGCGCGCCCCTGCCAAATGAACGGAAAAATCTTGGATATGCGGGATTGGGTAGTGGTCGTGTGCTGTAGCGTTGTTTAACCTGCGGAAATCCCTGCAAGTTCGCCATGATCCATCAGCTTTCGGGACCATATGTAGCGGGGAAGCCCACGGACTGTTTGAACGCCTGATAATGCCTAACCTCTCCAGGTTGGCAAACTCATCGCGCGCTATGGCCAGTTTAACTGCGTCCAAGTGCCGAGCTTTTGCAAAAACGGGCGGTCCGGTAGTGGTAATAAAATGTTCCACCCCGTGTTTAGCGACTGTTGCCGAAAATGTGGGGACCGTGAGTGCTGGGAACTGAGTGAGCAGTGTGTGGAACTTACTGCCTGCTGCTGTGACGTTGGCTTGTGCTGATGGCGGGGCCACTCACGCTGTACAGGGAATAGAATCAAAAGAAAATGCATTAACCAGGCGCCTGTTAGTGAGATCAACCAACAAACCATGTGAGCACAAAAAATCAGCCCCCAACATATTGAAATTCACTGCTGCTACAACAAAAGTCCACTCAAATGTACGGCCGTGCAGAGACAGAAGCAGGGTCTTCTCACCAAAGGTCTTAATCTCCGAGCCGTTCGCTGCTGTCACCCCGGGACCTCTGGAACCTGCTAGCCTGTCTGCATAGGAAGGTGTGATGAAACTCAACTGGGAGCCTGTGTCCACGAGGAACTGTCTCCCCGAGCGTGCGTCCAACAAGTAAAGCAGCTTGTTCTCCTCCCCGAGGGCCGCGGCTGCTACCGACCCCCGGTCTTGGCGTTTCCCGAACGCCCGAACTGGCACGGTGGTACACATTTGCGTGCCCTCTTTGCGAAGCGGCGATGGTAGAAACAAAGGATGTCTGATCCGCGTTCCCTGGCCCCTGCCGCCGCCGTCGTCGGTGAGTATGGTACCGCTGCCTCTGGCCCCCTGTCATCTCCGGTTGCCGCTGCAGCGGCCGTGGCTGCAGCGGCCGTGGCTGCGCACCGCTTGGTGGCGTTGACAATTCGCTGCGCCTCTCGGCCCAGCGCGCAGTAGTCCCGTTGGGCCAACAGTGGCGAACTGGCCAGGGTCGCTCTCGCCGCTGACGGTAGAGTCCTGAGGAAGAGGTGGGTGAAAATGAAGTGATCGTCGTCAGAGCCTTTCAACCTCAACAACTTCTCCATAAGGTTCGCGGGCATGTCATTTTCCAACTCAGTCAGCGCCAGGAGCCTCTCTGCTCGCTCTTCCACCGAGGGGGTGAAGTGCTGGATGAGTGCAGCCTTCAACGTGCCGTATTTGTCGCTGTCCGGCGGCTGGTCGATCAGGCTCTCCACATGCTGGGCCGTGTTGTTTTCCAGTTTTCCGACTACGTGGTAGAATTTTGTGGCGTCTACCGATATCCCCCGGAGGTTGAACTGCGCCTCAATCGCATTGAACCAGGAGCGCGAATTGTTCTGCCAAAAGTCCGGTAGCTGGACTGTAGCGGCATTCGCTTGGCTGGGGGCTCCTGACGAGGCTGGCCCGGGGGAAATCTCCTCTTCCTGCATGGTATGTCTTGGGTCACCAGTGTGGGAATGTGAGAATGACGAGACGGGTTTCTCTCAAGTCAGCTTTATTCACATTCACCAGCATCTCAAAGAATAAAGAGGACAACACAGGAATCTCTCGTCCTTAAATACTAGGACTCTCACAGTTCACAAGTCACGTGCATCACAGATCACGTTGCATAATGATTGACAATAACAATGCATCCCCTCTCTCTGATATCACCCCCACTGTCTACAATGCATCTCCACTTTAATCCTTTAATAACACCCCCACAGTCTCAAGCCTTGCATACCAAAGCTAACATCCTTGCAGCTTCCTGTAATCTCCAAGGAAGCTCTGCCTTTGTTCTGATCTAAAATGTGAGTCACAAAGTAGGTCACATATGTGTGTCCACCACAATATCTACCTTAATTGGACTTTTAAATTCAAAAGTATTTTTGACCCATTTTCTGGTGTTTCTACAGTATTTGTGTCCCAGCCCCCTACTGGTAGAAATCTACAAGGGGAACTTTAAACATTTAACTCCAGAGAAAGTTTGCTATGAATGAACACACCATTGGGGGGGGGGGGGGGGAGGCTACTGCAAAAGAGCTGGTGTTTAAAACTGAATAAAAATCAATTTAATGCTTTAATGGAGGCTTTCATGCTAAACATTTGAGTTTTTTAATTTCAGTTATGGCCATACCATTAGAATAAAAGTGTTTACTTTTTAAAAAGAAATTTCAATAGACACTTCTTGTTTTGTAAATGAATTTCAGTTGTTGAAATTTAACTTTGTGAGGCTTGATAATCAGGATTTTTACAATAGCTATGATGGTATTGGATTAAGATTGTTTTGCTTCCTCTTAATTAATTGAAGATATTTTCTGTAGTATGGCTCCATTTCACTGCACCCATGAACTTGATTAAAGTTACTGAAACATGGCACTCTCTCAAATAGCCGTCCATGCTGTCTATGGAGGCTCTGGCTATTTCTGGAGCAGCATTTTTATGATGGCCAGTAGCTATAATTATTATCAGAGCTGCCAAAGTGACAGTCAGACAGAAAAGAGGAGAGGGTAATAGGAGAGAGAATGGAGCCTTTATAAATAGAAACCTGAACCCATTATTGAGTGCAGATATTGGGGATGGTCTCTCCCGTGGGTGCAGAGGCAAAGTTGTCTTCGCAACATAAATAGCAACCGCTCTCCTTAGTGTTACAATTTCTTGTCCTCATCCTCAGTCAAGAGACATGCTTAATTTGATAACAGAGGGAATCAGATGAGCCCTCTGTTGATGACATAATAGATTGAAGCAGCTGATTTCCAAACCAGTGAGTGTATATTTGTGTATAAAAATAGAAGAAGGTCAGGGAATACTAATGAATAAGGTAACCTTTGTCTATGTGTCAGCTTGGCAAACCGAGATTTGTTTAGCCAAGCAAATGTAAAGATCCAGTCTTAAGTTCACCTATTACCATTGTTATTAAGTGATACAAATTTGCAAGTGAGGGGTTACAGTTATAGCAATGGTGAAGGAAAAAGAACTGAACACAAAAGCAGCAGAAATAATTGACTCTGAAAACATTTTGTGCAAGTAAAACATGTATTGAACTGGATTTTTAGAATAAAATGCCCTAAGTCATATCTTTTCTTATGTATGTTTACACCATACATCAGATAATTGGAGTATAAAGTGGTGGAGAATAATATCAACATCACAACTGCATCCTTGCCCAAATATGCATGTGATTCAGATTGTTGTGACATCAACTACACAAAGTTTGGCTTAACTAAAAATTAACTTGGCTCTTTGTGACACTGTAAAGTCAACAGAAATCACATTCTCTTAAAATAAAAAAAAAAAAAGGATCGTAACTTCATAACTGGCCCTAATCTTTCAATTTACCTTTATCTTCCAACATGCTAACAATACATAAAATCTAAGGTGAAACAGTGGTTCACTGATCTGTGCAGGCAGGTGCAGCAGCTGATGGAGGCCAAGGGAAAGTAAGCAGGGAAGGCGTGAACTTTGACCTCTTCTTGGGAACTAATGGGCTATTTGGAAATGTTATGACATGATCCCTGTAAACTGAGAGCTCAGTTTTGCATTCATGAATGCTTTGAGACCCAGACATCGTTATGAGTTTCACCTGCCTGTGCATGTGTGTGCATGTGTGTGTGTCAGTAGCGCTTGAGTTTTGTGACCTCAGGTTTATGTGTGTTCACCTTCTGCCCTGCTGACCATCAGCCTGTTAGTAAATGGGTCTGTTTTCAGTCAACATGCCTGCTTTTATAAGCATTAACTATGTCAAGTAAACACACTTAAGCAACATGCACAGACAAAAATACAGTCTCTCTCTCTCTCTCTCTCTCTCTCTCTTGCTCTGTCTCTCTCTATAGGGAAGACCAACAGTTTTTCCATCAAATAAACTAAATGGCTTGTCAAGTTTCTCTATAGAATCCTTTGATATTGAACATTTAATTCACTTTAAATTTTTTCCCCCAATGAGTAATGCCCCTTTACAGAAAAGCTACATTAAATTCACATGTTTCAAATAGCATGTGGTTATGTGTGGAAAAAATAATGGAATTTTTTTCGTAAACAAAACATGTCCAAACCCCAATTCCAATGAAGTTGGGATATTGTGTAAAACATAAATAAAAACAGAATACAGTGATTTGCAAATCTGTTTCTGTCATGCGGTGGCCCTCGCGAGCCACCATAAGACGCCAAAAGTCGCCGGTGAGGTTTGCATTGATGTTTATTACGAACACAAGAACACACAAAGTAATGAGCCACGGTGGGCTAAAGCACATAACACTAGACACGGGAGATCGTAAGGCTAACACCAAGCTTACTTACAATTGTGACCATGAACAAGGAAATGTTGACGTGGAGTTACTGACGATTATTGACGATTAGTTGACGAGACTGCTGCCTCATACTGCTCCCAGCGCCCGCTTAAATACAGGGCTGCTGCTGAGCCGCAAATGCAGCACAGCTGTCAGGCTTTGACAGCAGAAAGCCCCTCCGAGCGCTGTCACAATAAGAGCTCGGGGAGCCAGAAGGTAAACACTGCTGTCAAACCTGGTGGAGATGATGCATGCATGGCCCGAGCGCGGACGAAATCGGTGCTCGGACCATGACAGTTTCATTCTATATTCATTTGAATACACTACAAAGACAAGATATTTCATGTTCAAACTGCTAAACTTCATTGTGTTTTTGCAAATATTCACTCATTTTGAATTTGATTCCTGCAACATGTTCCAAAAAAAGCTGGGACAGGGGCATGTTTACCACTGTGTTACATCACGTTCCTTTTAACAACACTCAATAAGCATTTAGGAACTGAGGACACTACTTGTTGAAGTTTGAAGGTGGAATTCTTTCCCATTCTTGCTTGACGTACAACTTCAGTGGCTCAACAGTCTGGGGTCTCTGTTGTTGTATTTTGCACTTGCGCCACACATTTTCAATGGGAGACAGGTCTGGACTGCAGGCAGGCCTGTTTAGTACCCACACTCTTTTACTACAAAGCCACACTGTTGTAGCACATGCAGAATTTGGCTTAGCATTGCCTTGCTGAAATAAGCGGGGACGTCCCTGAAAAAGACGTTGCTTGGATGGCAGCATATGTTGCTCTAAAACCTTTATGTATCATTGACCATTAATAGTGCCTTCACAGATGTGCAAGCCACCCATGCCATGGGCACTAACACCCCCCCATACCATCACAGATGCTGGCTTTTGAATTTTGCACTGATAACAATCTGGATGGTCCTTTTCCTCTATAGCCTGGAGGACACCATGTCCATGATTTCCAAAAACAGTTTCAAATGTGGACTTGTCAGATGACAGCATATTTTTCCACTTTGCATCAGTCCATCTCAGATGATCTCGGGCCCAGAGAATCCGGTGTTGTTTCTGGCTATTGTTGATATATGGCTTTCCCTTTGCATGGTAGAGTTTTAACTTGCACTTGTAGATGTAGCATTGAACTGTGTTACCGAACAATGGTTTTCTGAAGTGTTCCTACGCCCTCATGGTAATATCCTATACAGAATGATACCAGTTTTTAATGAAGTGCCGCCTGAGAGATAGAAGGTCCTGGGCATTCAATGCCTTCGGGCTTGCCGCTTACTGTATGTGCAGAAATTTCTCCAGATTCTCCGAACCGTTTGATGATATTATGGACTGTACATGATGAAATCCCTAAATTCATTGCAGTTGTATGTTGAGAAACATTCTTATACTGTTGGACTACTTGCCCATGTAGTTGTTCACAAAGTGGTGAACCTCACCCTATCCTTGCTTGTGAATGACTGGGCTTTTTACACAATGTCCCAACTTCATTGGAATTGGCGTGTATATTTCTTATTATGCCTCGGTGAAACAGAGGCATACAGTAATCGGTTAGTGCGTCTGTTTGTGGCTGTGTGTATCTGTCCGTCTATCTGTCTGTCTGTCTGTCCGCTTTTCTGTTTCAGCTCGCCCGATCAAAATTAAGTGGAACTAAAGACTTATATCATTGCATTACCACATTTTCTTGACTTTTTATTTGCCAGAATTGTGAGATAAGGCTATGTTTTCAAAATAAACAAATTTAACTCACCATTTCTGTCAATGCAGCCACGAAAACAGGAAATGTAATAACTATACTGCACCAGTAGAGGTTGGAGTGCCACTTTTTTACAGCCGCCCATGCTACCATGCCACAGGCACCAAGGCATCAGCACCTTGGTGCTTTTTATTGTGTCAGAGTTGGTTGGGTTCATTCAACATGTTCTTATCAGGACCCATGGAATGTTGCTGTTCTTTCAGGGTACTTGTGCATCAAAGGGCAGGAGCACAGAGTGTACTTCTGCACAGGACTCCTAAAGTTTTCTGACTGTAATATGGTGGGTTCATTTTGTTGAAACAGTCAGATTTGAGGGGTGTGAATGACGTGCAGTGTCATTTCTCCTCCAAACATGGTATGACAGTCAAAAAATTCTGTTTTCATGTCATCTGACCACACTGCATTGCCCCAGTATTTAGTAGACTTGTCTAAATGTTGCTTAGCAAACTTTAAACAAACTTCAACATGCCTTTTCTTTAATACTGGAGTCTTGCGAGGTGCATGGAGCCCATGACAGTATAATGCATTGCCTTTTGCCAAGCCCAAAAAGTCTGCAATTGACAGCCTGAATGACTACAGACCCATAGCATGCACGTCTGTAGTCATGAAGTGTTTAGAGCAACTGGTGTCCCAGCACATCAGGGACTGTCTTCCCCCCTCCTTAGACCCCCATCAGTTCACGTACAGGGAGGACCAGTCTACGGAAGACACCATTGCCACCACTCTCCACAGAGCACTGAGTCACCTGGAGAACCCAAGGAGCTACGTGGGAATGCTCTTTGTGGACTACAGCTCAGCTTTTAATACCATCATCCTGGACATCTTGATCAACAAACTGCACCTCCTCCAGATCCCCCTCACCTGCTCCTGGATAAAGAACTTTCTTGCCAATTGCCCACAAACAGTCAGACTCGGCCCCCACCACTCCTCCACACTGTCCCTCAGCACCGGCTCCCCCCAAGACAGCATGCTAAGCCCTCTACTGTACTTCCTGTACACCTTTGACTGTATTCCAAACCATCCAACAACTGCCATCGTGAAATACGCAGATGGCACCATCTTGGTTGGGCTCATCACCGACGACAATGAGAAGGCATACAGGGCGGAGGTAGAGAATCTGCTGCTGTGGCACCAAGCAAACAACCTGGAACTGAATGTCCAAAAAACCAAAGAACTCATTCTGGACTTCAGGAAGAACAGTCAGGACGCCCCCACCCTCCCCCACATAAATGATGACCACGTGGAAAACGTTCCCACCTTCAGGTTCCTGGGCACCCACATCTCCTCTGACCTCTCGTGGACTGTCAACACCAAGGCCCTGGTGAAGAAAGCCCAGCAGCAGCTGCACTTCCTCTGTGTTCTGAGGAAGAACAACCTGGACCAGAAGCTGCTGCTGGCCTTCTATTGCTGCTCAGTGGAGAGTGTACTCACCTACTGTCTGGGTGTGTGGTACTCCGGCTCCATGGCCGAGAACAAGAAGGCTGTGCAGAGGGTCATAAACACCACCTAAAAAATCATCGGCAGCCCTTTGCCTTCCCTGGAAGACATCTCCAGATCCTCCTGTCTCAGAAGGATCAAGGCCATCACAGGAGACCCCTCCCATCCCGCCCACCACCTGTTTGACCTGCTTCCCTCTGGACGACGGTTCAGATCGATCAGGTCTCACACCTCCAGACTAACAAACAGTTTCTACCCCTGGGCCATCCGATCTGCAAACAGTCAGAGGCCCCACCCCCTCCCTCCGAACGCTCACATGCACAGAACTGAGGACCTTTTAATTATCACTATAACTCACCTGTCTTTGCACTCCGCACTTTCATGTATATTGACCCATCCGTGAAATCACTACTGTACATATTTTCCATAATCCTTGGGCCATTTTACTCAATTATGTGCTCTGCACTCCATACTCTTATGTACATAGTTCCATCCATGAAGCCACTACCATACCTGTGTATATACCTATGAGCTATTTTTATTTTTATTTCAGTCGTATGTTTAATCGTGTGTTCTGTCACTGTGTTTTCTTCAGATTCTTCTTTCTTACTTTATTGCGCAGTAGTCTGGTGGAGCATCCACAATTTCGTTGTGCTGTACAACTGTACAATGACAATAAATTCTATTCTATTCTATTCCATTGTTTTTTTGTCACAGTTGTACCTACTGCCTTTAAGTCTTTCTGGAGCTCTTTCTGAGTTGTCCTTGGGTCTTGGATTAATCTTACTGCTATCCTTCTGACTCCCTCATCAGATATCTTGTGAGGAGCTTATGTGCATGGCATAGTAGAGTGATATGGAGCGGTCTGTGATGCGGGTGTAGTGTGGCCGACTACTGATTGGAGGGTCAGGGGTTCAATTCCCACTCTGTCTGCAGTCTGCATGTCGAAGTGTCCTTGAGCAAGACACTGAACCCCCAGTTGCTCCTGGTGGGTCAGGTCAGCGCCGGTGCATGGCAGCTCTGCTGCCATCAGTGTGTGAAACGGTGGATGGCAGGATCTGTAAAGTGCTTTGGTCATCTTGAGATAAGAAAAAACGCTATATAAGTGAACGCCATTTACGATATTCCTTCCACTTGTGGATAATGGGCCCAATGGTGTTTACTGGAAGTTTCAGAAGTTTTGATATATGTCTGTAACCAAATCCATCAATGTGATTTCCAACAATCAGGCTGAGAAGGTCTGGGGAGAGCGCTTGGCTTTTACCCACCATGAGATGTTTATTGTATGACACCTTGCTAACAAAAAAAACTTTTTATAGCCAATCACCTAGTACCTACCCAGATGTTATGACTTTTCACAGATTTGGAGGTAAAACTACTTTCTTACAACTTAGGGATTTCAGCTGGTTCCTTGGCTAACTATGCCCTGGTGTATTGCTTTTTCTAATGTATTTTTGCTGTTTGATTTCACAATAATTTTAATTATGAACTTAAATGTTTTGATTTCTTTATATGTGTGGATTTCTTCCTTTAATACCAACATGTGGTGAATATTTTATGTGAGTAATCTCATTGGAAATATACGTACTGGAAAAAATGCTGACACATTCAATAATTATTTCCCCTATTGTATGTAACAAAAACTGGACAATAAATTGTTCAAGAAGAAAGCAAAAAAAACATAATTTTCACAGTGTTAGTTTATTGTGTCATTGCTGTGCTCAACTTCTGCCTCTTCTGTTTCACGTAGGATGCCCACATCCTTAAAACTGACATCTTTGTGTTATCATGTTGGTGCCACTGGCAGAAACACAAGCTGATATCTTTGGGAGCTGAGCTGAGCACTGGCCAGGCACCAGCTCTGGCACCAGCAGTCTTTTCCCATTGATGGAAAGAGGGGTGAAGAGGTCCAGTTCTTCAGTGTTTCATAAAGAACTGGTTACAACACTGACTTAGTCCGCAGTGACTCTCATGTTTAAATGCCCAGATAATTTCTCTCCCGATAACTGTGCAAGGTTTTTGTTTTCCAATTTCTGTTCCTAACTGTTAACTGCACCTCTTGTTGTGGTGTTTGGGTAGGGTGTTTTTAAAGAAACCCAATCTTACAAATAACATGGCCATTCCAATAAGTCAGGATAACACACACATTGTTTGTCGGCTGGCCTTAGACAACTTCCCAGATAGCTTAGCACTCCACCCTCTCCTCTAAATATGGTCACTTCTGAATACAGAAGACCAAGATAGTGATGACAGAAAAGCTGAAGTAGAGGCTTCATGACGAGCAATCAAAACCTGCTCATCGTTTGTAGATAAATTTGTCCATTCACACACGTATCATTTACACAGACCGCAGCCCTAATTTGACCTTATCTCAGCCTTCTTATTGAACAAGTTTTCATTCTGAAATGAAGGGATTTACAATACAAAGACAAGCTTTTTGTCCCCATACAGAAGACACTCCAACATAATGTAAACCACATTTAGATCCCTGCAAACCTGCCGATAACTGCAATACACACATACATGCGCAAATACACGGATATGCACACAGTTTGTTATGACACCTGCTGCAATTGTATATGGTGTTACAAAGCAACATGATCCTGCTGCACCCTGCAAATATTGAGCATGTTAGCCTAGTACATGCTTCAAGTGTGTGTGCGCGTGCGAGAGAGAGAGAGAGAGAGAGAGAGTATCAGTAAATCACTTGTCTTGTAAGGAGCTGGAGAAGAGGGAGTGAAAGTGATCATTCTAATTGCTTTTCCTGCTGAGCTTCATACTTTTCTCTTTCTGACGTCAGCAGACAACAGCAGTTCTGCAATTATACCCTTTTGGTCTGGTCTGACTGAGCATGTCTCCTGTAACTGGAACATTCAGCTCTTGTAATGTTACTGTTAATGCCTACAATTTTATGTGGCACTTTCTTTCACTGCTGTTCTCAATGTGATCTCGTTTGCATTCTTTAAACTTTCTGCAAGCTTTCTCTCTTTGCTCACATTAAATCAGACACATTAAAACAGAACACAAATTCATGTCCTCAAGATTGATCCTGGTTTTAGTTCAGAGGAAATAAAGTTTAGAATAATGATACAATACTGTAAACAGAAAAAAATTAGGGGTGCACGGATATATCAGCTGATATATCAGTCTCTCTCTCGCTCTCAGTGCCTTATCCATTTTTGGCATTGGCGTACATGTTCTTCCACAGACATCTGTCTCTAGCAAGTTGTATAATTCTGCAGGGATTTTCTTGCAGCCATTCACTGATGATGGTGAGATAAGTTTTTCTCTGTCAGCCTCTGCTCCTCTTTCCATTGATCTTTCCTGTCAATATGACATTCTCCAGACTATCTTTTCTGATGATGTGCCCAAGAAATATTAACTGTCATTTTCTTATTGCTGTCATCAATTCTCTCTTTGCTACAGCCCTTCTGAACACTTCTTCAATGGCGATATGTTGTGTTCAGCTGATCTTTAATATCCTTCTCCAAAATCAGGTCTTTACTGCTTCCAATCTTTTCTGCATTTATGATGAGATGGTCCAACTGAACATTCACATCCATATAGAAGTATGGAATACACAAGCTCTTTAAAATTCTTTTCTTTGTCTGTAGTATCAGTATTGGCCAATATTCACCTTATTGACTAAAATCAGCTTTCGGCAAATGAGATATTGGCAGCAGCCAATATTTTTCTGGTGTGTCCCAGTTTTGTGGCATTGATTTTTCCTTCAAACAGACTACAGCTGGAAATTTAGAAAACATCTAAGATAGAACATTATAAAGTATTTCAGTTTAGTTATTTTTCATAATTCACATTTCTTTACCTCACTTGCAATGAGGATGAAATAGATGAAAAGAAAATGAATCAAACAGTCAGTATCAGCTATTGGCCATCAGCCAACTTATTATTTTCAATATACAGTATATCAATAACATGTATTGGTATCAGCCCATAATTTCACAATCGGTGCATGCCTAGAAAAACTCTTGATGGTGTTTCTGTCGATAGAAACAAATGGTGCAGAGCAAATGTTTGGCACGCAGACCTTGGTGTTCCCTAGAGTTTGAATCCCGATAACTTCTCCTCTGGCCTTTCATTTAACACCACCAGCAGGGCAACGTTTCCACTTGCCCAGCAACTTGTTCTGTGCAGAAGAGCAGCTGTGCTATTATTAGTTTTTGTGTCAAGTGCATGTTGAATGAAGTGAAGTTTTGACGTAGAAATGATTAAACAGCAGCAATAACACAAAAGCTTGGTGGATAAATGTCTGTGTCCTTTGAAAACAAGTCCTCCTTGCACCTGATTTAAACTGATTTTTTACTTTATAGCTTTTCGTGCTAAACACAGGATATCAAATTATGTACCTAGAGCAGTGTGTTTAAAACTATTTTGAGCCACTGCACCCTTTTTACATTGAAAAAATCCCGCACCACCCACCAACCAAAAATGTTATAAAATGACACATTGTAGCCTATTACAACATGTCTAATGACAATTTAATCTTATTTGTTTATACTCAGTGTGAAATGTGGCATGATTACATAAAAAGTGAGTAGAAAGACGCAAACACATGCACATTTGCTTCGGGGAACACAAATGCTACAAATTTGCATCCGCACAAGGTGGATTTTGTTCAACTCAGGCCTAAAATTTGCTTGATGCTTGGTTACAATAGCAAATCAGCATCGATATTCTGCCATTACCAGGAGAATAAATTAGTTTGAAAATGAGACCGCCACTTACCGGAGACAGACCCGCTCAGAGGTTGTGGGAGTGGCAATGCAAGAAGAAGAAGAAAGATTGCATTCATACTGCCACCTACTCACATGGAAGAGCCACTACAGGCACTGACCCACAGCAATAGCAAATTATTTGCATTTTTTAGACCAATTATGTGAAATTAGACAATTTCTCACAGAACCTCAGATGATCTCTGATGGCGCCCTACGCACTCCGGTTGAAAAACATTGACAAGAGCATGTGGGAGCAAACCAAATTTAGTTTAGTAGTAAGTTTTAATTATATTACTCAAAACGTCATACAAAACAAAACTATATAAAAATTATATTAAAAAATAAGTATAAGATAATTCAGAATCATATGACTTACAAAACGTTTTTGACAGAGGTTTGATTATACTGTTACACACTCTGACTGGGACTTAAAAAGTACCTTATACTGTACATCTTGCTGCAAGAATTGTTTGTCTTTTTCACTGTCTTGGAAAGAGTGCTTCTGTAACATTGTTTCATAATGATTGTTTTTATTATTTACTGTTTTTATTTATTTATTTTCTATTACTGCCTTGCAGTGCTGAAGCTGATTAGGAATATTTTTCATGTCCTTAATGACAAAAGAATTTTAAATCTGGAATCTATAAACCTATCAAAAAAATTAAAATAAAGGTATATGGGTGTCTTGCCAAATTGTCAAAAAACAGATTTTTAAAATGTCACATCCAAATTTATGTATATCCATAATTTATGTACATCCAAATTTATGTATATTAAATCGAAGTTATAATACAGTTGAGCTTGAACCGTCTAATTTAAAAAGACATGGATCACTGCAAGTGGGTCATCCTTCATGATAGAAATGTGTCTGCTTTTCTCAGAGTACCCTCGTGAGATTCACACAGACACGTGCAGTGAAAGATTACACATCCAAGTACTTCACATATGGACCGCTGAAAAGTTTTACTGTTGTGCCAACACTCTCTGGCTAACTAAGAGCTGGTTGTGGCTTAAAAAATAGTAATTTTCACATCAAAAAGCTGAATAATTGAATCTGGGCCATTGTGTGGCTTTGCAAAGTCTTGGCCCAAATTTCTCAAATTAGTATAGGATTATAACTAATAATAAAACCCTATAAATTGGTGGCATACTTACATCTGTATGTAAGTGGTGGCCTAGTGGTAGAGCATCTGCCCCATAACCAGGAGGTCATGGGTTCAAGCCCCGGCCAGGTCATACCAAAGACCATATAAAAATGGTACTTCCCACCTTCTAGCTTGGTGCTCAGCATAATGGAATGGGGGAAGGAAAGTTGGTTACCCACTGACAGGGGGTGCACACGCCAGTGTACTTCCTGTGCTGGTCCCAAGCCCGGACAAATGGGCAGGGTTGCATGAGGAAGGGCATCCAGTGTAAAAATCCTTGCCAGATCGACATGCGAATCATTGCAATATACGTAAGGTGATGATACACTGTGTTGACCTCAAAAGGGAGCAGCTGAAAGACAACCCCCCCACCCCAGCTTACATCTGTATGTTTGTCTATTTATCTGGACTCTAAAACAAGAATGACTGCAGATCAACACCAAACTCGGTGCAAGGATAGCACATGCTAACTTATAAACATGAGCTTATTTTGAGATCAAAAGGTCAAGGGTTAAGGTCACAGGGCTTCTAGTTACACAATGGTTCCTCAACACTAGATCCACTGGGTACAACTGTATAAGAAATGCACGCTCTGTGTGCATGTCATTGATGCAAACCTTTATTCATGCGTATCAGGCACAGAGTGTGTGTGACGGCATGGGCGGGGCTCTCATCCTCTCTTCCTTTAGAACCCCCACCCTCAACTGCCAATTTTAGTCCTGTGGCTCATCACCTCACAAAGCAAGTCTCACTGGCTGGCATGACGGACCAGCCTGTTAGTTTACGGCAGCCTAACTGTCACGACCACCTACAGGACTCCACCCTTGCCCAGACTTCTGGCATCTCCATGCATTCAGGCTGGAGACGATGAGGCTGAGGACCGCAGGTTTGAATGATCCAGTCCTCCATAACCAACCCTACTAGGAGCCATTACACCTATGAGTGGTGCGTTTCTTTGCGGTGGTGTGAGGCCCGTGAAGCCCTTCCCTCATAGAGCTCCATCGCAGACATCCTCTCCTTCCTGCAAACCCTGGTAGAAAAAAGTGTCTCCCTCTCGATGGTCAAGGTGGCATGCCACCAGGGTTTGATGATGTTTCACTCTAGTCCGTTAAACTCTTAACCATAAAGAGTGAATGGATAGAGCAGTATTATTGTTCACTCAACTTTTATTAACAACTTCACTTTACAACAGGTACTGTACATAGCTCTCAGCTTGTTATGATTCTCCGTGCACTTTTACGCAGTGCACAGAGGAAGAAATGGAAAACCCAATTGCAGGAATAGAACATGCACTTTATTAACAAAATCCCAAAACACAAGTCCAGCTAACAGTCACAATAATGAACAAAGAGTTGGAATGGTTGGGATGAGGCCACCAGACATACAGGGACACTACCTGGATGTTCCGCAGCCTGAGGGAGGGAATGCCTAGTGTCGCAGGGTTGCTGCCGGCACGAGGAGAAAGGCAAACATGACTTACGGCTAGATTGATCCGGGGCAGTCCGTGTAGTCCGGTGGATGAGGGTAAGCAGGAACAGCCGCTGACACCAAAAAGGAAACCAATCTTGTGGCACCAGAGAAGACAATAACACAGGCTGAAAGTAAACGCAGGTAATGAAGACATACATGGAGGAACACGCTGCCGTGAATGAAACTCAATGCTCCGACGGTCTCGTCCTACTAACCCAGCGTTTAAGTACTAATAATACTAACGAGGGAAGAGACCGCCGGTGTGAGAATACATGGGCTGAACAATAATTAACACCATGTGTGTATGAGTGAGTGTATGAGCGTATGAATGGGAGTGAATGAAGTGCGTGCATGTATGTGTGTGAAACACCCATAATACAGAACAGCTGGTGATACTGACAGGAGGAGGAGGAGTGCCCGAGCTGTCAGGGAGCGGAGGACCCAAAGGACTCCCTGAAGTGCCTGAGGAAAATAGGGCAAAACTAACCATGGGTCAGAACTGAGTTTGGAACCACCAAACCCAGGTTCATGACACAGCTAGGCTCACAACATCAACAGTGTCACACTCAAATCCGTCCCATCAGGAACTTATGCAAACCTTTGCATTACAATCTTATTGTAACATCCTTTTTCTTGTTTTCCTTCACAACTAAAGTGTTTAATCCATAAAACTACACTTTGGCTGAAAACAACAGTTGCATTCAAAACAATCTAAAGTCACAGTGCTTCCACAAAACAATATGAATTTAAACAAGGAATTCTGCTACATAGACACAATGCTCCGCACTGTGTTTATATATTTATATATCTATCCCATCTAGCTACAATGCTCCGCACTGTGTGTCTATATATATATATATATATATATATATATATATATTTATATGTACATATGTATACTTGCTGCTCTTGTTTTTTCTCTTGCCTTCTGATTGTTGCTCTGAGTGTTGCTATCCCTGTGCTGTTGCAATCCTGGAATTTCCCCATTGTGGGACTAATAAAGGCTTATCTTATCTTATCTTAAATTATCCTCTGAGGATGTATAGTATGCCATTATAGCTGTTATATCAATAAATGGTGCATGTTAATCAAAACATATGTATTAAAGGCACATTCTCCTCTTTTCTCTTATTTAACAGTATATTCTAAATATGTAACCCAGCAAGTACAAAAGGTTGTCTTTTTTTTTCTTTCATTTAACAATCACTGTGTATAGTCTTTCAGGTAACTCGGCCGGATGACTCTACGTCCCAACCTGGTCATAACAGTGGACTGGTCACCTCCACGTTGCTGATCAGTTAGAGCAGCTGTGTCCCCAACAGTACCTGTGTGATGCAGTGTGGTCTGTGTCCCATGGTTGAGTCTTAGGTGTCGACAGTTCCTCCTCAGGACACTTCCAGACTCCAGCTTCACATAGTAAGATCTGGGGCTGACTGGTTTCATTACCTTAGCTACTTTTCACACCTTGCATGGCTCAAAGGGTTGGACCCTCACACTGTCCCCACTTTTGAGATAGTCCAGGTTCTTGGTTGAGTGATTGTAGTATTTCTCCTGTCTCAGCCTGTTGTTCCACAGTCCTTGTTTACAGTCTATCACCTTTGGTGTTAATAAGGTGTACTTTGTAGGCAGAAGAGTCTGAGTCCACCAACTCAACAGCCTCTGCACTGGGCTTGTGTCGAGACCCTGGCTCCGTGTGTTGCGATGGTCCAGCATAGCCAAGTACGGATCCTGTCCTGCAGCTTCAGCTTTCTGCATGAGACGCTTTGCTGTTTTCACTGCAGACTCTGCTTTCCCATTGCTCTGTGGGTACCCTGGTGATGATGTTCTGTGCTCAAACTCCCATTTGTGGCTGAATTTGTGAAACTCTTCAGATGAATACTGTGACCCATAGTCAGACACAACAACATCTGGTATGCCCTGGTGTGCAAAGTGGGCTTTTAGTTTTCTGATCACCGTGCTGTTCTTTGTGTCTGGCAGATCATCCGTGTCTCAGAAGTTAGAGTAATAGTCCATAGTAATCAAGTAGTCTCTGTTCTTCCAGGTGAATAGATCAGTTCTGACCTTGGCCCATGGTCTGTAGGCCATATCATGGGGTCTTAATGTCTCTCTCTGCTGCTTGGGGTCTACTGATCTACAGATGTCACATTTTGAGATAAAAGTCTATCTGTTCATTCATCCCTTACCAATAAACACATTCACATGCTCGCCTGAGACATCCCTCTATTCCTGAATGTGATGAGTGAATGCGGTGTGTAAGATCAGCTCTAAGTGTATCTGGTATTATGGCTCTCTCTCCTCTGAACACAATACCATCCTGTACACTCAGCTCATCCTGAAATGAGTAGTAGTGCTGAATGTCCTGTGACGTCTTATGTTTACTCTGTGGCCATCCTGACAGAATAAAGCTAATCACTTTCTGCAGCTTAGTGTCCTTTTTTGTCTCAGCTCTAATGGAGGCTAATCTCTTCACAGATATAGGTAAGTAATTAACCATGTTTACTGTCTCAATCTCTGTTTCAACGTCTCCTTTAGAGCTGTCTGGTAAGTATGCTCTGCTCAAAGTATCAGCCAAGAGCATTTCTCACTCTGGAACATAAACAACCGTTATGTCATATTTTTTTTTTTTTGATTTTGTATACTTTATTGATCCCCAGAGGGGAAATTGAGGGCATCCACCTGGATAGATGAAGCAGCCACGGTACGGCGCTATCCCTTAACCATTCACACACACATTTACACCTAGGGCCACTTTAGAGTCTCCAATTAACCTAACCTGCATGTTTTTGGCCTGTGGGAGGAAACCGGAGAAATCCCGGAGTAAACCCACACAGATACGGGGAGAACATGCAAACTCCACACAGATCACTGTTGGTCAGGGGCTGGGATTGAACCAGGGATCCCATGGCCAAGGATGAGTTGCTGTGCTGGTGCAGTGCCAGCCACTTATATTTGGGAAGTCCACCATCTCATGGCAGTTGGAATTGGGAGTTGGGAGTTGGTTAGACAACTATAACGAAGTGTTCATACATGTTTTGTACTACAGCCTGTTTGTAATAAAGTTCAGTTCAAGCACAGCATCCTCGTCCGTCTTCATTCCAGGTCTGTGGACATAACATTTGGCAATGAGAATTTAGAACCATGGAAGCGTGCCTAAGACTGCTAAGGCCTTTCCTCAAGTCTCCAGGCGAACCGGACGTCCTGTGGCCACGATGGCTGGACACGTTCGAGAACTACGTTGCAGCTTTGGACCTGGGAAAACTGGATAAAGTAAGGAAGCAGGCACTACTAGTCAACAACTTGGGCACAGAAGGTCAGAGGATTTTTCACATGCTTGGTCTGATGGACGCGTATGTGGATGCTGTTTAACTGCTAGCTAGCTACTTTGCTACACCGGACAACATGATAGCACGACAAATTCAATTCTGCCAGAGGCAACAGGGAATTGGTGAGTCCACCCAACAATTCGTCGCCAACTTAAGACATCTGGCTAGCGGCTTACCCTCTTAAAGACTCACAACATCAGGTCTTACAGGGTTTGTTTTTCTTTAAACCCCACAAACGGAAATCCTGGTTTATTTCCTCAAATGTTTGTTATTGTTTTGTTTGGCTGCAGTTCAGAGCAGCACTGTTTGGACAAGTGGTATACTTATGTTTATGAAGGAAGAGAAAAAGAAAAACAAATTATAGCCAATAATCAGACTATCAATGTCATCTCCTTTAATGTAAATGGAATTATCAGCCCACAAAAAAGGTCCAAAATACTCTCCAAACTCAAAAAAGAAAAGATACATGTGGCCCTTCTACAAGAAACACATGTATTAGACCAAGAACTCAAAAAGCTTAAACGAGGTTTTTATAAGTATGTCTATGGATCATCATACAAACTTGGCCACCGTAGAGGTGTTGCAATTCTCATTTCACGACAGATTTGTTTTGAATATTTATCTGACAAGAAGGATAAAGAGGGGCGATATATATTGGTAAAAGGAAAAATTGATGGCTCATTAGTAACTATTCTCAACATATACGCACCACCAGGAAGTAATTGGAATTTTTATAAACAGATGTTTGAAATGAGGGTATCTGAAACTGAAGGAATGTTGATATGTGGAGGGGACATGAATATACGGTTGTCAAAACTGGACAGTTCTAAGAATGATCTAGCACAAAAAAAATCAATAATAAAGAAAATAAACAGTATCATGAGTGAAACCGGAATTATCGATATCTGGAGAGATTTTAACCCTTCTGGACGCGATTATACACATTTTTCTGCCCCCCATTCTACATATTCGAGAATTGATTACTTCTTCACATTTAATAAAGACAGATATAAGATTAAAACAAGTGATATTGGCACAATTGATCTGTCAGATCACTCTCCAATATATCTATCTATCTGTATGAATGATACTCGCAAAACCACAACTTGGAAACTTAATTCCAATATTTTGAATGATTCAAAAATGAAAGAGAAATTAAAAGAAGAAATTGATGAATACTTTAAGGAAAATGATAATGGGGAAGTGTCACCATCCATTTTATGGGATGCTTTTAAAGCGGTTATAAGAGGCAAAATTATTGCCAGCACCTCTTTCATTAAAAAACAAAAAAAAAGAAAAACTCGAAAAATTACAAATGGATCTTAAGGAACTACAAAGACAACACAAAATTACTTTAAACAATGACAAACAATATGAAATAAAAAGATTACAAAAAGAAATTGATAACATATATTCTGATGAAACGCAAAAAAAGCTTATCTATCTTAAACAAAATTATTATGAGGCTGGAGGGAAATCAACGAAATGGCTAGCTTTTAAACTAAGAAAACAACAGGCTGATAACACAATTTATAGAATAAAAAATCCCAAAACTGGGATTACACATGATGATATTACAGAAATTCAGGAGAGTTTTGTAACCTATTACAAAGACCTTTACTCACAGCCTAAATTAAACAATTGTGACCACATTGAAATCTTTTTAAGTTCACTAAATCTCCCCGGAGTCACGGAACAGGAGAACAGTAACCTAATAAAAGAAATCACAAATAAAGAAATCAATGATGCAATTACAAGACTAAAACCACATAAAAGCCCTGGCCCAGACGGCTACTCTGGTGAATGGTATAAGACCTACAGGGAGGAATTAATTCCAAGACTGAGGGAAGTGTGTAACTGGGTACTGAAGGGAGGGGATCCACCTCCCTCATGGAAAGAAGCGATTATCACTGTCATCCCAAAAGAGGGAAAAGATAAATTGAATTGTAGCCAGTATCGACCAATATCAGTCTTAAACTTAGACTACAAAATATACACGTCCATAATAGCAAAGCGACTTGATAATATTATACCCAGACTTATTAATCATGATCAAACTGGTTTTATCCGCCAGAGGCAGACTCAAGACAGTATTAGAAGGACCCTCCACGTTATACACCATATTAAAAAAAATAAGATTGAGGCATTGTTTATGGGTTTAGATGCTGAAAAAGCATTTGACTCAGTGAGATGGGCATTTCTTTATAAAGTTTTGAATAAATTGGGATTTCACCATATAATCATTAAGGCCATCCAGGCAATTTACCACCAACCAACAGCCAAAATAAAAATAAATGGTAGTCTTTCAAAACCAGTCTCACTTGAAAGATCATGTCGCCAGGGCTGCCCCCTTTCACCAATTTTATTCACTTTATTTATTGAACCGCTTAGTCAATACATTAGACAAGATAATTTAATTGAGGGAATTGATATACATGGGGACATTCAGAAGATATCACTTTTTGCAGATGATGTCCTAATTTATTTAGGTCAACCAAATAAATCTCTACCTAGGTTGATGGAGATATTAGAGCATTTTGGATCACTTTCAGGTTACAAATTAAATATTGAAAAATCAGAATCAGAATCAGAATCAGAATAAACTGAAATAAAAAAAACACAAATTATGACCTTAAATTACCAACCCTCAATGGAGTTAAAAAATAAATACGATTTTAAATGGGACAAAGACTCCATGAAATATCTTGGCGTGATATTAAGTAGAGACACTGGAAAGTTGTTTGAAAAGAATTATGGCCCATTAAATTCCAAAATAAAATCGGATTTAAGAAAATGGAGTCTAATACCAACTTTAGGACTAATTAATAGAATAGAATCAATAAAAATAAACATTTTACCCCGATTACTTTACCTTTTCCAAACTCTCCCAATTGAAGTGTCAAAACAACAATTTGTAGAATGGGACAAGTTGATTTCCCGCTATATATGGCTTGGGAAAAAACCTCGAATAAGATACAGTACATTACAACTGCCAAAGGACAGAGGTGGCTTATCTTTGCCATGTATGAGGGACTACTACTACTCTGCCCAATTAAGACCATTGGTTTGCTTATGTGATCCAATGTTCAAATCTAGGTGGAAAGATATAGAGGAAAAAGCCACTAAGGGCCCTCCTATACAAGCAATGATAGCAGACAGGAAATTGCAATCACATTTGAAAGACCCGGATAATCCCTGGCTAAAATTCACTTTTAAGATTTGGAATGACGTAAGTAGAGAGAACAAACTAACCAAGACTGAAATGATGTTAAGAGAGTGCGCTTACGACACAGAATTTTTACCAAACCGTAATGACACAAGATTTCAAAAATGGACGTCAATGGGACTCACTTCATACTTCGCATTTAACCACAAGGGGGAGCTAGCAGACTTCCAAACCCTTAAATCAAAAAAGGGGCTAAATAACCAAGACTTTTTTAGATACCTACAGTTGAGACATAGATATAATGAAATTATAAGGACCAAGACTGATAAGGAGGATAATAAAATTCTAAATATATTTCAAATGGCCTTTAGCACTACTACTGTTCAGAAAATTATAGCAAGATTTTATCAGGGACTTCAAGCAAACAAATCCACCAATACCCTATATATTAAGAAGAAATGGGAAAAAGAAATAGGATCAGCAATAGATGATAGTGACTGGGAATCATTATGTACAGTGCAATGGAAAACTACTTATTCAACTATTTGGAGGGAATTTGGATGGAAAAATTTAATTCGTTTCTTTATCACCCCAGTCCAAAAAAACCCACCAAAATCTAGGTACCGGTTGTTGGAGACTATATGGAAATGAAGAGGCTAATCATTATCATGTATTCTGGGCCTGCCCAAAAGTTACCCCATTTTGGAAAGACACACATAAGTGCCTGGAAAAGGTTTTCTCTACCCATGTCCCCTTTGACTTCCTGTACATGTTCTTAGGTTTGGAAATTCCTAACATAGCCTCATTTGCAGATAAATATTTAATGAGAATTGTACTATTGTCAGCAAAGAAAGTCTTAACGAGAAAATGGCTCCAAACAGACATACCAAAAATTCAGGATTTACATGATATGGTATACCAGATATTTATGATGGAAAGGATTACCATGTCTTTACGACTACAAAGAGATAAATTTGATAAATACTGGCTTAAATGGACCCAATATACAGGAAATCAAAGGAGAGACTTTAAGTAATCTATCCCATTGAAGGGAAGAAAAGAGCGAAAGCGAAAAAATTTAATACCACTTGTCCACTGTTCAGTTTATTTGTTTATATGTTATTTTTTATACTGAAAAAAAAAAAAACTTATGGGAAGATTAATCGAGGGCATTTTCTTGTGTATTATTTTTTTTTAAATTTATCTTTCCTTTGTAATAAAGTACTGCTCTCAATGTAAACAATCTGACCAAGATCACCAATAAAAATATAATTGAAAAAAAAAAAAAAAGACATCTGGCTAGCATGTGTCGCTTTGAACTGTTAGAAGATGAGATGGTGCGGGATCAATTAGCTGAGCACACGTGTAACCCGAGGCTAAGGGCTAAGATGCTAGTAGCGCCAAACAACATGACGCTAGCTAGCACGATAGAGCTAGCGTTCCAGCTTGGGTCAGCAAAGAAGCAAGCATCGGAGCTAGGTGGGCGCCAACTACAGAAGCTGCCTGGACAGATGACATTAGCTAACGTGGTGGGCACAGAGGAATATGAAGACATGGCAGACGAGTATGACACGAACGCCGTTAACCTAAGGACCACTCCGGGAGGCCCCGTTTGTGGTAGCTGTGGGTCCCTGAAGCACCGTGACAGAGCACCTTTTTGCTCAGCAAGAGGACAACATTGTAACAAGTGTGGATGCTTTAACCATTTTGCTAAAGCGTGCCGGTTGCCGGCACTGTGGAGTCCACCAAGCAAGCAAAGCTCCCTGCCAATGACCACCATCCACGCGGTAAGCCCTGACATCAGTGGTTATGCATACAGCATGGTTGAAATAGAGGGCATAGCTGTACTGCTACTGCTCAACATGGCGGCGGTTAGGTCGATGTTAAACTGGGCCACGGTGAAGAAATATTTCCCCAACCATAAAATAAAGAAGAACCCAACGGAGCTGTATGGATACAGCAGTCACAGACTCAGCAATGTAGGAACAGTTGGAGCCAACAGTCTACTACAAGTCTAAGATTGTGTATGACTTCACGTTCCAAGTGGTGGCACATGGTAACAACAGGACTGTCAAGGCACAATGGAGATCCCAAACCGGATGAGCATGCACCGCCACAGTGATCACAGTGGCACATGAGACCGAGCAAGGCGCCACTAAAAGTCATGGACTGGGTTCAAGTCTACACCGGTGAGAGACCGGGACAGCGACTGACCAAGTCACAACCGACAAGACAATGGGTGCCACTGAGGATCATGATGAAACTGGGATCGGCGCGCTTTTGACTGACAGACAGTTCGGTTCGGCACGTGAACCAACTACAGCGTGTCCAGTGGCTGCTCCAGACAGCGAGGCTTCGCGGGCGTCAACTAATGCAGTGTGGGACCCGGGCTCCAACGTGAGGAAGATCGGTCCTGGCCCTGGGGGTCCAGCATCTCCAGGGGTACGCCTACTGCCGGCCCGCTACAAGGCCCCTCCGGCAGAACCGCCTTCCCCATGGAAGACTGTTAAAAAAAAAAAAGACACTGACTGTTCAGATAGGAGCGCGGCTGAAACAGGTAGCAGAATAACCCACTCATCCACATTGGGTCCAGCAGTGGTCTACCCACTGACCCTAGTTCTAGGTTCTACAATGTGGCTCTGAATGTTGACTGTTGATTATATAAATATACCAAATTGGGGGGGCTAATTAAAATGTGTTCTGTATTTTTGCAAGGGGGGGGGGGTGTAGTTTTAGAATAAGTGCTGGTATACAGCTTGTGACGTAGCCTACGGGTGACGTCACCATGCCACTATATATTTGGGAAGTCTGCCATCTCATGGCAGTTGGAGTTGGGAGTTGGTTAGACAGCTATAACTAAGTGTTCATACATGCTTTGTACTACAGCCTGTTTGTAATAAAGTTCAGTTTCAGCACAGCATCCTCGTTTGTCTTCATTCCAGGTTTGTGGACATAACATTCTGCACAGTAACTTTCCTTCCACAAGTGTACTGGTGAAATTTTTCCATGCCGAAAACAATGGCCAAACATTCTTTATCTATCTGTGCATAACCTCTTTCCACAAGTGTGAGAGCTCTGCTACCAAATGCTACAGGACTGCCATTCTGAGTTAAGGAAGCTCCTAACCCTGTCTGTGATGCGTCACACTGTAGTGTTAACTCTACATCTTGGCCATAAGACTTTAGTATCAGTGCTTTTTTAAAAATTTCTCTTGAAAAATGCTGTCTCTTGCACATCAATCCATTCCCAAATAGTCTCTCTCTGAGCAAGCTGTCTCAAAACCTCACAGCCATCTCAGAGATGGTCAAAAAATTTGAACAAGTAGTTTACCATACCTACAAGCCTCAGTACACCTTTAACATCTGTTGGCCAGGGCAGCTCACTAATTGCCCGCACTTTCTCTGGGTCAATCTGAAGTCCCTCTGCTGTCAATAGATGCCCAATGAATGGCACTGCCTGCTGCCTGAGTCTAAACTTGTCAGCATTTAGTTTTATATTTTTTTCTGCATCTATTTAGGAAACGCCTCAAATTTTCGTGATTTCTGTCTGCGTCTTCCTTTGTTTCTCCCTCCTCAGTGATAAGCACGTCATCTGCTGTGATATATACCCCCCACAAGCCCTCAAGTGTCTGCATGAGTTTCTTTTGGAGAACCTCTGGAGCGGGGCTAATTCTCATCGGCATTCTGAGCCAACGGAACCGGCCAAATGGGGTAACAAATGTGAGAAAACTGGACTCTCCACTTAGCTTCATGTGCCAAAAACCATGCTTCACATCACATACCGTGAACACTTTTGCTTTAGAGAGTTCAGGATGTATGTCATCAATGGTAAGGAGCAGGGATGCCTCCAGAAATTTTTCAGGGGGGGGGGGCAAATGAGGGCCACTGAAAATCTTGGGGTAACACATCAAAATCAACTTAAAATGTAACTGTGCTGCATGCCCGTTTGCCTTTAGTCTGAACACACCTTGACAGTGTGATCTGTCCTACTTTGCTGTATTTTGTTAATATTTGTTAATAATATACAGCACACATCAATTATTCTTAAACATCTACTACATGTAAAATTTGATATAGAAAAACGAGTTATAAAATTATGTGAGACTGTTCAGTGGCAGGGACCAGGGGTGGCTGCTTGGGGGGGGGGGCGCAAGTGGCCCTCTGCCCCCCACCCCCACCCCCACCCCCACCCCGGGGCGCCCCACGTAAGGAGAGGAAAATGGCTCCTTTTCAGTGCTCTGTTCAGTGGTTTCAGATCTATGCAAATCCTGGGTTTCCTATTGGGTTTGGTTACTGTCACCATCCTGCTTATCCAGTCAATGCTGCATTCCACTGGTACAATAATGTCTTTCCTTTCTTGTTCTCTGAGTTCCTCTTTAAGAGGTGCCATCATAGCCACTGGCACTCTGCGTTTAGACATTTTAACAGGTGACACACTTGCATCAATTTCTATGTGGTACTCCCCCACCAGGCATCCCACAACACTGAACACATCCTCATATTCAGCTTAGATTTTATCCAGTATCCTGTGTTCCTCACAGCCCTCTCCATCTGTAACAGGAGCACAGTGTCCTTTCACTATACCGTCAATGGCCAGAATGTTCTCGTACTGAACTTTAATCAGCTTCATTGCCTCACTGGCCTTCCTGCCAATCAGAAGAAGTCTCTCATTCTAGTCCACAACTTGAAATTCCAGCCAGTATAATTTGTTGTTCCTTGGATTTCTGATTTTGTCTTTGCACTTGCCTAACAGCCACAGTCTGCTCTTATTGTACATCAGCACTTTTCCAGTTAGTTCCAGCTGTGTGTCAGGGCTTAGCAGTTGAATAGGGATAACATTGTACGTGGCTCCACAGTCTATTTGGAAGTTAATCAGCTTCTGGTTCAACAACATACCTGCAAATACAGTCATGTGAAAAAAATTAGGACACCCCATTAAATATTCAGCTCTTTATAAAGAAATGTTCACGTATCTATGTCTAACCTTGTTTTTGTTTTATTTGCATTTTTTAACATTTATTTTAGCCATTGTAAGTGGGAATGAATGTGGGGGTGTCCTAATTTATTCCTCACTATGTTTGCAATTACATTTTACAGAAAATTTGAAAAAAGTCTTTAATTCATTTTTAACTGTTTAGTTGTATTACATGAATCTCCCAGTTTTTTAACATTGATATTAAATATCCATATGTCTTAATATGTTAAAAAAAACACACAGGCTTATACAGGGTGTCCTAATTTTTTCACATGACTGTAGTTGTTGGCGTTGGCTTTTGTTTTCCTGCATTTGTTTCACTGTGTCCTGATCTTTACCTGTCACTGTAACTGTGGCAATGTCCTCATATGCATCACTGTCCTCTGCAACAGTATGCACAGCCTTTAATTGTCTGCTTTTGTCTGCTTGAGATAGAATAGAATAGACTTTATTGTCATTGTACAGTTGTACAGCACAACGAAATTGTGGGTGCTCCACCAGGCTACTGCTCAATAAAGTAAGAGAATAATTTGAAAATAATTCTTAATTTGCTTTTAGCAGCAAAATGATCGTCTTTGCCACACTTCTTACATGTCTTGCCAAAAGCTGGACATGTAGCGAGGTGTAGCACCTTGGGAGAGCCAGATTGTCTAGCATCTCAGACAGGAGACAGTGGATAAGCTTGGGAGAACAAAGAGCAGGGGATTCCTGGTGAGATAGCAGGAAGGAGTCAAGGATGAGGGGGTTGAATGCAGTGTGATGCAAATGTCATGTTGTGTGTGATGTAAATGCCTTGAAACTTAAGAATCAGAATCAGATTTATTGCCATTGTTCATGTAGTACACAAACTAGGAATTTGTCTCGGTGCAATGCTGCAACATTAAACATGATAAAATAAAAGAAATAAAAAACTATACATGCAATAAAGTGTAGAATAAGAATGAGTAATACTAGTCAAAGCAGTTTTTAAATATATTAGCGAGCAGCAGATATTGTGGAGTACCACATAGTGCAGTCGGAAATGCAAAAGGAAAACGGTGATGATTGACATGAGTCTGGTTGAGCTGCTGTACATAGTGCACGAGAGTCAATAAGTCACTTAGTGTTCAGCAGTCTGATGGCAGAGGGGAAGAAGCTGTTCATGTGATGGGAGGTTTTAGTCTGAGAAGAGAGGAGTTTCTGCTTGAGAGTCATTCTGTTCTGTGCTTGAAAGATGTGAGTGTGTAATAAATCGTCTGAAATGATTCCGCCTCTGATTTCACACACTCCACACTGGTGACCCAAGATGTATTATGGAACACGAGGCAAGATCCCCGGAGTCAGCCCGGTCAGGAAGCTAAAGCGAGGCGGCAGCCATCACGCAGACAGCCAGGACTGGAACCCCCAGCCACGCGTGTGCGGTTTCAGTCAAGCTACCGGATTTCTGGCAGCACAACCCGCGCTCTTGGTTCCACCTCACCGAGGCCCAGTTCGCCCTCCGGGGAGTAACGGTAGATGATACCAGATTCTACCATGTGGTCGCAGCGCTCGACGCCCGCACAGCTCAGCAGGTAGCGAGCCTGCTCGATCAGCCGCCAGCCAGCAGCAAATATGAAGCGCTCAAGGCTGCGCTCATCCAGCGCTACACACTCTTGGAATGTGAGAGAGCAGAGAGGCTCCTGACGCGGACCGAGTTAGGAGATGGTTCAGCCGTAGACCTGATGGAGAAGATGCTGGCGTTAATGGGCACGGACGACAGGCACTTTCTGTTTGCCCACCTCTTCCTCTGGAACCTTCCAACAGAGGCGAGAGCGGTTCTGGCCAATTTGCCGTGGGTGGCCGCGCGCGACTACCGTGCGCTAGCCCAGGAGGCAGACCGGATCATCATCACCACCAGGGCGATCACAGTCAACGCGGCAGCGGCGGAGCCCAGCGAGACGACCAGAGGAGGAGAGGAGCCACCGACGGTAGCGGCAGCGGGGGCCAAGGAGCGCCAGGGAGACACGCTCTGTTTCTACCACCGCCGCTTCAGAGAGAAGGCACGCAGATGTGTACCACCGTGCCAATTCAAGCGCTCGGGAAAACGCCAAGGCCGGTGGTCGGTAGCAGCTGCGACCCTCGGTGAAGAGAACAAGCTGCTCTACTTAACGGATGCACGCTCTGGGAGGCGCTTCCTCGTGGACACCAGAGCCCAGAAGAGCTTCATTCGGCCGACCTACGCTGACCGGCTGGCAGGATCTAGCGGCCCCGGGATGTTGGCAGCAAACGGCTTGGATATTAAGACCTTTGGTGAGAGGACTCTGCTCTTATCTCTACACGGCCGTACATATGAGTGGACTTTTGTCGTAGCAGCACTGAATTACCATATACTGGGGGCTGATTTTCTGTGTGCACATGGTTTACTGGTTGATGTTGCTAACAGGCGCTTGGCTAATGCACTGTCCTTTGACTCTCTCCCCTGTATAGCTCGAGTGACCCAGCCAACAGCACAAGCCAATGTCACAGCTACAGGCGGTAAGTTCCACACACTGCTCACTCAGTTCCCAGCACTCACGGTCCTGATGTTTTCCGCAGCCATCGCTAAACACGGGGTGAAGCACTTTATCACCACCACCAGGCCGACCGTTTTTGCAAGACCTCGGCGCTTGGACGCAGCTAAACTGGCCATAGCGCGCGAGGAGTTTGCCAACCTGGAAAGGTTGGGCATCATCAGGCGCTCGAACAGCCCATGGGCTTCCCCGCTACACATGGTCCCTAAGGCTGAGGGATCGTGGCGACTGTGCGGGGATTTCCGCAGGTTGAACAACGCCACAGCGCACAACCGCTACCCAATTCCCCACATACAGGATTTTTCCGTTCACCTCGCCGGAGCGCGCATTTTTTCCAAAATAGACCTGGTCCGCGGTTACCACCAAGTCCCAGTGCGCGCTGAGGACGCACCCAAAACAGCGGTAATAACTCTGTTCGGTCTATTCGAGTTCCTGCGCATGCCATTCGGGTTAAAAGGAGCGGCACAGACGATCCAGCGCATGATGGATGCAGTGCTGCGCGATCTCCCGTTTGCGTTTGTCTACCTGGACGATATCCTGGTAACCAGTGTGTCCAAAGACGAACACAAAACCCACCTCACGACGGTTTTCCGGAGGTTGGTGGAGCACGGGTTAATAATCAACCCGGCGAAATGCCAGTTCGGCGTGATGGAGATTGATTTTCTGGGGCACCGCGTCTCTCCCGAAGGAGCGATCCCGCTGCCCGACAAAGTGCGTGCTGTGGCGGATTTTCCCCAGCCTCAGACGGTCAGGGCGCTGCAGGAATTTTTGGGAATGGTGAACTTTTATAACCGTTTCCTTCCCCGCACGGCGCAGCTCATGCAACCATTATACACCGTGCTCAAGAAACAGAAACCCGCGGATAGGGTCGAATGGACCCTGGAGCGAGAGCAGGCGTTCTCAGAAGTTAAAGCAGCCCTGGCAAACGCTGCACTGCTGGCGCATCCAGACCCGACGGCCCGCATAGCGCTCACCACTGACGCTTCAGACGTGGCCATAGGGGCTGTCGTGGAGCAGCGCGTCGCCGGGGCTAGGCAGCCGCTCGCTTTTTTCAGCAGAACTTTGCACGACAGTGAACGTAAATACAGCGTGTTCGACAGAGAGTTGCTGGCCCTTCACCTGGCCATACGCCACTTCCAGTTCTGGCTGGAAGGGCGCAGCTTCACCGCGTTCGTGGACCACAAGCCGCTAACATTCGCGATGGCCAAGGTTTCAGAACCGTGGTCGGGCCGGCAGCAGAGACAGCTGGCCACGATCTCAGAGTTTACTACCGATATTCAGCATGTGTCTGGTAAACTGAATGTAGTGGCGGACTGCCTGTCGCGTGCCGTAGTGGCCCCGGTCTGCGTGGGGATAGATTACGCAGCCATGGCCGCGGAGCAGGTTAGCGATGCAGATGTGTGCGCGCTGCAGTCTGGACCAACAGGGTTAAGGCTGGAGAGCAGGGTGCTGCAGGATGGCGGCCCCCCCCCTAATCTGCGATGTCTCCACGGGTCGCCCGCGTCCGGTGGTCCCGGCTGTGTGGCGCCGCCGCGTGTTTGAGTCGGTTCACACTCTGGCGCACCCAGGAGTGCGCGCGTCGGTCAAAATGGTGGAAGAGAAATTTGTGTGGCCGAGCCTACGCAAACAAGTGAAAGAGTGGGCTGCAGCCTGCGTAGCGTGCCAACGAGCCAAGGTACACAGACACACGAAGGCTCCCTTGGAGCCGTTTCGTATTCCGGCTAAGAGGTTCGACCATATTCACGTGGACCTCGTGGGCCCCCTCCCGCCATCACAGGGGTGCACGCACCTCCTGACAATGGTGGACCGCACCACGTGCTGGCCAGAAGCGGTCCCGCTGGCGGCAACTGCGTTCGCGGATGTAGCGCGTGCTTTTTTTTTTTTTTTGTAACTTAGATTTTTATTCATTTTTCATCATATATAATGCATTCAGATCACATTCTACATTTAAAAAACAAAGGGGTTAGGGTAGGGAAAAATAAAAAAAAATAAACAAAATAAAAAAAAAAAAAAAAAAAAAAAAAAAATAAAAGGGGGGGGGGACAAATGTTGGAGCATCAAGTTTTTAGTTTCCATCTCTTAATTCTTCTGGTTTTTTCAGTGTCTTTGGTTATTCTTTCAATTTCTGCCTCGTTGTTGCACTTTGTAGTGTGTCCATTTCCGCCATTTTTTCTCCCATATTCCTTCTTGCATTCTTCGTCGATATGTTAGTTTTTCCATCATACGTATGTCCTCAACAATGTCAGTCCATTGTTCTTGGTCAGGAAGAACTTCTGATCGCCATTTTTTTGTGATAGTTTTTTTACATGCAATCAACAAGATTTTAACTAGATATCTGTCCTCAGCCTGTATAACACTGTCTTTTTTAAGATCACATAAGTACATCAGGTTACAGTTCATTGGTATATTATATCCTAATATCCTCTGTATTGTCACATGCATAGATTTCCAAAATGATGATATTTTGTAGCATTTCCAAAACATATGTGAGTGGTCTGCATTTTGAGCCCCACATCCCCTCCAGCATAAAGATTGGGTATTTGTATATTTTCCTTGAATCTGTGGTGTAATGAAAAAGCGAATCAGGTTTTTCCATCCAAATTCCCTCCATGCCCTTGAATTTGTTGATGTGTGTTGTGTTTTCCATATTTCCTGCCAGCTTTCTTCTGTTATGTTTAAATTGAGCTCTTTCTCCCATTTCTCCTTTATATAGTTACTTGTATGATTGTTTGTCATAAGTTTCTGATATAGTTTTGAAATAATTCTTATTTTATTTCCTGCATATGAGCTTAAAATAAGTTGTATAATCTCGTTCACATCTGTTTGGAGGTTATGCCTAATCTTCTTCATATAGTAATCTCTCATCTGCAGATATCTGAAAAATTCCGATCTTTCTAATTTAAATTTTCTCCTGATATTTACAAAGCTCCCGAGATCTTTTTTTCCGATATTGCCCCATGCTGTGATTCCCTTGTTCACCAGATTTTTGTATCCCCTATCTTGTTTTGCCGGTTCAAACTGACTGTCAAATGCTACCCATTTCAATAGTTTTATGTCTTCCCTTATATTATATTTTTGTACTATTTTATACCACAGTTCTAAAGTAAATTTAGTGATTGGGTCTATTTGTTTGATTTGCTTATATGCATCTTTATCCCCTATTATGCTTTGTACTGGGAGTCCCTCAATTTCCTTTTCCATTTCTTTCCATTTTGCCTCATATCCCTCGTCGCACCAACATATGATATATCTTATTTGTGCTGAGTAGTAATATTCCTTTAGACTCGGTAGGCCCATGCCTCCTTTCTCTTTTGGTAATTGGAGGGTTTTATATTTCACTCTTGGTTTTTTACCTCCCCAAACAAATCTCGATATCATCCTGTCCCACTTTGAGAATTGGGCATCTGGAATCTCTGTTGGTATAGCCTGGAAGAGGTAAAGTAATCTAGGTTGTATGCTGATTTTGACTGTCTCAATTTTTGAATTCAGATCCATATTTAAGATTGACCATCTATCAATATCTTTTTTTATTTCTTGTTCCAACCTATCATAGTTTGCTTTATATATTTTGCTTAGGTCTTTAGGTATGTTCACTCCAAGGTATTTTATTTCTTTTTGCTTCCAGTTTAGTTTGATCTTATCAGTTATCTGGTTTAGAGGGTTATAGTGGAATGTCAGTATTTGTGTTTTTGTTATGTTTATCTTGTATCCTGATAATTTTCCAAAATTTTCTATCAAGTTCATCATTTCCATTATTGATTTATCTGGTTGTTCAAGGTAAACTATAATATCGTCTGCAAATAGCCCAATCTTGTGTTCCGCCCCCTTTATTGTTACACCTTTTAATTTCTTATTTTGTCGTATTGCTTGAGCCAATGGTTCTATGAACAGAGCAAACAAGGTGGGCGATAAGCAGCATCCCTGCCTAGTTGATCTTTGTATATTTACTTTGTCTGTTAAGCTACCGTTTATCTTGATTCTTGCCACAGGTTCTTGATATAGCGTCCTTATGCATTGTACTGATTTTTCGTTAAATCCAAAGCGCTCCAGTACACTATATAGGAATTTCCAGTTAACCCTGTCAAATGCTTTTTCTGCGTCTAAACTCATTATTACTGCGCTTTTCTTTTCTTTATGTATTTGGTTAATTATATGTATTGTTCTCCTGATATTGTCATGTGTTTGGCGTCCCTCTATGAATCCAGTTTGATCATCTTCTATCAATTCCGTCAAGAATGTCTTTATTCGTTTACATATAATTGTTGTGTATATTTTATAATCTACATTTAATAAAGAGATTGGTCTATAGTTTCCGCATTGTTCTTTATCTTTCCCTGGTTTTAAAATAACTGAAATGATTGCTTCGTTCCATGTTGGAGGTATTTTGTTGTTGTTCAGCGTCCAATTAAATGACTTTAGGAGTTGTGGTGTGAGTTCTTCTATAAACAGTTTATAAAACTCAGATGGGTATCCATCACTACCTGGTGATTTACCGTTTTTAAGTGACTTAATCACATCTCTGATCTCTTGTGTTGTTATTTCTGCTGTTAGTTTTTCATTTTGTTGATTTCCTATTGATGGCAAGTCCAATGTGTCTAGAAATTTTTTGATATCTTTAGTATTTGTTTCTTCAGGTTGCGAGTATAGTTCTTGGTAGAAATTATGGAAAATTTCTTCGATGTTTTCTGGGTTAACTGTGGTTTTATTTGTGGTGGGGTCTTTAATCTTGTATACATTATTCATTGTTTGTTGTTTTCTTAACCGTTTTGCCAGCAGTTTTGTGGCTTTTGGCCCCGTTTCATAATATTTTTGCTTTAGATATCTATTTTTCCTTTCAATTTCATCCATTTGTGTTTCTTTTATCTTTGTTTTTTCTTCTTTAATTTCTTGATATATTTTTGGATCATTTGTGCTTTGATGTTTACGTTCTAATTCCCTCAGTCTCTCACATCTTTGTTCATACGCTTCCAGTTTAGTCTTATTTGCTTTTCCTGTTTCAACAATTAATTTACCCCTTAACACGGCTTTTAGTGCGTCCCATAGTATTGTTGGGTCCACTTCTTCATTGTCATTCTCTTGGATATATTCGTTTATGTTTATTTTTATTCTTTCTTTCATTTTCTCATCATTTAACAGTCCTACGTTAAGTTTCCATGTTGTTTGTCGTTTTCTATTGTTTAAATATATTTCCATGTATATAGGATTATGATCTGATATTTCTGCCCCTCCAATCCAACAATTTCTCACCCTGTGTCTGTCACCTTCATTCATAAGGAAGTAATCTATTCTAGAGTGTACTTTATGGGCTGCTGAATAATGTGTATAGTCTTTTTCGAGTGGGTGTAGGTCCCTCCATATGTCTACCATACCCATTTCTGCCAGTGAGGTTCTTATGAACTTTGTTACATGTTTTTTTGTCTTCTTAACACTTGTTGTGTCAACTTCATGATCCATGACAGCATTTAAGTCTCCTCCACAAATTAGGACTCCTTCACTGTGTGTTGCTATGAGATCAAACAGATGTTGAAAAAAACCCTTGTCACTTTCTGGTGGGGCATAGATGTTCACTAATGTGATCTGCATACCATCTATTCTTCCCTTTATTATTACATACCTGCCTTCTTTATCCTGGATTTCCTGTTCACTTTCAAATTGTATTTTGTTTGAGATTAGTATCATAACCCCCCTTTTTGCTCCTCCCTTAAATGAACTGTAGTAGGAGTTCTTATAGCCAAATCTCTTTAGTTTCACATGTTCTGCCTTGCTCAAATGTGTCTCTTGCATAAATATAATTTCAGCTTTTTCCTTCTTGAATTTTCTTATTATTCTTTCCCTTTTAACAGGTGAGTTCAGACCATTCACGTTTAGTGTCATTATCTTAAGATTTTTACCCATATTCATGTTTTTCCATTTTTTTAACTTGTGCTCCTAGCCCCTTTAACAACAAAAATAACACATATTTATATAAAAACACATTAAAAAAACTCGACCTCCGTACTTTGGGCCTTTCTTCTGCCCACTGGTCCCTGTTGGTGGGTGGGGGGTTTGTCTTCACAGAGTGAAGGGCCCTCCCTAGACTTCTAATTACTATCAAAGTAATAGTCATAAGTCTAGAAATGTCCAACAAATATCACTTAAACCTCTCCTAGCCGTCTGTTTCTCTTTTACCTTGTCTTCTTGGCCTTCATTTCTTCTGTGTCTTTCTTAATCTTTGTTATGATCTAGGCTTTCAGTTGAAAGCCTTGTAGTTTGTCCTGGGCCCGCTGCTCTACGTCTCTCCCCCTTCTTCCGCCGTTCACTCGTCTCCACTCCGTCTGTCGTGGTGCGTTCAGGGCCGCCGCTGCTCCAGCCGTCTCCTTCGGCACGCTCACCTCAAGGCCCCGCTCCATCATATCCCGCGCTGCCTCTTCGGCCGTGTTGTAGGTTCTTGTGCCTTCCTCCCAATGAATCCTCATTTTCGTTAGCGGCGTTTGGAATCTAATTTTTTTCTCTTTCAGCGTTTTTTTTAATATTGGCATATTTCTTCCGCTGCTGCACGATTTCTGTCGGGTAGTCATGGTCAAAAAATACCTGTT
This sequence comes from Pholidichthys leucotaenia, assembly GCA_020510985.1. Lineage (NCBI taxonomy): Eukaryota > Metazoa > Chordata > Actinopteri > Cichliformes > Pholidichthyidae > Pholidichthys > Pholidichthys leucotaenia. The sequence goes on from CM035838.1 coordinate 71,262,554, forward strand.
TGTCGCCGATTCGTATCTTTTTTTTCCATGCTTGCGTCAGGATTCTTTCCTTTATGTCATATTTCACAAAGTTTACCACAACTGACCTGGGTGGAGAGTTTGTTTTCGGGTTCTGTGCCGGTGTTCTGTGCGCCCGTTGAATCTGCAGATCCGTTTCTCCGGGTATTTCCAGTTCTTTTTTTAAGAACTGATCCATGAATTTTGTCATCGAGTTGCCTTCAATGCCCTCCGGAATTCCAAAGATGCGCATATTGCTTCGTCGGGATCTGCTCTCCAAGTCGTTTATTTTCTCCTGCATCCTCTGCGTTTGCGTCGTCAGGGTCTGTAGTTGTTCGTTTGCCTCGCTTTTCCAATCTTCTAGTTCCGAAATTCGGGTCTGCGCTTCTGTCATACACGCCCGCTGGGAGCGCAGCTCCTCCATGTTTTCCGTTAATTTACGCTCCATTTCTCTTCGGAGGTCCATGATTTCCTCCTTAATTTCTTTTTTCAGTTCCTCCTTAAGAGCCGCTAAATCCTGTTGTAGCTGTCGCTTGAATTCTCTCAACTCTTCACCCAAACTGGCGATGCCAGCGTTCATGTTGTCGAGTCTGGTGTCCTCCATTTTCTCTGCTGTGGACATCTCGTTTTTTTGGGCTTTGCGTACAGCGGTTTTTCCTGCGTTGTTGGAGAGGAATTCTTCAATTTTACCCTGTTTTTGTCCTTGTGCCCGGTTCCTTCGTGTTTTCATCCCTTAGTTTATTGATTCGTTTATGTCGAGTTGGCCATTTACCGATGATTTTTAATCCGGCTAGGGAGAGCTCTTTGTTTAAGTGTTATGTCTCTCCGCCATCTTCCCGGAAGTCCCAGCGCGTGCTTTTTTAACAGCATGGGTGGCGCGTTTTGGAGTCCCGTCGGACATTACGTCCGACAGGGGCCCACAATTTGTTTCCGAACTCTGGTCTGCGATGGCCCGCAGCCTGGGTGTTACAATTCACCGCACAACCGCGTACAACCCACAGGCCAATGGGTTATGCGAGCGTTTTCATAGATCACTGAAAGCACCACTCAGGGCTTCATTGACGGATGCAAATTGGGTAGACAGGCTGCCATGGGTTTTATTGGGGTTGCGCTCTGCGCCGAAAGAGGATCTGGAAGCTTCCCCGGCAGAGCTCGTTTTTGCGCAGCCACTACGGCTGCCCGGGGAATTTCTACCAGATAATCCCGCGCCGGGCAGCTCCCCGTCTCAGCTTTTGCAGCGTAGCGCAAACACAGGCACGCTGCCGGGCCCTGCCCACCACAGTTTTCCTCGTGTTTTCGTGCCTAAAACTTTGAAGAGCGCAGAGTTCGTGTTTGTCAGACACGACTCCCACCAACCTCCATTGCGCCCACCCTATGATGGACCGTTCAGAGTGCTGGAAACAGGGGATAAGCATTTTTTGCTAGACTTGAGGGGTAGGAGGGAAAAAATTGGCATAGACAGACTCAAACCCGCTTTCGTTGTGGCGGACAAGCAAGTGCTGTTGGCTAAGGCCCCTCGGCGTGGAAGACCCCCACGGAGAGCTCCCCAGGGAAACGATTCACCAGAGCAGCCACACGGACAGACCGAAGTGCCCCCCCCCCAATAACAGCCCACCCGCAGTCAGACACACTCCCAGCACCCCCCCACTGGCACAGCAGTGCCGCGGAGGCGGTAAACCCCAGTTACAGCAGATACGGGAGGAGACGGAAGCCCAAGCAGCATGTGGACTGATGTTCAATTGTTCTATCACAGCATGTGGACTGTTATTCTATTGTCCTATCTAAGATGCTGGGGGGGGGGGGTGATGTGTAGCGAGGTGTAGCACCTTGGGAGAGCCAGATTGTCTAGCATCTCAGACAGGAGACAGTGGATAAGCTTGGGAGAACAAAGAGCAGGGGATTCCTGGTGAGATAGCAGGAAGGAGTCAAGGATGAGGGGGTTGAATGCAGTGTGATGCAAATGTCATGTTGTGTGTGATGTAAATGCCATGAAACTTAAGAGAGGAGTTTCTGCTTGAGAGTCATTCTGTTCTGTGCTTGAAAGATGTGAGTGTGTAATAAATCGTCTGAAATGATTCTGCCTCTGATTTCACACACTCCATAGACACAGTTTTTTGTTCCTTGGGTGTGTTTTGCCATAGAAGTTGCAGCTGATCATCTCTCTGTGTTGTGGCTCTTTTTGAATTGCATGTATTTCCTCTATGGCCTGTCCTTGTAGCGTCTTGTTGTTCTCTTTTGATAGTTCTGTGGCTCTGTATAGCTGTAGGCCCTTTTCGAGAGTTAAATTCTCTTCTCTGAGCAGCCTCTCTCTCATTGCAGAGCTGTTTGTGCCACAAACAATGCAATCTCTTATTAAAAAGTCTTTAATGTCTCCAAAATTACAGATACTGGCCAAAGCTTTCAAGTCAGTGACATATTTGTCAATATTTTCATCCAGTCCTTGATTTCTCACAAAAAAATCTGTACCTCTCCACTGTCTCATTCAGCTTAAGATAACAGTGTCCATCAAACAGCGCCATCATGGAACTCATGGTTCTCCTCGCTGACGTACTGCCACGCTCCAGCGTGTTCAGCAATTCTCTCCCATTCTTTCTGATGAGATAGTAGAAAAGCTTTACTGTCGTAGTCTCCTCTGCCTCTGGCATGGTGAGGTCCGTGTAAAGCGAAAACTCCTCCTTCCAACTTTTCCATGTTTTCGCTAAGATGACAGAGTCCAAACACAGCACCGGCGGAGGTCTAAGCTGCTCTATCCTGGCATCTATCATTTCACTCACAGCATCTGTTGTGACTGTTTCCCGTCGTTAACTCCGGTTGGGTCAGTTAGCTTGCTAGCAGCTCTTCTTTGCATCAGCATCCTGCGGTCACAAAGGCTCCTAACTACCGCTAAGTACTGCAGCCAGTAGAACAGCGGTTACAAGGTAGGCACCAGGCAGAGGACACCCGTGGAAGAGACCATAAGATGGATGTCCTCCGGTATTTATAGGGTGGTGCAGTGGCGAAACAGGAAGTGCCTGCCACTACACCGCACTTCACAATAAAAGGTGCTGATTCACAACATCACACTCTAATCTACCTACCTATACAAATCTACCTATGGGTACAAATAAAGTAACCTGAACCTGAACCTGAACTCTGATCCTAGAACCGCCCCTGGAATGTAGCATTTGGTTCATTAAATATAATTAAAGAGTCCGTGACATAATTCAACCAAGACATCATTAGAAAGAAGAACTACTGTGTTTTTATTCTGTGTAGACAAAAAAATTCAATAAAATTTTGTTTCCATATACTACCATAAATTACATCGTGATGCAGACTATTGCGATGTTCGTTTGTTGAAATTGGGTCAAACGCCACTGCCATTTTGTGACGTAATGAGGTGAACCAAAGATGTAAATAAGCATGGCTGAGTACACTGAAGCAGAGGAAGTTGTGAGCGATTTAAATGAAGATTTGAGCGATTTGTCGATAGTTTTTGAGGAAGAAGCAGGATCGAGTGATGAAGATGAGCAAGTTGGTTTATTTATAAATTTATAATTTAGAGGTTCCGGTTTTCCTTGTTGTTAGTGGGTCATTAATTGGTGGGAGACAGGAAATGAGCACGGTGCGGATGCAGGAGTTTTACCCGGCATTGCCAAGTCCGCTTATTATAAGCGACGGTGGGCTTGTTTTTCAGTAAAATCGCTTGCAAATCTCATCAGTTGCCGATTGCAGGGTTTTGGACTTGTTTTTTAACATGTAGTTGCTTATTTGGGCTTGCTTATGTGACAGCTCTCCTAACTCCTCACAATAACCTAAGTCACGCCCCCTCTACTTCATGGAGCCATAAATCGAAAAAATCTCCATTGAAATGAATGGCAAGAGCAAAATTATCTTTTGATCCCGATCAAATTTTGCCACCGAGTTACACATATGATGTTTGCCAATTTAAAAGATAATTTTCCACGCAATTAAAGCTGTTGGCTGTCATATAATAACAGAGTAATAATTAGTTTTTGTTTAAATGACTAGTGGACAACAACTCCCATCGTCACACATCACTAAATTGTAATCGTGTCTAATTTTTAGATATGTGATTTCTGTGTTACAGAGGAACAGACCTGATGGTGAAGCAAGGAGGACAAGTACAGGAGAAGGTTTTACACTAGGCATGTTTGAAATAGCTCGTGTATGTCTTTTCTTTTAAAAAGAGTTTAAGTTTTTCAATTTTTTTGACTGTCAACTTTACTGTCAATTTGCTGTTGGTTATACAGAATGCTCATGTCTTTTCTTTTGATCAGAGTTTAATAAGTTAAGTTATTCAGAGTTTTTATGTTGACTGTGTTTACTATAAATTTGCTGTTGCTTATGCAGAATGCTTATGTATTTTTCTTTGATTAGAGTTTATAAAATTCAGTTATTCAATGCTGACTGTGTTTACAGTCAGTTCACTGCAAACAAAAATAAATCTATATATCTATACTGTTAACAAGCAGCCTCTTTTTCACAGTGTGGTAGGTTTCCTGTTGGGCTTTTTTGGGGCTTGTTTCCATAGAGCTGGTTGCTTGTTTCTCTCGCGAGATCTGGCAAAACTGGTTTTCCCGGCAAAAACTGCATGGACCCTGCACAGGTTTCATAGGTGTGTGTGGCTCTCCTCCCTCTAATGAGTTTTTAAGTTTAAACTTGGCCTTCTTTGCTGTAGTAAGTGCTTATTAATAATTGTATAACACTGCAGAAGGGTTTTCATTAAGTTTTAGTAACTTTTGATCAGGAAAATATTACTTTTATCGCTGTTTAATGTCATCTGTGTTCGCTCAGAGGCTATTTTTTTCTTTTGCATTAGACGGGAGAAGAATGTGCTGCTGCTGCTGTTGTGTGTGTATCCCACTGACTGATGCCTGTCTTTTATAGGTATGTTTAGTGTTAAAAATGTTGTAATGTGAGTTTTAAGTGAAGCTGCATTTAAGATAGTACTTTGAGTCACTTCATATATATTTTTTTAAGTTTTTATTTTTATATGTAACTGTCTAATTTGAGTGTGTCTTTTTATTTATTGATGCTTTTGAGTACAGTTGTGTTTATTTGATTTTTATTTATTTTATTTCAGTTTTACTGTGTTTTTGGTTTGACTTTTGGGATGTATTTTGTTGCTTATATGGCGCACATTTAGGGCGCATATATGGCATGCTTGTATGGTACACATTTTCTCTCACATGTATTTAGTAGGCATGACGGTGCATACTCTACAGACTTCAAACGTCCAAAAGGACCTGACCCGGCAGAGACCTCGGCAGGTGTGAAGTGGTTTCTGGAGAGACGGGAAGTCAAAGAGAATGTCCCAGCAGGAGCCCCCGAGGCGGAAGAGACAACAGAGACGCCAACGAGCCTCGGAGGCTATATGTTTACTGAAGGACTGTGGGTTCATATGTTTACTGAAGGACTGTGGGTTGAAGGTGTGATATTTGATGTGGGGGGGTTTGTGTCTCTGGGGGTATAAGAGCTGTGAGGAAAGATTGTCCTGTCTCTTTTGTTGAGATACTTGCTGTTAGAGGATGAGACTGCAAATAAACCTTTCCTGAGAAATAAACTCAGTCTCGTTTGTGAAGGCATCCTCTACACTATATAATTTTGTAACACAGCACATGTAAAAAAAAAACTACATGGATTCTGCACAGACGGGACGAGTGTGCTGCTGCTGTGTGTATCCCACTGATTGATGCCTGTCTTTTATAGAATAAAGTGCCAGCTGTGAATCCACTGTAGGAGTTATTTCCCTACACAACACAGACGCAAACAACTGTTTCAAGTCTGCTACGTAAACGTGGTGCCGTAACCCGGATCAAATGAATCAGCCACTGCCGATAGCTGGGGTTAAGATGTGAGCTCGTGCCTGGGATGTCAGCCTGACTCTGTCTGGGTCCTTTTCAAATATATATAAAGAAAAAAAAAATGCAGAAAAAAGTTATTTTGTCTGTACTGTTTGTATCCGGATAAATGGTGTATAACAGTGATTTTCACACGTTTTGCATTTAGTGTGATAAGCATATACTTTTTGAGTGTTGCCAATTAGTTTTCATTTACTGTTGTGTTAAATGTAGACCTTATGTTTGAGATGAGTAGTAGAGGTCAAGCCACATCCATTATGTTTACACCAGCTGTTGGGAGGGGTCAAGGTCTTTCTGGGGCACATGAGGTTAATGGAAATCATTCTTTCATAATGTCACATGATGATGAGTCATCAGAATCAAATTACATAACGCACAGTCTTGCACTTGGACCCCAGTCTTCCACTCCCGCATCCAGTAGTGAAGGCACCCAAAACGGGCTACATGAGCTTATCACTGAGCTGGGAAGCCAAACTGGGAAGACAATTGCAAACCACCTGTTGGCAAGTCAAGCCCCGCCTACCACAAATGAGGCACCCACATCCCAACCATGCAAAGTTGAAACCCCTGAAGCCACACTTGACCTCTCCAACATGAGCTTGGTTGTCATAACAGATATTAAAGACCCCCCTATGCATAGAGGTGATGGCACTGATAAATACTCTGTCCAAGAGTGGATAGATTTGATGGAAATATATTTATAGAAGAGAGGACTCTGGTGACCTGCAAAAAGAGACCCTGAGCCGTCTTCTTGGCAAAGCTAGAAGCATTGTTAGAGTGGGCTTGAAAAGTTACATGTCCTCTGGTGCAATCACCAACCCTGAGACCATTTATACAATATTAAGGTGTTACTTTAGTGAGAGCCCATGGTCTTGCCAGCCATTAGCTGACTTTTATGCTACCACCCAGTGGCCAAAGAAACATCAATAGACTATTGGATGAAGTTAAAGATTGCTGCTGAAACAGCTGACAGGCACTTGCAATGTCAAGGAACCAAGATGGAGAACATGGATGCAGAGGTGGCCATGATGTTCATCAGATATTGCCCAGACCCTAATCTTGCCTGTGTTTAAGTGCAAGCCCAGACGTTCAAGAAGCCATTGATGAGCATCAAAAAGAAAGCCCCTTGTCTCAGCTAGACCACAACCCCTTCTAGTGGCCACCGTAGCAACCGATGTCAGTCCCCCTGAGCTTGGATCGGATGTTGCTCATGTGAACACAGCAAAGTGTGCACCAAGTAATCCAGCTAAGACTTGTGAAACAGCTACGTTAAAATGAGGCGTTCTGGAACATCTGCTCAGTATGCTGGACAGGGTGCTAGTGCATAATAACCAGCCTGCGATCCCCGCAATAAGAGCATGGCCTGTAGCCCCAGCCAGTTTCCCCCTTTGCAGAGTTTGTGGCAATAATTCACACTCCACACGCACCCACTGCATGAGAGAAAGGAGATGCCTAGGCTGTTTAGAAGTGGGTCATCAGAGGAAAGAATGCCCTAGTGTCACTGAACCTGTCACCCAGTACAGTATCATGCAGGGAAACTAGTATACTCACACTTAGGAGGGGACTGTGTGAGTTATGAATGTGAAACCCTCAACCCCTGTGATGATGTGCAAACTGTATACAGAGAAAGTCTAAAGTGTCGCACAGTCAAGGATGCCCATCCTTTGACCCATCAATCCGACTGCCTGGCACCATTGGGTGGTAATGCAATTTTCATTGCCATGGACTTGACATCTGGGTTCTATAACATTGCCATGGCAGAAGAAGATAAGAAGCTGACAGTGTTTACAACACCTATATGAGTTTAACAGACTGCCGCAGGGTCTTTGCAACAGCCCAGCTAATTTCATGTGTCTCATGATGGGCATATTTGGTGACCAAAGCTTCTTAACCCTGCTTTGCAATTTGGATGACCTCCTTGTGTATGCACCCAATGAAGCTGAGGCTGTCAGGAGTTTAGAGATTGTTTTCGAACGACTGCGTTCACATGAGTTGAAACTTGCCCCCAAAAAGTGCCAACTGCTAAAGTAAAGAGTATGGCTGTGTTGTGAGACATGTATATGTTGGACACTGCATATGTGATTTAACCTCACGATGAAGGAGAGCCAGCCCCCTGCGGTGCGGAGCCACAGAGCCTGGACCCCCTGCAGAGGACAGGGGACAGAAGACTTCCTGACCACTGAGGCTCGAGAGGAGAGAAGGGGGAGTTATGTAAATAAAAGGCTAATGAATGTGAATAAAGAGACTTTGATATAGATGTGTGATTTCCCCCGCGAGGGAAATGGTTTGATGTGAGAATGTTTAAATGAGAGAACTTTGGTGTGTTCACTCTCTTTGTTCGCTGCTCAGGAATGAGAGCAGACAGTGGAATGGTTACTTGAAATAAACTGAAATTAAAGGCAATTTGGTTTCGTTATTCAAGTCTCCCCACATTGGTGACTGACGACGTTGAGAATGAACGAAGAAATTCTCAGGGTCCCGGACTCAGCGCTCAGAGCTGGCGAGCGCAGTGGCCGTTAAGCTGCCTGATTTCTGGCAGGATAACCCACGGTCGTGGTTTCTGCAAGCAGAGTCGCAGTTCGCGCTCGCAGGAGTAACGGTGGATGACACTAAGTTCCACCATGTCATCGCTAAACTGGACAACAGCACAGCTCGGTGCGTGCAGAGCTTAGTGGAGCAGCCACCCGCGACCGACAGGTACGGCAAGCTGAAATCCACCCTCATCAAGTTTTTCACCCCCTCGGCTGAAGTGAGGGCGAGGAGGATCCTGTCTTTGCTAGACCAAGGTGGACACAGGCCGAGCGCCCTGATGGAGGAGATGATACAGCTGAGAGGGTTGGACAACGATGATTTCATTTTTCAGTTCATCTTCCTCTCCAACCTCCCGGCGCATGCGAGAAGCACGCTGGCCGGCAAAAAGTGTCACACCCTGGAGGAGTTCCGGGAGCTGGCCCAGGAGGCAGATGGGATCCTGGACGCCTGCGGCGGGCAAGCAACCACAGCGGCGACCCGAGACAGCGGGGAGCCAGAGGCGGCAGAACCAGACTGGCCGACGACGGCGGCAACACGGCCGCGACGAGGTGGAGCCAATAGTCCGGCGGCAGAGGCGCGGACACGACACAGCGGAGGAGAAGATCTCTGCTTTTACCATCGGAGGTTCGCAGAGAAGGCACGTAGGTGTGTGCCGCCCTGCATCTTCAGGAGTTTGGGAAACGGCAAGACCGGGGGTCGCTAGCAGCTTCGACCCTCGGAGAACGCAACAAGCTGCTCTACATCACGGATGCGCGCTCCGGACGAGAGTTCCTCATCAACACCGGAGCACAAGTGAGCTTCATCACCCCAACATACGCGGACCGGGTGGCTGGACCCCACAGTAGCGGAGCTACAGCGGCAAATGGCTCGAACATCAACACCTACGGGAGAAGGACCTTGCCTTTGTGCTTACATGGCCGCACATATGAATGGACTTTTGTAATAGCGGCGGTGAGTTTCAACATGTTGGGCGCGGATTTTTTGTGTTCACACAATCTGTTAGTTGATCTTGCTAATAGACGGCTGGTAAATGCACTCTCTTTTTACTCTCTCCCCTGTTCAGCTCGAGTGTCCCCGCCACCAGTACAGACCCACGTCGCTACAGCAGGTGGTAAGTTTCACACACTCCTCACCCAATTTCCAGCGCTCACTGTGCCCACTTTTTCAGCGACGGTCGCGAAGCACGGGGTGAAACACTTTATCCCCACGTCTGGTCCTCCCGTGTTTGCAAAAGCTCGGCGCTTGGATGCAGTTAAGCTCGCCATTGCGTGCGAGGAGTTCGCCAGCCTGGAGAGGCTGGGCATCGTTCGTAGGTCGAAGAGCCCGTGGGCTTCGCCGCTGCACATGGTACCGAAAGCCGATGGCTCCTGGAGACCGTGCAGGGATTACCGCAGGCTAAACAACGCTACGGCGCACGATCGTTATCCCATCCCGCACATTCAGGATTTTTCGGTGCACCTGGCGGGGGCGCGCATTTTTTCAAAGATTGATCTAGTTCGCGGCTATCACCAAGTCCCGGTCCAACCGGAGGACATTTCTAAAACAGCGGTAATAACCCCGTTCGGACTTTTCGAATTTTTACGCATGCCGTTTGGTCTCAAAGGGGCAGCGCAAACATTTCAGCGGATGATGGATGCCGTGTTACGCGATCTCCCTTTCGTGTTTGTGTACCTCGACGACATTTTGGTCGCGAGTACTTCAGAGGACGAACACGAAACGCACCTCACAGCAGTTTTTAGGAGGCTGGGAGAGCACGGCTTAATAGTTAACCCAGCCAAGTGCCAGTTCGGCGTCGAGCGGATCGATTTTTTGGGTCACCGCGTCCCTCCGGAGGGAGCGGTTCCGTTACCAGAGAAAGTACGCGCGGTAGCGGATTTTCCCCGTCCACAAACGGTCAAATCACTACAGGAATTCTTGGGGATGGTGAATTTTTATAACCGATTCCTGCCCCACGCAGCTCAAATCATGCAACCGTTATATGCCGCGCTCAAAAAACAAAAACCGACCCAGGCGGTCGAATGGTCCCCGGAGCGGGAGCGCGCGTTCACAGAGGTTAAAAAAGCCTTGGCTGACGCTGCGCTCCTGGCCCACTCAGACCCTGCAGCACGTATCGCGCTGACGACAGACGCTTCAGATTTAGCCATAGGGGCCGTTATTGAGCAACAGGTAGCCGGAGTTTGGCAGCCTTTGGCTTTCTTTAGCAAATCTTTAAGCGCGGCTGAACGAAAATACAGCGCGTTTGACAGAGAACTGTTGGTGCTGCATTTGGCTATTCGTCATTTCCAGTTCTGGCTGGAAGGACGGTGCTTCACCGCTTATGTGGACCACAAGCCGCTCACATATGTCATGGCCAAAATTTCAGATCCGTGGTCCGGCAGGCAGCAGAGGCAGCTGGCTGCAATCTCGGAATTTACCACTGACATTAGGCACGTCGCGGGCAAATTCAATGTAGTAGCGGATTGTCTCTCACGCGCGTTCACGACCCCAACACGCGCAGAGGCAGAACGGGCCACCGTGACCGCGCCGCAGGAGAGCGGCACGGTGGCGCGCGCAGCCCCGGTGCACGTGGGTATAGATTACGCAGCCATGGCAGCGGACCAGGGGGCGGACGCAGACGTGCGCGCGCTCCAGTCTGGACCAACAGGGTTGAGGCTGGAGAGCAAGTGTTTACAAACCGGTATGCCCCCCCTGATCTGCGACATGTCGACGGGGCGCCCGCGTCCGGTGGTTCCAGCCACGTGGCGCCGCCGTGTTTTTGACTCGGTCCACTCACTGGCGCACCCGGGGGTGCGCGCGTCAGTGAAACTAGTGGTGGAAAAGTTTGTTTGGCCGTGCCTGCGCAAGCATGTGAAGGAATGGGCAAAAACCTGCATTTCCTGTCAACGGGCCAAAATTCACAGGCACACAAGAGCCCCGTTAGAACCGTTCCGCATTCCGGCCAGAAGGTTCGACCATGTGCACGTCGACCTTGTGGGCCCCCTACCGGCATCACAGGGGTTCACGTATCTTTTGACAATGGTGGACCGCACCACACGTTGGCCGGAAGTGGTCCCACTTGCGACGACCACGGCCGCGGAGGTGGCTCGCGTTTTTTTAATGGCTTGGGTGGCGCGCTTCGGGGTTCCGTCGGACATTACGTCCGATAGAGGACCGCAATTCATCTCTGAGCTGTGGTCAGCGATGGCCAGCGGCTTAGGAGCCAAAATTCACTGCACTACGGCTTACCACCCTCAGGCCAATGGTTTATGCGAGCGTTTTCATAGGTCTTTGAAGGCAGCACTCAGAGCGTCGCTCACGGATGCAGATTGGGTAAATAAACTTCCATGGGTTTTATTAGGGTTGCGTTCTGCGCCTAAAGAGGACTTAGACGCCTCCCCAGCGGAGCTGGTATTCGCACAAACTCTGAGGCTGCCGGGCGAGTTTTTACCAGAGCACCCAGAGCCCCCACCTCTCTCTGCTCTGGGACCGTTAGTCGGCACGGGAGCAGACACGCTCCCGGGTCCGGTTCATCACGCTTTTCCACGAGTTTTCGTCCCCAAGGCTTTGAAAAATGCCGATTTCGTTTTTGTCAGGCGCGAAGCCCTTAAAGCAACGCTCAAACCACCTTACGAAGGGCCATTTCGAGTGCTGGAGGCAGGTGATAAGCAATTTGTGCTAGATTTTGGAGACAGAAAAGAGACAGTCAGTATTGACAGACTAAAACCTGCTTTTGTCATGAAGGACGTGTCTGTACCGGTCGCAGTGGCGCCTCGACGAGGCAGGCCCCCGCAGAGGGCAATTAATCACTCTCTTCCTCAGTCAACAGAACCGAAGCAGAAAAGCACCGCAGGCAAGGCGGGGCCAACTCACAGCAGATTCGGCAGACGGCTGAAGCCCAAGCGGCGCACAGACTGAATGTTGGTGTTGATTATTCAGTAGTGAGTAAGGTGCTATTAAATTTTAGGAATTAGTCTGTTCTTCATCGTTTGGGGGGGGGGTTATATGGCTGTGTTGTGAGACATGTATATGTTGGACACTGCATATGTGATTTAACCTCACGATGAAGGAGAGCCAGCCCCCTGCGGTGCGGAGCCACAGAGCCTGGACCCCCTGTGGAGGACAGGGGACAGAAGACTTCCTGACCACTGAGGCTCGAGAGGAGAGAAGGGGGAGTTATGTAAATAAAAGGCTAATGAATGTGAATAAAGAGACTTTGATATAGATGTGTGATTTCCCCCGCGAGGGAAATGGTTTGATGTGAGAATGTTTAAATGAGAGAACTTTGGTGTGTTCATCCTCTTTGTTCGCTGCTCAGGAATGAGAGCAGACAGTGGAATGGTTACTTGAAATAAACTGAAATTAAAGGCAATTCGGTTTCGTTATTCAAGTCTCCCCACAAAGAGTAAGATTTTTGGGCCATGTTGTGGATGAAAATGGAATCTCTACTGACCCTGACAAAATTAGAGCAATCACCACTGTGACAGAGGCTGATCTAATGATGGAGGATGGGTTTACACCATCTCAGAAAAAGATAAAAACATTTTTCGGCATGGTGATGTACTATCAACAGTTCATACTTGACTGCTCTAAAGTTGCCAAGCCCCTCTTTACATTGACTGCTGCCCCTAAAGGGAGAAAAATAAATGCTTGAGGTTCTGCTTCTTTCAGGAGGCTCAGCCCAGATGACTGGAAGAAAGAACATGTTGATTCATTTGAACAGCTTAAGACTGCACTTCTTGAGTCTGTTGTGCTTGCCAGCCCTGACTTTAATAAACCGTTCTGTTGTGTATGGAAATGAGTGAGATGCGAGTCGTCTTATGCAGAACATCCAACTCCCCTTTATTATAGGCCACAGTCAAAATATGCAGCAGCCGCAGCCCACCTGGCTACGGCAAGCCCCAAGGGCCAAACCCACATACTACACCCTTCCCCCTTCCCCTGTTTAGAAAAGTCCAAAACCACACATATCATTGAAACCCTCCCCAAATTTCGGACCCGAATCATGCACTAAGATAATGAAAACAATGCACTAAACGGCCTAACATATTCACACAAAATAATTAAAATAGGGCTGACGGGTGGACTACCGTGCAGCCTGCATGGCAGGGTGGATTATTTTGCCACCCCAAACTAAAGAAAAGTCCATTGTTAAACTAAAATTGTACGCCATGCTCCTAAACTAAAGAAAATGCACAAATTAATCCCAAATCACATAACATGCACAGAAAACACACAAAACTATGAACAAAGTGCTACTGCACAGTCATTTGTGTGGAAAAACAAAACAAAACTGGATCTTGCATGGGGGGCCCAGGGCAGCCCCTCAGCAGGCGCACCCCTGGAGACCGCAGACCCCTGAAGTGATGGCCGATCTTCTGGATGGTGGGGCCCGGATCCCACACCGCCATCACCAACTCCTGTCCAGCCTCGCCACCTGGAGCATCTTCCCAGACACGTCGAAACTGATTGGCGTGCCTCGACGAGCTGTCAGACCATCCGAAGCACACTGCGCCCAGCTTAGCCACTATGTGCAGACACCCTTGATGTTTTGCAGGCTGTCGCCTGGCCCATCTTCGCCATGGACGTTCCTCACCTCGAGTCAAAACCCAATCCAGGACCCTCAATGGGGCCCAGCTCGGCTTGAAACGTTGTCGAGCATGCTGATGCCCCGTGCTTCTTGGTCCTGCCCTGACCTCTTCTAAGGCTGTTGTAGCAGTCACCATCATAGCTGCAGATCCTCCATCCCTCTGCGGCCAGGTACCAGGGGCATCTGGGGCTAGCACATCGGTGCCGCTCATCAGCGCAGGTGCTTTGCCATCGCACTCAGTGGCTCCTTCCGCCATTTCCCGAGCACCAGGACTGAGACCTACCTGCGTCAAACCTGGGCAAAACTGGTCCTGCTTGACCGCCGTGGCACCCGTTAGCTCTTCATACTGTTCGCTTCCAGTGTCTGTCTCCAACTGCGGCTCGTCTCAGGTACAAGAGCGGTCTGGTACCTCTGTCATCCAAAGTAATCCGCTGTGCTGTCTCTATGTCCGGCTGTTGCTGCTGCTTTTCGGGGCTCTCAGCATGCTTGCACTCCCCCTCCTGCTGCTCCAGCTCTGGCTGCGGGGAAAACTGAGCTGAGTTCATTCACTTCTCACCCTCCGTGCTGTGGTCATTCTTAGTGCTGTGCTCTTCAGCTGGCTTGTCATTCCCAATGGACACGGGCTCCCTCTCTTGTGGCTCTGATTCCACCGTGTTATCTAGCTCGTAGTCTGTAGCTTCTAGCTTCTGTGTTTGGCACACACCTAGCTTCGTGGCTAATTTCTCCGTTGCTACTAGCTGGTCTGTTAGCTTTCCCGAGCTAGCTAGCTTAGTGTCTTTTGGTGTCAACAGCCTTTCAACCCACAGCTTCGTGCTCCGTATGTGTTTGGCAAAGTAGTGTTTGGCAGCACGGTGGTGCAGTGGTTAGCACTGTTGCCTTACAGCTAGAAGGTTCCTGGTTCGAATCCCCAGGCTGGCAGGGGTTGGAACCTTTCTGTGTGGAGTTTGCATGTTCTCCCTGTGCTGCGTGGGTTTACTCCGGGGGCTCCGGTTTCCTCCCACAATCCAAAGACATGCATGTTAGGTTAATTGGTTGTTCTAAATTGCCCCTAGATATCTGTTTCCTATAGGCCCTTAGAATAGAGGGTTAGTATTAGTGAAAGCGCTTTGAGTGGTCTTTGTGACTAGAAAAGCGCTATATAAGTGCAGGTTAGTTAGTTAGTAGTCAGCAAGCAGCCCGACAGCATCTGCATAAGACTGTCTCCCCTAATGTGTGGAAAATTTTCTGACCTTCTACGCTCAGATTGTGAACCAGAAGCGCTTGCTTCTGCACTCCGTTGATTTTACCCAGGCCCAACACTGCAATGTACCCCTCAAACACGGCCAACCAGCGAGGCCACACTATTGCTGGTTCTCCTGGATACTGCAGAAACAGCCGTAGAGGTGCCTCGCACGCCTCCATGAGTTAATTCTCAGTCGCCAATGTCATGTATGGAAATAAGTGAGACGCGAGTCGTCTTATGGCGAACATCCAACTCCCCTTTATTACAGACCACAGTCAATATATACAGCAGCCGCAGCCTGCCTGACGTCATCCCCCCAGATGACTACGGCAAGCCCCAAGGGCCAAACCCACATACTACATGTTCATCTTGTCAACAGATGTATCACAGGATGGGTTAGATGCTGTATTGTCTCAGGTCCGAGAGGGTAACAATAGAGCACGCCCAATTGCTTTTGCAAGTAAAGCTCTCACCCGTGCTCAGAAAAATTATCCTGCCCATCGTCTTGAGTTTTTGGCGCTTAAATGGTCTGTCTGTAACAAATTTAGCCATTGGTTAAAGGGACCTAATTTTACAGTTTGGACAGACAGTAACCCATTAACATATATTCTCACAAAGTCCAAACTTGACGTATGTGAGCAAAAGTGGGTGTCAAAATTGTCCGCCTACAATTTCAGCATCAAGTACAGTACATCCCTGGCAACAAAGATGTTGTAGCTGATGCTCTGCGTAGACAGCCCTTTGTCCATGATCGGGTTAGTCAAAGGCTCATGATAGAACCCTATACAGCTTTGCTAGAGGAGTCACAGCAAGTCGAAGAGAGCTCTGTTCAAGAAGCATACAGACTGAGCACCAACCAGCAGACTATTGAGTGTTCACCCCCTTCAGAAAATCTAACATGTTGTTGTCTGAGTAATGATGAAGTATCTGCAGTTTTGGCAGGGCATTGTGAATGGGATCAGGGGTCAAAACAAAGAGGCATCTCCTGGCTAGCCCAAAATCTGGACCAACTCCTGCCACCAGGTCAACATGCCTGTGTTTTCCCTTGAGGAGCTCCAAGATGAACAGAGGAAAGATCCCACACTAGCTAGAGTTATCCCTTTTATTGAATGTAGCAGATGTATATCACATAGAGAGTGAGTCAATCAGTCCTTCAAAGTGCAAAAAACACTGAATCAGTGGGACAAATTAAGAATGCTGGATGGTATTCTGTACAGGGTGAGCAAGGACTCACGAAATAGGAAAAGGTAAAATCAGTATGTCACTCCTTCTGCCCTGATCAGTCATGTCCTGTCACGTGTCCATGACAATGCTGGCCATCAGGGCCAAAGCAGAACTCTGTACCTAGTGAAACAGAGGTTTAACTGGGTGAGCATGGAGCATGATGCCCGTGACTATGTCAGGTGTTGCAAACGTGTCACCAGTAAGACCCTTGAGCCTGAAGGAAGAGCTCCATTAGAAAATATCAAAATAACCAGCC
Organism: Pholidichthys leucotaenia; assembly: GCA_020510985.1. Taxonomy (NCBI): domain Eukaryota; kingdom Metazoa; phylum Chordata; class Actinopteri; order Cichliformes; family Pholidichthyidae; genus Pholidichthys; species Pholidichthys leucotaenia. The sequence continues at coordinate 71,279,215 of CM035838.1, forward strand.
CCCTTGAGCTTGTATGTATAGATTTTTTGGTCTGCAGAAGACTCAAAAGGGAAGAGCACTGATGTTCTAGTAGTGACAGACCACTTCACTAAAATGGCTCATGCTTTTAAGTGCTCAGACCAAACAGCTAAACAAGTTTCACGTCAGTTGTGGGCCAGATACGTACTTCTGTGGTCTATGGTTTCCCCCAAAGAATTCATTCAGACCAAGGTGCCAATTTCGAGAGCAAGCTCATTCAAGAATTGTTGCAGGTGCCTGGTGTGCAAAAATCAAATGGCGTTCACTTATATAGTGTTTTTTCTCATCTCTAGATGACCAAAGTACTTTACAGATCCTGCTATCCACCCATTCACACACTGATGGTGGTGGAGCTACCATGCACCGATGCTGGCCCGACCCACCAGGAGCAACTGGGGGTTCAGTGTCTTGCTCAAGGACACTTTGACATGCAGACTGCAGACAGAGCAGGATTCGAACCCCTGACCCTCCGATCAGTAGTCGGCCACACTACACCTGCGCCACAGCCGCCCCAAATCAAGGATGATGCCCTATCATCCTATAGGCAATGGTTACACTGAAAGATTCAATAGAACATTGGGGAATATGATCAGAGCTCTGCCACCCAGAGAAAAACAGTGGCCACAGATGCTGCAGACACTAACTTTTGCCTACAACTGTACTGCTCACGAGTCTACTGGTTATGCTACCTTTTACTTGGTGTGTGGGTGTATCCCCAGACTGCCAGTGGATGTCATGTTTCACAACATCGAAAGAGACAATGATGTAATAGACTATCACACCTTTGTTAAAAGAATGAGAGATGACCTCATGGAGGCTCTTGTGCTGGCACAAACCATACTGAGTCCAGTCAACGGCATCAGGCAGACCTGTATAACAAAAGACAAAAAGGTGGTGACATTGAAGAGGGAGATTGAGTCCTCTTAGCTAACAGGGGTGAGCGTGGTTGCAGAAAGTTGACTGATAGATGGGAGTCCATTCTCTACACTGTGGTCTCCAAGAACCTCAACTGATGTACATACCACATCAGAAACACCAGCAATGGACAGGAAAAGGTTGTCCACAGAAATCTGCTTTTGCAAGCCAATTTCCTGCCCATTGAAGTGAATGGTGATGCTGAACTGTCTTTTGTCAGTGACACTGAGACTGAACGAGGGGAGAATGAGACTGAAGGGAATGTCTTGACCATCGAATCCAACTGTGACTGTATAGAGGGTACAGCTTCCTGGGTGGCTGAAATGACCAGTGATGAGCCAGGTGCTATAGAACACCAAACAAGTAACAGTTTTGGAGACAGTGTCAGTGTTGAGTCAGATTCTGAGGAGTCTCAAGGGAGTGACAGTAATATTGAAGGTGAAGTGCCTGCCCACACTAAGGACGAGGTCAATGATGGAAGTGAGCTACCTGAGAAAGCAGCAGAGCAGACCTAACCCTAGGCTCAGTCGACCAGTGAAAACACCTCTGGAGCACCTGTAGTTCATGAGATTGCCCCCAAAGTAATGCAGTATGTCAGATTAGAATGAGAGTTGGACGGGTAGTGAAACCAGTGAACACACCGATTCAGAGCATGACACAAAAGAACACGCACACAAGCAGTGTGATTGGTGGGTTTGCTAGTAGTTTATTCTTGTAAGGAGCATTGAGTTTCCAAACCAGTTACATTGTCTTTATGTTACACAGATGCATTTATCCTACTACAGGTTGAGATATGTATACTCAGATTAAAAGCTTACTCAGATTAAAAATCTAAGTAAGCTGGACTAGCCTGCCACAATTTCGATATCCAGCTTATTTTTTCCCATTAAAATCTGATGTGTTTTCAAAGTGTTCCCTTTATTTTTTTGAGCAGTATATTTTGAATGGATTCACATTCAGGGTAAAATAACTGTCATGATATTTGTTAGAGGGAGTGTATAAGGCACTTCTTTCGCAAGATGTCATAACGTTCCCTCCTTTGGAGCACAGAATAAAGGGTCCAAACACCAAATTGTGGATATTTATTATGAAAAACACAAAATAGACCCTGCTCGTGGGCAGAAATAAAAGGCAAACAACAACTAGATAACACGGAATAACAAACGGTAATAATAAATCCAGAGAGCATGGTGAAATACACGTAATGATAAGGACGCTGCAGGGATTAATGCTCGTGGCCAGCATATATAGGCGAACAGTGACTGGAAAAATGAGGGACAGCTGTGACAAATTACACTGTGAGAGGATGAGGCTAACACGGGACATGCTACGCTATCTGGAAGTAAACAAAAGGTGCTGTCAAAATAAGAGTCCATACAGAAATGATAATAATGAATGGCACAAAAGAGACTAATAATAATAATAATAATAATAATAATAATAAAGAGGCCAAACAAGGAATATAAGGCGTGTACAGGGTTAACCCCTGTCCAGATCATTACACAAGTGAACATTTGGGAGTCTGGCCAACTTTCCTTTGTTAACGTTCTCTATGAGGTGGGAGACAAACATGTTGCACATGTAAATGTGTAAATAAATTTATTCTTACCCTCTGTGCTCAGTCGCTGTCAAAATACTGTCAAAATAAGAGTCCATACAGAAATAATAATAATGAATGGCACAAAAGAGACTAAGAATAATAATAAAGAGACAAAATAAGGAATATAAGGCTTGGACAGAGTCTAACCCTGTCCAGATTGTTACAGTGCTTCCCCCCCCAAGGGGCAGACCCAGACAATCCCAGCGTAACACCATCCAGAAAAGAAAAATCCCAAACCCCTTACAGGGTAGGTGGTAGGGGCACATGGACAGAAGGGCCAAAACAAACTGTAACCCCCCCCACAACAAAGTCCAAAGCAAACATAATTCATGGGTCAAATAAAGTCCAAGGCCCCTAGACCCAAAACAAAAGTGGGTCGGGTAGCCTACCCAAGTCCATGGACCGCCAGATTGGAACAAACAACAGGTTGGGGGGGGGGGGTCTTCCCGAGTCCAAGGCCCACTGGACGGGTGAACACGGTGCGTCAGGGGGCCTACCAAAGTCTAAAGGCCACCAGATGGGTGAACACGATGCAGCGAGCGCGCCAGGATCAGGTACCAGTTGCAAAAATGTCAGTAACACAGGAGATAATGACACAGGGGCCTCTTGTACAGAGAATAACACAGGAGCAATACACTGAGGAGATAATGACATGAAAACCCCACCCTCAAAAACTTCAACCCCTGGGGAAGGCAACAGAGAACTCTTGCACTCAGGAGATGATGATAACATTGGACCCTCACGCTGAGGAGGCGTCAATATGGGGCTTTCAACCTCGGGAGATAACATGGAGCCCCCAACCTCAGGAGGTGTCAACATGGAATTCTCAACCTCAGAAGGTAACGATAACACAGATAGATTAAGCTCAGGAGATGACCCCAAAAACCCTGTAAACTCAGGGGGGTGCCAACCAAAAATCTCTAGGCCCTGAGAAGATAACATAAAAATCTTAACCCTAGGAGGAGACACCAGGGAGCCCTTACCTTCAGGAAGTGAAAATATAGCCCCCTTACACTCAGGAAATGACAACATGGAACATCCAAACTCAGGGGTGACAACAAAAGCCCTTCAAATTCAGAAAGAGAAAACATAACACCTTTAAGCTTAGACGATAACGTTGGAGCCCTTTGCCCCAAAGAAAACAGCATTGGTGTTTCAAAGTCAGAAGGTAACATTGGGGCCCTTTGCCTTGGAGACCACAAAGGAGCCCTTTGCCCCGAGGACAACCACATGGGAATTTTAAACCAAATAAGAGCTTCTGACTCAGGCAGCAACATAGAGACATTATGTGCTGGAAATAGTACAGAAAGTCTAAGCTTAGAGGCTAACACAGGAAACCTTAATTTAGACACAGAAAACAGAGGCGTTTCTAACTCAAGGGCCTCAGATGCCAAGATATCTGACTCAGGGGACATAGAAGCAGAAATTTCCGGCACAGGGGGCACAGGAGCAGAAACTTCTGGCACAGGGGGCACAGGTGCTGAAATCTCTGGTACCGGGGACACAAATGTTGAAATTTTTGGTTCATGACACCCAGATGCAGAAATTTCAGGTTCATGACACACAGATACAGAAATTTCTGGTTCAAAACACACGACTGCAGAAATTTCCGGTGCAGGACATACAACTGCAGAAATTTCTAATTTTGGAGACACAGATATGGGATTTTTTAGCTCAGGGGACACCGGTGCAGAAATTTCTGGCACACGAGACACAGGTGCAGAAATTTCTGGCACATGAGACACAGGTGCAGAAAGCTCTGGTTCAGAACTCACAAATGAAGAATTTTCTGGTGCAAAACACACCAATGCAGATATTTCTGATTCATGTGACACAAATGCAGAATTTTCTGGTTTAGGAAACATAGATGCAGAAATTTCTAGCACAGGACACACAGATGTAGAAATTTCTGCCACAGAACACACAGATGCAGAAATTTCTGGTTCAAAACTCACAAATGTAGAATTTTCTGGCTCAGGAAACACAGATGCAGAAATTTCTGGCACAGAAGATAAGATAAGATAAGATAAGATAAGCCTTTATTAGTCCCACAATGGGGAAATTCCAGGATTGCAACAGCACAGGGATAGCAACACTCAGAGCAATAATTAAGAAGATACGAAAAATATAAATAAGAGCAGTGGAAATACATACGTACACATAAATATATAAATATATATACAAAGGGCGGAGCATTGTAGCAAGATGGAATAAACAGCATAACCGTCTACTTAGTTATCCTACATAGTATGAATATGTACCCATACATATTGTCACCCTCCTAAGCGACTGATATTGTCCTAGTTGTATACTGGAGGGGACCATTTGTGTAAGTCTGTTGCATCTTTTGCATTCAATACTATTAGGTCGTCACGTTTTTTTGCTATCTCTGCGAGCAGCCCTGCTGCTTAGGTTATACAGTCTGACAGCTGTAGGTAGGAAGGACCTGCGAAACCTCTCGGTTGCGCACCTAGGATAATGTAGTCTACTGCTAAATGAGCTCCTTAGTGCGTTCAATATGTCCTGCATAGGGTGGGACTCGGACTCCAGCAGAGATGACACTTTAGCCACCATCCTTCTCTCTCCTATCTCCTCCACTGGGTCAAGGTGTTGCCCCAGGACAGATCTAGCTTTCTTGATCAGTTTGTTCAGTCTCTTCCTATCGGCTGCTGTAATGCCGTTGCCCCAGCAGACGACTCCAAAAATGATGGCTGATGCCACCACTGTGTTGTAGAATGTCTTCAGCAGTGCCCCTTGTACACCAAAAGACCTGAGCCTCCTCAGTAGGAACAGCCTGCGCTGTCCCTTCTTGTAGAGTGCGTCGGTATTGTGTGACCAGTCCAGTTGATTGTTCAGATGAACACCAAGGTACTTGTAGGATGTCACCATCTCAATGTCTGTTCCCTGTATGTTTACTGGTGCTGTGAGGGGTTGTCCTTGCCTGCGGAAGTCCACCACCAGCTCCTTAGTTTTCCTCGCGTTGATCTGGAAGCAGTTCCGATGGCACCAGTCCACGAAGTCCTGGATAAGTCCTCTGTACTCAGCTTCATCTCCATTGGAGATGAGGCCGATGATCGCAGAGTCGTCAGAGAACTTCTGTAGATGGCAGTGTGTTGTGTGAGAAGTCCACAGTATAAAGGGTGAACAGGAAGGGAGCCAAAACTGTTCCCTGGGGGGCCCCCTTGCTACCAATGATCGTGTCAGACACACAATCTCGGGTTCTCACAAACTGTGGCCAGTTAGTGAGGTAGTCCAGGATCCATGATGACAGGTGCTGGTCCACCCCTGAGCACAGCAGCTTGTCCTTCAGGATCATTGGTTGGATGGTGTTGAAAGCACTGGAGAAGTCAAAGAACATGATCCTCACCGCATTCACCTGGCAAAGAAACCAGTTGTGTCCTGTTTGAAGGACTATCGTCCTGTTGCACTGGCACCAATTGTGATGAAGTGTTTTGAATGGCTTGTCAAACCACACATTACAGCCTGCCTCCCTGCATCACACGACCCGCTCCAGTTTGCATATCGTTCAAACCGCTCCACGGAGGAAGCTATAGTCACCACCCTACACTCTGTCATCACCCACCTGGACCAGAAAGACACCTACGCCAGACTCCTGTACATTGATTTCAGTTCAGCATTCAACACCATTATTCCCCAGAGACTGATGGAGAAATTACTCCTTCTCGGTCTGAACACCGCCACATGTCTCTGGATCCTGGATTTCCTGACTGAGAGACCTCAGTCTGTCCAGGTTGGAAACAACATCTCCAACTCTGTCACGCTGAGCACCGGATCCCGTCAAGGCTGTGTACTCAGTCCACTGTTGTTTACACTTCTAACACATGACTGTGTGTCCAGACACGAGGGGAACCAGATCATTAAGTTTGCAGACGACACCACGGTGGTGGGACTTATTCAGAGGGATGAGGAATCAATGTACAGGGAAGAAGTGAGAGACCTGGAGGGCTGGTGCAGGGAGAACAATCTGGTGCTCAACGTGGACAAAACGAAGGAGATGATTATCGACTTCCGGCGGTCACAGCCTGAGCACGTCCCCCTCAGCATCGGCGGCCGTTTAGTGGAGAGAGTAGAGAACATCAAGTTCCTCGGAGTGCAGATCTCGCAGGACCTGACCTGGAGCAAGAATTTCTTGGGGATCAGGAAGCAGGCTCAGCAGAGACTGCACTTCTTGAGAAAACTCAAACAGGCTTCTCTCCCCATCTGCATCCTCAGGACCTTCTACAGAGGTGTGGTGGAGAGTGTTCTGACGTACTGCATTGCTACATGGTACTCCAGCTGCAGTATGTCAGACAAAAAAGCCCTGCAGAGGATAGTCAAGGGGGCTGAGAGGGTAATTGGAGTCTCCCTCCCCTCTGTCCAAGAACTTTTTCAGAACCGTTGTAGGAGAAGGGCACTGAACATTGTCAAGGACCGTTCTCACCCTCTGCATAAACACTTTGAACTTCTTCCATCTGGTAAACGATTCCGAAGCATCAGAGGCAGAACCACCAGACTGATCAACAGCTTCCTTCCACAAGCTGTCAGGATGCTGAACAGTTGACCCGGAATCTCTCATACACACTACTGCACCTACGGACATTTTGTATATTATTTGTATATTATAGTTAGTTGTTTGTTGTTTTTTTTTCTCCAGGTATGTCTCAGGGATGTGTGAATGGATGGGGGGGTGGGGGTGGGGGGTGGAGCTATGTGGGAGTGTGTCTTAAATCATGCTGCTTCTATTTATATGGATGCCGAGAGAAACGCAATTTCATCTTGCCTGCACTACAGTTGTATGTACAGCAATATGACAATAAAGTTTGATTTGATTTGATTTGATTTGATTCCCGGGCTTCTCCAGGTGGGACAGAGAACGGTGAAGGAGGAAGATCACTGCATCCTCCACCCCAATGCCATGCTGGTAGGCAAACTGGAGTGGATCCATCGCTGGTCCCAGCAGGGGGCGGAGGTGAGCAAGGAGCAGTCTCTCCAGGGTCTTCATCATGTGAGACGTCAGGGCCACTGGTCTGTAGCTGTTCAGATCTTTGGGGTGGGAAGTCTTTGGTACAGGTACCACACAAGATGTTTTCCACAACTGTGGTACCCTCCCCAGCTTCAGGCTCAGGTTGAAGATGTGCTCCATAATCCCACACAGCTGGTCTGCACAGGACTTGAGGAGCTTCACACTGATGCTGTCCGGTTCCGAGGCCTTCCTCGCCTTGATCTTCCTCAGCTCCGTCCTCGCCTGGGTCTTAGTGCGGGTCAGGTTGGGGGGCTGTGTGCTAGGAGTGGGGGGATGTTGGTGGAGTGGGATGTGGACAGCAGGTCTCGATGACTTTAGAGCAGGGGTCACCAACGCGGTGCCCGCGGGCACCATGTCGCCCGCAGGGACCACATGAGTCGCCCACAGGCCTGTTCTAAAAATAGCACAACTCGCAAGTGAGCTGCGTCTAAGATGTAATTTTTTCTGCTGCTATTTTTTAAAATCACACTTGCATTTATATAGATTTTAAAATGACAATGTCTTAAAAATAAAAAAATGAAAATATGTTTATTATACGTAAAGTTAAGGTGAATCTGACCTAGTTCAAAGGTCAGTATTGTGCGCATGACAAAACCTTCGCTCTTGTGGAGCGTAAGCTAGCGGTCAGTGAATGTGGTGGGCGGAGTGCAGTTTCCTAGCCCCAAAACATGGCAAAAAAAAGACAAAAAATTTATCATTTTCAAAGTGAGCGGGAGGAAGAGTTCTTTTTTACTACCGTGAAAGGAAGCTGCGTGTGTTTCATTTGCGGGGCGACGGCGAAGCGGCACTATGTGGAGCGACACTTTACTACCCACTCTTTTTTTTTTTTTTTGGACTTATCTTGTACCCGTAGGTGGATTTGTTCTGCAGTCCGGTGACAAGCCACCAGCCGCTGCGTGCCCAAGCGCCCCTTAACTCCCTAACCTGCATGATTTTGCATGAAAAACCACAACATGCACCACCAGAACATGCAAACTCCACACAGATCACTGTTGGCCGGGGGCAGGGATCGAACCCACGATCCCCACGATCCCCCGGCCGAGGGTAAACTGCTGCCGCGGTGCTAACTGCTGCCGCGGTGCTAACCACTGCGCCACTGTGCATATAAGCACTCTCAGTGCTGTTTAGCTTCTTCTCATGAAAGGACAGCGCTGGTTATTACTCAAGCATGATTCTTGGCAAGAACTGTATGGATATAATTCCAGTGAAGAAGAACACACAAAAGTGTTTATTAAATGTAACAGATTTTGAGCAGAATTGCAGCAGATTTGTTCAGTTAAAAATGTGATGATTTATTTAATATGAAAGTTGATTTTTCTTAAATGTTGCATAACTTTTTCAAACATGGTTCAACATAGTTCGTGAATTAAAAGGGTTTAGTTTTTTATGGTTAAAAGGGACTGGTGAAAACTGGACATTTTTTTAATGAAATGTAGAAGTGATCATCTGAACAATTGCTGAGATTAATAAAAATAAAGTGTTGAATATTGATCTTGTCTGTTACCCACTCTAAATTATTGATAATTATTTATATATATATATATATATATATATACACAATTTGTTATTTTAGAGGAGTGTGTCAAGCTGGTGCCCTTCACCTGACTCGATACCCATGAAGTAGCTCTTGGTTTCAAAAAGGTTGGTGACCCCTGCTTTAGAGGCAGCAGTGGTTGTTGTGCAGTCGGGGGAGAGGGCGATTGGTCAAACCTATTAAAAAACAGGTTCAGATTGTTTGCCCACTCCCTGCCCCCCATCGCCTGGGGGGAGGTATTCTGGAGCCCAGAGATGGTTTTAAGGTTTCTTCAGACCCCGCCGATGTCGCTCTGTTGCAGCTTGTCCTCCATCTTCTTCCTGAAGCTGTCCTTGCCTTCTCTGATCTTCCTCCTCAGCTCCCTCTGTACGGACTTCAGCATCTCCCTGTTCCCCAACCTGAAGATCCTCTTCTTCTCTCTCAGAAGTGTTTTTATCTCAGGGTTAATCCAGGGTTTATTGTTCGAGCAACACCGTATGGTCTTGGTGGGTACGGTGTTGTCCACACAGAAGCCGATGTAGTCTGTGATGGTGTGAGTGAGGCCATCGATGTCCTCACCATGTGGATCGCAGAGCTGCTCACAGGCAGTAATTTCAAAACAGTCCTTTAGCGCGTCCATTGCCTCCTCAGACCATAACTTCACTGTGAGCATGACCGGAGGTTGTCTGTGTACTAGGGGTTTGTACACCGGCAGGAGATGAACCAAGCTGTGATCTGATCTCCCGAGTGGGGGGAGTGGTGATGAGGTGTACGCCTCCTTAGTATTTGCATAAAATAAGTCCAGTGTTTTATGGTCTCTAGTGTGGCATGTGACATACTGGGTGAGCGTGGGTAGAATGGGGGACAGTGAAATATGGTTGAAATCACCTGAGATGAGGAGAAGAGTATCTGGGTGTTCTGTCTGCAGCCTGCCAGTTACTGAGTGGATGACGTCACGCGCTGTCCCAGCATTCGCCTTCGGATTTGCATAAATAACAATGTAGATCACGTGTGAGTATTCCCTTGGGAGATATGTAGGCCACATGCTAACAGCTAGCAACTCGATGTCTTTGCTACAGTGCTGTTCCTTAACCGTGATATGTCCCGGTCTGCACCAGTTGTTATTGACATACATTATCACTCCTCTGCCCCTTGTCTTCCCACTGTCTGGTGTCCAGTTTGCCCGTATTGCATGAAAACCCTCCAGTTCGATGTTAGCATCTGTTGCTAGTTCTGTTAGCCACGTCTCGGTATACAACATCAAACTACTCTCTCAGAAGACGCTCTTGTAGCGGGAGATAGCCGCTAGCTCATCAGTCTTATTGAGTAGCGATCGAACATTCCCCATAATGACAGATGGGAGGACGGGTCTGTATCTTATATTCCTCGCACGCTGTCTTATTCCAGCTCAACATCCACGCCATTTCCGTCTTATTTCTCCCGGTATGTCGAGTTTTTGCGTTAGCATCGTGGGCCAGTTAAGTGCTAACAGCTGGTCTCTATTGTACTGCCTCCTGCAAGAAACGGTGGCTCCGTCCGCTGGCTCAGGAGACATTTGGGCGAGCTACGTGTTTGGATGGAATAAAGGTGATGCTGGATCAGAAAGATTGGCAAGAGAGCCAGATAGTAAATAGAAATAGGCAGAAATTGATCCGCTGTTGCAAAAAGGCAGCCTACTTGTGTGGCACCGGAAGAGACACTTCTCCCTCAGAAGACACAAATACAGGAATTTCTAATTCAGGGAACAATAATACAAAAGTGTCCAGCTCTGGGGTTACCAATATAGGAGTCTTTTGTCCAGAAACAGGCAGTGGTGCAACACAGACCTCGAGGACAGCAGATTGAGGCCCCCCAACCTCTGAAATGATGGGAGGAGGTCCACTGACCCCAGGAACTGCGACGGGTGGAGTGGACTGCTTGCTCTCAGGAACTGCGATGGGTGGAGAACACTGCTCGCCCTCAGGAACTGCAATGGGTGGAGTGGACAGCTCAACCTCTTGGAGAGTAGGTGGGGCATGGTCCTCCTGTGACTCCATCCACGATACAGCCATCTTGGGTGAGGAGGGGGAACAGGAGGTCCGTGAGGTGACATCATGGTCATTAACGGCAGAGACTGGTGGGGAGAACCCCAAAACTGGTAGAATCTGTGCTTGGGTCCCCCCACCCAGACTAAGGCAAGTTCTGTCTCTAATGGTGGTAGAAAATGAATGAAAAGGTACTTGCCTTAACTCCTGGTCTCCTGCTGTCGGGGTAACCACCTCAGAATATGTAGCTGGAGCCAGAGCGTGTCCCTCCGGTTGGGCAGGAACTGGGTGAGGAAATATGCGTAGCAGGACCAGGGAATGTCTCTGCACTGGGTCCTGTAATGCCAAAACCAGGGAACGCTCTGTCGTCAGCACCGCTTTCTGCAAGCAGGAAATGCTCCCTCCCTTTCCGGAATGTGGCTGCGGAGCTGGGGAGAGGCGGGCTGGAACAGGTGGGTGAAAAGATGCTAAAGTCAGAGCTGTGGCTGGAGAGGAGACCCCTCTCTCTGGTGAAACAAAGGCAGACGGCTCCTCCACCTCTGGCACGAAAGAGTATTCATCCGACTGCAGGAACTCGTGGAGGAAAGTAAGAATGTCCTCCCTCAGATGGGGCTTCATTGCCACTAGCTGGTGAGCCCTCTCCCACACCATGTTCCTCCATACCGCATTCGGCCCTCTCTCTATCTACAGGCAAAGCTTGTAGCACTCTCCCAGCTTCCTGATGAGGTCTCGCAGCTCCTTGGGGTGGGTGACATCCTCAGGCGTGGAGCTTTGGGAAGGGGGGAGAGGAGAGGCAGGTGAGATTGACGGTATGGGAGCGACAGCAGAGATTACAGCAGGGCCAGATGGAGAGAACTCAGCAGCAGTTGGTGGTTGCTGCCAAGCACCACCACCCCCCATCGGGGACAAGGCAAGGCCTCTCATTAATAGATGCTAAAAAATGAGAAAACGGTACTTGCCATGTTTTTTGCTTTGCTGCCGCTGAAACGCCAGACGACTCCCTCTGGGCAGCTGCGGAGGTCTTCTGGTGAAGAGCTGTGGGGGTTTGAGCTGGAGACGGGGTGAAGCACTGGGAGGAATGGCACAGATGTTCTCCTCGCCTCTCCACCACAGTCCTAGATGGCGAGGTAGACCGTGGGCCAGATGTGAAGATCCTGCACCCACAGGAATACCTTCAGACATGGGGTGCGCTCCAGCTCAAATGCTGCTGCTGTCCAGAGCCAACATTCCCCTTCTGGGTCGATGGTACTGTGGGCCGCAGCAACTAACTCCTGTAGTCTGGTCATGGCCTGGAACCTGGAACTCCTCCTCCGTCAGCAGCACCAACCTGGCCATAGCTGTGCAATAAGAAATCCGCTGGGTCCTTACTGGTGGCATCCTTCTGTCATAACGTTTGCTCCTTCGGCGCACAGAATAAAGGACCCAAACGTCAGACTTCCAATTGTGAATATTTATTACGAAAAACACAAAATAAACCCTGCTCGTGGGTGTCACAAGGCTGAACATGGTATCTCACCGGGCTCAGGCTCTTAATTTTCATCTGAGTATTTTCTGTATTTTTCCAGTGTTGTGTTATTTTCCTGTGTGCTGATTTAAGATGTGTTCTTGGTGGTTAATTGTTCTGTTAAGTATTCATGTCCTTAGTATTATTGTTATTTTGTCAGTCTCTGTAGCTTAGGATTTATATTTTTTCTTTGTGACACGAGTTCTTTTCCTCCTCTTCCAGACACTCCCACTCTGTCATCATCTCACATGGGCTGTGTATTTTGTTTCAGTTCCCTAGTCGTTTTAGCTGTGAGCTGTTTTGTAATTAGGTCTATCTGCCCGCTCATGTGACCCACACCTGCTATCATTTGTGTTTAATTGTTTCTGGCTCTATTTAAGGGCGGTTATTTCTCTCCCTTATTGCTGGAGTCAAAAAAGTCATTTTGCATCAGAACCCAGTCCCCGTTCTGACGTCTGTTATCTGTGTGTATCCTGCTTCCTTCTTTTCCAGACTGTAAGTTTTGCTTTGTACACTGTTCGGTTTTTTGTGTTAGTGCACTGTTTGGACTTTGTGTTTTGTTCTCAATAAATATCACAAATTACAGTACAGCATTTGGGTCTCTCCTCTCTGCCCGAGGGGCAATTCAAAACAGTGGGCAGACATAAAAGGCAAACAACAACCAGATAATGTGGAGTAACAAATGGCAATAATAAATCCAGAGAGTGTGGTGAAATACATGTGATGATAACATAAGGATGCCACAGGGATTAATGCCCACGGCCAGCACATATAGGCAAACAGTGATTGGAAAAATGAGGGACAGCTGTGACAAATTACATCATGAGAGGATAAAGCTACCACAGGAGATGCTACGCTAACCGGAAGTAAACAAAAGGTATTGTCAAAATAAGAGTCCATACAGAAATGATTACAATGAATGGCCCAAAAGAGACTGATAATAAGGAGACCAAACAAGGAATATAAGGCGTGGACAGTGTTAGACCCTGTTATGTCCATAATGTAGGAAGGAAGAGTGAGTCCCACCTTGGTAAACAGGGGTTTATTATATACAATACACAAACTATGTACAAAGGCTTACGGCACTCTCCTGCTGGCCAGGTGGCTCCACGACGAAAGAGGCAGAGCCTCTTCCGCCCATTCTTTTATACCCTGGGCAGCGTCACCACTGGAAACCGGTAGTAGCCACCCCGGTCTATCCCATGACCAACCCGGCCGCCATCTTTGTAATACCAGCCTATTTACATACATAACAGACCCTGTCCAGATTATTACACAAGCGAACATTTGGAGTCTGGCCAAATTCCCTTTGTTAACTTTCTCTATGAGGTGGGAGACAAACATGTTGCGCATATAAATGTGTAAATAAATTTATTCTTACCCTCTGTGCTTGGTTGCACACCCCCATTTGAGAAGTTTTGAGAAGTTCAGGGGGAAGTATGTAGCTGAGGCATTATGTTTATGTATAAGTCAACTTCTTCAAAACTATAGTAAAGTAACAATATTAATAATCTAATTAATTTTGAGTCAGTGGAACAAATTTATAATTTAGAGGTTCTGGTTTTCCTTGTTGTTAGTGGGTCATAAATTGTTGGGAGACAGGAAATGAGCACATTGTGCATGCTGGGGAAAGCAAAAACTGCATGGACTCTGCACAGGTAAGATGTGTGTGTGTGGCTCTCCTCCCTCTATCGATGCTTTTGAGTACAATTGTGTTTATTTGATTTTTATTTGTTTATTTCAATTTTACTGTGTTTTTGGCTTGATTTTTTGGGATGTATTTTGTTGATATATAATTTTGTAACGCAGCACATGTAAAAAAAATAAATAAAAAAAAATGCATGGACCCTGCACAGACAGGACGAGAGTGTGCTGCTGCTGTGTGTATCCCACTGATTGATGCCTGTCTTTTATAGAATAAAGTGCCAGCCGTGAATCCACTGTTGGAGTTATTTCCCTACACAACACAGACGCAAACAACAGTTTCAAGTCCACTACAATAGCTGGAGTGAAGGAGGAGTTCGGGGGCAGAAACACACCTCTATGTAACACTCCTACTGCCACGTATCTGAATGTCACCTTCTCTTTTGTCTTCATAGGGAATTCTCAGTCACACTCATCTGTCTGTCAATATTCAGTTTCTCATTTCACATTTTTAGGCTGTCATAATTGCTTATAAAATATGGATGAACTTTGGCCAAAAAAACAGTATTCTGTTTTCACACGTTTGCTTCAAGGTTGAAATTCTGGCCACGACTGCTCTTTCATCTGAAACACTTTTGCACCCACACACTCAGGTCTGTGTTTGATTGAGCGCCATGTAGCATCAGTGAAACACTGTACAGGAAAGTACAGTACACGCTGGTGATAAGACAGGAAAGGAGGTACCTTTTGGAAATAATGAATTCTCAAAAGAGCGTGGGCGGGCCTGATGAGTCAGCGTTGCTTCGTGGCAGATGGTTTGGCGCCAGCAGCAAATGTGGGTGCAGCCAAACATTTCAACTGATCAGGAGGAATTGCTGTTCTATATGCTGCACATTAAAGGAGGAAAATGATAGTTCAGTCTCATGTAATCTAAAAACATTTCATGGATTTTTGATTATTCAGACAGAAAAACAAAACATGACAAACCTGTGACAGATATTTTTTTCCAACATGACATGATGTGTGTTTGCCAAAGCTGAACGTGAGCATCGACACGAGGCAGAACGTGCCTGGTTTGTTTTGATGACTCACGCTGATAACGCAACAAAGAGCAGACTTTGATACCTTCCTTTTCATGTTTACTGTGTGCTACCTTTTTCCTTACCGGATAGCTCAGGAAACTACTCATGTGCCAAAAGGGGGGAAAAAAAACTTTTTAAATAGATTTATTTCATGTATACATAAAATCAAAACATTGGATAAACCTCATTGTGCAAGAGCAAACAAGAATTAAGAAAGGGTGAACTGCCCAATTCAGACCCTCCGGAACTATTTGTTTTGTATGGATTTTGGTCTCTTGGGTGTGATAGAAATTGTTGAACTGTGAGAAAGAAGAGTACATACAGTAAAATCAGGGACACTGATAATGGTAATAAAGGTAGTTTATAGTTCCCGTAAACTTTACTCCTCAACACCAAGAAACAAACAGTCCTGAGCTTCACACAGGAAATGAATAGTTCCTGGTCTCTGAATTCTGGAGAAACAAATTTTGATAAATGTGCCTGTCAATTTTAAACCCAGGAGTTATGTCACATTGTAAAATTTCTCTGTGTCACCGCAGCCAACAGGTGCTGACGTTTAGCAACATGTGTTTAAAAATGCTCACTTTCGAGTGTGCTTTTTGCTGAACAGCCATCAACTACTCGGGTCAATTAAAATTAATTGAATGAAAACAAACACATCTGTATATCTTTATTAGTCCTCTAGCTAATGCGTAAAAATAAAACCTCAGAATATAACCATGTATCCTCTGAAGGACAAGAATATCACTGCCTTTCACAGCATTTCCCTGTTTCAAATGCTCTTAAATCCATGTACAGAGTTGAATGAGTGGTGATGGGTTTTACTAAAAATAACACTCCCACCCTGGAGACCAAAGTTTGTGTCCTTGTCTTGACTTTTTGTCTCTGCCATCTTTCATTTCCACATTTGTGACTTCCTTCTGGTTTTGTTATTAATTTCCTTTAGGCATTTTAATTGCATTTTTAGTTGATTAAGGTTAGGGTACGGCTGGGCTATATATTAAATGCAGTATATGTGATGTATCGATACATTTGTATTGATACATAAAATGCCTATATTGTGCCTATTGAATATAATTAGTCATGTTGCCAACAGCATAATTCATTTCAGTTTGACTTTTTTCTCCATCTCCTCTCACAGCAGTGCTGCTGCTGCTCACTCCCCACCCAACCAGAAAAAAGGGTACATATGCATTTTTAAAACTGGTAAGGAGGAACAACAGACTTAATTTTTAGTGAAATTCCTTTAACACATTCACACTTTCTGACATAATGTCTGGCCCAGGAAACACGCACGCAGGCTCAGGATAGATTTAACAGCTTTATTCAACAAGCAGGTGTGTCTGAATGGATGTGTGTGGTATGTGTATGTGTTGAGGGTGAACGCCGATGCGCAGGAAGCAGAGCAGCGCGCCGTACAGCCGGACAACCCTATGGAGAGACAGCAGAGGACAAGGGTAAAGGGCACCACACCTGGACAGGGATAATGAGTTGTGTGATGCTTACTTGTGGGAACAGGTGGCTGGCGTTGGCAAGGGAGAAGCCCGGAAGACAGCGTCCTGCAGAGCCTGCGTCGATGGTGAGCGTAGGTCGGCGATGACGGGGAAATCCGCCGCCTGGGAATCCACCTGTGCACGGGGTGAAGACTTGGAGAAAGGTAAGGAATGCTTACGTGAGGTAGAAGTCTTGCTGGTGATCAGAGGTTGATACACGAGCTACAAAGTGCCGATGCGAACAGACGGCTCCAGACCGCAGCACTGGGCCGAGTGGGCTAAATAGCCCGCTGCTGACGAAGCGCAGGTGTGCGCGCAGCTGAGGCCGCTGATGAGCGGCGAGTCGTGACAGTACTCCCCCCCCCCCCAGCAGCGCCTCCTGGCGCTGGTTTGTCCAGGTGCGCCCGGTGGAACTCTGTGATGAGACTCCTGTCCAACACCAAAGAAGAGCGCACCCAGGACCTCCACTCAGGACTGAATCCCTCCCAGTCCACCAAGTACTGCAGCCCGCGACCTCGGCGCCGGGAGTCCATGATGGAGGTGACTCTCCAGGCCGGGTGGCCGTCGATCATCATAGGCGCGGGCGGCGCAGCGGGCGGGGGGCAGAGGGGATTGGAGACAAAGGGCTTAATCTTGGACACGTGGAAAGTGGGACAAATGCGGAGGGAGGGGGGGAGGGCCAGACGCACAGCCACCGGGTTAACAATTTTAGAAATGGTGAAGGGACCAATGAAGCATGGGGCCAATTTCCTCTTTTCAGCCTTAAGGTGGATATCCTGAGAGGCCAACCAGACCTGTTGACCCACCTGGTAGGCAGGGGCCGGTCTCCTGTGGCGATTCGCCGTAGTGCTGTTGTGCGCCGCCGTGCGTAAAAGCGCGTCGCACGCCTTGGTCCATAGAGCCCGACACCGTCTCAGGTGAGCTTGGATGGAAGGAACCGCCAGCTCTGCCTCCTGCTCCGGGAACAAAGGTGGATCATAACCCAAGGACGCCTTGAAGGGGGACATCCCTGTGGTGGAAGACCGAGCCATATTGTGGGCGTACTCTACCCAAGCCAGGTGCGTGCTCCAAGAAGACGGGTTGGAGGAAGTGATGCAGCGTAGGGCAGCTTCCAGCTCCTGGTTGGCCTGTTCGCACTGCCCGTTGGATTGCGGGTGGTGACCAGAGGAGAGGCTAACTGTGGCCCCCAAGGCGTTGCAAAAACACTTCCACACCTCTGAGACAAACTGGGGCCCCCGATCCAAGACGACGTCCACCGGTATCCCGTGCAGCCTGACCACGTGCTGAACCAGAAGGTCCGCTGTCTCCCGTGCCGTTGGAAGACCCCGAAGTGGCACAAAGTGGGCAGCCTTGGAGAATCGATCCACGATGGCCAAGACGGCGTCATAGGAGTTAGAGGTCGGGAGACCGGTGACGAAGTCGAGGGCTATGTGAGACCAGGGCCTGCCAGGGATCGGCAGGGGCTGGAGCAGACCCGCGGGGGGAGAATTTCCTGACTTGCTGGTGGCACACACAGGGCATGCCCGGACGTAGTTGGCGGCATCCTTCTGCAGACCTGGCCACGAGAAGGAACGCTGGAGGAGGTCCACTAGTCAGGATACGCCAGGGTGGCAGGCGAGTTTGGAGGTGTGAACCCAATGGATGACCTCCCCCCGGGCAGAAGATGGAACGAACAGCCTTCCCTCCAGTCCGCCACCAGGTTCCGGTTCGGTCTCCTGCGCCCTCCGGATCTTGTCCCTGATGGTCCAGGAAATTGCCCCCACCACACACGAACTGGGCAGGATGGTATGACCCGGCTCCTCTGACGTCTCAGGGGCGAACTGCCTGGAGAGGGCATCAGGTAGGCCGTTCTTAGAGCCAGGGCGATAGGTAATGGTGAAGCAGAACCGGGCGAAGAACAAGGACCAGCGCGCCTGGCGGGCATTCAGATGTCTAGCAGATCGAAGGTACTCCAAGTTCTTATGGTCCGTCAGCACCACAAATGGTAATGCAGCCCCCTCCAGCCAGTGGCGCCACTCCTGCAGGGCGAGCTTGATGGCGAGAAGCTCCCTGTCCCCGACGTCATAATTCCGCTCGGCCGGAGACAAACGCCGTGAGAAGAAGGCGCAGGGTCGCTTGACCCCGTCGGTGGGTGATCGCTGGGATAGCACCACCCCCACTCCCGTATCAGACACGTCGACTTCCACCAGGCACTGCAGTGCGGGGTCGACCTGGGTCAGGACTCGGGAGGAGGAGAACTCCGTCTTCAACGCCTGGAACGCCGCAGCGACCTCTTCGGTCCAGTGGAAGGTGTTCTTGGGGGAAGTGAGATGGGTCAGCGGGGCAACGATGGCACCGAAGTTAGGCACAAAACGCCGGTAGAAATTGGCAAACCCAATAAATTGTTGGACCTGCTTCCTGGAGGTCGGCGTGGGCCATTCAACCACCGCTTTAACCTTCGCGGGGTCAGGTCGAACCTGATTGTGTGAGATTACAAACCCTAAGAAGGAGGTGGTCTTGACGTAAAACTCACACTTCTCGGCTTTGACGTATAGCCTATTCTCCAGCAGCCGCTGTAAGACCCACCTCACATGCACCTGGTGTTCCTCCCGTGACCTGGAGAAGATGAGGATGTCATCCAAGTATACGAACACGAAGAGGCCGAGGAAATCACGCAGGACGTCATTGATCAGGCGTTGAAATACAGCAGGGGCGTTGGTCAGTCCAAAGGGCATCACCAGGTACTCAAAGTGCCCACTAGGCGTTCTAAAGGCTGTCTTCCACTCATCCCCCTCCCTGATCCGGACGAGGTGGTATGCACTGCGAAGATCCAATTTGGTGAACCAGGTCGCCCCCTGCAGGGAGTGGAAGGCGGTGTCCATCAGTGGCAGGGTGTAACGGTCCTTCTCCGTGATGTCATTCAAGGCCCGGAAGTCGATGCATGGGTGGAGTGACCCATCCTTCTTAGACACGAAGAAGAACCCTGCGCCGAGCGGAGACGAGGAGGGGCGGATGATACCTGCGTTGAGTGACTCTTTGATATAACTATCCATTGCTTCCTGCTCCGGCACTGACAGGCTGTAGAGACGCCCGGACGGCAGGGGCGCCCCCGGGCGGAGGTTGATGGCGCAGTCATAGGGCCGGTGAGGAGGAAGGGACATCGCCCTGGACTTGCTGAATACGAGGACCAGATCATGGAACTCCGAGGGCACCAGAGTGAGATCCGGAGGCGCGGCGTCCTTAACCGGGGGAGGAGAAGACGGGGCGCAGGCTGCGGATTGTAAACAGGTGCCCATGCAGAAGGAACTCCAGGCGGCGACTCTTCCTGTCTGCCAATCCAGCACCAGGGGTACCCAAGGATGACAGGCGTCACAGAGGAGGACAGGACGTAAAGGGTGAGATCCTCTCGGTGGTTACCAGAGATTATGACAGGGACTGGTTGCGTGCGATGAGTCACTTGTCCGAGGGGCGCACGGGAAAGGGTGATCAGGCTGAGAGGAGCGGCCAGAGGGTGGCAGGGGATGCCCAATTGGGATGCCAGGCTCTTTGAAATGAAGCTCTGCTCTGCTCCTGAGTCCACCAGTGCGTGTGTGAGATGCCCCGTGGCGTTGTGACAGAATCGGATGGGCAAGGATAAACTTGTGAGGAGATTTGACCGGTTAGAGTCCGCGAGGCCCCCTACAAGGACTCGCGGACCTCCCCGTTTGGCTTCTCCGGGCAATGCTCCACGGTGTGATGATCGCCTCCGCAATACATGCAGAGGCCCAACTCCCGGCGGCGCTGTTTCTCCGCTAGGGGGAGCTTTGACCGACCAACCACCATCGCCTCCGATTCCTCGGAAGACTCCGGTGGAGGTAACGCCAGGGGGCGGCCTTGAGGGGTGCGGACGGGGCCTCCACGCGAGCGGCTGATAGACTTCCGCTCGGTAGACCGTTCACGCAGCCTGTTATCTAAGCTAATGGTTGTGGAAATCAGCTCCACAAGTGTCTCCGGAAGATCTCGACCGGCCAGCTCATCCCTCAGACCAGAGCTGAGGCTGCGGAGGAAGATGCCACAGAGTGCGGCCTCACCCCAGCCAACCTCCTCCGCTGCGACCCGGAAGTCGATAGCATAGTCCGCCGCTGACCGGCTTCCCTGTTGGAGACCAAGGAGCCGGTCAGTTAGGACGCTATCACGCCGGGAATGATCAAAAACCTCGAGAAAGCTCTGCATGAACTGGCTGTAGGAGAGGTTTGCGTAACTGGGCTTCGCCATGACGGCGTAAGCCCAAGTTAGCGCTCACCCCTCCAGAAGATTACCGATGTAGCCAATTCGGCTGTGGTCCGAGGGAAAATCCCCGGGAACGCGCAGAAACACCGACTCACATTGTATAATGAACCCCCGCGCTCCGCCGAGCTTCCCGCTGAAGCGGGCGGGGGTTGGGATTGGTGTGAGTCAAGTAGGCGTCCCCGAGGCAGACTGACCGGGCACTGGAGCGGCAGGAGCTAGCCCACCCTGGCGAGCCGAGGGGAACGCCTGCTGGGGGTCCAAACGGTCTAACCGGTGAGTTATGTTAACCAGCTGGTTCAAAATCACCTGCTGTTGATGGGCTATTAAATCCACCCGAGCCTCAAGGGTGGAAAGACGGCGTGCAAGCCCGCTGTCTGCTGAGCCGCTCTGCTGGAGCCGTACTGATATAATGTCTGGCCCAGGAAACACGCACGCAGGCTCAGGATAGATTTAACAGCTTTATTCAACAAGCAGGTGTGTCTGAATGGATGTGTGTGGTATGTGTATGTGTTGAGGGTGAACGCCGATGCGCAGGAAGCAGAGCAGCGCGCCGTACAGCCGGACAACCCTATGGAGAGACAGCAGAGGACAAGGGTAAAGGGCACCACACCTGGACAGGGATAATGAGTTGTGTGATGCTTACTTGTGGGAACAGGTGGCTGGCGTTGGCAAGGGAGAAGCCCGGAAGACAGCGTCCTGCAGAGCCTGCGTCGATGGTGAGCGTAGGTCGGCGATGACGGTGAAATCCACCACCTGGGAATCCACCTGTGCACAGGGGTGAAGACTTGGAGAAAGGTAAGGAATGCTTACGTGAGGTAGAAGTCTTGCTGGTGATCAGAGGTTGATACACGAGCTACAAAGTGCCGATGCGAACAGACGGCTCCAGACCGCAGCACTGGGCCGAGTGGGCTAAATAGCCCGCTGCTGACGAGGCGCAGGTGTGCGCGCTGCTGAGGCCGCTGATGAGCGGCGAGTCGTGACACTTTCTGTCATGAACGCCCCTTCGGGGCAGAAAGACAAGCACGTGTGCTGAACTGTAGTCGTGACATTTATTAACAAAGAGAACAAAAATCCCCCAAATAGTGCAGACAATACAAAAATGCAAACAAGGGTAATATACAAGGTAGGCACTCCAGAGCTGGAGTTGCTCTGGAGGAGATAAGGAGGAAGACTTACTGAGGAATGAAGTCCAGTAACATCAACCATGCAATACTGCCGTAGGGAAACCATTAGCAGACAGTGCTTAAATAATGAGCAAACAAATGAGCGGCAGGTGCGGGGCAGCTGAGCTGGCAGGTGACCTAATTACATGACTGCTCACAGCTGAGGTGACAGGACAGCAGACTGTGAGCAGTGAGTGAGAGTGTCTGGAGAGAGGAGGGCACAAGAGACAAAAAATAAAACAAAGCAAAAAATATGTACATAAATTGACAAATTAATAATAGACATACAATACTAGAAATAAATTAAGAGTCTGGGCTCCGTCGAAACAATGCGGCCAGACTCATGACAGAGCCCCTCCTTTAAGGGGTGGATTCCAGACACCCCCAGGTAACACCAAAAAGACACCCCTCCCCCCAAGAGAAAAAGGTACAGCAAAAAACACCCAGGGTGGGAGGTGGGGGAAAACAGGTTAGGGGGGAGCAAAAATGTGAAGCCCGCTCAGTGCCTGCACCCACGCTACACCAGGCCCCTGGGCCCCCTAGGCCAAAGAACTTGGCTGTTCAGGTGGCCGGCCGAAGTCCCAGGCCAGACAGACGGCAAGGTGGAATGAGTCGGGTGGCCTGCCGGAGAATATGGGCCACCCAAGCCAGTGGCTCAGTCTGTCGGACGGCCGGCCTGAGTTCTTTAGCCACCAAGTCCGGAGGGGTGACCCAGGAGGTGGTTCCCCCACGGGAAGGCCCAATGAGGGGATGAAGGGCCGAAGGGGGGAAACCACGACGGTGTCTGGTGGCAGGCGAGGACCCACGATGGCGTCTGGCAGTGGAGGGAGAACCATGACGGTGACAGGCGGTGGAGAAGAGGCCTCGACGCCCTCGGTGGTCCTGGGCTGAAAGACAGTTGCACCTGCGGAGGCTCCGAGCTGGAGCATTGCAGCACCTGCGGTGGCTCCAGGCTGGAGCATTGCAGCACCCTTGGTGGCTCCAGGCTGGAGCAATGCAGCACCCTTGGTGGCTCCGGGCTGGAGCTCTGCAGCACCCGTGGCAGCTCCAGGCTGGAGCTCTGCAGCACCCGCGGCAGCACTGGGCTGGAGCTCTGCAGCACCCACGGCGACTCTGGGCTGGAGCATTGCAGCACCCGTGGTGGGCCTGGACTGGGCCAATGCTGCACCCTCGGTGGGCCCAAGCTGGGCCAATGCTGCACCCTTGGTGGACCCGGGCTGGGCCAACGCTGCACCCTTGGTGGGCCCGCGCTGGGCCAATACTGCACCCTCGGTGGACCTCGGGCTGGGGCATAGTGCCCATAGTGAGCCCAAGCTGGAGCGCAGCACCCATGTTGGATTTAAGCTGGGGTGCAGCACCTACGAGGATCCCCGACCGGGACGCAGCACCCACAGAGACTTGGACCGTGGGGGAGGAACCCACATGACGGCCTCGGGCAGAGGGGAAACTGCACCCACGGAGGTCCCGGGCTAAGACGGAGCACCCACGACGACCTCCACAGGGGAAGCTGGACCCACGACATCCTCAGGTGATGAGCCTGGACCAAGGAGACATCTAGCAGTGGTGGATCTTCCCCGGTGACCCTGGGAGAAGGCTTGGAAAAGACAGGCAGGGGAACAGGGTCAGGATCACCGGCAACAGTGGAGCCCGGCGAGGTGAGCTCAGGTGCAGCTGATGGCTGCACCTGACTCTCCTCACCAAGAACCAGGCAAGATTTCTCCAAAACAGAAAAGAGAAAAACAAGAGAGAGCACTTGCCTGAACTCGTGCTCCACCACCGTCCAGGACTCCGTCAATCAAGATGACGACGATGTCTCGGGCCCGGTCTCTTGGAGGTCCAGCTCAGGTTCAAACTCTGCTGCGGCGGCCTCCACAGCAGGCATGATGGTGGTTGCAGTCTTCGCTTCTCCAGACAAAGAGGCCCACACTGGTGACTCGTCTGGCGTGACAGCTGGGGGTCGGCTCACCGTTGGCACTGGAACTGGGTCCTCCAGGGCCACAGGCTCCTCCTGCATCTGGTGGCTCAATCCCGGGGTCGGCACACACTCAGGGGCCACAGGAGAGGACACGGAGAGGGCTGGTGAGCAATTAGTAATAGCAGCAGGTGAGGAGAGCTCAGGGGACTGCTTTTCCTGAGCCTCCCTACCGGGAATCAGGCAAGACATCTCATCAGAAATTGAAATAGAATGAAATGAAACTTGCCTGTTCTCCAGGTGTTAACTGTTGACTGCTGCAGCAGGTGTATCGTCATCCCTCTCCATGGCAATGGTGGACGTGGGCCACCCTGAGGATTGTGGAGGAGCCACCCCTGTTGACATGGAGTTGGACGTAGCCGGGGAACAAAGGGAGGACCTCTTGGCAGCAGGAGAGGGCTCCGTAGTGGAGCGGGGAACAGCAGCTGCAGGCCCGGAGAAAGCTGAGGATTCAGCCGGAAAAAAGAGAGAGGAAGGCTGCACTGCTGAGGAGGGCTTCTGTTTCGGCGTCAGGGAAATGGAGCAGGACAACGATTCTGCCGTGGAACTGACGGAGCAGGTGAGGAGGAGGCAGATCGCAATGGCGGGAGTGGAGGAAGAGAGAGTCTTATTACCCGGGGGTGGAAACGCACGATGGGTTTGACCTCCAGCAAATTAGCAACTCCACCCCAGCACAGCATCTCGTCTTTACGGGATAAGCAGTTCCGTGCACCAATCGCCATGTCCTTGATCATAGAGACAAACTCCAGCTCATCCCGACTCCACTTCCTCCTCCTCCCGTCTGGTTTGCCTGAGGGAGACATGACAGCTTCACAGGACAGGTGAGGAAAAAAAAAGACACAAAGAACAAAAAAGCACAACTACAGCAGCTGGGCCTTAATCTGGCGGTAGTATTCTGTCATGAACGCCCCTTCGGGGCAGAAAGACAAACACACGTGCTGAACTGTAGTCGTGACATTTATTAACAAAAGAGAGCAAAAATCCCAAAAATAGTGCAGACAATACAAAAATGCAAACAATTGTAGTATGCAAGGTAGGCACTCCAGAGCTGGAGTTGCTCTGGAGGAGATAAGGAGGAAGACTTACTGAGGAATGAAGCCCAGTAACATCAACCATGCAATACTGCCGCAGGGAAACCATGAACAGACAGTGCTTAAATAATGAGCAAACAAATGAGCAGGTGCAGGGCGGCTGAGCTGGCAGGTGGCCTAATTACATGACTGCTCACAGCTGAGGTGACAGGACAGCAGACTGTGGGCAGCGAGTGGGAGTGTCTGGAGAGAGGAGGGCACAGAAGACAACCCCCCCCCCAAAAAAATGTACATAAACTGACAAAATAACAGACATACAGTACTAGAAATAAATTAAGAGTCTGGGCTCCATGGAAACAATGCGCCCAGACTCATGACAATTTCAAGTATTTAATGTTAGAAATGCTTTATGACACTGACTTGCGAGGCAATCAGACTGTCCATTGAGTTAGCCACCCCAACACCCTGAACTGCTGTTCACAGAGAATGTCTGACTCGCTCAGACTGTTCCAGCTGAATGCTGGGAGCAGAAAGAAATGGAATGACCAACAGAATCAAAGCAGGTCTGTTTCTAAGCCCATAAAATGGGGGAGCCAGATGAAGATAAACATTACCAACTACTGCAGCATGTTTGGGTGCAGTGTTAAGTCTGAAGGTACTTAAATCAGTCTTGCTTTGCAATTTAACTTTCAAAATAAGAGCTCCCATCTGGTCTTATATATCTTCAAATTAAGACTCAGCAACTTGCCAAATGAAGACCTGATTGAACCCCCCAGGTGTTATGTATGAGGGGAAGGGGGGCTGAAAAGTACATAGTGGTCAAATTTGACCAAATGTGGTTTATTTTTCAATATAGTGTAGCATCATCTCACTTTGGCTCAGCAATAATTATTCTTCTGCTTAAAGACATTTTGTTTCACCCAGGAGTAAGACAGTCAAGAACAGATTTTCTTCCCCAGGCCACAGCTGAAATCTATTCCTTTGTTAAAACCAGCCTAAGGAATTCCACCTATGTCCGGCTTTGGTTTTATTGCCCCCATAAACATGCAACAGACCTGGCCACACAGATCTACAACTCAGTTAATTTCCTTAAACTTTGGGACATGCTGGATTTAACCAGTGAACTGTAAAGTACATTGTTACAAACTCAATTCTAAACCTTCTCTTCTTTTCAGGACTATGAAAAGCAAATGGACTCTGATGTTTTTAATGTGGAAAATCAATAATATGTGTGAAATGCATTAATCTGTGATTTTATATATATGCATGTTAAAAATGTTTGAATGTTTATTCCTGCATGTTGATTTAGAAGCACTGCTTATAAGATACACTGTTAGTTTAGTTATACATAAGTGTGTAAAAGCATATTCCAATGTATTTAAAATTGTGTGTATTCATGTGGACCGATATCACATTTCACCCAGTCTTCACGGAGCCTCAGCTTCTTCATCCTATTGGTCCCTTGTAGACTGTTTGTTCATTGGACTGAAAGTTCATAAAGCCCGCCCACGAAGGACGCTCATTGGCTGAGATTCCAGTCAACCCGGAAGCCCGCGAAAGCTCAACAAAGCTTATAAAAGGAGGGAGACCCCCTGCTTCGTCCTCTTTCCTCTTTTCACCGCGCTCTTTTGGCTTTTGGATTCACCTCCGTTCGTCTCTCTCTATTGTCTATTGTCTACACACAGCAAGAAAGAACTTTGGGAAGAACAAAGACTTCTACCACGTGTCGCTTTTCTGAACACAGAGCAGATAACTCATAATTTGTTTATGCAACTTTGTATTTTAATGTTTTTCCTTTTTCTCTTAAATGCCTAGGAATTCCTATTTCTTTGAGCTCAATTCTTAATCGGAGTTAAACTCCAATTTCTATTTATCTCTTTTTCTTTGTTAAACTTTCTGTAAAATCACCGTTTGTTTTAATTTTAATATGTTTTAATCTTGACTTTATTTTTATAATATTTTTCTTGATCAATCACACAGCAGAAGCTATTATTTTTATCTAAAGTCCGAAACTCTTTAATTTGAGATCGGATTAGATATCTTTAATTAATTATTATCGAAGGCCTCTGAGAAGACGCAGCTCCCCACATCACGCGCAGCTGAGGAACCAGTGCGCTTCTGCAGGATTTCAACCATTGAGATCAAACCTACGATCTCATACATTTCATTCATCGTCGAGAATATTTGCGGGACAAATATTCTGGGTTTTGCCCCTGAACAACACATCAAAACTTCATGAGGACGACGACAGAACATTAACCAGATCAATGGGGAATCATCATCAACGAGGAATCACGTGAGCTGCAACTTTAATTCATCTGCTGAATTAAACGTCTGAGGTTCGGTAATAATTTGTATATCTAATCAGATGCAAATTAAGAAGACCTTAACATAACTCTTCTTTTCGTTAAAATTCCGTTTTTATTTTCTTAAAATTAATCCAGGACTTTTCATATAATTAGTAAACTTTCTCCATAAATTTGCGTTGTTTCCATAATCTGTAACTCAAACTGATAGAAATTCATTTCTCAGTTTAACCCTGGTTCCGAAAATATTGACATTGTTAATCTATCATTTACAAGATTGATTTTATGATAATGAAATTACTGCAATGTCTGTTAATCATTTCGTTTAATAAATATGTGAAAATGAGAGAAGTTGTTGAGAATTTATTTCATTCTGAGTCTGTTTCAAGCACAGGTATCGAATTCACGAAAAAATTTTTGAGACTGATTATTAATTAATTTATTGAGTGATTAAACAGGTATAAAGTGGAATTAAAATTAAAATTGCTTCTTAAAGATAGAAACTGGTGCCCCTACGAGTGTTATTAACTTTTCTGGTGTATATGAACTGAGATTTGATCTCAGATTCCAATACATCAATATAAATTAAATAATTTATACCTGATCATATTTATTAATTTTCATATTTTCCCCTACAATAGTCTTGATCTACACACTTCTTCCATCAGTGTTGCAGCGCTTGGATCTCTGCAGTTGAAAAATAAACCACATTTGTCAAATTTGACCACTATGAGCTTGTCAGCCCCCCTCATATGTTAAACTGAAATATATATGTCTGCGTGTGTGTGTGTGCGTGCGTGTGTGAACATATGAATTTTGATTCTTTTTTTAAAATAAAAATATAATATAAATTGGCCCTGCAATGGACTAGCAATCTGTCCAGGGTGTACCCTGCCTCTCGCACAAAAGATGCTGGGATAGGCTCCAGCCCCCAGCGACCCAAAAGGGATTAAGCGGTTGAAGATGAATGAATGAATGAAAGGAAAACCAAACGTTAAAATACACTGAGTGCACTAAATATATACATTGTCATACATATCGGCATATACTCTATATCAGGGCTATTCAATTACAAAATCAGTTGGGCTACAATTTGAAATCAAGACATTTAACTGGGCCGCACATGTTCAGTGATCTGTTGAATATGACAAGTTTCAAACCAACACAGATCAATATGATGAAAAATATGCACTTTTTATTCATTGTCTTGGTTTTAAAATGTGCGCTTGGCACATGACAAGCGCACATCAAAAGTGCATAAAAACGATAACAGTGCTGGGGTTGACCAGAACTTGCACTAGTAGAAATATTTTTCCTCTTGAACAACAACTAAATAAATAGAATGAAAAAGATAAAATTCTCTATGTAACCATTTTGATCACATCTTAGGCGTATCTCAAAACGCATAAAAACTCAATGTGCACTGTTAGTAGCATTAACATTTGTTTCCCTTTTGAAATAAAATATACTACATCCCGGCCATAACTGACCCTAGCACATCACAAAGTGCATTTAGATGAATAAAAAAATGAACTGTCAAACACTTTAATGCAACCCCCCCCCCCCCCAAGAAAAGACTGATAACATTAACAAACTCTGCACATCCACTATTGTGGTTTGTTTTGTTTTAAATCACCACATTTGTGAGTAGGAACCTCTTTTTATAACTACACATTCCATTACACACACATATCGGTCCAGGCAGGGATTTTCATCATCAATTTTATGCTTCAGAGTTGACATTGAGATGTTTTAAGGTCCCTTCACACCAAACGCGAACAGGTGAATTTTTCACGCGGCACGATTACATTATAACTCAATGTAAACACGCGAATAGACACGAATTCACCATCTGAGTGAATTGTAGACACGCAAAGTTGCCTTTATAACTTCTGCAGCTGTGTTCAACCTGCTACTGAAACCCCCAAAATAATGTCATGCTTAGGTTTACATTATCCGACGGGGGCTCACCTGAAAAAGTTGTCCCTACCTCCAAAACTTCACAAGATGATAGGTGTTTATGTTGCTAGCCTGCTAGCCTTGTTAGGACGTCCATGGCAGGAGTCCATGGGTAAACTAGAAAAGCACTCGGAGAGCGCAGACCTCCGCCAAGCGCCACAGTTCCCTCCATACAGTGTTTGTGTGTACGTTGTCAGATTCCTTGACCATGACAACATCTGAGTAGCAATTGGATTCACAATGATAGGATTAGTGGTTCAGTAGTAAAAGTATTATCTCCTTGGCGGAGGTAATAAACTGAAGTGTTGGTGTTGTGTCCATGTCCTGTATCTGCAAACTCCCAGGCTGGGGGCGTTGCAATTGAATGAATGAATGAATTAATCTTTATTTTGAATAGATTAAGAGTACAGGTTAAAAGAAAGTGAATAATATAACAAAGGGGGTAATAAAATCCAACAAGGTCAAATTAGACAATAGCTCCTCTGATTATACAGTTCAACATAAGTTATCCGAAATATGTGATGGCTGAATCCGCAGCTTATATTGGCCACCCATGTTCCATCCAAGAATTCAAAAGAAAAAACAAAAGAAGTCATGACACAACTGCATACAACCCACAGGCCAATGGGTTATGCGAGTGTTTTAGATCACTGAAAGCAGCACTGAGGGCTTCACTGACGGATGCCAATTAGGTAGACGGGTTGGCGTGGGTTTTATTCAAAATTGAAACGTTTATTTCAAACTCAGGGTTCATATTAAATGCAGAACTAAAAGGAGTAGAAAATAAATAAATAAATAAATAAAAGTATATACAGATCAGCAGACAGTCGGCGGTCTTGTAACAACAATAACATACAATATTGGACTCAGTATAAAATGGAACGCCACCACTTCCAAATGCTGGAGTGAAGTGTGAGTGACGAGTTGACAATTGCTGATATAAGATGATTGTTACATGGCAGCAACGTTCTCATCAAACTGTAAACATTGTTACGTATCAACTCGCCAAAAGACGGAATGTTCACAGACACAAACATCTTGCTTGCACTCGACCTTCGTGGTACATCTAATCTTTATCTTTATTGGGGTTGCGCTCCGCGGCCAAAGATGATTTGGAAACTTCCCCGGCAGAGAGCTTCTTTTTGCGGAGCTACTATGGCTGACCGGGGAATTTCTGCCAAATAATCCAGCGGCGGACAGCTGGCCGTCTGAGCTTTTGCAGCGTTGCGCAAACACAGGCACACAGGCACGCTGCCGAGCAGCTCGTTTTTGCGCAGCGCCTATGGCTGGCCGGGGAATTTCTGCCAAATAATCCGGCGGCGGACAGCTGCCCGTCTCAGCTTTTGCAGCGTCGCGCAAACACAGGCACGCTGGCGGGCCCAGCCCACCAGTGTTTTCCGCGTGCTTTTGTGCCTAAAACGTTGAAGAACGCGGAGTTTATGTTGGTCAGACACGATGACCAGCGCCCTCCATTGCGCCTGCGCACATGTTGAAAATAGCCGTATGTCACAGTGTTAAAGAATGCTTTAAAAAATTCCTGTATCCAGACAGTGATCCGGATCATCCCCAAAATTTAATCAGTTCTTCCTTGTACCATTTCCAACAACGCCTGAAAGTTTCATGGAAATCCGTCCAAGACTTTTTGAGTTATCTTGCTAACCAACAGACAGACAGACAGACAGACAGACAGACAAACACACAGACAAACCCCGGCAAAAACATTACCTCCTCCTGGCCTTTTCGGCCTGGCGGAGGTAATAACGACATCCCAATTGAGCTGAAGAGCTCCCAGTTCTTCTTTCTCTGGGTGAGTGACAGGCTCATTTTCAAACTACTTTACTCTCCAATGCTGATACTTTTACTCCAATGATGGCAGAATCTCAAAGCTAGTGCTATCTGTCGGAGGCAGATGCACAAGCTCCCATGTGCTCACCTCTTTCCATTGACTTTGTATGCATTTGCACTGCCTGTTCGCGTTTGGTGTAGGTTTGGCATCTTGCCACTAGTACTGTTAGCCAGTCATAGAGCCCACACTTCAAAACAAATGCGCTGCATTGTGGGTTGACGGTTGCTAGGTTGTACGGAGTGTTGCATTTATGGTCTGTAGTAATTAATGGATTTCTGCAATTCTGTGAAACGTGTTGGCCTTTGCTTCTCTGGCCTGGGCCACTTGGAGGTTGGTTCTGGGCTGCATGTGGCCCGCAGGCCGCTAATTGGATAAGCCTGCTCTATAACGTGATATAGAGAAATGATATTGTGATAAAGTTTTTGAGCAGTATCACTTAGCCCTAGGTTAGGGTTATGCTTAGGGTGAGGAAAATGAGGGGGTCTAGTTTATACACATTTCAGTGATATCCATCTTTTATAAGATAAGATAAGATAAGATAAGCCTTTATTAGTCCCACAACGGGGAAATTCCAGGATTGCAACAGCACAGGGATAGCAACACTCAGAGCAACAATCAGAAGGCAAAAAAAAAAAAAACAAGCAAGCAAGAGCAGCTAATATACATATGTACATATTACTATAAAATATATATATACACACACACACACACACACACAGACACACAGTGCAGAGCATTGTAGCTGGATGGAATAAATATATGAATATATGAACACACAGTGCAGAGCATTGTAGCTAGATGGAATAAATATGTAAATATATAAACACCCACAGTACGGAGCATTGCAGCTAGGTGGAATAAATATGCAAGTATATAAACACACAGTGCGGAGCAATGTAGCTAGATGGAATAATATGTAGATATATAAAA
The DNA here is from genome assembly GCA_020510985.1 of Pholidichthys leucotaenia. Taxonomy (NCBI): domain Eukaryota; kingdom Metazoa; phylum Chordata; class Actinopteri; order Cichliformes; family Pholidichthyidae; genus Pholidichthys; species Pholidichthys leucotaenia. The sequence goes on from CM035838.1 coordinate 71,311,486, forward strand.
ACACAGTGCGGAGCATTGTAGCTAGATGGAATAAATATATAGATGTATAAATATAAACACACCCAGTGCTGAGCATTGTAGCTAGATGGAATAAATATATAGATATATAAATATAAACACACCCAGTGCAGAGCATTGTAGCTAGATGGAATAAATATGTAAATATATAAACACACACAGTGCAGAGCATTGTTTATGTCATTATTTCAACAAAAACTACAGGTCTCTTAATGTCAAAATGTACATACAGGTTGTAATTCCTGATCGTATAAGTGTTTTTTTTTTTTGTTAGAGGACAGACTCTTATTAGAGGAGCATCTGCTGTTCTGGATTTGTTCATCATTTCAGGAGCAATTACAGTAGTACTGTCATGGTCCACTCTGATCATTATCCACAGCTGCACGCACACCTGATCCTCATTAGGCTGGGCCTATATCTTCCACGCTGCCCGGAGTGGCAGTGCAGAGATGTCTCACTGCGCTCCAGGAGAGCTTCATTGCCGAATTTTCTCAGCTACCAAAGCCACAGCCGAGCCAGCCCTCACCTACGCCGGGAAGATCCAACCTAACCCACTACGTAAGCGCCATTGCCAGCTTACCTCTTTCTACTAGTCCCCTGTGCACAGGCGGAGTCCGTGGCGGCGGAGTCTCTTCCTCTTCCTCCCGGGCGGTGGACTTACCAGCTCCTTCTCCTCACCACCAACCTCTACACTCTCCTGTCGGGACTATACCACTGTCTGAAGAGCACTGTCTCCCTGGCCATGGCCGTAACGCCGAACCAGAGAACTTCACCAGCTGTTCCCACAGTAAGCCACACGGTAACGGTTTAACTCCAGTCGTGACGCTCAGTAACCAACTCTCTCTGTGTGTCTCCAGGGTTGCCAGGCCGAACGGTGTCTCGCTCAGTTTCCGGCAGTGCCAGCCTGCACTCACACCACAATTCACTCACATTGTTGTTAATAAACTTTACTGTATCAATTTGGAGTCTGTGCCTCGTCACTGGGTCAACAACCATGTCAAGTACGACCTTGAGTGTTATATTGTGCCACAATCATGATGTATTAGTTGACAGCAATGACAAAAGATTTTTTGTTGTTGTTGTTCAACCAGTTATCTTACTCACTTGAGACAAATATTTTCCCAACTGTATCAAGACTTAACTGTTTCTAAGCAACACTTTGTGGATTATAGAGAATAAAATAGCTTTATTGTTATTTTATACATGTGCAATAAAATTAGATGTTCCACAGTGCACAAGTCATTGTTTATATACATATAGTCCTCCTCCAAATAGCTTTGTTAGGTCATGTGGCCTGCTGGCTCACTAACATGATAGCTCTGTTTGGGATTCCTGGATGAAGTCACAATAATGTTATTACCACATGGGTATTCCAAGTGACTAATTGGGATGATAAATCCAACCTCATCTTGTACATGTTGTTGGCAACATATGTGATATTTGCTGTTGGGAAGTCGTGTTTGTCTAGACTGCTCTTTAGCCTAGCCCAGGTCTATTCAATTACAAAATCAGTTGGGCCACAATTTGAAATTAAGACATATAACTGGGCTGCACATGTTCAGTGATCTGTTGAATGACAAATTCCAAACCAACACATATCAATATGATGAAAAATATGCACTTTTTATTCATTGTCTTGGTTTTAAATGTGCACTTGGCACATGATAAAGGCACATCAAAAGTGCATAAAAACACAATAACAGTGCTGGGGTTGAGCAGAACGAAGTAGTAGAAATATTTTTCCTCTTGAACAACAATTAACTAGAATGAAAAAAATTCTGTAAGTAACCATTTTGATCACATCTTACTGATCATATCTTAAAGTACATAAAAACTCAATGTGCACTGTTAGTAGCATTAACATTTGTTTCCCTTTTGAAATAAAATATACTGCATCCTGGTCATAACTGACCTTGGCACATCACAAAGTGCATTTAGCTGAATAAAAAAATGAACTGTCAAACACTTCAGTGCACAAACCCCCCAAGAAAAGATTGATAAGATTAACAAACATTGCACATCCACTATTGTGGTTTGTTTTGTTTTAAATAACCATGTGTGAGTAGGAACTTCTTTTTATAACTACACATTCCATTACTCACACATATCAGTCAACCAAAAATTTCTAGTAGCGTTAAGGATGCAAAAAAGCATCCACTTAAAAACTTGAGTAATGACTTCAGTCTTGAAGGTTTGAGGTTTTTCTCCAAAATTTATCGCAATTTTCTTATAATTTTCTACTTTTCTCTGTAAATTTAGCTAAATTTGAAACCATTTTCCTCAAATTTGTAATTTCCTCTTGTAAAATTGACTTTTTTGTACATTTGAGACTGTAAATTTTTGGATTTTTTATGGCTAATTTTTGTTTATTTTTTTAAATAAAATTACTGTTTTGTTTTTATGAATTTGAAACAGACTGTGGTAAAATTTTGACTTTTTTCTTTATGCAATTTACAGTTTTGACCATAATTTTGCAGAGCCAGAACAGAACAATAACTTAACTCTGATTTCAAAGAAAAAAATATTAATAAGATTATATTTAATGAAATAACTTAAATGACCAAAGATGCAGTTATTTCTGTTTAAAATATTTCTATATATTTATAGTTTTTTTTAGAACTCTCCTCACCACCCAGACAGCAGGAAAAACCTCCCTTATTTTGAAATCCAAATGTTGGCACATTAAGTTTGTCTGAAGGCTGTTGACGGATTAAAGTCATTGACTTTGCGAATTTGGTGTCATCTTAACTTGCCAGGTACATAATATTGTAGTAGCTGGTGAAGTCAGTCCTTAGCGATTCAGTCACTCTTCCGTTTCCCTCCAAACAGTATGAAGCTTAACCACACATATTTGCTAAGCGACTCTACATTATTGCTCCCATTATCAGTGGGTTAAAGCCACCATAAATGCCTCCACTGCTTACATACCTCTTCTGCTTTTTTCTGTGTTATTTTTTTTATTTAAGTTTTTGTAAAGGGTATACAGGTCGTTACAGCAATGCATTGTTTACATTTTCATCACATGTTCCCTTATTTTCTGATATCTGACAACATTGGAAGATTAATTCTTACAACACCCCCCTTTTTTTTTTTAAAGTGAAAGAAAAAGTGAAATTAAAGAGAAAAAAAAACAAAAAACAAATAACAAAAAAACCCAAACAAACCAGTAAAAAACAAACAAAAAGAAAAAGTAAGTAAATAAAGATAAAAGAGCATCTGAGTAGTGTTGGAACAAAGAGCGGAACCATTATTGAAATGGTATTTGTCAAAGATTAGATCTAATGGAAGACACATATGCGGTCCAGGGTTGCCAAAAGTTCATGAACCCATCCATGTCCTGTCTCAGTGCGAATGTCAACTTTTCCATCGAGTAAATGTCTTGGATCACGTTAGTCCAATCTTCAGGTGTAGGACAGTCCTTCAACATCCATTTTTTAGTTAGAGCTTTTTTGCTTGCCAATATTAAAACATTGAATAAGTATTTTTCTCCTCGTCTTTCCAGTGAGTCCGGTAGTAAACCCAAATACAAAGTTACAAAAGAAAAGGGAACTGTAATTTTGAATATTTTCCCCAATATTGTCTGTACCTTGGTCCAATATTGGTGGATAACTGGGCATGACCAAAACACATGAAAATGATTTGCAGTCTTTTCACCACACAAGCGCCAACAGTTCAATCCCTTATGGGTAAATTTGTTTTGTGCAGGTGTTCTGAAAAATCTTGCCAAGTTTTTCCATCCAAATTCTCTCCACTGCAGGGATGAGGTACTTTTCCATAGCTGTTTATTTAGCTTTTCCCATATTTCCAGTTGTAAAGTGAAATTCCCCTCTTTTTCCCATCTCTCTTTTATATAAGATGTGTTGTCTCCTTTTAAGTCTTGAAGACCTTGGTATATTTTAGAAATGTATCTGATCCCTGGGATCCCTTTATATGCCATTAAGAAGACCTTCAGAACACCTGACTGGGCCCTTTCCAAAACCTCCTTTTTAAGTATATTGTTTATGTGGTGTCTAAGCTGGAAGAACCTGTAAAGGTCTTGATTTATTAGGCCTTGTTTTTTCAAATCTTCAAAACTTCTCAAGATTTGCCCTTTAAAAAAATCGTAATATTTTATCAGCCCTTTCTCCTTCCACTTTTTAAATCTGGTGTCTGTTTTATTAGGAGTAAAGTCCTGATCATAGGCAATCCATTGCAGAAGTCGATAGGGCTCTTTAGTTTGATTCTCTCTGACTATCTTAAACCAAATTTTTAGCGGGGTCTCTATCCACGGGTTAGTGTTATTCAAAAGCTTAGGTAAGGCATTGTTCCCTATTATCGCCTGTAGGGGGATGTCACTTGTTATTTGGCATTCGATCTCCTTCCATTGTGCAGTGTAGACTGGGTTACATATCTCTACTAAAGTTTTAATTTGTGCGGCTTTAAAGTAGTCCCTGATATTTGGCAGCGCGAGCCCACCTTTGTCTTTGTTTAGCTGTAGGGTTCTATATCTGATTCTAGGTCTCTTGCCCTGCCATATGAATCTTGAGATCCTTCTGTCCAGCTCCTGCCATGTTTTTTTGGGAGGTTCTACCGGTATTGTTTGGAAAAGGTATAGAAGACGTGGAAGTATATTCATTTTGACTGCTTCAATTCTTTGTGCAGTACCCAAGAATGGTATCATATTCCATCTTGCTAGGTCAGATTTTATTTTTGTCACCAGTGGATCATAGTTTAGTGATATAATTTTGTTGAGTTGTTTCGGGATATTGACCCCCAGATATTTCATAGATTCCGACTCCCAGTTAGTTTTGAGTTTGCTTAGTGAATAATGATTTGGGTCATAGTTGAATGTTAAAACTTGGGTTTTATGCATGTTTAATTTGTACCCTGATAAATCTCCATACTCTGAAAAAACTGAGGTTAGTTCTGGTAAAGAAGTGTTCGGCTGCCCTTGGTATATTAAAATGTCATCAGCAAAGAGTGCTATTTTATGTTCCTTCTGACCAAGTGTAATACCTTGAATTTTTTGGTTTTGTCTTATCCATTGGCTCAGAGGTTCTATGAAGATTGCAAAGAGCAGTGGAGACAGGGGGCAGCCCTGACGACATCCTCTTTCCAGTTCAAAAGAAGATGATAAAATACCGTTAATCCTTATTTTAGCTGTTGGTTTTTTATATAATGCCTGTATAGTTCTAATGAAGTTGTTATGAAAATTGAAACTGGATAAGATTCTATATAGAAAAGACCAGTCAACCAAATCGAATGCTTTTTCAGCATCTAATCCCAATATGACTGCATTTAAGTTATATTTTTTTATATGATGAATTATGTGTAAAGTGCGTCGAATGTTGTCTTGTGTCTGTCTTTGTCTTATAAAACCTGTTTGGTCTAAATGAATTAGGTCTGTCAGTATATTTTCTAACCTTTTGGCAAGGATAATGGTAAAAAGCTTATAGTCCTGATTTAGTACACTGATTGGTCTGTAGTTGGAGCACTCTAGTTTATCCTTTTCAGGTTTAGGTATAACTGCAATGACCCCTTCTCTCCAGGAGGGGGGGATTTCCCCTGTGTGGAGGACATAATTAAATGTTTTCAGGAGGAGAGGAGATAGTTGCTGTTTAAAGGTTTTGTACCACTCTGCTGTATAGCCATCAGCTCCTGGGGATTTGTTAGCTTTAAGTTTCATAATTGCTTTTTCCAATTCTTTAGGATGTATTTCTGACAGTAGTGTTTTATTTTGTGACTCCGTAAGTTGGGGAAGGTTTAATGTGTTTAGGAATGCCTCGGATGCGTTTTTATGTTTTTTGTGGGAGTATAAGTTCTTATAGTAATTCTCGAAGTTTTTAAGAATATCCTGAATTCTGAATTTTATTTCCTTTGATACTGGGTCTCTGATTTTGTAGATTGCTCTTTCTGTTTGATGTTTCCTCAATTTATAGGCTAGCAATTTTGCCGATTTACTGCCTGCTTCATAGTATTTTTGTTTCAGAAATGTAAGTTTCTTCTGGATTTCTATTGTGTAGATCTCATTTATTTGGTTTTTAATTTCCTTAATCTTGAGCGAGTCAGTAGAATGAGTGTTGCCTTTGTGTTCTTTTTCTAGGTTCCTAAGTTCTGACTCTAATGTGGATAGTTTTTCTTGTCTTAGTTTCTTTTGGGTTGCCAGCTTTGCAATAATCTTTCCTCTTATTACAGCTTTGCATGCATCCCACAGTATTAAAGGGGATACTTCTCCATTATCGTTATCTTCCAAATATCTGAGAATATCTGATTCCAATTCATCTTTCAATGGTCCTTTCAGGACATTTGAATTTAACCTCCAAGAAAATGTATTATTTGTGTATTTTTGGATATTTAAGTCCATGTAGATCGGACTGTGGTCGGAGAGATCCATCAGTCCTATTTTACATGTTTTTACTCTTCCAATGTCTCTATTAAACATAAAAAAAATAGTCAATCCTTGAGTAAGATGAATGTGGAGTTGAGTAAAATGTATAGTCTTTTACACTGGGGTTGAGTTCCCTCCACACGTCACAGATTCCCAATTCTTTTAGTAGCATCCGAGTCTTCCTGTTTTGGGTGTTATTTTGATGTGGGGAATTACCAGAAGCATCCCAGTATGGATTCAGTCTAAGATTGAAGTCCCCACCACATATCACTAAACCTTGAGCTTTAGTTATCATTAGGTCGAATACATTTTTATAAAATTTCCAGTTAGCCCCTGGGGGAGCATACACATTCAGCAGGGTGATATCTTCTCCCTCTAGCCGCCCAGTTACCAAACTGTATCTCCCTTCTTTATCTTTGTGTTCTGATTTTTTTTCAAATGTAATTTTGGTTGATATCAATGTCGCTACTCCCCTCCTCCTCCCTGATTTATATGAAGATGAAGAGATCATTTTAAACCCTTGTCTACTGAGTTTATTGTGTTCCACATCTGTTAGGTGGGTTTCTTGTAAAAATATTATTCCTGCTTTGTCTTTTTTCATTTTGCCTAGAATCTTGGATCTTTTAACTGGATTCAGGATTCCTTTTACATTATATGAAATTATTTTGGTTACACCCTGTTTCTCCATTGTGTTGTTTTGTTTAGTATAACTGCGTGGTGGCCCTCTTTTGTGCTACTCAGAAACTGAAAGAACATTAAAAACAAGAAAAACATTAAGAACATAGTGTAAAAAACTTTAAAACAAAAAGCTGTCATAAGAACTTCCTGAGCTGAGGTCTTTTTAAAGACCCTGTAAGAGCCTTGATGGAGTGAAGGCCCTGAGGGAAATTCCTCAAACTCTGTTACGTGTTGAGGGCCCTCTCTTACCACTGAAAGTAGTCCCATGCTTTTAACGTGAGTTTCAGAACCCAATCCAAACTTGTAATGATTTTTTTTTTTTCCTTTTATGCCTAAACCCTGTGAAATTGTGTGCACCCTCCCACCCCCATCACATCAAACATTCACGCAAAAACAGTATTTGTTAGTATGAGGAGAACATGTGGATTATTGTCACATTTCTATTTTAACAAGTTTTTTTTTTTGTTTTTTTTTATTACAAAGACTTATTTGTTTCAAATAATATGATTGTTCCATGAAATGTTTTACCACATGCTGAATATGCATCTCCTTTAAAGTTTGTTACCTTGTATGAGGGGGGTTGGATGTGCGGATTGATTCAAGAGAAAAGAAAAAAAAAAAAAAAAACAAGGTCGCTATTCCAACCTGAAAACGGATAGTTTATCCGCGACGCTCTGGTGCTGGGTTTCCCGCTGCTGGTCCGTGGATTTTGAGGGTCTTTGTGTTGTCCATGTTTGCGCTTTGATCTTCTCACTCGGGTCTGCTGCGGGTTTAAATACCGTTACCGGGAGCCCTCTTTTCGCCATGTCAGCTGTTGCTTCTTCCGCCGAATTATAGAGACACGTTTCATCGCCGTAGAAGACCCTTAACTTCGCAGGAAATGGTGTCTGAAAGCGCAATTTCTTCTCTCTTAACACCTTTTTCGCGTCATTGTATTCCCTGCGCTTTTTAAGGACCTCCGGGGCGTAATCGTGTTCCACGTAGACTTTTCTCTCCTGGTGCATAAATCCTTTTTTCTGCCAGGCCAGTCTTACAACCTCTTGTTTTATTTTGAAATTGGAAAATCTTACCAACACCGAACGTGGGGGCGCTTCCGCCGCCGGCCTAGCGGCTAATGAACGATGTGCCTTTTCTATCTTCAAGTCGGTGGTTTGTGGAATATCCAATTTCTCTCTTAGTAAGGATTCCACGCATTCTGCCATTGAGTTAAAACCATTTTCGGTTCCTTCTATCAGACCATGAATTCTTATGTTGTCTCTTCTTTGTTTTCCTTCTTGGTCGGTTAGCTTAGCCTCTATAGCTGCTTGTCTTTTGCGTAGGTCTAGCACGGAATCTTCGAGCACTTTTATTCGATCCTCTGTTTCCAAGATTCGGTTCTCGGCCTGGTCCACTCTGCTGTTTGTCCTTTTCAATTCTTCTCTGAATTCCCGAAATTCGGCCGTAACTTCTCGGCGAAATCGTCGTAGCTCCTCAAATAGTGATTTCAGGCTAACCCTTTTGTTAGCTATCACCAGTTCCTCGTCTTCTGAACGGAGATCTTCCAGTTCAGATTCTCCGGCCGATACGTGTCCTGGCCTGGAGAATTTCAGTTTCTTCTGTTTTCCTTTAGACATGATGATTTTGTCTTTTGATTTTCACTCCTCCAAAAATCCGTTAAGTTTGATTTTCAAGGTGTTATCCTGGATTGGGTCTGAGAGCTTCAGTGTTAAGCTGCAGTCGCCATGGCGTCCAGACCGGAAGTCCGCTTTTTTCTGTGTTTAAAGTACTTTAATCAGCTCACGCTTCTCTCGGACAACAATGCTAGAAAACCTCTGCCTGCCGACTGGAATGCTCACATGGGTGGGGTGCTTCTGAACTCTGCGCGTTGTTTGTGTGCGCGCTTGTGGACCGTCATTCCTTCATATTTTTTTCTAAAATTTATATTTCCTTGGCGTGGCCTGGGCCACTTGGAGGTTGGTTCTGGGCCGTATGTGGCCCGCGGGCCTCTAATTGAATAGGCCTGGCCTAGTCCCATTTCTGTTTTAGTTTAAATGCACTTTGCTGGATTCTTCATGAGGTCTTCAGATGAGATACAGGGTAAGAAACATGCATTATATGTGAGGCTTTAACAGAAATGATACAGCAACTCATTTTAAAATTATGCTACCGAGATGCAGCAAATTGGACTAACTCCTAGCATTAACTCATCATCCAGGTTGCAATTACTGTCTCTCTCTGCAGTGGAAAAGGAGGTGCAGTAATATGCAGTGATACATACTCCTGTTAATGGGTTTGACTTTATGCCTATTGTCCAATGAAATGGCTTGACTGTATCTAACTGTTGCATCACAAAATAAAATACCAACATACCAGTATGCTTTAATTAAACAGGAGTAAAAAAAAAAGCAGCTGTTGTTAGCTGACAGAGATGTAAATTCCTCTTCTGCAACAAGTAACAAAGCCTGCAGGTGTTTACATTTATGCTGATTAGGTAAAGACACGTCAGCAGCACAGGGGCCACTGCTTTTGTGTGCATTACAATTTTTGCACATGCTTATTTAGTACTGTGAGAGCAGATTAATATGATTAATATGATTTGGAACACAGCACTTATTATTATTAATTTTCCATCTTCTATGATTCCAGGGTCAGCATCTAGTTTCACATCTTTCTTTTGGAGTTGTCACTCTTATCTCATACAGAATCATTCCACAAATATCAGATTTCTTTTTTTTTAAAAGGCATTCTTCTTATACTTCAACATCTTTGGCTTGATTAAATTCATACATGCTTACTGCTTCATTTAATTTGGTCCAATAAAATGGTGACGATTCAAATGAATGAGACCAAAAATATTGACATAAAAGGAATGTATTAAGCACGATAAACCCAGTTCCATCCTTAATACAGTTCCTGCAATTTGACGCTGCATATTAATCAGTTTCAGCAACTGTCGAGTCCTCCGTCATGGGAGGACCATCCTGGGTTTGTGTTGTTTGCATGTGTATTATATTTGTGTGTTTGTTGTGATAATCACTGCCATGCCAGCTAATTCTTCCTCTGTTTATTAGTGTTGTTTTGACAGCTGACCCAAAGTGGAAGGTCTTGCTGCCAGTGCAATTGGAGAGTGGCAACCAGTTACACACACACACACACAATGGGCCCACCAGTGAGGCCGCAGAAAGAGAAAAGGCAGGCAGGAACCATGATGTTTGGACCAGTATGAACTTCAGACCCCAGTGATCCAGTAGTCTTCGTGTTAATTCCCTTCCTATCTATTTTAGCTGTGGGGTCTCTTATGTAATCTGTCACGATTTGCCAATGCCTCTTTCTCATTCAGCGCTGTCTCATTTTACAGTCAGCAGGTGCTCGTCTCATCCTAAGCTATGCTATGTCAGAGCATCACAGGAAATGGAAAAACTGTGCCCCTCTGGTAAATCAGTGCAGAGAATAAATCTGTCATCAATTAAACTGTGTTTAAAAAGGGGTAGTGAGTGATAGATTCGTGCCAAAGCTGGAGAACTGCAAGTATTTAAATAGAAGAATACTTAAGAGTTCAGCGTGCTTTTGTGTTCTGAGTCTGTTTCCTTCATGAAAGCAGAAGAGCGTGGAGGTTTTCTTTTCTTTTCAAATAGAGTTACAGAATACAAAGAGGAACATAATCCAAAACAGAGTAAATAAATACTGCAGAGAGTGTTGATTTCAATTATGTAAGAGATGTTATTTGGAGCTGTTGTAAAATAGATTTAGGATTACACCTAACATTTGGTTTCGTCATAGATAAATCTGTCACATTTCCATTCATCCATCATTATCATCAGCATCTTAGGGTTGGAATGAAGCTGATGCATGGTGAAAATGAGGTAGGGCTGGGTGATTTGACCTTAAATCAGCATCACAGTTAATGGAAGCTTTCAAGACGGTTTTGTTTTTTTTCCTCCTTTCTTCTCCCTTATAGTTCACTGACAAAGCTCGCCACTAAACAATGTTACACAAGAATATATCACTGCAGTGATACGGTTGTACATGATCATAATATAGAAAAGAATAGGTCTATTGTCAATTCACACACATGTAACCAAATTAAATAATGTATACGGACCATGACAGTGCTCCTCCCAGCAAGGAATGCCTCCTGGCGGTCCACAAGGCTTCTCCGGGTGGGCTTGATGGTAGGCCTGGACCATCCCCTTGTCATGGAAGTGTGACTTGGGGATCTATGATTGTTCTTCCAGGCCATAGCCCTCCCAGTGGAACAAATACTGTAGCCCCCGGCCCCGATGGCGAACATCCAAGATCTGTTGAACAGTATGGGTAACGTGGTCATTGAGCACTCGGGAAGGAGGAGGCAGGAGGTGGCTTGGCGGGGGGGGGGGGGGGTTAGAGAGGACTGACACAGACAGGCTTGATGTTAGATACATGGAAGGTCGGGTTCACACGAAGGGTCTGTGGGAGTCCGAGTTGAACAGTGACGTCATCACCCTGGTAATGGGATAAGGACCCAGAAAACGACCGGACAGCTTCTTGGAGTCCGTCTTTAGAGGAATCTGGTCCGCTGCCAACCAAACCTGCTGCCCCACGACGTACTTAGGGACAGGGACCCGCTTCCGGTTGGCCATCTGGCGGTTGCAGTCGGACGATCGAGTGAGGGCAGCACGGGTGGATTGCCATATACGGCAGCAACAGCAAGCATGGTCCACCACGGACGGCACCGTGACCTCCCTCTCCGTCATAGGCAGCAGAGGCGGGGTATACCCCATCGAGGCTTCAAAGGGGGTAAGCCCTGTGGCGGTGGAAACAGCTGAGTTATGTGCATACTCCACCCAAGTCAGGTGTGTGCTCCAGGTCGAGGGGTTCTCGGCTGCCACACACCGGAGGACGACCTCCAAGGACTGGTTGGCATGCTCAGCCTGCCCATTGCTCTGGGGCTGACATCCAGAAGTAAGGCTGATGGTGGTCCCAAGAGTACGGCAAAAAGACTTCCAAACATGGGACGTGAATTGGGACCCCCGGTCAGACACAATGTCGCATGGAATGCCGTATAGGCAAATAACATAAGAAGTTTGCAGGTCAGCAGTCTCAGGGGACGGAAGTTTGGGCAGGGCGATGAGGTGAACAGCCTTAGAAAAACGATCAACGATAGTGAGAATGACTGAATTATCATGGGAGGGGGGAAGTCCAGTGATGAAATCCAGGGCAATGTGAGACCAAGGGTGACCAGGAACAGGCAGAGGATAAAGCAGTCCAGCAGGGGGCGAAGAGTCAGCTTTGCCCCGAACACAGATTTGGCATGCCTTCACATATTCCTGCACGTCCCGCTGCAGTGTGGGCCACCAGAATGCCTGCCGGATTAGGTTGGTGGTGCAGGCAATACCAAGGTGGCAGGCGAAGCGACTAGTGTGGCCCTAATGGATGACATCACTGCGGAGGGCGGCAGGAATAAACAGGCGGTTGTGGGGACATCCTGCCTATTTGGGCTCCCGAGACTGGGCCTGCTGGACCCTCTGCTCAATATCCCAGGTAAGAGCACCGAGGATACGGGAAGGAGGAACAATTGGCTGGGGAAGGGAGGGGGAGGCTATCTGCACAGAATCAAACTGGCGTGATAGCGCGTCCGGTTTGGTGTTCCATGAGCCAGGCCGATTGGTAATAGTGAAATTGAACCTATTGAAAAACAAGGCCCAGCGGGCCTTCCTGGCATTAAGTCAGCGGGCCAACCTAAGATACTCTAAATTTTTGTGGTCGGTCCAAACAACTATGGGGTGAATAGCCCCTTCTAACCAGTGTCTCCATTCCTCCAACGCCAACTTAATGGCCAACAGTTCTCTACCCCCATGCTGTAATTCCTCTCGGCAGGCGTGAGCCACCTGGACAAAAACGTGCACGGGTGGAGCCGCTGATCAGAGGACAAGTGCTGTGAAAGGACAGTGCCCACCCCTGAGTCAGAAGCATCCACCTCGAGGATAAACTGGAGCTGAGGGTTGACCTGTGCCAAGATGGGTGTTTCAGAGAACAGGCCGTTTAATTTGGAAAAGGCCTGCTCAGCTTCCTCGGTCCAACGAAATGGGACCTTAACGGAGGTCAGCTGTGTAAGGATAGAAATTCGCAAACCCCAGGAAGCTTTGAAGCTCCCTCCGGGAGTGGGGTGTTGGCCAATCCAGCACAGCCTTCACCTTGGCAGGGTCGACAATCAGCTCTCCTTCAGCCACTATGAAGCCCAAGAAGGAGGTGGTGTTGGTGGAGAACTCACACTTCTTGGCTTTAACATAGAGCTGGTTCTCCAGGAGCTGTTGTAAAATGGCCCTCACATGGACTTCATGTCCCCCTGGTGAGCGAGAAAAGATTAATATATCATCAAGATATACAACAACGAACTGATTAACCATATCGCGAAGGATGTCATTGATGAGTCGCTGGAAAACGGCAGGGGCGTTAGTGAGCCCAAACGGCATGACCAAATATTCAAACTGCCCCATATGAGTTTTAAAGGCCGTCTTCCACTCATCTCCCTCGCAGATACGAATTAAGTGATAGGCATTGCGGAGATCTAACTTCGTAAACACTTGCGCGCACTGAAGGTGCTCAAATGCGGAGTTAATCGAGGGCAGAGGATATTTGTCCTTAACAGTAATTGCATTTAGTTTGCGGTAATCAATGCACGGACGCAGTGACCCGTTCTTCTTTCCAACAAAAAAATCCTGCTCTGAGTGGAGCCGAAGATGGCCAAATCAGGCCGGCGTTCAGAGATTCTTTAATGTATCTCTCCATTGCCTCCCTCTCCGGGCCAGAAATGCTATAGAGCCGGCTGAATGACAACCGCGCCCCCAGGAGGAGATCAATCGAGCAGTCATAAGAGCGATGAGGTGGAAGCGACAGCACTCTAGACTTACTGAAGACCTCTTCTAAATCATGATAGGGTTCGGGGATGAGGCTGAGGTCCGGCGGCTCGACCGGAGGAGAGGCGATGGAGAGAGACGGTGAACACTCGGCCAAACTCAAACAGGAAGCCAAACAATACGGGCTGCAGGAGAAGATGAAATTTTGTGCCCAATTGATTATAGGGTTATGCCTCTGGAGCCACAGGTACCCAAGGACCATAGAAGAGGAAGAATTTGGAAAGATATAGAACAAAAGCTCCTCCCGATGGTTCCTGGAAAGAAGGACCACGATTGGTGTCATGCATTCCGCGACCTCAGCAATCTTAAGGCCAGATATGGTGGTACTACTGTGAGAAGTGGGCAATTTGCGAGTGGGAATATCCATATCCTGAACGAGCTGGGAAGAAATAAAATTCTCTTCTGCCCCTGAATCCACTCATGCCTTAACCCTCCTCTCGACCCACGGCAATTGAACGTGGGCTGAAATAGAGAAATTACCGGGGGCATTGGAAGTGGACCCGCCTGCCACACCTCCTACAGCCACTGACGGACTGCGTCTTTTTGGCGCCAGGGGGGCAGTTGTGCACCCTGTGCTCCATCGAAGCACAGTAAGTGCACACGCCGACCCTTCTTCTTCGCCGACGCTCTTCGTCAGTTAGATGAAACTGACTGAGCTCTTCATCGGTTAGATGAAACCGACTGAGCTCCATCGGCTTGGAAGGACACTTAGTGCCCCCTGTGTCAGTAGCCGGAGTGGGTGCCCGCTCGGCGAACGGGCGAGAGGAGGATTCTTGCTCCTTCTCATGCTCGTGGTTATGGTTATCTAATCCAACAGCCTGATCAATTAGACCATCCAGAGAGTTGGGAACAGCATGAACCGCCAGGTCATCGTGGAGGTGAGAGTTTAAACCGTGGAGGAATGCGCTGCATAACGCAACCTTGTTCCACCCCAAGTTCGCCGCTTCGACCTGAAACTCCACAAAGAACTCGGCCGCTGACCGAGTCCTATGGTAGAGAGACAATAGGCGGCTCATAGTGTTACCCTGGCTCTCAGTATGGTCAAAAGTGGGAGTAAAGTGGACCACAAATTGTTTAAATGTGTACGCAGCCCCCTCGGGGCTGTCAAGAATGGACCATGCCCAACTAAGGGCACGGTCCCGAAGTAAAAAAGTCAAAAAGTGAATTTTAGCGGAATCACTCGGATACTCCCCTCCCCCCCACCTGCCCCAAATACTGCCGCACCTGAAATAAAAATTCCTTACATTTCCCTACCTCCCCCGCGTACAGGGCAGGCGCGAGAACGGAAGTGGTATGACGGATGGTGGTTTGAATAATAGGGGCAGGAAGCATGGGAGGACCTGAGGGAGCCAAATTTGCCAAATAGTAGGTAACCATGCCCAGCTGCTGCAAAATCGTTGGCAGCTGCTGCATGAGCATGTCCACCTGTCTTTTGGTGGCATCTAAACGGTCCAGAGTGGAATGCTCTGCTGCTGCTGCACTCGCTGAGCCAAGGTTTGGGCTGGCTCGTTCTGTCATGATTTTTAGCTTACAGCTCACGTGCAGAGTGCAACAACAATGAAACAACCACACCGGAGAACACGTTTGAGGGTTTTTATTAATTTCAAGAGAAAACTTGAACTCTGCTACAGAAAACGTCACTCCCCAGAGGACAGAGCCCTGTGGAGAGATGAACGAGAGCAGTGTGAGGAGAAATGGAGGACAGGGAAATGGCTAGCCAAATTACCACTTACGTGAGTTTAACAAAAGCACCGGCAAGAACCCCAGTGGGGAGAGATGAACCAGCAGGATGAAGCGGGTCATAGGGAGGAGTGACTGGTGGTGCTTGTCTGTGTAGAGAATAGCTGCTGAGGAGTGTGGATGGAGGGGCCGAGCGCACGCAGTCCCTGAAGACGCACCCGCACCGATGGCAGCAACCTGAAAATAAGGAGAGCACACAAATTGCGAGTACAAACACTTCACCAACTTATAGAATAATAATTCCACCGTGTCTACTGTGAGGCAGTATACCCAGATGATCCAGCACTGAGGCGTTGACAACATGGTCCTTATAAGTACTGGCTAATGAGAGGTAGCAGGTGCGTCCACTCTCCCAGTTGTGCTGATTGCAGGAGAGGAGAGACACTGGAAGGAGGGGGCAAGCGCTCACCGGACCATGACAAATAGACTGAACAATGAAACCCAATGTGGAACTCAAAAGGATACAAGAAACACAATTAACCCAGAACAGAAAGATGCCATGAAACTGGCCCAGCCCCGTTCATGACAAGTAAGTGCTGGAGTGACAATTCTTTTTTCAAAGAATTTTTTGCCCGAGTCCATAAGGTCAGAAGCGGTGGTACCAGGCAGGTTACTTAAAGTGACTGCCAAGTACGAGAATTTATCTGCTATTCTGTTAAATGTATATGCCCCTGTAAGTTCAGGGGAAAGGTGTAGCCTTTTTGACAATGTTAGATTATTTTTCAATATAATCATTCTGAGTCAAAAAAAAATCAGGCAGAATATTTAAATGTAAATAAATTTATTCCATCATGGCCAGTGAGGGAGGAGTACAGACACAGCTCCAGTCTGACCACCCATACTCCTGAAACAAACATTCCTCGCTCAAGGTTTAAAAAGCTGTTTTATCAATGGGAAGATGAAAGACGGAGATTAATGTCCTGCAAGACGTACAGTCTTTTCCTCGAGAGTCCATGAAGCATAGTCCTTATCTTCTTCACTCACAGGAAACAGGGAGATAAATACACTCTGTCACACAGAACTGAACATGACTAATTCAATTCAATTCAATTCAACTTTATTTATATAGCGCCATTTCACAACAACAGTCATCTCATAGCACTATCAACTGTAGGGGGGACCCCCACAGTTGCAGAAAGACCCCAGCAATCAGGCGATCCCCTGTGAGCAAGCACTTGGCGACGGTGGAGAGGAAAAACTCCCTTTTAACAGGAAGAAACCTCCAGCAGAACCAGGCTCAGGGAGGGGCAGTCATCTGCTGCGACTGGCTGGGGGGTGAGGGGATAGAGAACAGGGGATAATTGAAAAGATCTGCAGTCATTTAGAAAAATATCTGAACATTCTCACCACAATTACTCACAAACTGGACATTCCTATTACAACTATGTAATTGCTAACTCATGCATTCTTACACACATAATGAAGCTGCCCAAAGGCCATATATAAAATGCACATATGAGAATATAAAAGACGTGGAATAATATAAGAATAATATGGAATTTTTCTATCGTATTTCCCCCTTGATGCTTAATAAAGCATCACAATTAAAAGAAAAACAACAAAAGAAATAATCTGACAAAGTCATAAAAGAAAAGTAGATTGAATAATGAATAATGACATAAGGATACATTTATGTAAGGATGTATATGTTCTTATGTGTCTACAGATTAGCAGCAATTGTATGAGGTAGTTTAAACTAAAACAAAGCTATGATAAAATGTGTAGCAATAAAAGTGAATATGTGTAACTATTAATGATATGATAAGTGTAATGTGATAGAAATAGTAATGTGAAAATGATATGGAAAAACTCAAAATAGATTTAGACAATATTGCAAACTTCACACCCCTTAGGCTAGTATCACCCCTTTTACCATCCTCATCATCTGCAGCAATTGTATGAAGACATATCACTAAGTTTACATGAACCAGCATGTACGATCATATTACGGAAAAGACTAAAATTATCACTATAAAAACACACTAACAAGTTCATGATGAGACTTCTCCATGAAGAGAATCACTAACTTAATCAATTTTGTGCATCAGTGACATTTTTCTTGGCCGCAGCAGCCTGCAAAGCAATGAGGCTATGTGTAACCGAAGTAATAACATCACCATTTGCATTATTTTCAGGAATAAAAGTACAACAATAACCTCCTATAATAGGGCACACACTCCTACGGGTGGCAGTTAATTGACCAAGAATCATTCGATTTTGTGTAATAAATTTTACAAATAATTGTAGCCTATAATTAACCCTATGAGTGTGTATGTTGCCGAACTGCAACATAACCCCTAGTGGTCAAGAGTGGTAAATATTTTTTGTCAGTAAAATAGTTCAGATTTCCAAGGCTATAACTTGAAAGTGGTAAGCGATAATGGCTTACTGTCAATTAGAAAGATGTAAAATATGATCTGAAGTTTCAGATAGGAATATATTTATGCATCTAATTTGCATAATGTTGTGGCACCTCTTTAAATTCCATAACTCAGTCAAAACTGGACTTTGGACATATTTACACAAAAAATGGCTCAGTCTTTTGACACCGTTTTTTGTACAGAGGTACCTCATCATCTTTTCTTCAAAGTATATGAACAAGAAATCAGTACATTTAAAAAAAACCAGAAATTTCTCACTTACTTTTGACAAAGGGGGGCTGGATGGCTGGGTAGCGAGGCCGCTGCGTTTTCACCCATCGTGGTCCATATTTTGCGTTCTGCCGGTAATTTAAAATCTCTACCACATCTACAAAGTCTTAAGATTATCCCACATAAATTTCGCTTGTATCCCGCGGCTATTTTCCGCTTACAAAGCCGAAAAAGTGACGGTGACAATCATGGCCATATTAGCTTTCTGGGCTAACTGCTACAAACAGGAAAAGGAAATGAGGAGTTCTTCTTCTTTGGTGTATTACGTGTCATCCACTGAGTCCTCCAACGGATGTCTGCCACCTTTTGAAACTGGCAAATCAGTACAATCAGTACAAATTCCCAATGCAAGCGATCATGTCAGAGTGAGAAGGCAGGCGCAGTGCCGCTCTCTGCCACTAGGGGCACGCAAATTCTCACACTCAAAGGGTTAAGTGTTTCAATCCATAAGGTGTTCTTGCCCACTCTCACTCAAGGAAACAGTGAATGAAGGACCCTCACTCCTGTGCTTTCTATCTGAAATTGCTCTGGTTCATCTGTGCCCCAAGTGGCATCATGTGGTAAGAAAGCATCTCTCTTCACCCTACCCACCAGGTCTGCTGACATAATGAGGGTATGGCCAGTTGCCAAAATGGGGTACACAACCCTGCCCAATTCCTGGCCAGGTGTGGGTACACCCAATGACCACCATCCCCCTGTATTGATGATGTAGATCTTTCAGGATGATGTAGATCTTTCAGGATAAGTGTTATCTTTCAGGATAACACTTGTCCACTTCGTTTATCTAACAATCTGGCATCTTTTTTATCCAAATTTCCAAAACCATGACTACTCAGAGTTGGGACCAGGAAGCAGAGTCGCAGTCTTACACGCCTCTCTGCAGCTCCTCTTCATCCGCCACCCCTCAGCTTAGCCCCTGACTTCCCCATCAGAGAATCGTTGTCTGCTCCCTCCAAAGTGAATAAAAATATAATGTATAAGTATCCCAAAGTGATAAAGCAAAATATTGGTAAAACTCAAATTAAACATAAAGCCCCTAAATTGAATGATTTGGCCTCTGTTCCTCCTCATAATTTAAAAATTAAATGTGGTTTATTAAATATTAGGTCTCTAACTCCCAAGTCTCTGTTAGTCCATGATTTGTTAATTGATCATCAGATTGATTTAATTTCCCTTACAGAGACTTGGTTAGGACAAGAGGATTATGTTGGTTTAAATGAATCAACTCCCTCTGGTTATTTAAACTGTCAAAATCCTAGAAGTTCTGGTCGTGGAGGAGGAGTAGCAACAATTTACCATTCCAAATTACTAGTTAATGTAAAGCAAAAAACATGTTATAATTCCTTTGAGGGCCTGGTCCTCAGTATTGGGCACTTTAGCAATTTTAGGTTAAACCCAATTTTATTTGCCATAGTTTATCGTCCCCCATCAACCTACTCAGAATTTTTATCCGAATTTGCTGATTTCTTAGCTGATTTAGTGCTGAAATCTGATAGAATAATTATAGTAGGGGACTTTAATATACATGTGGATGTAGATAGTGACTGCCTTAATGTGGCATTCAATTCAATATTAGATTCGATTGGGTTTTCTCAGAAAGTAGGAAATTCTACTCATTACCTCCACCATACATTGGACCTTGTTTTGACATATGGCATAGAAATAGAAAATCTTGTAGTGTCTCCTCATAACCCTGTACTGTCAGACCATTGTCTGTTAACCTTTGATTTTACTATCTCTGACTATTTGGCTCCTAAAGAAAAATATTATTACAGTAGATGCCTCTCAGATGATGCTGTTTCCAAATTTATGCAGATTGTTTCCTCTATGCCATGTGTCAACACAACGGAAATAAGCTATAGACAGCTTGCTCCTTCTGTAATTGATAACATGGTGGATAGTGTTTCAGCTTCTCTGCATCAGACTCTAGACTTGGTGGCCCCCTTAAAAAAGAAAAAGTCTAATCAGAGATTTCTAACTCCTTGGTTCAACACAGAAACTCGTACCTTAAAACAGAAGACTCGTCAATTAGAAAGAAAATGGCGCTCTACTAATTTAGATGAAATCTATTCAGCTTGGAGAAATCATCTTTTAATTTATAAAAAATCTCTTAGAAAAGCTAGAACGAGTTATTACTCTGCATTAATAGAAGAGAACAAGAATAATCCCAGGTTTCTTTTCAGTACTGTAGCCAGGTTGACAAAGAGTCAGGACTCTGTCAATCCTAGCATTCCCTTAGAGCTTACTAGTCAGGACTTTATGAACTTTTTCAATAATAAAATTTCATCCATCAGAGATAAAATCAATCAGATTCTTCCCACAGTTAACTTAAATACTGTAACTACTACAACTCCTTCTGTTGATGTCTGTCTTGATGAGTTTACTCCAATCGACCTTTGTGAGTTAGACAAAATAGTTTCCTCATCCAAACCTTCAACTTGTCTTTTAGACCCTATTCCTACCAGGTTATTTAAAGAAGTCTTCCCACTTATTGGTAGCTTTATTCTTCATATAATCAATTCTTCATTAACTTTAGGCCATGTACCGCAGGCTTTTAAAACTGCTGTAATTAAACCCTTACTCAAAAAGCCAACGCTAGATCCAGGAGCTTTAGCTAACTATAGACCAATCTCTAATCTCCCTTTCATTTCAAAAATCTTAGAAAGAGTTGTTGCTACGCAATTATTTGACCACCTGCAGGGAAATGGTTTACTTGAAGAGTTTCAATCTGGGTTTAGAATCCATCATAGTACTGAAACAGCCTTAGCGAAGGTCACTAACGACCTCCTCATTGCATCTGATAATGGACTAGTTTCTGTACTTGTCCTTTTAGACCTTAGTGCAGCTTTTGATACTATCGATCATAATATTCTACTTGATAGATTAGAACACTATGTTGGACTTAATGGAACTTCGTTGCAATGGTTTAGATCTTATTTATCTGATAGGTTCCAGTTTGTTCATGTAAATAATGAGTTTTCTTTCAACTCAAAGCTTAGTCATGGAGTTCCACAGGGATCTGTGCTAGGCCCTACTCTTTTTAGTTTATATATGCTTCCGTTAGGCAACATTATTAGAAAGCACTGTATACATTTTCATTGTTATAAAGATGACACACAATTATACCTGTCAATGAAGCCAGATGATAGTAATCAATTAGCCAAGTTAGAAGCTTGTCTTAAGGAAATCAAAGCTTGGATGACTTGTAATTTCCTGCTATTAAATTCAGATAAGACTGAAGTCATTCTTGTTGGTCCAAAAAACCTTAGAAATTCCTTTCCAAATCAAACTTTCAGTTTGGATGCGGTTACTCTTTCTCTTAATAGCTCTGTGAGGAACCTTGGAGTTATTTTTGATCAGGATTTGTCCTTCAATTCACATATTAAATTTGTTTCTAAGACTGCCTTCTATCATTTGCGTAATATTGCCAAGATTAGGAGCATCTTGTCTCAGAGTGATGCTGAGAAACTGATCCACGCTTTTGTTAGCTCGAGATTAGATTATTGTAATTCTTTATTATCAGGCTGTCCTAAAACATCTTTAAAAAGTCTTCAGCTGATCCAAAATGCTGCAGCAAGAGTTTTAACAGGTACTAGAAAGAGAGATCATATCTCTCCGGTTCTGGCCTCCCTTCATTGGCTTCCCATAGAGTTTAGAATTAAGTTTAAAATCCTTCTTCTTACTTACAAAGCTCTAAACAATCAGGCTCCTTTTTATTTAAAAGATCTGATACTACCGTATTATTCTAACAGAGCACTACGCTCCCAAAATGCAGGATTACTTGTAATACCTAGAATCTCCAAAAGTACAATGGGAGGCAGAGCCTTCAGTTATCAAGCTCCTCTCCTGTGGAATCAGCTGCCAATCTGGATTCGGGAGTCAGACTCGATCTCTGTTTTTAAGAATAGGGCTAAAACCTACCTTTTTGATATAGCCTACAATTAGGGAGGGATCATGTGTTTCTGAACCCTCCCTTAGTTATGCTGCTAATAGGTTTAGTCAGCCGGGGGACCTCCAGTAATGCACTGGGCCTCACTCCTTTCCTCACTCTCTATGAAATTTTTTTTTTTTTGCTGGTCATTAACATTTGTTTGTTCTCTCCCATAGATTGAGTCCCCATCGTGCTGTTTGCTCTCTACATGTCTGTTCTTTTGTTTTTCTGTATCCCCTCACCCCCCAGCCAGTCGCAGCAGATGACTGCCCCTCCCTGAGCCTGGTTCTGCTGGAGGTTTCTTCCTGTTAAAAGGGAGTTTTTCCTCTCCACCGTCGCCAAGTGCTTGCTCACAAGGGATCGCCTGATTGCTGGGGTCTCTCTGCAACTGTGGGGGTTCCCCCCTACAGTTGATAGTGCTATGAGATGACTGTTGTTGTGAAATGGCGCTATATAAATAAAGTTGAATTGAATTGAATTGAATTGTTCGGGACCCCTGCACACCACTGTACTCTTGGAGTTTTGCAAAAAGTTTATTTTGGAACTCTCTTCCCTGATCATGATGGAGTCGTGTGGGGAAGCCAAACTTGAGGGCAAAATCTCCAAAGATCTTCTCAGCAGCGGTGTGGGCAGCTTTGTTACGACATGGGTAAGCCTGGGCAAAACGAGTGAAGTGGTCCATTAGAACCAGGATAAACTCATATCCTCCTTTGCACTTCTCCAAATGCAGGAAATCCACTGACACTAATTCAAATGGGTACGTGGTGACAATGTTAGTCTGTGGTGCCCTTGCTATCTTATTGGGACGTTTGTTCTTCAAACAACTGCAAACTTTAGTGATGTAGTGCTCCACATCTCTTTGCATGTGAGCCCAATAAAAACGCTCTCTTATCAAGTTCATCACTCTCTCTACCCCTAAATGGCCCATGTTTTCATGGAGCTCTTTGAACACGAGCTTGTGAAACTTCTGGGGTAGGAGTAGCTGGTCATGGGTTGCCGTTCTCCTGTAAAGCAGTCCATCATCTTCCAAGTACAGCTTGTGTTTTTGCCTGACTAAAGCTGCAATTTTACTGTTCTGCTGCTTTACACTTCTTGGCCATTGTTTTGACAACACATAGCGTAACACTTCTCCAATCACGGAGTCTTCCTCTTGAGCTCTTTTTAGATCAGTCTTTGATATTTCAGCTATAGAGCTGGCTTCTTGATCTGCTTCACTGATGAGAGTAGAAATGGTGACTGGGCAGAGCCATGGTTTATTTTCTTGTGACTTCACCTTGACTGCCTGTGTCACACAATTCATCACATCAGGATCAACATTTTGTGTACATTTGTTCATGTACTGCTCCATATCTAGGGGCATACGTGAAAGTCCGTCTGCATCTCTGTTTGCTTTTCCAGGGCGATACTTAATCACAAACTGGAAATCAGCTAGTTCTGCTACCCACTTCTGTGTGGTTGCATTTAACTTTGCGGTGGTGAGCACATACGTTAGGGGATTATTGTCCGTATAGACAGTGAATGGTGGAGAATAGTACAGATAATCCCGAAACCTCTCACAGATGGCCCACTTCATAGCAAGAAACTCCAGCTTCCCTGAATGAAGGTGGTAGTTCTTCTCTGAATCTGACAATGTCCTGGAGCCATATGCTGTCACCACCAGTTTGTCTTGTTGTCGCTGGTATAACACCGCCCCAAGCCCCGCCTGTGAAGCGTCACAGTGTAAAATGAAGGGTTCTTCAAAGTTCGGGTAACCTAACACTGGGGGTTGGGTAAGAAGGTCAACAAGCTGACAAACTACTGCTTGATGCTCTGGGCGCCACCTGATCACATGAGATGAGGGTAAGTGGCCACCATCGTTCTTTTTGACATGTTTCTTTAAGTTTTTCTTTGCTTTGTCTGTGTGATCTTCAGCCAGAAGGTCGTAAAGAGGCTTTGCTATACGAGAGAAGTTTGGAATATAGCTGCGGTAATATGAAATAAAACCTAGCAATTTCCTTAGCTCTCCAACAGTGGAAGGTTGCTGCTGTTTAAGTGTCTGCACTGGAGCAATGTCGGCAGGGTCCATGGTGTAACCCTGTCCTGTTACCATTTTACCAAGAAAACGTACCTGCTGCTTGAATAACTCACATTTCCGCGGAGTCAACTTCACTCCATGGCTTTGATAGCGGTGCAGGACGCTTCTCAGGTCTCGCAAGTGATCTTCAAAAGTCTGTGAATGAACAAGGTTATCATCGAGGTAAGGCAGACAAACATCATCTCTCAACCCCCACAAGCACTCCTCCATAGATCTTTGGAATGCTGCTGGTGCTGAGGACAAACCAAATGGAATTCTTACCCACTCGAACAAACCCCAGGGAGTGATAAATGCAGTGAGGGGCCTACTTGACTCTTCCAGGAAACCCTGATGATACGCCTTTTCTTGGTCGAGGACTGAAAACCACACACTCCCATTTAGACTGTTTAGCATATCTTGTATGCGGGGAATTGGATGTCTGTCTGGGATAGACTTCTTGTTCAATTCTCTAAAGTCGCAGCACAAACGTAGACCTCCATCTTTCTTTCGCACACAGACGATTGGACTGGAATACGATGACTTGGATTTGGTGATCCAGCCCCTGTTAAGCAGGTCTTCTAAATACTCCTTTACTTCCTTATGAAGTGGTTTGGGAACAGAAACATAAGTCTTTTTAACAGGATCGTGATCTTTGAGTCGGATCTTCAACTGTAAAGAGGGAATTGTCCCTACATCATACTCATCACGGGAAAACGCTTGCCGTTCCTCCCGTAGTAGCTGTTTTACTTGCTCTTGCTGTATGGGCGAGAGATGATCAAGGGGAACTGGAGGGTCCCACATGTCCATATTCTCTTTGACAGCACAGTTCATCTCGGTCTCTTTGTTTCTTCCTGTTTCACTTGTCGTCGGGTCGACGGTCGCTTGGTTTACAGCAGGGGGTCTAATATCTGCCAGATAAGCAGTTTTAACTCTCTGCATTTCCCCCAAAATGGTCTTAGCGGGCAGCTGGATATCACGGGACGTACTGTTTGTTATTGGTATTTTGAGCATAGATCGCTTCCCTTTCCATAACTGCACCAACCCACTTTGCATCTGCAAACCCTCTGGTAATTGGGTGTACTGACTCGGCTCAAATAAGACGTCTTGTGTGTCTGGAAGTGAGCCTGCTCTGACACAACCTTTGACTGTTTTGGTTTGGCCAGCAGGGATGGTAACCAACTCACTGCCAACTTTTACCATTCCTTCCCCCAGCCTATCCTCCTCACTTTGCATCACTTTCAAAAACACCTCTGTTTTCTTACAGTCAAATGAGAAGGCTGCGCTAACAGCTTCACTGATGGCACAAGGGGATTTAATGCCCATCTTCAGGACATGGTCAATCACGTTGAACCCAATGATAGGTGGCTCTGCCACTCCGTCCTCCTTCACCACTAGCACAGGAACTAAGAGTTCCACCGGTGGGCGACTAACTGTCGGCAGCTTAAATGTGACTTCGACCCACCCTGAGAATGGAATCGGTGTCTGGTTCACTGCCCTCCCACTCAGGATATTTGGACCCACCAACTCGGCTAAGTCTCTGACGGCGGTGTGTGGCAGGTGCTCCTGTCTCCAGGGGTCCTTCATTAAACAAACCTGTGACCCTGTGTCCCTCAATGCTTGTGTCTCCTTGTTATCGAGGAAGCAGGTGATGACATATTTTTTTCCAACCAAATTGAGTAACTGTAATTGGCGATTAGGGGACAGTAGATTAACACGGACCGTTTCTACAGGAGGTGCCTCGGCCCTAGCTACCAGCCTTGCTTCTAACCTCCGAATACTGTCAGTAACTAGCTCATACAGTTCTTGTGTGTTAGCTTGTTCTGATGTGGTTGCGACAGTATTGGCCGCCGTGTCTACTTGCCCTGTTCCTCTTCCGAGTCTCCTCCCTATCTGACATTCCCTTGACATGTGGCCGCTGACTCCACACCTGAAGCAGTGGTTGCATTGATCACCATTGCTGGTGGACTGGCATCTCTTGCAGCCACATGTCCTCCTGGCTCTTTGAGCATGAGGTGCTCTGGGAGACTCACGTATGGCCTTTTTGATCTCCTCCATGTCACTCTTCAGCTGCGTGACTATGTCCAGGAGCTCAGATTCCGTACGGGTCACTGTGCTTTGGGATTTAAGGATTTTTCCTTTTGTTGATGGTAGGGGGCGCTCTTGGCCATCTACTTCTCTCTCGGTTGCATACTGACCCGTTAAATTTTTGATGCCGTTCCCATTCAAGACTGGCTGCTGCATTCATCTTTGAAATCAGAAGCTGGTCGGTGATGGCAGGATCCTCCAAATAACGCTTCAGTTGATATTTCACATCAACACTGATCAGTCCTGTTTCCACCGCCCTCAGAAACTTCCTCTGAATAAGATCAGAACTAAACTGCTCTTCAGTGCCAGGCTCTCTGGATGCTGCTAAAAGTCTTTCCTTTAGCTCAATGGCACGAAACAGGAAGTTCTGAGGTGACTCATTACTGTCTTGTGTGAGATTTATCAGACGATGATACAAGTCAGTGGAACTATCCTCTTTATAATGTCCTCTCAGGATTATGCGCAGCTGTGGCAGGGTGAGATCTGACTTAATCTCCAACAAAGCGCGCAAACTCAATCCAGGACTCACTGCTTTGACAACAGCCTCAATTATCTCAGCCTCACTGTGCTTTTTCTTTAAGCCCATATCAATCTGGTGAGTGAGATTGGAATAAGACAACTTGTCTTTTTGGCCCCTCTCCCCTATCTGCCTATTTATTTTAAACTCCCGTTTAATGATCACTTCTGGCGGTAGGGGCGCTGTGGGGACCGCGGGCTGTATCACAAAATGGCGGCTCTGTGGCGGAGCGGCCTTGGGCTGTGTCACAAAATGGCGGCCCGGTAGCGGCGCGGCCTGACAGTCCGTCACTCTTATTATTTCCTCTTCAACCCTTTTAGCTGAATCAATGATACTTTCAGGCAGAGCGGCATACTGGCTCTGTAAACTGGCGAGTGCCTCTGTCTCGCGGCTCGTTCCGGCCGCTGTCGCTGCCTGCGTCAACGGTTCACTTAGCTTAGCTTCGTTAGCGCATGCTATTAGCTTTAGCAGAAACTCGCGGACTATACCCTCCTCTTCGCGTTCAATGGCTTTCTCCACCTCCTTGATTAACAGTCGTATCAGCGTGTACTTCTTAGACGGTTCGGCTGGGCTTATCTTTGCAAATAAACGGACCTCATTTAGCTGTTCGGCCCGTAACGGCACCAAGGCCTCAGTTAGCTTAGCTTGTAGCTGCTCCAGCTCCATTGTTACGGCCTGCTTTTTTTTCTTTTATTTGCACTGACTCACCGTCTCAGACACGACTGAACCATCCTCTGCTACCAAGTTTTGTTACACCCAGGAGGGGCGAAGGGGAGGAAGGATGATTGAGCCAAGCTGTTTAGACTTTGCAGCGACCGTTTATTGACTTCTCAGCACACACGGCACGGCCCACAATTACACAGCACATAGTTAGACACCATCTTGTCTCATAACACTCTCGAACATTCTCTGAAACACACACTAGAACACATACTACTCTTCTTCTATTGTGTTCTAACAGTATACAGTGTCTTAACACTACAGAGCGCCACCTGTGGCGCAGCAACGCTACTGCTTTCACTGACAGTTTATATCTAACAGTGCATATTCATTCCTTTAATACATTCCCTATAAATGCTCCCATTTACTATTAATCATTAAATTATAGTCTCTTAGGTACATTTATTAAGAATATTTATATTTGCCATTAGCATCTAATCCACACTGTTTTCTGAGGGTTTACTAAAGATTGTCCAAAATTGACGTTTTCCTACAAAATGATAACAGGCGTCCGATATCACATCAACTGTTATTGGATTCCTGAACATAAAATCTAGTGTTAAACCTTTGTAGAACCAAGGAGAAACCAGACTTATGTTTCAACGGTAAATGAAGGCTGAAATGTCTAACAAAACAGAACGCAATTTTATGGGGAAAATTCATAAGCTGATTATCTAAAAATGAACGTCTGAATTAATCTACAAAAATGGAGGGAAGTTACTTAAAAATGACTAAGAGTCTTCCTTCAGTTTATAGCTTTATCCTGTGGCTGAGAGACTAATTGTACCATGAAACACTGGTTATTGCAGCGGCATGAAAAAATAAGCAGGAGCGATGCTGTGGTTTTAAGCAGAGTTTTATTAAATCATACCGCCGTCACGAGCTCCGCTCCCGGCGCCGTGCATGCGCGCCGGGAGTGAGCCCAGCGGCTCTCGGAGAAGGAGGACACAAAGTCTGTGTCCAACAGCAGCAGTTGAGGAAGTGGAATTGAGAGAATGAGTTACAGAACCTGTGCAATATTTATACCCAACTCAGACAATACATCAAAGCGGATTCACAGCAGTTGGTACGATCAAAGGGACTGCAGAACAGGCATGAGACATTTGCATTTGAAAGATCTACATAACAATAGGCAGATTGCTGTCCTCTGCTCCAGCTTGCAGGACAAAGAGGTTACAAGGCACATCTACATATTGATCTGTCTCTAGGTCACAGTAAGGACAGGACGCATGAACACTATACATGAATGGCACATTACATCACGATACATGAATGGCACATTACATCACAACACATGCATGGCACATTACATCACAATACATGAATGGCACATTACATCTCAGTAGTGCAGCGGGAAAAACCAAGAGAAGAGAGCTGACTGTCCTGTGTGTTGTGGGGGGGTTGAATCAACCCGCCACATGCTCCCCTCAGAGGGCACGGCAGGGGGCCGAGACCTCAATAATCCATCTATGGGAGCGAGCTGTGGGAGAAGCTCGCTGCAGGCGGAGGGGGAGGGAGGAGGGGGATAGTACGTGCCGACCGGGACGGTGAAATCGTCTGAGCCGCGCAAAAATTGCTTGCTGCTCCGCGACGTCGAGGGGCTGTCCCGTTGCGCGTGCGGAGGTCCGCAAGAAGAAAAATTAGTCTCTGACTCCTCTCGTGGCCATGAAGAAAAGCAGGAGCGGCTGTAAGAAAAAAATAAAAGCAGAGGGACTGGCGTGTTTGACTTTTAGGTGCAGGCGCAACACTAAAGCCTTGGGAACCGCAGACAGCTGAATTCCCCTTGTGTGCCGTGGCTAAGACCATAAAATCCAGTGAGCAAGCTGTGTGCCTCAGGTGAACGAGCAAGCCTGAAGGGCAGTGTACAGCAGAAGGAAGGCGGTCAGTGGAGCCTTTATTGTCCCGTGCGTGGTGCGCCATCCTTGTAACTCCCTGGTGCGTGCGCCGGGGTTCCGTGATTGGTGGGCCAGCTGGAGAGGAGAACCAGGGTCAGAAAACTTGGTGGAGATCGGCGCAGTCGGTGCCGATAAATCATCTATGACGAGCTGTGGCTGCAGATTAGTCATGGTGCGTTGGAGCGTTGAGGGGAGATAGACGATCTTTGTTCCTCAAGCTCGGGTAGATGAGTAGGATCGCTGAGAGGGAGGAGTAGCGGTGAGAGGGAGAAAACGTTCTGTGTCCCTTGGCCGGTCCAGCGTGAACGTCCCGATCTCAGGCGAGGGTCGCGCCATGACGTTTTCTGCAGTTTTCCCGGTCGTGGGGGATGTCCGGAGAACAGCTCGCCTGTGTTGGCTCCGCGTCGAGGTCTCCCTGAAGCAGAAGGGAGGGCAGCTCGTTTGCGTCAGGCTGCTGTGTTCGCTGGCAGCGTGTTTTTTTCAGCGTCGAGTCACCAGTGTGGCCGTCCAGACCAGAAGGTTGCGTCGCACAAAGCGTGTGCGTCTGCGGGGTCACCAGTGCGGCGGCAGATAAAATAAAGGCAGCGTTGTGAAGTTTTAAGCAGAGTTTATTATATCATACCGCCGTCACGAGCTCCACTCCCGGCACCGTGCATGCGCGCCGGGAGCGGGCCCAGCGGCTCTCAGCAGAGAGGAGGAAGTGGAATTGAGAGAATGAGTTACAGCACCTGTGCAGTATTTATACCCAACTCAGACAATACATCAAAGCGGATTCACAGCAGTTGGTACGATCAAAGGGACTGCAGAACAGGCATGAGACATTTGCATTTGAAAGACCTACATAACAATAGGCAGATTGCTGTCCTCTGCTCCAGCTTGCAGGACAAAGAGGTTACAAGGCACATCTACATATTGATCTGTCTCTAGGTCACAGTAAGGACAGGACGCATGAACACTATACATGAATGGCACATTACATCACGATACATGAATGGCACATTACATCACAACACATGCATGGCACATTACATCACAATACATGCATGGCACATTACATCACAATACATGAATGGCACATTACATCTCAGTAGTGCAGCGGGAAAAACCAAGAGAAGAGAGCTGACTGTCCTGTGTGTTGTGGGGGGGTTGAATCAACCCGCCACAGTTATGTTCAATTGTAATTTGAATAGTAGGACATCACGTTTAACCCAGCAGATAGGAAAAGGGGGAGTCTCACTTATGAACAGCTGTAGGTCCACGTTTTCAGCGGGTCGGTACCGGCTGATTGTGAAGTTGGGACATTGGGAGAAAGCGACTGCTGCTATGCTTCCTCACAGCCGTAAGAAATGCAGACTCAGCCGGGGGCTTGGACAGAACAGTGGCAGCGGTGAAGAATTGTTCCAGAGCGGCGTGAAAAGCCCTTGGCAACGAGTCTGAATTTGAGGTCTCTGGTAGCGGGATAGACCAAAAAAACTGAAGGAGAAACTTCTCAGTCAGGTGGGTATGAGGCCGGAAAGAGAGTCCAAAAACACAATCTCTGTTCACTTTAAATTAGGAAAATTAAAGGTCCACTTTAACAGCATGAAAAGTCAGAAAATCTGAGAAAAACATTTACTAAGCTAAGAATGGCTTCTGAGGTGAAAGAAAAAAGTTTGAGAGTTTGACTCTATTTAAGGCGAGCTCATAAGAAAAAGATGGTTTCTCCTCAGTAACCAGAAAAATGAGAAAACTAACGCAGGATTTGACAAACTTCACACAGAACAATTTAGATAAAACTACACGGAACCTTGAAAAGGTGGAATAAAACTTTCCTCTGAGATCTAGATCGCTATTCTGCTTCTTTAATCTTAATCTAGTTCCTGATCTACCCAGACTTCTACACGTCTTTCAATCTTTTTTGTAGTTGTCAATCCACTTATTCTTTGTCTTTTCTTTGTCTGTCTTATTCCTTCTTATTCTCTCTTATTCTTTGTTTTATTCTTTCTTGTTCTCATTCTAATTCTTTCTGTTATTCTTTTTTGATCTCACATGCAGGGCGGATCCTCACTCCTTTTAACTGAGCGCGTCGTTGGGTCATAAAACATGGGCCGGACGCAAGACAGACCAATCAACTTTATAAAAAGGAGTTTGAACTGTCCACCATCCAATGTGAAAACATTTCTTTGTTTGGGAGCAACCAATCGAATGGGGGCACCATCCCATGAAAATGAAGAGAAGAATTAATACTCATTCAGTTCTTATAAAATTAGGTGCTCAGTATAAGATCTAACTAAATTAATTGACTTGGCTAATATTCAGTGATCATGCATTTATACCATTACTACTAATATTACATTTGTTTGACTAACACTCATGAACATAACAGTTCTTATACATATTTATAATACATGCACTCATATTTAGATCAAAGATTAATGAAGTACTGCAAACCATGGTCGGTGATCAAAAGGATGATTTTCAGTGTCCTTAGGATCCGGGGGAGATTATAAGCTGAAAGAAACTTAATGTGTAGTAAGAATTGACAGTCAAATTATACATAATGAAACACATTCCGTAGGTATCCACTAGGAGGTACTATTGAGCTGTAGATAATTTCTTTAGGTCCATGATATCTGAACAGGGGATCTGGTATCTGTCGAAAGACATAAAATTGTCTGGTGAAGAAGTTTATGACCTTTTAAGAGCAATAGTTTCCTGTAGGGCGGATGCTATCCACATGAACTGTCCACGTTGGGGATCTGGACTCCCGAGTTTTTATGGTCCCTTTAAGCCTTTAAAAGCAAATTCTGATCCTTACCATCTCTGCAAGAGGCAACTGTTTACATTGGGGTCCTGGGAAAAGCATTCTTGGTCAGGCCTTGAGTGAGAGTAGTTAATATAAAAACAAGTGATATTCCTGCAGAATGAAGAAAAGTGATTTTCCTGTATAAGGAAGAAAAGTGAAATCCCTGTAAAATGGAGGAAGGTGATCTTCTGGATTGGTTTGAGGAGACGATCATGTTACACTGGACTACCACAGAGCTAAGAAAACACCTAGACATGGACACACAAAACAGCCTATAAATTGGACAGTAGCCATGTTTACATGGACACAAATAACCAGATTAAAAAAAAAATGCTTCATGTAAACATGCCAGTCTGAATATTCTGACCCGATCACACTCATTCGGATCAAAATTTCCTTCCGATTGAGATGGATGGGTTATGCCAATTGTTAATCCAATTGGTGCGCATATAAACACTTATTCTGTACATGAATGAATGAATGAATGAATTTTATTTATTTCGGATAGTACATTACAGGTTAAAAGAAACTGTATAATATAACAACAAGGTCAAATTAGACAAAGACTCCTTCTACTATACAATTCCACGTGAGTTATCCGAAATGGGTGATGGCTGAAGCCGCAGCTTATATTGCCCACCCATATTCTGAAGTTTGGGTGGAAAATATGGTTACTGCACATGCCTGTACATCAGCTACATGTTGACGTGACATATTTCTACCTTAATAGCAGCTAGCGGAAGACATGGCGGGAGTAAAACAAATCTGGTCTGTATCGCCCTCTGTTTGTTATATGTAGAAGTATGTACTGCTGGGCTTGTAGCTTCATTACAGAGACCAGCACAAGCAAAAGTACAGTCTGAATAACACAATACAGGCCCATTTCAGAAAGAGAAAGACACGAAGCAGGGTTTGTTTACATCGGAAGTTACTTCTTCTTCTACTATTTCCGGAATGTCAGATAATTGTGCACATGTCAAAATGATTTAGTCCATTCAAACGTGTGACACATGGAAACCCACATCCTAATCGGATCAACTTTTTCAGGATCCATGTAAACAGTAAAGTTCTGATCTGAATTGTAATCAGATTGAAGAAATTTTGCACATGTAACCGTGGCTACTGTAGGTTCTGGGCAAACGCAAATATTTGAGAAGATGTATAAGGGGTTCAGTTTTGCTATCTCAAAACTGTTGTTCATGGACATTTGAAATATTTAGAGACAGAAAACTGATGAAAATTCAATTCCACTTAGTGTATTTTTAGTCATTAAACACTGTTTTGAGCATTTAAAACATTTAATGACAAATACGTCGCAGACTTTGAAATTTACACTTCTCCTGAAGAAAAGAGCAAAAATATTTTACACAAAGACCATTTTATAATATATTTATTGACAAAAATTATAAAAATCACCAGGTGAACTACTATAATTACAGCTTTAAAAGCGTTTTAATTAGGAGAGGTGAGCTCACATGAACGCGTGTGAGAGAGAGGCCCGCGCCTGAGGAGAGTCAGTGTGTGGGTGTGGAGTGAGCAGGACAGTGTAGTGACGGAGAGTGAGAGTCCGCTGTTACTCTGGGGAAAAAGTAAAGTTTTAGTACAGTCCCGTTAAGTATCGCTGCATTTTTGCGTTTCCTTTGATAGGGCCAAAGTCGGCTGTGCTTAATTGGTGTCAAGTTTTGTTTTTTGGTGTGGTTGACTGTGCACAGATAGGCTGCTGCATGGATGAAGACGGCTGGAAGAGCATTAAGCGTAAGTCTAGTGCACGTGTTCATGTCGCCTGCATTGTTGGAGATGGTAGTTTAGATTATGTGAATCTTGCTGGGAGGACCGAGCTATTGTGGTTTAGTACTGGATGTCCACTGCTGTTCATGCCTCCCACCAGAAGAGGGGCCTGTGTCTAGCGTGGAAGAGCAATGAGCCCAGTTTTGCCCTGCCATCCATCTGACATCTTACCCATGATCCTCTGCTGTTGGGTAACTCGCACACATTTTCACTGACACACCCTGTAAACACATCACTGATTCTCGCTCAGATTCCCACGTGCATATATGAGGTGCCTTTTGAACTGAGCTGAACTGACCTGGATTGAATTGGACTATATTAGTGCCAGCACACGCACACGCAGGGCCACCTGAACTTGCCATTAGGCCCTTGGGCTGAGAGGTTTTGTAGGCTCCCCCAACAGAATCTCAGTTTAAAAATATGTAATAGCTATGTTTTTAATAATGGATTGCATTTATATAGCACTTTTCATGACACCCAGCACTTTACAAGTCCATTATTGTTTCACTCCACAGACAATGATAGTGGTAAGCTACTTCTGTAGCCACAGCTGCCCTGGGGCAGACAAAAATGTGGCTGCCAAGCCACACCAACTGAACATTTATTCACTTTCATACATCAGTGTTGTGAACCATGAACACACTGGAGGCAAGGTAGGTAAAGTGTCTTGCCCAGGGACACAACAGCAAGGTGGGGGGGAGTGGGATTTGAACCGCCAACCCTCCGGTTATTGGGTGACCTGCTCTACCTCCTGAGCCACTACGGCCTCATTTTTGTTTCTTTTTGAGAAATAATGCAACTGTGAGCTAGAAAACACCTCCACTGTCCCACGCACAGCTGTCTGATGTAAGCAATGAAGGCCTTACATCAGACCTGGCTTTTCTTGTGCTGGTCTCCATCTCTCAGCTTACCTTCTCCACTGGCCAGCTCTCTTTTGGCAGGATCTGGTGGTCTTCTCCTCCAGGTGAGTGCTTTAATGGCCCACCTGTGTCCTTGGTGCAGTAATTAGCAGCCCCGCCTCGACTCGTTGCTCCAGCTTAGAAAAATCCTTTACTCTTCGGTTTGGGTTTTTTTTTTTTTTTTTGAGCAATTCATTTTTCCTAAGCTCTTTTCCTCAATAATTTTAGAAGCACCACTCAAACCTTTTTTTGGGCATTTTGACCGAGCTAATTACTTCTTACCTCTCACTGGTACTTGCATAGCCACATGTCAAAACAATTCCTGTGATAGGCTATTGTTACATGGTATCAACGTGGGCCACATGTAAATTGGACCAATCAGCAGCCAGCCACACAGAATATCAAGTGATGGACATAGAATCTGACCAATTAACAACAATGTGATCTTTTTTATTGGCTCATGATAGGCCCCTAATCTTCATAGGCCCCTGGGCTTCAGCCCAGCCTAGCCCGTTCATTAAGGACATCACTGATTCTCGCTCGGAATTCCCGCGTGCCTATGTGCGGTGCATTTTGAACTGAACGGGCCTTGCGCACCCCCCCCCCCCCACACACACACAGAAACACACGTGGTGGAAGCCAGAAGGGACTGCTCTCTCCTTTACACTTGCCCACAAATACTGACTTTTCCCCCTTCCAAATACGTACAGAAAGAGGAAAGAAGAGGTGAAACATTTGAGGTCTATGGTAAAATAAAAATAAATTGATTTAACAGAATGAGTCTGTGACATGTAAATTTCAAAGTGAACGTTGTTGAATTTCAGTGTGAATCTTCTGTGGGGATTTTGGGGTAGAAAACTGCTATTTCTACTCATGTGTTTATGGCTTGTTTTAAAGGGGTTTATATCATGTGGTTAAAGAATCCTATGTTACAGAGGTAACTAATAGAGGTAACAGATTTATTCACAGAAGGTTACATTTTTAAATGGTAACAGTTAGCTGTGATTTATTATGATTGTGAGAGGAGGGTTTTGTCATGAATAGTATATGTTAGCTGTGAATCCATACAGTATGTTGGTCTGAAATTGTTCACTAATGGTCAATAGTAACAAGCTGTGCAAAAGGTACTGAAGAGAAATCCCAAGTTTTGTTGAGAGTGGGGGTTTGTGTGTGTGTGTGTGTGTGTGTGTGTGTGTTTATATGTCTTCTTTAAAAAGGAATCAGTGAGAACAATTGATTCAGAGACTAAGAGCTTGGTATTTTACCTGAAAGATTGGGTGAAATAATAAATGTTATTTTGTTATTCACTTAACTTTGTGTTTACAGGCTGCTTACCTGGGGTAGGGGCGCTTCACCTGTTTAGCCAGATTTGGGTTGAGTGGGGCGGTGTCAAGTAAGTTTAATACACACCGCATGCACTTCAGGTGGCCATTAGACACTCATCTTTTATCCTAAAGCCTACTTCACTCAGTCTCGAAGGCCTGTGCCAAGCCTAGGCTGCTAAATAGAGGACTACCTGTTCATAAACACGAACACTGAAGCTATAGGCATTAGATGGGGGGACCTAGATCTTGTCTCACTCAGTCCTTCCTAGGACAAGAAGAACTTTACCCCTACAAGACAGAAGCAATACCTTCCGACCACCACACATACAGCAAAAGTGCAAAATGGAAAGAGATCACAACAGCAGTCACAAATTATACTGCTGTAGCGGTTTGATTAAACCCCCCACAACACACAAACAGAACACAGAGACAGTCAGCTCGCACTCCTGGGGTTTGTTCCGCTGCATGCTGAGTTTACAGCCTTGAAGTTAAAGTGTTCATGCATTTTGCCCTTACTGTGACCTAGAGACTCAGATCAATATGTAGATGTGCTTGTTAGCCTCTTTGTCTGACACTTGGAGCAAGGTCTAGCTAATCTGCCCATTGTGATGTATGTCTTACAAATGCAAATACCTCCTGCCTGTTCGGTTATACCTTTGATCATTCTAACTGTGGGGTATGTCTCTTTCATGTATTGTTATGGTCAAGTATTTAAGGCGCAACTCTGTAACGCAATCTCTCGCTCTCAATCTGACTTCAACCCTGCTGCAGGACACAGATTTTGTGTCCCCTCTTCACTGAGAGCCTGAGGAATTCGGCTTCAGCCTGCTCACGCTATGGGCTGGAGCCGAGTTCCCGTGACGGCGGTATGATTAATAAAACTTCCTTAAAACCACAGCATTGCTGCTTATTTTTTCATGCCGCCGCACTGCCAAAGACATGGCCCTTATTAATAAAAACATGACCAAACAGAAAAAATGGACTTTAATTTATATGGTTTTAAAATATCTTTCTCTAGAAGTCTTGCTTAATACACTTTTGATTGTGTTGAGTCCTTTGTTTGTTTTGTTTTCAATGGGTTTATTACAGGCCATAACAGGAAGGCCTACCATTATTTATTCCGATTTGTTGCAAATTTATGAGGGCTGTCTGACTGGTTCAATGAAGTTTGCTAAATTTAAACTTGATTTTATAGCCCCCCCCCCCCCCGTATGCTATCCATCCATCCATCTGTCTTCTATCGCTTAATCCTTTTCGGGTCGCGGGGGGGCAGGAGCCTATCCCAGCATCTTTGGGCGAGAGGCAGGGTACACCCTGGACAGATCGCCAGACCATCACAGTGCCAACACAGAGAGACAGACAACCATACACTCTCACATCCATACCTAAGGACAATTTGGAATCCCCCGTTGATGCCAATTAACCTAACCTGCATGTCTTTGGCCTATTTGAGGAAACCGGAGTACCCGGAGTAAACCCACTCAGACACGGGAAGAATATGCAAACTCCACACAGGAGGGGATCCCACCCCCTGACCACTGATGGTCGGGGGTGGGATCGAACCCACAACGTTCTTACTGTGCTGTCACACTGTTAACCAAAAAATGCAATACATGGGTCTGTTTCTATTATCATGCAGGTGTAATTTTATGCAAAGGTTTTACATTTACATTTATACAGTGGTTCGGAGGAAATCTCAAGATATTGTATATATTTATACACAATATATAAGTATTAAACACGTCAACATTTTTCTCATTAAACATATTTCTGATGGAGCCACTGACCTGAGATTTTCACCAGATATTAGTAACAACCTAAGTAATCCTTACATACAAAGAAATAAGGCAACTGCATTCGCAAAACAAGTTAAATTTAATAAAGTGGAATGACACAGGGAATACGTATAGAAAGCCAAGAAACCAGCTGAAATCCATCAGAATTTAGGAAGCCATCCCATCCCTCATCAGTGCAAATTAATTTCAGCTGATTAAGCCCTGACTGATGGCCTTTAAAAAGGTCTGTGAATATCAGATTGTCACACCACAAAGAACTCATGATGGGTAGAAGCAAAGAGCTCTCTTTAGACCTCCGCAACCTTATTGTTGCAAAACATGATGGCATTGGTTACAGGAGCATTTCTAAACTGCTGAATGTTCCAGTGAGCACTGTTGGAGCCATTATTCAGAAGTGGAAAGAACATCATTTTACCATAAATCAGCCACAGCCAGGAACTCCTTGCAAGATTTCTGGCAGAGGAGTCAAAAGAATTATCAGAAGAGTTATCCAAGAGCCAAAGACCACTCGTGGAGAGCTCCAGAAAGACCTGGAGTTAGCAGGTACTGCTCTTTCAAAGAAAACAATGAGTAATGCACTCAACCGACATGGGCTGTATGCCTGCTCACCTTGCAAGACTCCGTTACTGAAGAAAAAGCATGTTGAAGCTTGTTTAAAGTTTACTGCACAACATTTGGGCAAGCCAGTAAAATAATGAGAGAATATAGTCTGGTCAGATGAGACCAAAATTGAATTTTTTGGATGCCATAACACAGCATGTTTGGAGGAGAAATGGCACTGCACAATAGCCCAAAAACATCATACCAACAGTGAAGTCTGAAGGTGGGAGCATCATGGTGTGGGAGTGTTTTTCAGCACATG
The DNA here is from genome assembly GCA_020510985.1 of Pholidichthys leucotaenia. Lineage (NCBI taxonomy): Eukaryota > Metazoa > Chordata > Actinopteri > Cichliformes > Pholidichthyidae > Pholidichthys > Pholidichthys leucotaenia. Next base: position 71,350,471 of record CM035838.1, read on the forward strand.
GTACAGGCAGACTTCATACAATTGAAGGAAAGATGAATGGACAAATGTACAGAGACATCCTTGATAAAAATCTGTTGCCATCTGCCAAGATGATGAAGATGAAACGAGGGTGGACATTTCAGCAAGACAATGATCCCAAACATACAGCCAAGGAAACTCTCAACTGGTTCCAGAGAAGGAAAATAAAGCTGCTAGAATGGCCCAGCCAGTCACCTGACCTGAATACAATTGAAAATCTATGGAACGAACAGAAGATCAGAGTTCATAGAAGACACCCATGGAACCTTCAAGATTTGAAGACAGTTTGTGTTGAAGAATGGGCTAAAATCACTCCTGAGCAATGCCTGCGCCTCGTTTCTCCATACAGGAGGTGTCTGGAAGCTGTTTTTACCAACAAAGGCTTTTCTACTAAATATTAAATGAATTACACCAAGTGTGTTCAATACTTATTCCCTGTGTCATTCCACTTTATTAAATATAACTTGTTTTGTGAACACAGTTGCCTTGATTTCTTTGTATGTATGGAAAAATCTGAACAAAATCAACATGATATTGCCAGTAATTTCCTCATTTTGGAGTGAGAGTTGGCAACACTGCATAAAGCTGTCCATGTTATCTTACCTTTATGATATGGATTTAATCTGATGTGCAGTGATCCAAAGAAAATGTCCATTATCCACAGTCCACTGTGGATAGAGACATGATCTGTGACATGGTCTACTGTGATAGAGACATGATCCAGTCCTTTAAATTCCTTTTGGTGATCAAAATCCATTTTTAAATAATCTTTATCCAGGCAGCAAGTAAATGTGTTTTAACTTCAGTGGATCACAGTCTCAGCTGTCTGATGGAAAGTCACTGTTATCACGTCTTCAGTTTGTGATGACGTATCTGGCAATCAGTCGGTTTAATTTTTGCTGGGTCACAAACTGTCCAGATGCATACCTGTGCTTGAAATCCAGCCGTGGCTGTATTTCTACTTTACATCCAGCCATGCCTGTTCAGATAGTGTAGATCCACTAACACGGGGTTGTTAGCATAGCTAGCCGTTATTTAGCACTAGCTTTGTCAGAGCTTTGTTGCTGTTTTCAAATGCTTCTCAAGATTGCAGTAGTTCTCAATCAGCACTTTAGCTTGCAATCCAGCAATATGCTTTTGTCCATAATCATGACAAAGGAAAAATAATCTGTCCATTTCCACAAAAACAAAGTAGCTTCTGTTATGTCCACAAACCTGGCACAAAAGTTGGTGGACGAGGAGGTTGCACTGGAACACAGCTTTTTTTTTGCCCTACAGGGAACACACCGTAGACGGGCAGCACGGTGGTGCAGTGGTTAGCACTGTTGCCTTACAGCTAGAAGGTTCCTGGTTCAAATCCCCAGGTTGGCAGGGGTTGGAACCTTTTTGTGTGGAGTTTGCATGTTCTCCCTGTGCTGCGTGGGTTTACTCCGGGGGCTCCGGTTTCCTCCCACAATCCAAAGACATGCATTTTAGGTTAATTGGCTGTTCTAAATTGTCCCTAGATATCCACTTCCTATAGGCCCTTAGAATAGAGGGGTAGTATTAGTGAAAGCGCTTTGAGTGGTCTTTGTGACTAGAAAAGCGCTATATAAGTGCAGGTTAGTTAGTTAGTAAAACCTTATAGACCTGAACTCAAATGGACACAGGCTGATCCTCGGAAAAAGTGTTGGCTGATTGAGGCGAGTTCACCTGCAGGAACTCAAGAGATGGAGGAGCTCTATAAATGTAGGACAGTCTTCCAACAGGGCATTATTCAGCCCTAAATATAGACAGAAGTAGGCTGTGCTGGCTGCACTGCCATAAGGCCATAAAAATAAGGCATAAAAGACAACCTCATGTGTGATGAGAGAACTGAGGTCTGACAGCTATTTGTGTCAACATTCACTTTTTTGCCATTGTATGCTTTTTTCTTTCCTTAAATGTACAAAAAGCAAGATAAAGAAATGTACACAAGGGTTAAAAATAACAATAAAAATATTGTTATTGCATAAATTCTGAAATATTCCATGTGGTATACAGTACATCCAGGAAGGATTCACAGCACTTCACTTTTTCCACATTTTGTTATGTTACAGCCTTATTCCAAAATGGTAAATGACATTCACTTATATGATACTTTTTCTCATCTCTGGATGACCAAAGCGCATTACAGATTCTGCTATCCACCCATTCACGCACACATTCACACACACTGATGGCAGCAGAGCTGCCATACACACACAGGCACTAGCCTGGCCACCAGGAGCAACTGGGAGTTCAGTGTCTTGCTTCGACATGCAGACTGCAGACAGAGTGGGAATCAAACCCATGACCCTCTGATCAGTAGTCGATCACACTACACCTGCACCACAGTTGCCCCCACAAAATGGAATAAATTCATTTTTTTTCCTCAAAATTCTACCCACAATACCCCATAATGACAACATGAAAAAAAAAAAATTTCTGAGATTTTTGCAAATTTATTAAAAATAAAAAACAAAGCAATCACATGTACATATGTATTCACAACCTTTGCCATGAAGCTTAAAACTGAGCTCAGGTGCATCCTGTTTCCACTGCTCATCCTTGAGATGTTTCTACAGCTTAATTGGAGTCCACCTGTCATAAATTCAATTGATTGGACATGATTTGGGAAAGGCACACACTTGTCTATATAAGGTCCCACAGTTACAGTGCATGTGAGAGCACAAACCAAGCATGAAGGCTTGCTGCTGTGCGCAGGGGTGGACCAGCACCTGTCATCATGGATCCTGGACTACCTCACTAACCGGCCACAGTTTGTGAGAACCCGAGATTGTGTGTCTGACATGATCATCGGTAGCAAGGGGGCCCCGCAGGGAACGGTTTTGGCTCCCTTCCTGTTCACCCTTTATACTGCGGACTTCTCACACAACACAACGCACTGACATCTACAGAAGTTCTCTGATGACTCTGCGATTGTCGGCCTCATCTCCAAAAGAGATGAAGCTGAGTACAGAGGACTTATCCAGGACTTTGTGGACTGGTGCCATCGGAACTGCCTCCAGATCAACGCGAGGAAAACTAAGGAGCTGGTGGTGGACTGCCGCAGGCAAGGACAACCCCTCACAGCACCAGTAAACATACAGGGAACAGACATTGAGATGGTGACATCCTACAAGTACCTTGGTGTTCATCTGAACAATAAACTAGACTGGTCACACAATACCGATGCACTCTACAAGAAGGGACAGCGCAGGCTGTTCCTACTGAGGAGGCTCAGGTCTTTTGGTGTACAAGGGGCCCTGCTGAAGACATTCTATGACACGGTGGTGGCATCAGCCATCACTTTTGGAGTGGTCTGCTGGGGCAACGGCATTACAGCAGCTGATAGGAAGAGACTGAACAAACTGATCAAGAAAGCTAGATCTATCCTGGGGCAACACCTTGACCCAGTGGAGGAGATAGGAGAGAGAAGGATGGTGGCTGAACTGTCATCTCTGCTGGAGCCCGAGTCCCATCCTATGCAGGACATACTGAACGCACTGAGTAGCTCATTTAGCAGTAGACTACATCATCCTAGGTGTGCAACCGAGAGGTTTCGCAGGTCCTTCCTACCTACGGCTGTCAGACTGTATAACCTAAGCAGGGCTGCTCGCAGAGATAGCAAAAAAACGTGATGACCTAATAGTATTGAATGCAAAAGACGAAACAGACTTACACAAGTGGTCCCCTCCAGTATGCAACTAGGACAATATCAGTCGCTATGGAGGGTGACAATATGTATGGGTACATATTCATACTATGTAGGATAACTAAGTAGACGGTTATGCTGTTTATTCCATCTTGCTACAATGCTCCGCACTTTGTATATATATTTATGTGTACGTATGTATATTCACTGCTCTTATTTTTATTTTTCTTATCTTCTTAATTATTGCTCTGAGTGTTGCTATCCCTGTGCTGTTGCAATCCTGGAATTTCCCCATTGTCGGACTTATAAAGGCTTATCTTATCTCTTATCTTAAGTCAAAGGAATTGTCTGTAGACCTCCGAGACAGGATTGTCCCGAGGCACAAATTTGGGAAAGGGTACAGAAAAATTTCTGCTGCTTTGAAGGTCCCAATGAGCACAGTGGCCTCCATTATCCGTAAATGGAAGAAGATTGGAACCACCAGGACTCTTCCTAGAGCTTGCCGGCCGTCTAAACTGAGCGATCGGGGGAGAAGGGCCTTTGTCAGGGAGGTGACCAAGAACCCGATGGTCAGTCTGTCAGAGCTCCAGCATTCCTCTGTGGAGAGAGGAGAACCTTCCAGAAGGACAACCATCTCTGCAGCAATCCACCAATCAGGCCTGTATGGTAGAGTGGCCAGATGGAAGCCACTCCTTAGTAAAAGGCATATGGCAGCCCACCTGGAGTTTGCCAAAAGGCACCTGAAGGACTCTCAGACCATGAGAAACAAAATTCTCTGGTCTAACGAGACAAAGATTGAACTCTTTGCCTTGAATGCCAGGTATTATGTTTGGAGGAAATCAGGCACTCATCACCAGGCCAATACCATCCCTACAGTGAAGCATGTTGATGGCAGCATCATGCTGTGGGGATGTTTTTCAGTGGCAGGAACTGGGAGATTAGTCAGGATAGAGGGAAAGATGAATGTAGCAATGTACAGAGACATACTGGATGAAAACCTGCTCCAGAGCGCTCTTGACCTCATACTGGGGCGATGGTTCATCTTTCAGCAGGACAACGACCCTAAGCACACAGCCAAGATATCAAAGAAATGGCTTCATGACAACTCTGTGAATGTCCTTGAGTAGCCCAGCCAGAGCCTAGACTTGAATCCAATTGAACAACTATGGAGAGATCTGAAAATGGCTGTGCACCGACGCTTCCCATCCAACCTGATGGAGCTTGAAAGGTGTTGCAAACAGTAATGGGCGAAACTGCCCAAAGATAGGTGTGCCAAGCTTGTGGCATCATATTCAAAAAGACTTAAGGCTGTACTTGCTGTCAAAGGTGCATCAACAAAGTATTGAGCAAAGGCTGTGAATATTTATGTACATGTGATTTCTTAGTTTTTTATTTTTAATAAATTTGCAAAAATTTCAAAAAAACTTTTTTCACGTTGTCATTATGGGGTTTTGTGTGTAGAATTTTGAGGAAAGAAATGAATTTAATCCATTTTGGAATAAGGCTGTAACATAACAAAATGTGGAAATGGTGAAGCGCTGTGAATACTTTCCAGATGCACTGTATGCATTTCTCTAGGGTTGCACAGCTTGCACTGTTCTTTGGTGAGTAAAATGTATTTTATTTACATTTCTTATGTTCTGTCAGTTTATTAGATAAATATTGATGCATCTGCTTGAGATGACGTATGTGGCACAGCTGCAGCTGTAGTGAAAGGACACTTGTAGTATTGTGTTAACTGGGTTTCTTGCTTTAGTAATTCCATTAATTTTTAATTTATGAAATACCTGTCTGCAATGCAGTGCCTTGTTGTACTGCATTTTTTGGTTTTGTATCAGTGCTGCCAGATGTACAATAATTATTGTATTTATATGAAAGTTTTAGGGCCTATACGATATACGATTAATAGTTGTTTTTTTTTTAAAAAAAGGCCAACTATACGATAGTTTCGGCATTTCTGTGCACCTCCTCCTCCCAAAAAACGTCATTTTGATTTATGTGAACATCCACACATCACCAGAACCTGCCAGAAACTAATGCTCATAGCTGATCAGCTCATACCAGGCTGGCTCCTCCTCACCGCCAAATGTGCCAATAACATCAGCAGCGCTTAGTTCACATTTGTTTGGCAATTTGTTACTGACACAGTAACAAATTTAAAAAAAAATAAATCAGTGAATATGAGTTCAGAGTGGGAGGAAAAAAGTACTAAAAGAAAAGGGTTCAGCCTCACAGACATGGACACTGGAAAGAAAACAAAGCACTTCCACCGGTCACAGCAGCTTTATCACCCTGCCTGGAGTTAGACCCGACTTTTAAGGATGGAAGCAGTGGTTATGCAAAAAGGTCCAGGTCACTGTGTGGGGTGAGTGTGTGTGACAATGCATAGAGCAGTTGTTTAATTCAAATGGCTGAGCCTGTGCATTTATTCCTTAGGTTTCTGCACTTCCATACGTATCCACCTTATTCCTGGTGGTGCTACTATAGGAACGATTATGGGTGGAACTTAGGGCGGTGCGGTAGTGCAGTGGTTAGCACTGCGGCAGCATAGCGACTCACCCTTGGCCATGGGATCCCTGGTTCAATCCCAGCCCCTGACCAACAGTGATCTGTGTGGAGTTTGCATGTTCTCTCCATGTCTGCGTGGTTTACTCCAGGATTTCTCCGGTTTCCTTCCACAGGCCAAATACATGCAGGTTAGGTTAATTGGAGACTCTAAATTGGCCCTAGGTGTGAATGTGTGTGTGAATGGTAAAGGGATAGCGCCTTACCGTGGCTGCTTCATCCATCCAGGTGGATGTCCTCAATTTCCCCTCTGGGGATCAATAAAGTATACAAAATCAAAAAAAACCCCCAAAAACTTCCAGTTTCGGCTGATGTAATGTTACAGTGGGGCAAAAAAGTATTTAGTCAGCCACCAATTGTGCAAGTTCTCCCACTTAAAAGATGAGAGAGGTCTCCAATTTTCATCATAGGTATACCTCAACTATGAGAGACAAAATAAGGAAAAAAAAAATCCAGAAAATCACATTGAAGGATTTTTAATGAATTAATTGGTAAATTCCTTGGTAAAATAAGTATTTGGTCACCTACAAACAAGCAAGATTTCTGGCTCTCACAGACCTGTAACTTCTTCTTTAAGAGGCTCCTCTGTCCTCCACTCGTTACCTGTATTAATGGCACCTGTTTGAACTCATTATCAGTATAAAAGACACCTGTCCACAACCTCAAACAGTCAGACTCCAAACTCCACTATGGCCAAGACCAAAGAGCTGTCAAAGGACACCAGAAACAAAATTGTAGACATGCACCAGGCTGGGAAGACTGAATCTGCAATAGGTAAGCAGCTTGGTGTGAAGAAATCAACTGTGGGAGCAATTATTAGAAAATGGAAGACATACAAGACCACTGATAATCTCCCTCGATCTGGGGCTCCATGCAAGATCTCACCCTGTAGGGTCAAACTGATCAAGAGAACGGTGAGCAAAAATCCCAGAACCACACGGGGGGACCTAGTGAATGACCTGCAGAGAGCTGGGACCAAAGTAACAAAGGCTACCATCAGTAACACACTACGCCGCCAGGGACTCAAATCCTGCAGTGCCAGACGTGTCCCCCTGCTTAAGCCAGTACACGTCCAGGCCCGTCTGAAGTTTGCTAGAGAGCATTTGGATGATCCAGAAGAGGATTGGGAGAATGTCATATGGTCAGATGAAACCAAAATAGAACTTTTTGGTAAAAACTCAACTTGTCGTGTTTGGAGGAGAAAGAACACCATACCTACTGTGAAGCATGGGGGTGGAAACATCATGCTTTGGGGCTGTTTTCTGCAAAGGGACCAGGACGACTGATCCGTGTAAAGGAAAGAATGAATGGGGCCATGTATCGTGAGATTTTGAGTGAAAACCTCCTTCCACCAGCAAGGGCATTGAAGATGAAACGTGGCTGGGTCTTTCAGCATGACAATGATCCCAAACACACCGCCCGGGCAACGAAGGAGTGGCTTCGTAAGAAGCATTTCAAGGTCCTGGAGTGGCCTAGCCAGTCTCCAGATCTCAACCCCATAGAAAATCTTTGGAGGGAGTTGAAAGTCCGTGTTGCCCAGCGATAGCCCCAAAACATCATTGCTCTAGAGGAGATCTGCATGGAGGAATGGGCCAAAATTCCAGCAACAGTGTGTGAAAACCTTGTGAAGACTTACAGAAAACGTTTGACCTCTGTCATTGCCAACAAAGGGTATATAACAAAGTATTGAGATGAACTTTTGTTATTGACCAAATACTTATTTTACCGAGGAATTTACCAATTAATTCATTAAAAATCCTTCATAGTGATTTTCTTTTTTTTTTTTTTTTTTATTTAAGTTTTTGTAAAGGGTATACAGGTCGTTACAGCAATGCATTGTTTACATTTTCATCACATGTTCCCTTATTTTCTGATATCTGACAACATTGGAAGATTAATTCTTACAACACCCCTTTTTTTTTTAAAGTGAAAGAAAAAGTGAAATTAAAGAGAAAAAAAACAAAAAACAAATAACAAAAAAACAAACAAACCAGTAAAAAACAAACAAAAAGAAAAAGTAAGTAAATAAAGATAAAAGAGCATCTGAGTAGCGATGGAACAAAGAGCGGAACCATTATTGAAATGGTATTTGTCAAAGATAGTGATTTTCTGGATTTTTTTTTTCTCATTTTGTCTCTCATAGTTGAGGTATACCTATGATGAAAATTGGAGACCTCTCTCATCTTTTGAGTGGGAGAACTTGCACAATTGGTGGCTGACTAAATACTTTTTTGCCCCACTGTAAATCAGTCAGCAAGGGTGGAGTAGTGGGGCATTTAAAATCGTGTTTTTAAAAGTTTTTCAAATTCATTTTAATGTACAGTCCACATACGTGTTTTGCATTCAAGTGGCAGCTAATTTCAGCACTTGTAGTTTTTGTATTTTTTGAATGTTTTGGCGTAGTTCTGGTACTTGTTGCTGGTGTTCGTGGTTGTGCCATAGACAATAAATGGAGGCTTCTCACCGGCGATGCGTAGATCATGCACTGAAAACTAAAGAGGGCTGTTGGTGTGATCGGTGGTACAGACGCAACAGCACCAGGTATGTTTTCACTTGTATGAATGTTACAGATCTGCCACTTATGCGTCATATATGTCGCCAGATGCAAAGCTGCATGAAGTATAATAAAAAAAAATAGTAACAGTTTGCTTCCTAAGGCTTAACGATTTAAAAAAGATATCAAATAGTTTTGTCTTTTTTTTGGGGGGGGGGTTGCATTTGTTGCACTGCCTTGGAATGATAGGGACTTGACAGTTAGCAGCTTCAACATGCATTAATTTTTAAATTATCACAAAATATAGATCAATAAAATTTTGAACAATTGTCAGAAAAGGTCTGTACGTGTTAAATTAAATAACAAGCATTCATGGCATGACAGCAGCATGAGCATTATAATTTTGGGGTTAAACAAATGGCTACAGCTGTCTGTTTTACCCCGACATTAAAACACCCAAGCACGGTATTGTGGTTCTTTGTGGCTCTGACTAGATTCTACATCTGCTCTGAGGTAAATTTGATTATGTCCAACATCTTTTAACAAAATGCATCCGACTTTATTGAGGTGGAGACATTGATATATCTCAAGAGTTTTTATTTGTTTACAGCATTAGCATCTTAGCAGTGGAGCTAACTAACGGAGCTACTGTCTATGAGGCCACTTTTTAAGGTCATCTCCCCATCCCTCGATAGTCGTGGGAAGTGGTATGATTATATTACTCTTTTTGAGGTACAAAGGGCCGTGTTCCCACATTTTTGATGCCAAAGTCATTGTTTCTTGACAAGGAAAAGTGTCCCGTTTCAGTGACAACCATACGTTCTAAACTAGTACCTGAAGTTGCGCCCATAATTCATGCAAGACATCATGGGGGCTAGAAATAAGGTGGATAGAATACTAGCTTTGTTTTTAAATGCACTGTCCTAGCCTGTGATTTTCCAAGCTATTTTAGTACATACATAGTTTGGGTCAAAATATGATGATTTTAAAGCAACAGTACAATATTTCTTCATGTCCTGTCTGGCAACTCTATTTAGTATTGATTTTTTTCTATAACTATGGTACCAGTTGATGGTATTAAGAGGTGGATGAAGTTAGATAGGACACCACTGAAGACCTTGGTGTCAAATACACAGATAACCACTGGGTTCTGTACTGGTTTGATTTGTTCATTTACACGGTTTCTGTTTTAATTGGGCTACATGTGGCAAGGAATTTTATCACTTTTAATATCTATTTCAATTATGTAGGCCGTGTTTTTCAATAGTTTAATTATCTTCATTCACCTATAACTTCATTACTGAATATTTATAGTTAACTGATCATATCCATTACTTTGAGGTTGTGGTGACCCAGCACACTGCAGATTGACTAATTCACACTCAGCAGGGCTGGAGAAAATGGAAGACAATTTGCATACAGAGGACAATTCACAGACGGACAAAGAGCCACAGGAGGCAGTCAGACGGGAATGTATGCATGTGTCCTTCAGCCAACCAATGTCATGCTAATCATGTGTATTGACTGATATGCTAATGTGCCATGCATTCTCTCTTCCTGTATCACTGTATAAAAGAGCTTGTGTGACATGTCTCAATAGCACAGTAGAGCACAGCAGCGCCAAGAGCTACAAAGTGCGTCTCATTATGTTGGAGGAAAATAAAACTTTGCAACCTTCCAGCTCGTCGCATCTCGCCAAATCTTATTCCTCCACAAGGTGACTAAAAATAATAACACCGAACATTATACTTACCTGCTGGTTATTAAAAGTGACAGCGATAACATGCTGACCTCCTTGCCAGCAGGTGTCACACTTATTCTTACCCATCTGGTTGGTAGAGACATGTGACCTCTACCCAGTTATGCTATTGGCTGTGTCTGGCTGTGACATCCTTACTGGTCACCATTGTCTCATCATTCAGCTGCTCAGTTGTAAATATTATGATTGTTTTGGACCTGTAAAAACTTTTAAAATATTTTTAAAGGCTTTAATTCTGCACCATTCTAAACATTTTTGATGTTTTTTAAATTTTATTTTCAAGAAAATATTATCTAGTAGTATCTAGTGGTACCTCTACTTACGAACGTCTCTACATACGGAATTTTCAGGTTACGAGACGCCTCAACGGGAAAATATTGCCTCTAGTTACGAACGAAATTTCAGGATACGAAAGGCAAAAAAGTATGCGCTCCTCGCAGCTTCCGTAGTTTACCGAACGTAAACATACCTGTAGCTGCTCTGCCATTGGCTAGCGCCTAGCATCTTCCTGGTATCCCATTGGCCACGAAGTTTGTTTTTTTTTCCAAAACTTTATGCGTTTGGTTGATCTCGCCAAAGAATATGGCCGTAATACATCAACGATCAGCACGGTATTAAAACAAAACGAAGCACTTACAAGCCGACAAAAGCAAACGTCCTTGGATCAGAACATGAACCAAAGAAGGCAAAAGGTGACGACGTTTTTTTTTTTTTTTTCATCTCAAACGACGTCGACGACGATAGCAGTTAAAGGGTAAATGAACATAATTTTTATTATTCTTTCTCTTTTATTATTCTCTTTTATTATTCTTTCTCTCATTTTAAACTCTCATTTTATGTTTATTGTGCAGTAATCTAATTGTAACATGTATTTGTTACATGTTTTGATGCGTTTTTACGATTTAGAAAAAAATTTATGCCCGAATTTTGGGGGCTTGGAATGGATTACGGCATTTACATGTAAAACGCGCCTCTACTTACGAATTTTTCACGTTACGAGAATTCTTCCGGAACGAATTAAATTCGTAAGTAGAGGTACCACTGTACACCTTAAGAGAGACATCCTGATATGCTGGAAAGCCCTTCTGGAAAGAAGTCTAGTCACTCTTGGTAACGCCTCTGGAAATGTATTTAAGTGTTCACTTCAAAGCCTCAACCAAAATAAACTTTAGTTTTGACAGGCAGGGCCGACCCTAGCCACTTTGGTACACTAGGGGAGATTACAGTACGCCCCCCTGCACACCCACACACACCCAAACATTATGCCCTTTCAGGCCCTGAAGTCCCTGATACCAGCAAGAGACCTGGGAAGTTACGTTACTGCTCATAAAAAAGAAAAAAAAAAACAACATAAGCCCCGTTCAATTGAGGCTTGCCGCTATTGTCTGAATAGCGTTACCCACACCAGATGATGCCGGCTAAATGACCCTGTAAGCAGCATGCGTCGTTGACCACCTCACCTCTGTGGACATTTCAATAGGAAACGTGGATAAAGCAGAGACAGAGTGGAAATGAATCAAAAGGCTGTCTGTCATTATTCTAACAATTATATTAATTTCAAAGGTGCAACAGACAACTGTGTGCTCCACAAATACCAGAGCGGCTGAGATTGAGAGCCTCAGCCGACGGTCAGTGCCTCCTGCAGCTCTGACTGTTCCCCAGCTGCTGTGGAGCCAATACAGGCCTGTCCTGGCTCGGCTAAGGGAAATCTCACTGTTCTCTACTCTGTACTCCTTCATGCATCCCAGTTCACCTCACATTAATTTATCCACTGCTCCTCTTTTTTCATAACATCCCCCTCCAAAATAAAATGTAACCCACCTTCCACAGCACTTGAAATGAAATGTTAACACACTCTTGTCTTCACTAAATAAAACTACAAGCCTGCGCACACAAACACACACACACACACACACACAAGCAAAAATAAACTTCATTTTATACAGCCAGTACAACAAATTTTGTCCTGTGGTGACACTAGACACTGCGGGTGGACATTCTCTCACACCCAGAACCAGGAAGAGGGGCTGAACAATGGACTGAAGAGGGTAGCCCCCCAGTGGGGTAATTAGACCAGACTTACTTCTCCCCTGGGCACTCTTTGAAAAGATGATGTAAGCTCTGTCCATCTGTGATTGCAGTTTTTTATTTTTCGTATTTTTGCAACCTTATACCTTAACAGTTAAACAACAACCTACACCGTTATTTACGTGGAAAATTATCTTTGAAACTGACAAACATCGTGTAACTCGTGGCAATTCAATCGGGCTCCAAAGATAATTTCGCTCTTGTTATCATTTCAATGGAGAATTTTTCCCAATTAAGGTCCCCATATGCGGAAGTAGAATGGGCATGACTTAGGCTCTCTATGGCCTATGCCACAAGCTGGTAGTTGATAGGTATCGAGACAAAAGAATCTAAAGTAAAATCACACACAAAAATAACAGTCCTCCCTGTTACTGTTATATTGACATTTTACACAGCAATTATATACAGTACATAAAATGAAACAACCTTCCATAAATATATCTATGTTGAGGTAATACAACATTAAATATTCTAGAACACAAGAAGGTCCTACTGTGTGTCACTAGACTACATTTTTTCAGTTTAAATCATTCATCATGAGAAATTCTCATTAAATTGGATTTATTCGGCGATACAATTCTCTCATAATATATTTTGACAGTTGTATGTAGATCAACGCAAAGGGAGAATTGGAGCCATTATAAATAAAGTTCAAAAAGGAATTTTGTGTTTGCATATCTTGAGAGTCAAGTCAAAATTTATATAATCCCTGTTGCACTGAATCATTATGACGATTATTGCATACAATATTCATTCATCTTCAACCGCTCAATCCTTTTTGGGTCGCTGAGGAAGGGGCTGAAGCCCAGTGTCTTTGGTCAAGAGGCAGGGTACACCCTGGACAGTCCATCGCTGAGAGACAGACAGCCATTCGCACACAATATTATTTATGTATTGCCAAGATAAAACAACCCTTAGAACCTCGGGAGCTTGGTACAAAGTCAACATTTGTGAATAAAATAAAAATTTCTGCCACACATTGTTTTTAAGGTCAAACAAATTCAAAAATATTGTTCCTTTCCATTTTCTACATGCAGAAAATTTAAATGAAAACCTTTTGTGTCATTATCCAATGCAGCGACCAAGTCACAAATTAATCTGCTGTTTGTACGCAGAACATAAGTAATATATACAAATTTGTGATGTAAGTGTTGCCATATTGGGTATTGTTTTATTTTTTTGTACATTAATATTTGATATGCTTCCTTATATTAGTAACGTAGAATCACTCTCTCTCCTGCAGCTGGTAGGGAGCCTGCATTTAGCCGCCTGCTGGAGTCTCCTCAACTTCATTCCTGGGACTTCTTGGGCAACCTTCTGACTCACTACACCTCCTCTCTGCTGAGATGACAAGTAATTTTGCTAGAAAATCTGGCTTTTATCTGCAAAGCAAAACCAGCTTCCTCACACATGCCATACCTGTCTCTCTCTGTGTCCTTTAAATCTCTCTGCCGCTGTCAACATCTAACCCAACACATACCCTACGGTGCAATACAAGTGGGGCTCAAATATTGCCGTGACAAAACTCCACTTGTTCCTGGCACTTAAAGCCAGAAACACTCACATTGTATACAGTAATTCACATCATAACCACCAACATCAGTTGGGCTTTACTCCACTGAGAAGATGGGAAGAAAAAGATTGCATATAATCAATTTGATTTTACATGAAAATTTGATTTTAGAGCCCACTGATGATGTGTTGTTGCAGTAGTAATTTGATAAAGAATAACCTAGAATATTTAACTCTTCACACTACATAAAAACAAACATGACCACTAAATCCTGCTCTATTTTTAGCAAAGTATTCCTGGGAGTGGCTACGATAAAGCAGAGTAAAGTTCTACAACACTTCTCAGAATGGCCTACCAGTGTTTAACAAGTACACAAACAAAATCAAGATCTTTTCCTTGCTCTTGCTCTGTCAGATCGTTTCAGGTCTTGAGTCCTGTCTAAAGCATGTTCCCATATGTTGCAAAAATCATTTCACAAATTGGTTCCAGATTTAAAAAATATGAACTCAAAACCAGCTCTCCCCTACCATGGCAGCATAACACACACACACACACACACACACACACACACACACACACACACACACAGAGTTACTATGACTCATTAAGAAATTCCCACTCGTTGCTTTGCCAGAGATCCATCTGTACAGTGACTCTTCAGAAAACATTCAGGACAGGTGTCAGATGGAGCTGACTGCTGCTTTATGTGAGGAGGAAGCAGGTGGCGAGTTCTTCACTTTGAGAGGGGAAAAAAAAGAATTAATCTTTGCAATTGAATTTCAGTGTGACAAAATATCACCAGCGACTTTTATATGACAAGAAGCACGTAATCAAGTAGGCATTCAGCTACTTTTTGCACATGAAGCTCGGTCATTTGCTTGCCTTCTTATGATCCTTTACGTAGGACACCTTTCGCTTTGGTGATCTTAAATACCAAAGGCACCAAATCTGAATCAATACAGAAAACTATAGTCACCCTTTTAGTTAAATGGCGACACATTTCTGCTAATTAGAAATAAACAAAATACAGCTTAGTCTGTTCTGAAACCATGTGCACAAAAATCAACCGTTTCTGATTCAATGATGGTCCTGACTGAAAAGTTAAAGCAACGGGGACTTTATTTCAGTCCATCCTCATGGTTTAAAGGTGACAGAGATAACATTCTGACCTCCTTGCCAGAAGATGTCCTACTTACTCTTGCCCCAACTGGTTGGTAGAAAGATCAGACTATTCTACAGTCTCAGTTCTTTGGCGATTGCGAGCCAGATACAGCATGTCAAGCAAGGATTCTTGTGGTATGAACTTAATATGAGGTGACAAAATGTGACATTAACCTAGTTAAGCTATTGGCTGTGACACCCTTAGCGACCACCGTTATCTCATCATCTAACTACTCAGATGACCATCTTGGACATGTAATTATTTTTTTTTTTTAACTTTTTTTTCCCAATCAATATATTATTTTTTGAAGAATATAAGGGCTTTAATACTGCACCTTTCTCAACACTTTGTTGATGTATTACACTGGTCAACACCAAATTTATTGTCCAAGTTTTTTTTTTTTAGCTGATTTAGGACAATTTTGATGTGCTGAATCCAAAAATCACATTGGTTTTGCTCAATCAGGTCAACTTTTCAAACTATGGCCACGTTTTCTTATGTTTTTGTTTACATGTACAGGTATTTTCACTTTATATGATGCAAAATTCTTTATTTCTAGAAATTCTGAATTTTGAACAATGATGATGTAACATTCAATTTACATGTACTTACCTTTATCAACGTCTACTATTCAATTTACAGTACAACTGTACAACTGCTGTACAACTGCTCATACCTTAACATAAAAACCTGACCTTAACGAGCGAAACGGATGTCATTTTTGGATTCAGTGGTGCAAAATTGTCTTAAATCAGTTGAAAAAACACAGACAACTTACAAAAAATTTTTTATGTTGTGTTATTTTTAAACAATATCCATTTTCATGAAAATACTATCTAGTACACCTTTAAGGATCAAAGACTTACCAGGTTTCCTCATCTGGGAACATTGGGTTATTTGTCTAAAATTACAAAGCACTCCATCTCAGAACTGGACACTTTTCTGGGGAAATATAAAAATATAGTACTACAGCTGTGTAGAAACCAGCTGACATTGTCAATCATAACCCTGCAATGCAAGATAATCTAAATACCAATATTGCATTGAAGGCAGCTTTAAGCAGCAATTGTAAATTTAAAAGTTGAACTAGTTTTGTGTGTTCTAGTAACTTTACGTTTTAATTGGGCACAAAGTCAGCCAGTTTGTTTTTTTTTTTTTTTAAATTGTACCAAGAACAAGAGTAATGAATAAATAAATTGTACATTTACACGTTTTAACTCCAGACAGTTCTGGGAAGCAACTAAAAGCACAACATGAACACCCCCTTCAGCAACGTCAAAGGCTTTCCTGGACACATTCCAGGAGAGTAGTCTGTGCAGCTCCTCTCAGCTCAAAATATCTAGAGAGGCTGCTGCTCACTGCCCTTGCAGTATAAAATCAAGACCAAGAGTGAAAGATGGAAATTCTGTTCATAATATGCATGAATTAAATCTATGATTTCAAAAGGGTATCAGGAGCCAGAATAGCTTGTGATACATTCCTAAGGTCAAGAAGAGCATTTGCCGTTTTTTAAAAATCATTACCAGTTATTTCCATGTATATTAAAAATCCTTCAAAAGATTTCTGGTTCCCAATTCTGTTGATTCAGTCCAAAAATGAATCCTTTCTAAGGGTGCTTCCACACCTACAGATCTTATTGCACCAAAGGTTACTCTAGGTTAGGACTGTTGATCTGAGTCATTTGGCGGTCCTCTTGGTAAAAAGCACCAAACCAAAACAAAACCAAAAGTATTCAGTTGCATCTTTCACGGGTATGAGATTATGGGTAGATATTATTTTCTTTCATTTACACATTTAAAATACATTACATGATAGAGCAGACAAACGAGAGTTTTCAGGAGGTGCCAAGTGTTTGGATGATTACCGAAATGGATTCTTTAGCAAATGGCTCAGGGGAAAGGAGATTCAGAGGTTCATTGGACAGTGCAGCACTGAGGCTGAAAAACTTGGTCAGGAGAACAGTCAAGTTCAAGACACTTTGATACACAAAAATTCTGTGGCTTGTCAGAATCTGTCACCTTAGCTGCATACTAATTGAGTCAAACAGAATAACCATTTTCAGGAGCTTGCTATAGATGTGCCCAGATCAACCGATTCAAACCGGATCAAATGAACTAAGGTGTGAAAACACTCCGAGATGAGCAAAACCCAACACTCCTGATGAATTCTTGTGCAAAAATATAGGTGTAGTTTTTTTTTTTTTTTTTGATTGACCTGATGTATAATATAACCTCATAGTTGAGGTGGGGGGTAAAGAGGATTTTGGTCTGAAAAAATGTAACATACTTTACATGAAATTCAAGTCATAACATTAAAGCCGGGTAACCGATAAAATGGGTAACATTTAGGGATCCACATATATTGCATGCTATCGGTATTGGCTGATAAAGCATTTAAAATAATTGTAAGTCGGCAAAAATTCATATGTTACAGCCGATAGAATATTACAACAGTCTTGAGTGACACTCTGCTAGGCAAGTTTATTTGTATAGCACATTTCATGCACAAGACAATTCCAAGTGCTTTATATAAAACATTAAAGCATTGCAGCAAGTTGCAAAAGAATTGAATGGGACTGAAAAGTTCATAGTGGTCAAATTTGACCAAATATGGTTTATTTTTCAACCGCAGGGATCCAAGCACTGCAACACCGATGGAAGAACTGTGTGGACCGAAGGGGAAACCATGTTGAAAAACAAACATTTTTTTCAAATTTGACCACTATTAACTTTTCAGCCTCCCCCCCCCCCCTTATTCCTTGGGGATTGTGTCTTTATATACCAGTTAATCATCAATGTAAGACAAAGGAGATGTAAATGGGTAGGGAAAAATGGTGCATAAATCACCATCAGCAAAAACTAGTTTAAACTATCGGCAAAAATTCTATCGTGTATCCCTAGTAACATTGATCCTCTCAGGATTATGAAATGTTTTTGGGGAGAAATCTCGTCTTAGACCCCAACTGTTATGCACAAAACTTTAATGTTGTAGCTCAACAATGTATACTGGTTATGCTTTACAGAAAATGCAGAACCACTTTAGACAGTCATGAAACTTTTGAACATTTTTTGGGCACTGTAATAATGTGCAACAAAGTCCCATTAAACAAATGGGCAAACCAGAAATAAAGACATTTGGACAAATATAAGTGCAACATGGGTTTATTTTTCCAAACGGGTTATTAAGACATGAACTTGATTAATGCCATATCAAATCTTAAATTCCGCTGTAGTAAAGTGCAGATTCAAATCAAGTTGCCCTGGGAGTCCATTACATTTTGTCTTTTTTTTTTTTTTTTAACTGTAATATAAAATCCTACAAATTATGAAAAGCCCTTTTATCCAACCCACACATCTGAAGCTAATGTGCAAACAAGATAATTCATGAAGCTTTACCAGTCTGTAGGTGGAGGTGTCAAAATAAACAGAACTGTCCAAGATATGGCATAGTTTGAAGTCTAGGGCATGTCATGAAAGGTGTTCTGCAGTGATTGGTTGGCTGATAAAATGTTGCTGCACCTGCACAGTGGGTCATTGTAGTTAAGTACCCAGACTTTTCTTTTTGTGAAAACTATTAAAGAACAATGGCATTAAATGGTCAGCCATGATAAAAAGAGGTCACTTCTGTGCATTAGCCCGCACTCTCCAGCAGTTGTGAACCTTAGTTTGGCTGCTGTGGTTTTAAGTGGCATTCACGTGCATTTATGGAATCTCCTGCAAGTGCTGCTTTCGCAGATTCCTGTCCTTAGTAGTTTGTGTAAGCTCAAAACACACTCGTCATACAGGAAACACAGAATGTGGCATTCACACTTGCTCAAACTCATTCATTCCCCTTGCAACATATCAGCAAACCCCCCCCCCCTTCTATGTTGAGTGAAATAGGTGGATACTAAAGGAAACCACAGCAATGAGGTAAACACAAAAATTCATGACAGATATTGCACAGACAAGTGCCGGCACAGAAAACAACAGTCTCTCTTTCCAACAGCCTAGCCTGTGCATAGAAAGAATAAAGCACTTATGGTGTTTGCACACGCCAACCCCTTCTTGTAAAGCTTCGTTAAACACTAAAGTGGAAACGACAAATGCGTCCACAATCCACACCACTTGGCAGATAACCAGATTTTCATGACAAAAAAATATCTGTGTTGTAAAAGCACAAAAAATATTCACCTAATGACTGAGGAAGGTTCAGTAAATGTTGGCAAACAAAGAAAAAAAAAACCCTGTTTAAAAAAACCCAGTATATGTGGAAATAACTTGAGATTAAGTAGAAGCGGACAATGTAGAGACTGGATTAGAGCGATCATGGAGAATAATCTCTCAAGTTTCATTCAATAAATAGAGTTGGGGGAAAAAACTCAAGCAAAAAAAAAAAAAAAAAAAAAAAAAAAAGGCAAACCCCATTGCTCAGTTCATTCAGAGATATAACTTTGCCCATGTTGCAACTTCCACAGTAAGAAAGTTATTCAATTCGTTTTCATCCTGGTTGAGACTTTTTTTTGTGCAGATAAATGTTCCAAGGTCATACGCCCCAAACACTTTGAATTTGCAAATCTAACCCATACAATTGTCTACTTCTCAAATGCTTTATGGGTCAGCCATTGAACCATGATGCTTCTTTTTGTCCAGTTGTACATCTTCCTTTCCCCTTCACAACTATCATCTGTGAAGCAGGACGAAGGCCTCCAGTTTCTCGGGAATGTTTCCCCGGTAGTCAAGGCTGTGCTTGACGATAGCCCGAGCAGCTAGGCACTGCAGAGTGGTGTGGTTGATGGGCTGGATCACATTCCTGGCCAGCTCCTTCTCATCTAGGAGGTCGCAGGCCGTCTGTTGGAAGGCGTTGGTGCTGTCGAAGTGAGTCCCGAAAGAGATCAGCAGGTTCATGATGTCAGGATGGCCATTAGATGCTGCTATGTGGAGCGGGCTGGCAGTGAATCAACAACATATTTTTAAGAAGATTGCAAAATAAGCATACCATCAAAGACTGGAATTAATGCTAAATTTAGAACTTCCTTATTTAAGATAGGAGGAAGTGAAACACTGATCACCTATTTTCTATTTGATTAGACCTTAGTGAAGAATAAAGAGAAATGGGACAAACCTGTTGTCGTCTTCATCTCGGCTGTTAACGTCTGCCCCACATTCAAGAAGGATGGAAGCCACCGTGAGCGAGGGGAACTTGCAGACAGGATAACGGCCCACACAGGTAGTGTTGCGGTCAACTGCCAGGTGTAGTGGACTGTAGCCATTCTTACCACATGGATGGAGCTTCAAGAATCTAAAAATGATGAAAGATTTTCCAGTCAAGGTAATAATGGGGTGTCAACCAGCAAAAGTCTGAATGAAATATTTAAATACTGTCTTTTGTGTTCAATGAGCTCACAACAACCACCACTCGAAATATAACACCCTGTTGTATTTTTTTCCTAAAAATCATACTTTTTTCTTTTGATTTGCCTAGATTTATTTGACTAGAATGGTAACATGATCGTTACAAGACAATTCTCTGAATATCTGAAAGACGTCAAGGGTGAGTGAACCATTATCATATAAATGGCTAAAGGTGAGAGTTGAACTGCTCCTCTCTTCCTCAACAAGGTGGTATGTAAAAGTTCTTGGGGATCCTGTTAAGTAAAATTTCACATATGACAAAAGCAAATACCAGGGAGAGGATGACAATTTGTTTAAGAGAGCAGATCACAGAAAACATGCCAAAGTTTTAGATAACAGTGGCTCAGGAGGTAGAGCAGGTCGTCCAATAACCACATGGTTGGCGGTTCGAATCCCGCTCTCCCCAGATATCCTGCCGTTGTGTCCCTGGGCAAGACACTTCACCCCCAATTGCTCCTGGTGGGTCTGGAAGCGCCATGTTAGGCAGCATGCCACCATCAGTGTGTGAATGTGTGTGTGAATGGGTGGATAGCAGGATCTGTAAAGCGCTTTGGTCATCAAGAGATGAGAATAAAAGTACTATATAAGTGAATGCCATTTACCATAACCACGTAAGTGTAATGCCATGTGCACAACTTCACAGGAAAGCAGAAACAAACCTATATATAGTTTCCTTCTTGAAATGGTCTTGCTCTGCAGTGCATGGCACCTTCTCCAAAAGACATATGAGGTGCAATATAATTGAGAGGGCCTTGCTAAGCTGCGCAGGGTCAGGCGGCATTGGTCCACTTTGTTTGACAGCTCGTTCGATTTCTAACACACTCTTGGACAGAATACCCATCAAGTCCTCAAATGACACCGATGTCCCCAGGAGCCCCTTCGCCCTATCCTGCAGCATGAAAGAGAAAAGCTCAGCGAACGAGAGCAGGCTCGAGGCCGTCATGGGGCTAAGGGGGTCCAGGTTGCTCTGCTGCATATCCAAAGCGTACTTCCACAGATTGATGCAGCGCTCAAAATTTCCAGAGTCAGCGTAGACAGCACCTCGGTAACGGATGTAGTAGGAAGTGTCTGGATGTTGCGGGCCGAGGATTCGCTCACGGATGAGCAGAGCCTGCATCCTCATCTCATCTGGGTCAGATATCAGGCTATCCAACTCTTCTCCATTTGTTACCTACAAAGGCAATCAAAAGGTTAAAACATTTCATCTGACCTCAGTATTAAGTAGGTATCATGCTAAGATTAACTATCTTATCTTTTTTCCCAGTACAAAGCCAAAGAACTAACAGCAAAACATTACACTGCAACTTATTTTAACTTTTCTTGTAAAAGTAGTAACAATCAGCTGCTTGACTGCAAACCTAAACTACCAAAATGTATAGTGAAGGTGATGAGACAAACTCACCTCCCTGGCATAGTCGTATGCCATAATCAGCTGTTTAGGTTCAGGTTTATGGACAATATTGTTACTGTCCATGTACCTGAGGTCCATAGCCCTCTTCCAATACTTCAATGCCCCAAGAAGATCTCTCTTCTTGTCAACAAATGTGGAACCCAAAAGCTCAAGGGCATCAATGCGCTCTCTGTGGCTGGTCTGCAAAGAAATATGAGTGAAAAAAACCTTTAATTTACAAGATAAAGCATTATGTATCTCACAAAAGTGAGTACACCCCTCACATTTTTGTAAATATTTCATTATATCTTTTCATGGGACAACACTGAAGATATGACACTTTGATACAATGTAAAGTAGTCAGTGTACAGCTTGTGTAACAGTGTAAATATGCTGTCCCCTCAAAATAACAACACACAGCCATTAATGTCTAAACCACTGGCAACAAAAGTGAGTACACTCCTAAGTGAAAATTTCCAAATTGTGCCCAAAGTGTCAATATTTTGTGTAGCCACCATTATTTTCCAGCACTGCCTTAACTCTCTTGGGCATGGAGTTCACTAGAGCTTCACAGGTTGCCAGTGGAATCCTCTTCCACTCCTCCATGACGACATCACAGAGCTGGTGGATGTTAGACACCTTGCGCTCCTCCACCTTCCGTTTGAGGATGCCCCACAGATGCTCAATAGGGTGTAAGTCTTGAGACATGCTTGGCCAGTCCATCACCTTTACCCTCAGTTTCTTTAGCAAAGCAGTGGTCCTCTTGGAGATGTTTGGGGTTGTCATCATGTTGGAATACTGTCCTGCAGCCCAGTTTCCAAAGGGAGGGGATAATGCTCTGCTTCAGTTTGTCACAGTACGTGTTGGCATTCATGGTTCCCTCAATGAACTGTAGCTCTCCAGTGCTGGCAGCACTCATGCAGCCCCAAAATATGACACTCCCACCACCATGCTTGACTGTAGGCAAGACACACTTGTCTTTGTACTCCTCACATGGTTGCTGCCACACACACTTGACACCATCTGAATCAAATAAGTTTATCTTGGTCTCATCAGACGACAGGACATGGTTCCAGTAATCCATGTCCTTAGTCTGCTTGTCTTCAGCAAACTGTTTATGGGCTTTCTTGTACATCATCTTTAAAAGGGGCTTCCTTCTAGGATGACAGTCATGCAGACCAATTTGATGCAGTGTGTGGCATATGGGCTGAGCACTGACAGGCTGACCCTCCACCTGTCATCTGCTGGCGAGCACTCGCCCCCTCCTTCCTGCTCACCGGTTTCCTCATCAGACGGACCTGCTGATTTCTGTTGGGCCAGCATTTATAAGGAAGCGCTCTTCAGTGATCAACGCTGGCTTGTTTGGGTATACTGCTCCAGCAGACAGCTCTCTAAGTAAGCGGTTGTGTTACTTATGACTTTGTCTTACACGCATTCTCTTCCATCTCTTCTGGCAGGCAGGACTCAATCTGATCCCCCCGGTAATTTTTCTATTTTGGCCCTGGTTCAGCTACCGGGGGTCGAGAGGAGGGTCTGTGCCCTAATTGATTCCGGGGCAGAGGGTAATTTCATCTCCTCTAAGCTGGTGCACGAAATGGGGATTCCGACGGTTAAACTGCCGGCTCCCTGTTCCGTGCGAACCCTTTCTGGCCAGACGGTGGCGTCCGTTACCCATTGCACAGCGTAGTTATCCATCCTGTTGTCCGGTAACCACCACGAGAGGCTGACTTTTTACATGTTTCCAGAGGTTTCTCACGCAGTGGTACTAGGCTATCCGTGGCTCCGGAGGCATGATGCAATTATTAATTGGGCACAAAATTCCATCACCTCCTGGAGTCCTAACTGTTTGGCTACGTGTCTAAACTCGGCGGAGTGTTCACCGTCCCTCCCCGTCTCCTCTCCTCGGGTTGAGCCGCCGGACCTCAGCCTCGTGCCTGAGGCCTATCACGACCTCGGGGAGGTCTTTAGCAAGTCACAAGCGTTAGCGCTTCCTCCGCATCGCTCGTATGACTGTGCCATCGACCTCCTTCCGAGTGCGAGGCTACCATCCAGCAAACTCTATAGTAAGTTTCTGGGACTAAGAGGGAGGCGATGGAGAGGTACATTAAGGATTCATTGAACACTGGCCTCATTCACCCCACTCCCGCAAGGAGCTGCAATGCTTCTTGGGATTTGCGAATTTTTATCGCAGGTTTATCCAAAACTATACTGGGATAGCACAGTCTTTAACACAGCTGACCTCAGTTAAGGTACCATTTTTATGGACCGAGGCAGTTGAGCAGGCCTTTACCAAATTAAAGGGCTTGTTCGCTGACAAATCCATCTTGGCTCAGGTCGACCCTAAGCTGTAATTCACCCTGGAGGTGGATGCTTCAGAAACGGGGGTGGGTGCTGTTTTGTCCCAGCACTCTCCTCCAGACTTGAAGCTTCGCCCATGTGCGTATTTCTCTCGGTGGCTCACCCCAGCTGAGAGGAATTACGACGTCGGGGATCGCGAGCTGTTGGCCATTAAGTTGGCGTTTGAGGAATGGCGACACTGGCTGGAGGGAGCCGTTCACCCGGTAGTAGTGTGGACCGACCACAAGAACTTGGGAGTATCTGCGGTCGGCCCGCCGGCTTAATCCTAGTCAGGCTCGCTGGGCCCTATTTTTCCAACGTTTTAATTTCACTGTCACCTATAGGCCCGGCTCCCATAACGGGAAGCCTGATGCTCTCTCCAGGCAGTTCAGTCAGGACTTGGCTGACCCCCCTTCCTGCTCCCAGTCCATTCTTCCGCCTTCGTGCGTCCTGGGAACCCTGACCTGGGAGATCGAGAATAGAGTCCGCCAGGCCCAGTCCTCAGAGCCTGAACCAGTGGGATGTCCCCCCAACTGCATGTACGTCCCTGCTGCCCTCCGCAGCAAAGTTATCTAGTGGGGGCACACCGGACGTTTCGCCTGCCACCCGGGGGTGGTATGTACTATTGACATCATTAGACGAGTGTTTTGGTTGCCCACATTGTGGCGGGATGTGCAGAAGTATGTGAAGGCCTGCCAGACATGTGCCCGGAATAAATCCTCCTCCACCCCTCCCGCTGGCCTTCTTCACCCCCTCCCCATCCCCAGTCGACCTTGGTCTCACATCACCATGGATTTTGTAACTGGTCATTCCCCTTCCCACGGTAACATGGTGATTTTCACCATTGTGGACAGATTCTCAAAGGCCGTACATCTGGTTCCCCTCCCCAAGCTGCCATCCGCCTCCAAGACGGCAGAACTGTTATCCTACCACGTCATCAGGCTGCATGGAATTCCTACGGACATTGTGTCTGACCGGGGTCCTCAGTTCATATCGTGGGTTTGGAAGTCATCTGCCACTGCCTCGGCACCACCGTCAGCCTCACCTCCGGCTATCATCCTCAGAGCAATGGGCAGGATGAGCATGCTAACCAGTCCCTGGAGGCCGCCCTTCGTTGTGTGGCAGCCAATAACCCCGCTTCATGGAGCTCCCATCTGACCTGGGTGGAATATTCGCTTAATTCCACGGTCCAATCACCATTTGAGGCGTCCGTGGGCTAGAACCCCCCCTCCCCCACACTCTCTATGGCAGAGAGAGAGGTTGCGGTGCTGTCTGTGGGGGCCCATTTTCATCACTGCTGGCGGGCCTGGAGATCCACCAGAGCGGCTCTCCTCCGCTCCACTGAGCGTAATCAGCGCTATGCTGACTGCAAGAGGGTCCCGGCGCCGGATTACAAGACTGGACAGCAGGTCTGGGTGGCCACGGATCAGGTCCCACTTAAGGCTGAGTCCCGGAAGCTCGCTCCCCGGTTCATGGGTCCCTTCCTCGTCACCAGTAACATCGGCAACTCTGCTGTCAGATTCCAGCTCCCACGGGCGCTCTGCGCGCACCCTACCTTCCACGTCTCAAAGGTCAAGCCTCTCTCCTCCAGCTCTCTCTGCCCTCCCCCGAAGCTGCCTCCTCCTCCCAGGGTCTTTGACGGGCACATCACTCACATCATAAAGGAGATCCTGGATGTTCGTCGTTGGGGTCAGGAGCTCCAGTACCTGGTTGACTGGGAGGGCTATGGCCCGGAGCATTGGTCATGGGTCCCTTGGTCTGGATTCCATGACAAAGGTATGATCCAGGCTTACCATCGAGCCCACCTGGAGAAGCCTGGGTGACTGCCAGGAGGCGTTCCTTGGGGGGGGGGGGGGGGCACTGTCATGTGCTGGCGAGCGCTTTCCCCCTCCTTCCTGCTCACTGGTCTCCTCATCAGACACACCTGCTGATTCCTGCTGGGCCAGCGTTTATAAGGAAGCGCTCTTCAGAGATTCAACGCTGGCTCGCTTGGGTATACTGCTCCAGCAGACAGCTCTCTAAGTAAGCGGTTGTGTTACTTATGACTTTGTCTTACACGCATTCTCTTCTATCTCTTCCAGGTTGCTGCAAACATAGTGGTGCGTCTCCGGGGATTTGGTGCGCTCGCCAGCCTGTTGCTCCACCTCTACTCTGCTCATCCTCTCCACCCGGTCAGACCTCACCAACCATACCCGACCGGCAGTTCTTACCTGCTGGTTCTTCTCCTTCGCTGGGTTCTGTGCTGGTCTCTCCTCACCTCCCATGTAAGTGGTATAATTGGATTCCCATAATTTCTCCATCCCTCCCTAATCAGTCTGGTCTATCCTCTGCAGGGCTCCAGCTTATCTGGCGAGTGACTGACTTTTTCCACAAGTGTGCAGTTTTGAAAATTCTAATAAAAGGTCAAACGTTTTGTGTGTTCTCTTGGTGATTGCACTTTGCACTCAGGTTGCTTGTCCAGTCAATATGACACCACCCCTTCAACCTCTGTAGCAATGTTGGCAGCACTCATACGTCTATTTTCAAAAGACAACCTCTGGATATGATGCTGAGCACGTGCACTCAACTTCTTTGGTTGACCGTGGTGAGGCCTGTTCTGAGTGGAACCTGTCTTGTTGAAGCACTGTATGGTCTTGGCCACTATGCTGCAGCCCAGTTTCAGGGTGTTGGCAATCTTCTTGTAGCCTAGGCCATCTTTATGTAGAGCAACAATTTTTTTTTTCCCAGATCCTCAGAGAGTTCTTTGCCATGAGGTGCCATGTTAAACTTCCAGTGACCAGTATGAGAGAGTGTGAGAGCGATAACACCAAATTTAACACAGCTGCCTCCATTCACACCTGAGACCTTGTAACACCAATAAGTCACATGACACCGGGGAAGGAAAATGGCTAAGTGGGCACAATTTGGACATTTTGCCTTCGGGGTGTACTCACTTTTGTTGCCAGCGGTTTAGACATTAATGGCTGTGTGTACATTTCTAGATATTCTTTGAAAACAAACATGTACTCTCAATGGCTTGTGGAAAAAAGCCTGACCTGCTGGTGTGTCGTCAGGTAGTCTACAATGTTTGTATGGCCTGTGACGCTGGCAGAAAGAAGGGGTGTCATGCCATAGCCATCCTGCTCCATGGAAGCGCCATACTGCAGCAACATCCGCATGATCTCCAAACTTCCTGACTCAGCACAGTCATGAAGAGCTGTGTTACCTGTGAACAGACAAAACATGTGCACCAAGTCATTGTCACACCTGTACTGCAGCCCTCATCTTGTCTCATCACCCCACTTGTATCCATTCTGATGAAGTCAGACTGGATAAGCTTATCTTCCCAACAGCAGGTATGTACAATGCCAAGTCTACAATATCATTTTAATTGATCTTTCTGATTTTAAAAATATTAAGAGGGCATATCCACTGATGCTAATGTGGATGCTGGTGTGACCCATTTATCTTACCAATGACTTTCCATTTAGGTGAGATGTATCATGCGCCATCAGATAGCAAGTGCCAGGTCAGGTAGTCTATTGCTCTAGCACAATTTAAAGTGTTAATGTATTACAAAAGAAGCTGATCCAATCAATACAGGACCTTTTCACCTTCTTTAAGTCACTTTCAAACTACAATTGGCAAGCTGCAGTCACAGGTTCCAATAGCATAAATTAATACCTCAACAACCCTCCACGACCTTTTCAAACTTCATGAAGATGCAGGTCAGATCTCCCGCAAATTACAAGGCATTTCTTCTGTGTGTCAAGTTTCATGTCATCACATTGCTGATGGCACACAAACAACATGAGTCTGGAAGCTGAGGATGCTGGCTGCTGCTGATTAAGTCAGAGTCACTGGCATTTATACAGATGTGTTAATGTTGTCGCCTGTGTCAAACTCCGCAGAACAGTGGTTGATTGGTGTATTCCAATCTATATAGTTAAATGGTTGCTGCTTTCTGTCCCCCAGTTGCAAAATGCACCTGACATTTCACATAATTACCATCATTTTATTTTTTTCAAATTGGCACTGAATACTTGCATATTTATAGGAAGAGATATGGTGCTTGCAAGATGGTTTTTCCCCCCTAGAGGTTGGAGCAGAGCTGAACAGGGAGACTACCCTGTGCAGAACTATCTCCAACACCAGCCCGAGATGGTCAGAGAGCCACTGCAGAATCCGTGGGAGTGTGTGAAAAAATGCTCTTAAAAGAAACCTCTCACGCTCAGCTGCTGTTATATTTGTGTAATTGTGGCACAAACAGTTGTCTATTGCAGCTTTGAAATTTATATAATCTGTGAGAACAATGAGTGTTTCGACTAGGACAACCTTCTGATTCATTTCCCATCTGTCACTGTGCTGTGATGCCTTTGCATCATGCATTCATCATCTTTGTCCTATGCAAATGCCCGCTGAGGTGAGGTGGGCAACGACCCATGTCGCTTGCAGGTTAATTTAGCCCACGGGAAGTAGTGTGGGTAAACCTATTCAAACAGAAGGAGCCCGGTTCATACTGGGTTTGTCTGGAATGCAGGGGTAATCTGAAAGGGGCTAGTGTTAAATGTTGCATACAACTCATCATATGCCTTTGTGACCTCTCTTTTTGTCATATACCTACCTAGACTTCAAGTACTGCTGTCTAGGGGAGGGTTCAAAAGATCGATTCTCTGATTCAAATTGATTCCCGTTTGACTGAGCCGATATCGATCCACAAAATCTGCAGATCGATCTTTTAACCCTCTGAGTGTGTATGTTGCTGAACTGCAACATAACCCCTAGTGGTCAAGAGTGGTAAATATTTTTTCTCAATAAAATAGTTCAGATTTCCAAGGCTATAACTTGAAAGTTGCAAGAGATAATGGCTTACTGTCAATTAGAAAGATGTAAAATATGATCCAAAGTTTCAGATAGGAATAAATTTACGCATCTAATTTGCATAATGTTGCGGCACCTCTTTAAATTCCATAACTCAGTCAAAACTGGACTTTGGACATATTTCCACAATGAATGGTTCTTTCTTTCTACACCGTTTTTTTTACAGAGGTACCTCATCATCTTATCTTCAAAGCATATGAACAAGAAAACAATACATTTAAAAAAAATGAAATAAGTCACTTACTGTTGTACAGTCTGTTGACAAAGGGGGGACTGGCATGGTTGCTGTGTTTTCACCCATTATGGTCCTTATTTTGCATTCTGTCGGTAATATAAAATCTCTACCACATCTACAAAGTCTTATAATTATCCCACATAAATTTTGCTTGTATCCCACGGCTATTTTCGGCGTACAAAGCTGAAAAAGTGACGTGACAATCGCGGACATATTAGCTTTCTGGGCTAAATGCTAAAACAGGAAAAGGAAATGAGGGGTTCTTCTTCTTTAGTGTATTACGTGTCATCCACTGAGTCCTCCAACGGATGTCTGCCACCTTTTGAAACTGGCAAATCAGTACAATCAGTACAAATCCCCAAGGCAGGCGATCATGTCAGAGTGAGAAAACAGGCGAAGTGCCGCGCTCTGCCACTAGGGTCACGAAAATTCTCACACTCAAAGAGTTAATATAATGCTTTTACATCTGTGGAACAAAACGCGAGTGGTCCTTGGGCCGGCTGAATTCTCGCGTGGCTGAGCAATTACATGAGAGTTCCCTGCACCACATGCTCACATCTTTACTTCCCTGTTAACATGAGCGGAGTTGCCCACTTGTGTGATAACGTCTCTTAATTCATCAACAAAAGTCACTGCTAAAGACTGTCCTCAACAGTTTCCGAATATTTTTTCATAAAATGGAGATACAGTTTTGTACTACATGTAGTGATGAGTTGGAACACAAAAGTTGACAACTGATAAACACTTTTCAAATGGAAAACAGCAGAGAATGGCTGAAACTGTTGAGAGCTGCTGAGAGAACAAGTAAAATACTGTTTTTTTTAAAACAGCTGTGTCATAAATTAATGAATCAACCAGCATGATGGTGTTTTCTTTTACAAACTATGGACCAAAACCCCCTCATGCCACGGAGCACAGAAATGAGATAGAGACAGAAGTAATGTGGTGAATGAGTGTCTGTGGTTATATTATATGGTTGTTGCTGCTTATAGTGTGGGGTTTATGTTTTTAAATGTAATAAATAGGTTGCATTAACCATAGTTAAACTGCAGTTACATTCATAAGGCAATGTTTTCAGGACTATTCAGATGCTTTAAGAAAATCTGCATAATTTTCAAAACTACAGGCTATATGTAGTATGCAGCACCAACTTTACTCTCATCTGCTTGTTACCGTTCTCTCCTAAATTTGTTTTATTTTTTAAACATCTTTTCATAAAGGTACATTTTTTTTAAATTTTTGAATGTTTTTGGTGACAAATTTGTGACGTTTTTCATGCAAAACTAACTTTTTACCTAAAGCCCCTTACCTTGTGTTTTTATTCTGAGAAGGTGAATAAGTCAGAAACGGCACCAGATTTAAATTAAGATTAGTCAATCAGCTGTTTTAATAATCAATAGATCAGCTGACTATTAAAATCCAAATTTATAATTTTCCTCCCAGCTGAAGGTTATAGTTACATTTATAACTAGAAAAGCACTCGGAGAGCGCAGACCTCCGCCAAGCGCCACAGTTCCCCCCATACAGTGTTTGTGTGTACGTTTTCAGATTCCTTGAGCATGTAAACATATGACTAGCAATTGGATTCACAATGATTATTACCTCCGCCAGGCCGAAAAGGCCAGGAGGAGGTTATGTTTTTGCCGGGGTTTGTCTGTGTGTTTGTCTGTCTGTCTGTCTGTCTGTTTGTCTGTTGGTTAGCAAGATAACTCAAAAAGTCTTGGACGGATTTCCATGAAGCTTTCAGGCGTTGTTGGAAATGGTACAAGGAAGAACTGATTAAATTTTGGGGGTGATCCGGTTCACCGTCTGGATACAGGAATTTTTTAAAGCATTTTTTCAACACTGTGACATACAGCCATTTTCAACATGTGCGCAGGCGCAATGGAGGGCGCTGGTCGTCGTATCTGCAACACAAACTCCGCGTTCTTCAACGTTTTAGGCACAAAAGCACGCGGAAAACACTGCTGGCCTGGGCCCGCCAGCGTGCCTGTGTTTGCGCGCAACCGCAAAACCTCACACGGCCAGCTGTCCGCCGACGGATTCTTTGGCAGAAATTCCCCGGCCAGCCATAGGAGCTGCGCATTTGGCAGAAATTCACCGGCCAGCCATAGGTGCTGCGCAAAAACAAGCTCTCTGCCAGCGAAGCTTCTAAATTCTCGTTTGCCGCGGAGCGCAACCCCAAAATAATATAATATAAAACCCACGGCAACCTGTCTACCCAATTTGCATCCGTCAGTGCAGGAGATGGACACAACAGCAACACTTCAGTTTATTACCTCCGCCAAGGAGGCAATGCTTTTACTACTGAACCACTAATCCTATCACTATCAGATTGATTGTCATTGATTGTGTGTTTATTGCACTGTCCCTGTCAAATAAACAAATAATCATTGTGAATCCAATTGCTAGTCATATGTTTACATGCTCAAGGAATCTGAAAACGTACACACAAACACTGTATGGGGGGAATTGTGGCGCTTGGCGGAGGTCTGCGCTCTCCGAGTGCTTTTCTAGTTTGTTTATTTGACAGGGACAGTGCAATAAACATAGACAATTAATCAATGACAATCAATCTGATAGTGATAGGATTAGTGGCTCAGTAGTAAAAGCATTGCCTCCTTGGGGGAGGTAATAAACTGAAGTGTTGCTGTTGTGTCCATCTCCTCCACTGACGGATGCAAATTGGGTAGACAGGTTGCCGTGGGTTTTATAATATATTATTTTGGGATTGCGCTCCGCGGCAAACGAGAATTTAGAAGCTTCGCCGGCAGAGAGCTCGTTTTTGCGCAGCGCCTATGGCTGGCCGGTGAATTTCTGCCAAATGCGCAGCGCCTATGGCTGGCCGGGGAATATCTGCCAAAGAATCTGTCGGCGGACAGCTGCCCGTGTGAAGTTTTGCAGTTGCGTGCAAACACAGGCACGCTAGCGGGCCCAGGCCAGCAGTGTTTTCCGCGTGCTTTTGTGCCTAAAACGTTGAAGAACGCGGAGTTTGTGTTGCAGACACGACGACCAGCGCCCTCCATTGAGCCTGCGCACATGTTGAAAATGGCCGTATGTCACAGTGTTGAAAAATCCTTTAAAAAATTCCTGTATCCAGACGGTGAACCAGATCATCCCCAAAATTTAATCAGTTCTTCCTTGTACCATTTCCAACAACGCCTGAAAGTTTCATGGAAATCCGTCCAAGACTTTTTGAGTTATCTTGCTAACCAACAGACAAACAGACAGACAGACAGACAGACAGACAAACAGACAAACCCCGGCAAAAACATAACCTCCTCCTGGCCTTTTCGGCCTGGCGGAGGTAACTAGCTTGATACCCGTTATTTTAAAATGTTGGCCTACTAAAAATGTGGTGATTTCTGGTTTTCAAGAACAGGGTGACCTAGGATGAAGTCAAATTCCCGGCCTGAATTTTTGTTCCAATCCATCCCTCAGTGCACTTAAGATGTGGTGGCTTATAATATTTTCTGGTCATATCTGATACAGAATTAAAAAAGTTTGAAACACATTCTAAACTGCTCTTTATAAACTGGAGAAATAAGAGTTGTTGTTTTGACTGAATACGTTGAACATAATTAATGCTGGCCTGTGAAACCGTCTTTTAAAAATTTAAAAGAAAAAATACATTCTGAGATATTGTGAAGAATATCATTATCATGAAAATTCACAGAAATATTGTGATATCATTTTTGGGCCATATCGCCCAACCCTATTTCGTACCTCCTCATTCCACCACCATCTCCATGTCTTCTTTCCACTGTCCTGAGGATACACCAAATGCCTTTCTAGAAAATTCCTTCACTACTTTAGATGTACTTTCCCAGTCCGCAGGCAATTCTTCCTTACCACTCAGAGCCTGTCTGAACTCCTCACAACATTCTTCCTTTTTAACTTCCTCCATTTAATTCACAACAATGCCTTCAGCCACTTCCTCTTCTTGGTTTCCAGAGTCATCCTACAGACTACCATGTAACAGTGCCTAGCTACATTTTTCTCTGACACCACCTTACAGTCTCCCATCTTATTCAGATTGTTACTTCTGTATGCAGAACTTATACCTTATCCGTTTTATGATTACAAACCTCAGAAGGATAACCACAAACGTGCCACGAAAAGCTCTTCAGTTACATTGTCAACATACAGTGGTGTGAGAAAGTGTTTGCCCCTTCCTGATTTCTCATTTTTTTGTATGTTTGTCACCCTTAAATGTTTCAGATCATCAAACAAATTTAAATATTACACAAAGGTAACACAAGTAAACACAAAATGCAGTTTTTAAATGAAAGTGTTTATTATTAAGGGGGAAAAAAAAATCCAAACCTACATGGCCCTGTGTGAAAAAGTGATTGCCCCCTAAACCTAATAACTGGTTGGACCACCCTTTGCGGAACAACTGCAATCAAGTGTTTGCAATAACTAGCAATGAGTCTTTTACCGTGCTGTGGAGGAATTTTGGTCCACTCATCTTTGCAGAATTGTTGTAATTCAGCCACACTGGAGGGTTTTCGAGCATGAATCGCCTTTTTAAGGTCATGCCACAGCATCTCAATCAGATTCAGTTCAGGACTTTGACTAGGCTACTGAAAATTCATCATTTTGTTTTTCTTAAGCCATTCAGAGGTGGACTTGCTGGTGTGTTTTGGATCATTGTCCTGCTACAGAACCCAAGGGCGCATCAGCTTGAGGTCATGACCAGATGGCTGGACAGTCTCCTTCAGGATTTTTTGGTAGACAGCAGAACTCATGGTTCCATTTACCACAGCAAGTTTTTCAGGTCCTGAAGCAGCAAAACAGCCCCAGACCATCACACTACCACCGCCATATTTTACTGTTGGTATGATGTTCCTTTTCTGAAATGCTGTGTTACTTTTACGCCAGATGTAATGGGACACACACCTTCCAATAAGTTCAACTTTTGTCTCGTCAGTCCACAGAGTATTTTCCCCAAAGTCTTGGGGATCATCAAGATGTTTTCTGGCAAAACTGAGACAAACCTTTATGTTCTTTTTGCTCAGCAATGGTTTTCATCTTGGAACTCTGCCACGCAGGCCATTTTTGCCCAGTCTCTTTCTTATGCTGGAGTCATGAACACTGACCTTAACTGAGGCAAGTGAGGCCTGCAGTTCTTTGGATTAACCTTTTCCAGACTGATAGATCTCAATTACTTTGGCTGCATTTACACCAGGATATTACGGGGTTCTTGGTTTGACTCGGCAGGGATTGGCGAGAATTTTCACATCTTCGTTTGGTTAGCATTCATACAACACTTCACTCAAGCAGACCAAACTGCTTGGACAACGTCACGCAGTTACAACAGCTGCTTGTCTGTGGAGCTGTAGCCAAAACAACCACTGACTAGGAAGAAAAAACCTTGGAGAAGAGAAATCCGGCTCATCAATTGGCCAGGACCGAAAAGGGAAAACCAGCGTTATGCCGAGAATTGCTCGCTTGACAAGAATTGCATCCCATTCACCAAAACTATAGATTCAAGATTCAAAGCCTTTATTATCATGTGCACAGTGCAGAAATGCAACATTTCCTGAACAATGAAATTCCTACTCTGCTATCCGAACGAATGCCAAGGTAATAGGTATACAACAATACTAATGAGGTAATAACACGGAACCAAACCACAGAATAACTAGAGGAAACAGGAAGAATGAAATCTTAAATTCCCTGTGTGACTATAGTGGACAGTGGTATACTGATATCAGAGATGATATGAACCTGAGATGGCATAAGCCTATGCACAGTGTGCAAATGAGCAGTATACAAATTACAAATTAGCACCCAGTGTGTCAATTTCTCTGGAATGATAATACCAGTAGACTGTACATGATAATTAGCAGCAGAGTTGATATGGACATCAGACGGGGTGAGACTATGTACACTGTACAAATGACCAATGTGCAAATTTAGCAGCCGATGTGTGAGTTCCGATATGCGAAGCTATGTTACAGAGTTTTGGGAATTGTTATCTGTTCATGAATCTGATGACAGTGGGAAAGAAGGAGTTTTTCAGTCTGGTTGTCCTGCATTTCACACTTTTGTACCTCCGGCCTGAGGGCAGTAGTGTGAACATTCTGTGCTGGGGGTGGGTGGGGTCCCGGAGGATGGTGTCAGCTGTCCTTTGGACTCTGCGGTGGTAGATGCTGTGCAGAGAGGGGAGTGGAGTCCTGATGATCTTCTCCGCTGTCTTCATCACTCTCTGTAGGCGTTTGCCATCCAGGGCAGTAGTGCCGCTGTACCACGCAGTGATGCATTTGGTCAGGATGCTCTCGATGATGCAGCTGTAGAAGTTGTTGAGGATCCTGGGGGACATGCCAAACTTCTTCAGTCTTCTCAGAAAGTATCGCCGCTGTTGAGCTCTCTTAACCAGCTCTGTTAGCCTGCTAGCTGAGGTCCTGTTACTCATCCTGACAGTCTGGAGCCTGCCAATTAGAAAGTCCAGTAGCCAGTCGCAGAGGGTGGGGTGCAGGCCAAGAGAAAACAGTTTGTCGGTGAGTTTGTGGAGGATGACCGTGTTGAAGGCAGAGCTGTAGTCAACACAGAGCATCCCAATGTAGAAGTCTTTATCTTCCAGGTGGCAGAGAGCGTAATGGAGTGCTGCAGCAATGGCATTTGAGGTGGACCTGTTGGGCCGGTAGGCGTACTGCAGGGGGTCCAGGGTATCCGGTATGCTGTCCTGAATGAGGGGCAGCACCACCCTCTCGAAGCACTTCATGATGATTGGAGTGAGTGCTACCGGTCTGTCATCATTCAGACAGGTCGGTGGGCTCCTTTTGGGGAGAGGGATGATGGTTGTGGTTTTGAAGCAGGAGGGGACTATGTTCTGGTTGAGAGAGAGGTTAAAGATGGATGTGAGAACATCTGTCAGTTTGGCAGCGCATGCTCTGAGGGCCTGCCCAGGGATGTTGTCTGGTCCTGCTGCCTCGTGGGGGTAGATATTCCTCAGTGCTTTGTTTACCTGGCCTGTTGAGACCTTTAGTGGAGGGGGAGGGTGCGTGGGCATGTACTGTATCTCCTCTCTGTACTGTAGCTGGTGGTCTCAAAGCAGGTGTAAAAGATGTTGAGATCGTCCGGCAGGCTGTCTGTGGAGCTTGTGGTGCTGCTGTTCGTCCTCTTGTAGTCTGTGATGTGTTGCAGGCCTTGCCACATATGCCCTGGGTCAGGAGTGGAGTAGAGGCTGTCCAGCTTTTCCCTGTACTGCCTCTTGGCTGTCGTTATAGCCTTCCTCAGGCTATACTTTGCAGCTTTGTACTCGACCTCATTGCCTGATTTAAATACAAGAGAGCAAGCACGCAGCATCTGACGTACCTGACTGTTGATCCAGGGCTTCTGGTTGGGGAACTTCCTGACTTGTATGGTGGGTACAACGGTATCAACACATTTGCCGATGTACCCAGTCACATACTCAGCATATTCCTGTATGTTTACAGAAGAGCACGATGGCGCCCACCATTGGCAAACATCTTTGCTTGTTCCGCTCCTGAATGCTGACTTTTCTCCTTTTTTGCATAGTTGCTGTTCTTTCTACAGTGTATGGAGGTCATGCATTGCTAACATGCGACCGACAAACACAACTGGATATCGCCAAGTCAAGCAGCCCCATGGAGTTTACTAGCTTTATACCACCCGACCTGCAATGCATCATCCGCCCCCGAGGTGACCATCAGCACCCCCAGGAAGGCCCCGATGCACCGACTGTTGACTCCAAGAGAGCGTGTTGGAGGCGGGGTCGAAGGGCCGAAGGCAAGGCAAGAGCGGAGGGCTACATGCTAGGCTAAAGGCTTGCTCCAGCCGGCCACCGCTACCCAGTCTCTTAATTGCAAATGTTTGGTCTTTGGAAAAAAAGCTTAACAAACTAAGAGCAAGGATTGAAGACCAGCGGGAGACAGGAGAGTGTTATGCCCTAATTTTCTGTGAAACCTGGCTTTCAGACAGAGTCTCGGAGAACGCTATTCAGCTCCAGACACACTCAACACATCGGGCAGACAGAACTGGAGACTCTGGTAAGATGAGGGGAGGGGGTGTGTGTGTGTGTGTGTGTGTATATTGATCAACCACTCATGGTGTGGAGATGTACAAACTGTTTACAAACACTGCTCGCCTGACGTGGAGTTTTTACCGCTGAAATGCTGTCCCTATTATTTACCAAGGGAATTTACCGCTGTGTTTTTGGCCACTATATACATCTGTCCACAGAGCACCTACACAGTAGCGCTAAAAAAACTCCACGACGTCATCAGCGCAGAAGAGACGAAACATCCTGATGCTGTTTTTGTTGTTGCTGGCGACTTTAACCAGTGCAATTTACGGACCGTACTCCCCAAATATTACCAGCATGCGGACATTCCCACCCATGATGAAAGCACATTGGATCATGTTTATTCCAACATAAGTGGCGCTTACAGAGCGTCACCCAACCCCCACTTCAGACAGTTAGATCACATCCACTGTTTATGTAGCCAGCCTACAGACAAAAGCTGAAACAAACAAAACCGGTTATTAAGCAAATTAAGCGCTGGACTCCAGAGACTGACAGCACCCTGCAAGACTGTTTTGCCTGCACAGACTGGGATGTGTTTAAAGCTGCAGCCATCCAAGAGGACTCTTCTGTAAACATACAGGACTACGCTGAATACGTGACTGCGTACATCAGCAAGTGCGATGATACCATTGTCCCCACCATACAGGTCAGGAAGTTCCCCAACCAGAAGCCCTGGATCACCAGTCAGGTACGTCAGATGCTGCGTGCTCGCTCTCTTGCATTTAAATCAGGCTGTGAGGTCGAATACCAAGCTGCAAAGTATGGATTGAGAAAGGCTATAACAACAGCTAAGAGGCAGTTCAGAGAAAAACTGGACAGCCTCTACTCCACTCCTGACCCGGGGCACATGTGGCAAGGCCTGCAACACATCACAGACTACAAGAGGACCAACAGCAGCACCACTAGCTCTACAGACAACCTGCCTGACGATCTCAACATCTTTTACACCCGCTTTGAGACCACCAGCCACAGCACAGAGAACAGACACACACTCACACCCCCCCCCCCCACCCACTAAGAGTCTCACCAGGCCAGGTAAACAAAGCACTGAGGAATATCAACCCCCGCAAGGCAGCAGGACCAGACAACATACCTGGGAGGGCCCTCAGAGCATGCGATGCAGAGCTGACTGACATTCTCACAGCAATCTTCAACCTCTCCCTCAACTAGAACATAGTCCCCTCCTGCTTCAAAACGACAACCACCATCGCCCTCCCCAAAAGAAGCCCGTCAACCTGTCTGAATGATGACAGACCAGTAGCACTCACTCCAATCATCATGAAGTGCTTCGAGAGAGTGGTGCTGGCCCTCATTCAGGACAGCATACTGGATACCCTGGACCCCCTGCAGTACGCCTACAGGCCCAATAGGTCCACCTCAAATGCTATTGCTGCAGCACTCCATTATTCTCTCTCCCACCTGGAAGGTAAAGACTCCTACATTAAGATGCTCTTTGTCGACTACAGCTCCACCTTCAGCACGGCCATCCCCCACAAACTCACCAACAAACTGTCTTCACTTGGCCTGTACCCCACCCTCTGTGTCTGGCTACTGGACTTTCTTAAGCCCCATTTCCACCAGTATCACCTGGGTTTTACTTTTTTTTTACTTGTTTCGGTTTTTCGCCATTTCCACCCAAGTCCTCACGGTTTAACCGTTACGATTTTCGTGCCTGTTCAGAGGCAGGGTACAGGCGAGCGAAAAGCGAGGTGTGAATTGACGTCAATCGACTGCTAAACGCTGATTGGTCAGGGCGTAACGTCACCAAACGCGTCCGTTTTGTTTTCTGTTGAAGCTACACGTCCGCCATTTGTAATTTCAGCGAGTAACCGCGGTGACTGGATTCACAATTGTGTTCTCGTATAACAATGTCCACGCGCAAGTTTATTCCATGAACAAACGATGAGGTGCGGACTTTTCTGTCCCTTGTAGCCGATGACTACATCCAGAGCGAGTTGGTGGGGCAACTTGCAATGAAAAAATATACCAGGAAGTGTCCGGCCTGCTATTATTGGCAGAGAATTTGGACTCGACACGGCCACGGAATTGGAAAACGGTGACGGTGAGTGTTGTTTTGTTATTGTCCGTCTTCTTGCCTTTCGGTCAAAAGCGCACTTTATTTTAGCAATAAAGAAAGTTGTTTGATTGTGGGCAATTGTGGTGATGGCTAGCCCGCTAATAGCTAGCTACCTCTGTACCTTGCGGCTACCTGGCATCAAGCTGCTGAATCGCGCTTTTATTTCAGTATTCACGTGAACAAAACGCTGACGTAAGCTTATTGTATTCTGGTTAAAAAGTTTTGTGTTTGCGGTACATGTTGCACTTTGTTTGTGAGCGTTATTGTGTGTTTTTTCCTTCTATACACAGTTTTCAAATCCCTTGGGGTCCGCCTCACTGGACTGCCCCGGCATCTCCCGGTCAAGTGCTGGTAAGGCACAACAAACTGAAAATTACCACCCGGTTGTTTTTATATGTGATTGTTTTCTATAGACGCATAACAAGGAATTTAAAATGTCTTTCTACGTTTATAAAAATACTAGATTCAGGGGTGTTCATAGCCACAGTGGCCCAGTGTTATAGGTGTGTTGGTGGTGAAATACTGTTGTATTTTCACAAAAAAAAGGAGCACATGTACAGACTTCAAATCAAAATGCTTGATTGAAATTCTTCAAGTCAGCTAACACTATTAACCCATTTTGATTTATGAGGCCACAGTACAAAGAAATTCTTTTAAAAATAACCCATTAAATCAAAAATACTTCTTACAATTAATCCTTTTTGAAATGAAGGGGGGCCTAACCACATCACCACAGAAGTTGCTTATAGTCCACTCTACTGAGGGGCAACAACATGACAGTTGAGCTTAAATACAGCAACGAAGCATCCCACCACAGGCTTTCAACAGTTTAATTCCATATTATTTTTTCTGACATGGTTTGATCCGGTGTTATCTAAATACAATGACTTCTGTCTTTCATATAGGCAAGCTGAAGAGGTCCAGCAACATTGCAGACCTTGCATCACTGATGGCCCAGATTCATGCTGAGGAGATGCGGATCCATGAAAGGATGCTCGAACAGCGCGAAAGACACCTGCAGTTAGCCGCATTAAGAAGGGATGAGCTGACAGAGACGGCTTCCTTCCACGGAGCCTTCCGAAACCATTTTGGCAGTCTGGTCGAAGTACTGAAAGCTCCCCATTTGTTAACATGTTTTGGGAATATTTGTAATGTAATAAAATGTTAGTCTTTTGGATAAAAGTGTGGTTTATATATTATAACACTGGATGATAAAGGCGAATAATTACATACACATTCCATTAACTCATATGACCCTAATCCTGCTGTTCAGCCATAAAGGTGTCAAGATTTTTAATGGTAATGTAATTGTTATTGTTAAATTTAATAAATATTACCACTGCTGTATCCATTGCTCTACATTGGGTACAGTTTTTAAGTAAAATTGTAAGCAGTTGCACAGGTGTAATTTACATTCAGCAGTAGACACTGATAAAGGTGAAAGTCGAATTGGGTAAAAGGTAAGTACATGTGAATTGAATGTTATATCGGCATTCCAAATTCTGAGGATTCCAATAAATTATAAGCAGTCTAGTATAATATAAAGCGAAAATACCCATACATGTAAACCCAAATATAACATTTTCGATGTTGTAAACGTTGACATGTATATGATAAACCTATGCGATTGTGATTCAATAGATCCATAGTGATCTTTGGTTTGAAAAAGAAAATTATAATTTGGTGTTGGGCAGTGTGACAATGTCAGTGTATTTAGTAGGATTAAAAAAAGTTTCATCATAAAATTTCTAGGTTCACTGGCAATTCCATCAAACCAAAAGTGAGTTATCTAGCTGCAGCATTTTTTTTTTTTTGAGTCATTTCTACATTGTTTTAGTGTGTAATTAGCCACCACTGAACAGATAACCCTTATAAATAACAATAGATTGGAAAAATGATACACAATGGGCCTAGATTTGGATTGGCTTTTTTATAATATCAATTATTTGGTAAGTTAAAGTTAACTGGAAGTATAACAAGTTTCCACATATAATTCCAAGGTCAATTGAAAATTCCATCAAATCAAAAGTGACTTGGCTAGCTGCAGCATTTTCTTTGCAGTCATTTTCTACATTGTTTTAGTGTGTAATTAGCCACCACTGAACAGATAACCCTTATAAATAACAATAGATTGTACAATGATACTCAAATGATACACAATACAAAAAATGGGCCTAGATTTGGATTGGCTTTTTTATAATATTTTTAATTATTTTGTAAGTTAAAGTTAACTGGAAGTATAACAAGTTTCCACATATAATTCCAAGGTCAATTGGCAATTCCATCAAACCAAAAGTGCATTGTATAGCTGCTGCTTTTTTTGGGAAGTCAGTTTATCATCAGTGTATCATTATTACACAATATACAAAATGGGTCTAGATTTGGATTGGCTTTTTTTTATAATATTATAAATTATTTGGTAAGTTAAAGGGGTTTAGGATTAAGCTTCTGCATAATTTTAAATTACCCCGGTGTTTCGGCATTTAATTAACCGTCTGTTAACATTTAACCGTTTTGAACAACAGAGGCGACGTAGTTTAAAAGTGCACAACATTTTATTTAAAAAACACGTTTGACATATGTATGCACATGAACACTGAACAAATGAAATGATCTCTGCTTCATATGCAGCTGCTTCAGATTCCTCCTGGGCAACCGCTATTCTCCTCTCCTGCTCCAATGTGTGTTGTCTCAATCCACGTCGTCTTCTCCTGTAAAATTCTCTTGTCTCGTTAAAGACATTCATTGTGTTAAAAACCGTGGAAATCCTCCACTCGTAATCCGCTATTTTTTTCTGTGTTGTTGAGGAGTCAGTCTCGTCCTTTATACGTCAGCAGTGTAGCGCCACCTCGATCCCGCCCACCCCAGCAATTCTCGGCTTTCCGCGGTTGTGATGGAGGCGCAGCCGCGGGAGAAAAGTAGTAAAGAAAAGAAAAGAGTAGCGCAGAACTATGTAGTGGAAATGTGGCTTAACTGGCAGGCCCCAATCTGTCAGGATGGGTAACAGGACCTCAGCCAGCATCATCACAAACACAGGTGTCCCACAGGGTAGTGTTCTCAGCCCCATCCTCTACAGCCTCTTCACCCATGACTGTGTTGCTTCCCACAAGGACAATATCATCTTAAAGTCTGCGGATGACACAGCGGTGATAGGACACATCACTGGTGATGACAAAGCATCCTATAGGAGGGAGGTGGCCAGCCTGGTGTCATGGTGTGAGGACAACAACCTCACCCTCAACATGGACAAGACAAAGGACATGATAGTCGACATGAGGAAAGGGAGGAGACCCCATCGGCCACTGCTCATCCGGAAGCTTGAGGTGGAGAGGGTGAGCAGTTTTAAATACCTGGGCATCCACATCAGCGAGGATCTTAAGTGGACACACAACACCACAGAGTTGGTTAAGAGAGTTCAACAGCGGCTGTACTTTCTGAGGAGGCTGAAGAAGTTTGTCATGTCCCCCAGGATCCTCAAGAATTTCTACAGCTGCATCATCGAGAGCATCCTGATCAACTGTATCACTGCGTGGTACGGCAGCACCACTGCCCTGGAGCGCAAATGCCTGCAGAGTGATTAAGACAGTGGAGAAGATCATCAGGACTCCACTCCCCTTTCTACAGAGCATCTATCACCGCAGAGTCCAAAAGAGAGCTGATGCCATCCTCTGGGACCACCCCCACCCCCAACACAGACTGTTCACACTTCTACCCTCAGGCCGGAGGTACAGAAGTGTGAAATGCAGGACAACCAGACTGAAAAACTCCTTCTTTCCCACTGCCATCAGATTCATGAACAGATAACAATTCCCAAAACTCTGTAACATAGCTTTGCATATCGGAACTCACACACCGGCTGCTAAATTTGCACACTGCTCACCTCTACAGTAGATATAGCATCACCTGTCTGATGTCCATATTATCTCTGCTGCTACTGATCAAATAATTTGTAATTATAC
This sequence comes from Pholidichthys leucotaenia, assembly GCA_020510985.1. Classification (NCBI taxonomy): domain Eukaryota; kingdom Metazoa; phylum Chordata; class Actinopteri; order Cichliformes; family Pholidichthyidae; genus Pholidichthys; species Pholidichthys leucotaenia. The sequence continues at coordinate 71,394,032 of CM035838.1, forward strand.
ACTGCTTGTTGCACAATGCTCATTTGCACACTGCACATAAGTCTATGCCATCACAGGCTCAGATCAGGTTGCACAATGCTCATTTGCACACTGTACATTGGTTCATGCCATCTCAGGTTCACATCATCTCTGATATCAATATACCACTATCACTTTAGTCATCCAGTGGTTTTTCAGTTTCATTCCTCTACTGCCTAACTGTGTGTTGGTGTGTGTGTTTTAGCATCCATTAGTATTAGGATTGAGTTACTGTGTTAGTGTGTCATGACCTACCAGAATTGTTGTTTCTGTACCTTTTAACTTGGCATTCGTTCGGACAGCAAAGTAAGAATTTCACTGCTCAGGAAAAGTAGCATTTTTTAACTGTGCACATGATAATAAAGCCTTTGGATCTTGAATCTTGAGTCCCCCCGGGTGGCTGCAGCTTTAAACACATCCCAGTCTGTACAGGCAAAACAGTCTTGCAGGGTGCTCTCAGCCTCTGGAGTCTAGCGTTTAATTTGCTTAATAACAAGGTTTGTTTGTTTCAGCTTTTGTCTGTAGGCTGGGTACATAAACAGGGAGATGTGATCTGACTGCTCGAAGTGGGGGTGGGTGCCGCACTGTAAGCACCGTGTATGTTGGAGTAAACATGATCCAGTGTGCTTTTATCGCGGGTAGGAATGTCCACATGCTGGTAATATTTGGGGAGTACAGTCCGTAGATTGCACTGGTTAAAGTTACCATCAACAATAAAAACAGCATCGGGATGGGTCATCTCTACTGCGCTGATGACATCATGGAATTTGCTAAGCGCTACTGTGTCGTTGCTTTGTGGGCGAATGTAAACAGCGGCCAGAAACACAGCGGTAAATTCCCTCGGTAGATAATAGGGACGGCATTTCAGCAGTAAAAACTCCACATCAGGTGAACAGTGCTTGTAAACAGTCTGTACATCTCCACACCATGAGTTGTTTATAAACACACATACACCCCCTCTCCTTGTCTTACCCAAAGCTCCAGTTCTGTCTGCCCGATGTGTTGAGTGGGTCTGCAGCTGAATGGCGCACTCCGGGATTCTGTCCGAGAGCCAGGTCTCACAGAAAATTAGGGCGCAACGCTCTCTTATTTCCCGCTAGTCTTCAATCCTTGCTCTTAGTTTGTCTAGCTTATTTTCCAAAGACCGTAACGTTCGCCAGCAAAAGGCTGGGCAATGGTGGTCGACTGGTGCGAGCCTTTAGCCTAACATGTAGCCCTCCTCTTTTACCTTGTCTCTGGCGCCACCTCTGACGTGCTCTCTTGGGGTCAGTGTGCTCACGTGGGCTGGGTGCTTCGGGGCCTTCCTGGGGGTGATGCTGATCACTGTGTGGCCACACAATACACTGCATTTTGGGTGGTATGAAGCCAGTAAATTCTGTTTGACTGCTTATCTTGGCCATGTCCAGTAGTGTCTGTCAGTCATATGTTAGCAGCGCATGACCTTTATGCACTGTAGAAAAAGCAGCAAACATGCAAAAATGGAGAAAAAGTCGGCAAAAAAACGAAAAAAGTGTTATAAAATATAACACTACAGCCAGGCTTGTAACCATTTGTGCATTTTTACAAGTACCCATTATACATTTTTAGAAGTAAAAATTGTTATTACCTCTTGTCAATTATCTTTAAATTATGTTTATTCGATGATGGGATGCAATTCTCGGCAAGCGAGCAATTCTGAGCATAACACCGTTCCCTTCAGCCGAGTTGTCTGTCTGCCACAAACTAATAAAAATAAAAAGCTCCGCTGTCTGTATAAACCCCCGTGCTGCCATCATGTCACGCAATGTTTCAAAAACATCGGCATTCTTATGTGTAGCCACAAGTAGCTGAGAAATCTGGTTCTCAGATCAAATATCTATCAGAGCCTGCATTTCCTCACTACTCACTCCTCACTACTCCAAGTCCAACAGACACTTTTTTAATCTTTTCTCCTCAGCTTTCTCTGGTAAAAGTATTTCTTGGATCCGTGTGGTTGTCTTTATTGTTATTTTCTACCCAAAATGGAGGCAGAAGGACCGGGACCTCTTCAGCTAAATCGGAATGTTGGATTTATTTACCCACGGATTCCTGCCATGGATATGCTGAAACACACATCAAGTTTTCAAGGCAGGGACAACTTTTTCAGGTGAGTGGCAACTTCGCCTGTCTGCATCTCACGCAGATGGTGAATTCATGTCTTTTCATGTATTTACAATGAGTTATAATGTAATCGTGCTGCGTGAAAAATTCGTCCGTTTGCATTTGATGTGAAGGCCCCTTTACGGTAAATGCCACTTTCTCTTCTCACTATGTGTTGCTGTGGTTACACAAATGCCGAGGGGCACGTCCACCCTTTGGTCTGCTGGATACTCTGTTTGCATTCACACGGCAAGCGAAGCGCACCAGACTACGTTTGCAAGCAAACCGAGACCCCCTGTTTTCAGGGGGACCAGATTTCACTTGTTTAGTGCTGCACCAGAGTTTCAGGCACATTCAGATGGCTCTAAACGAACTGAACTATTCACGGAATACACTCTTTGGTCCTTTAGTCCGGACCAAACAGTGGCCGTGTGAATGCGCCCTTTGTTTCTCATTTGTTCCTGAATTTCTTTGGATCGCATCATGATGTCTAGCTTTTGAGGATCTTTTGGTCTACTTGACTTTGTCAGGCAGATCCCATTTAAGTGATTTCTTGATTGAGAACAGGCGTGGCAGTAATCAGGCCTGGGTGTGGCTAGAGAAATTGAACTCAGTTTTACAAAGATGCAATAAACCACAGTTAATTTATGTTTTAACCGGGGGGGGGGGGGCATCACTTTTTCCACACAGGGCCATGTAGGTTTGGATTTTTTTTTAACCCTTAATAATAAACACCTTCATTTAAAAACTGCATTTTGTGTTTACTTGTGTTATCTTTGTCTAATATTTAAATTTGTTTGATCATCTGAAACATTAAAGTATGACAAATATACAAAAAAATGAGAAATCAGGAAGGGGGCAAACACTTTTTCACACCACTGTACATCAAATATAACATTAGATGATTACACATTTTTCTTGCCTTTTACAGTTTTACGTCAGAGTGTAACCCAGTATCAGATTAACCAACAGTCGAGCACATAAGTGGCAATACTGTTTTTAGGGGTGCACCACATGCATAAACTTCCTAACTACTTATGATTCTGCCAACTTTGGTACGACTTTTCCTCAGTTAATGCAACATGTGAACAAAGACTGTGCAATATGACCAAAATTTCATATTGCAATATAAGTAACCTTATATCACAATAATGATATGACTGGCGCCTAGCGGCTGCCCCGGCCTTGGATGCGCTCTGCAGAGCGTGCCCAAATGCCAAGTCACGTTTCGTTACCTTGTATTCATACATGTGTAATGACAATAAAGTTGAATCTCATCTCATACTGTATATACCACAATATACATTTTCTGTAAATTCTACAGTTTAGATATAATAGTCACATGAAAAGGACCATCTTTTTTTACATTTTAAATTACATACTGAAAAAAAAAAATCAGTTTTACAAATTCTTCTCATTAATTTTACGCCCCCCCTCCCATAATTTTGCAGTTACAGTATAAAATAGTTTTTTTAATGTGCATTTGAAACTTGAGTCTCATAAATTTGAGGTTTTTCTTCTAACTCATATCATATGACTAAAAGGTAAACATCAACTAGAAAGCACTCCAAGAGCGCAGACCTTCACCAAGGCTCCTTCCGTTCCTCATGGATCCCCTCTAAAATGTAATGGGTTTGTGTGTAGGCCTAGAGCCACTTCTGGTGAAAATTGCATCCAAGTCTGTCCATTAGTTCTGGAGTATTGTTGCTAACACTGTAAGAAGATAAGAACCTTGGTGGAGGTATGCATTTTGAGATCATCATCAAAATCTAATCCTCTGTTCAGTGTGCCATTACACACCTTTCCTGAAAATCTGAATGAAAGGCACTATACAAATGCAATTATTATTATTAACAGACAGAAACGACAGCAAAAACAATATGACTACACTATAATAATAATAATAAGACAAGAAGTCATAATTGTATTGACCATACATTGGGGCTGGCCAATTCCACCTTAAAAATCAACACCATGGTTTACTGAATCTTTCAGGTTGCTTTTCGTTTTTTTTTTCCCCCCCTCCTCTCTTCTCCCTTACAGTTTACTGTCAAGGTTCATAATTATTAAGCAATAATACACAACAGTGCGGTATCATTCCATTTTTTTGCAGTTATCAACTACAAATTAACATAGTATACATATTATCTACTGCAACAAACTTGTAAGAAATATGACCATGACAGCCACAAACGCTCACCTGGCACGCCGACAGATGCGGACATGTTCCTCCAAGCGTTTGCTTTCAAATTTTGATCATATCCTCTTAATGTCAGATCAAAGAGCACCGGGTTGTTTGATGCAGCAAAGTTCAGCCTCTCCACCATTACCTACCGTTCTCGTCTTCCTGTACTGGCATCCTACATCCCGCACTTCCTTAATTTTGATTGACTGCTTAGAAAGGGCCAACATTGACAAGCGCAGCTGTACAGTAGTCTGAAAACTTGAACTTTTTTCAGCGTTGCTGGACTACACATAGAATGAATAGAAAATAGCTGGCCACAGCAGAAAAAAATGAGTTTGGTGGACACGAACCCTAATACTTTTTCTGCAGTGTTTGGCTTCCGGATTGGCCCTATGGCGTGGCCACACACATAACTCAGTTGACACGTCTTAAAGGGGCAGTACATGAAAAGCGCCAGATTAATATATAAAATAATATTCAAAAAATTCCTGCATCCAGATAGTGATCCGAATCACCACCACAATCTAATAATCCGTTTCCCGCATCACTTCACACCTTTCCTGAAAATTTCATCAAAATCTGTTCATAACTTTTAGAGTTATGGGCTGCACGGTGGCGCAGTGGTTTAGCACTGTGGCAGCACAGTTTTACCCTCGGCCGGGGGATCGCGGGGATCATGAGATCGTGGGTTCGATCCCTGCCCCCGACCAACAGTGAGCTGTATGGAGTTTGCATGTTCTCCTCGTGTTGCGTGGGTTTACTCCGGGATTTCTCCGGTTTCCTCCCGCATACCAAAAACATGTAGGTTTAGGGCGCTCGCGCACGCAGCGACCAGCAGCCGGTGGCTTGTCACCAGACTGCAAACCAAATCTACCTACGGGTACAAATAAGTAACAAAAAAAAAAACAAAAAACAAAAAAAAAAACAAAAAACAACCAACGTCACTAAAAACATTACCTCCTCCCTTGACAGAATAACTTAATTATTTCCTGAACCAGAGGAGAACAGCAATAATTTTAAAAAAGTCAGTCTGAAAATGAGAAAATTACTTTTCACTGCCATCTACAGATATAAATTAACTGTTAGTTTACTATGGTGCAGTTATCTTTACTAAGCATGATGCCTGCAAAAATATCCAAGTAACTGAAACAAATCAATGAAAATTTAAGTCCCGATCTACAGCCCGAAGACTGTCATTCTGGCCTGTTTGTTTCTTTGTAAAAATATTTCAGATTGGTCATGATCTGAAAATCAAAGGCACAAATAAAGCTCAAGTAATGTAATAAAATACATGCGATAACTTCAAATTTATTCATTATCACTACTTGACCAATTAAAATTATTAGAAATCAAGTAAATTACATTAATAATGCATCAGATTTATATAGAACTTTTCTTGGACACTCCAAAACGCTTTACAATGGATACATTATTCATTCACTCCACAGACAGACAATGGTAGTGGTAAGCTATTACTGTAGCCACAGCTGCCCTGGGGCAGACTGACAGAAACATGGCTGCCGATCCACGCCAACAGCCTCTCCGACCACTACCTAACATTTATACACAGTCATACCCAGTGTCATGGACACTGGAGGTAAGGTGGGTCAAGTGTCTTGCCCAGGGACGCAACGGCAGGATGGCTGGGGAGAGCGGGATTCAAACCGCTCTGGTTATTGGATGACCTGCTCTACCTCCTGAGCCACTGCCACCCCAGACATTCCCTCCTCCATTCCATTTTTGCTGAGCACCAAGCTGGACGGCAGGAAGTTCCATTTTTATATGGTCTTTGGCATGACCTGGCCAGGACTTGAACCCCGACCTCCCAATTGTGGGGAGGATGTGCTACCTCTAGGCCACCACTCTGGCCATTAAGAGCCGGACATCAAGAGCCAACCTGCTCCTCCCAACACATTTTAATTTATTTATTTTGTGTGTATGCGCCACGAGCACACACTTTTGCAGCTTTAAAATTTTTTCAGATAAAACTAACAAACTCAGCAGTCTTTTAAACCAAAGAAACAAGGGTCTGACCTCTGAAACACTATAATGCTTCCTATACTTCCTATTCTGATTCTGATATTAGCAACAACTTAGCATTGTCATTTAGCATATGTCGCTTTATACAGAGTGAGATGGTGTTAAATTTACCTCCAATTAAAACGAGGTTAGAAGCCTATCCTCTCTGATGTAGCACAGTGAAACTGTCCCACATCCTTGACAAACAGAAATAGCAGCTATACAGTGGTGTGAAAAAGTGTCTGCCCCTTTCCTGATTTCTCATTTTTTTGTATGTTTGTCACACTTAAATGTTTCAGATCATCAAACTAATTTAAATATTAGACAAAGATAACACAAGTAAACACAAAATGCAGTTTTTAAATGAAGGTGTTCATTATTAAGGGGAAAAAAAATCCAAACCTACATGGCCCTGTGTGAAAAAGTGACTGCCCCCCTAAACCGAGTAACTGGTTGGGTCACCCTTAGCAGCAACAACTGCAATCAAGTGTTTGCGATAACTGGCAATGAGTCTTTTACAGTGCTGTGGAGGAATTTTGGCCCACTCATCTTTGCAGAATTGTTGTAATTCAGCCACATTGGAGGGGGTTTTTTTGTTGTTTTTTTTTTGTTACTTATTTGTACCCGTAGGTAGATTTGATTTGCAGTCTGGTGACAAGCCACTGGCTGCCGGTCGCTGCGTGCGCGAGCGCCCTAAACCTACATGTTTTTTTTTGGTATGCGGGAGGAAACCGGAGAAATCCCGGAGTAAACCCACGCAACACGGGGAGAACATGCAAACTCCACACAGCTCACTGTTGGTCGGGGGCTGGGATCGAACCCACGATCTCATGATCCCCGCGATCCCCCGGCCGAGGGTAAAACTGTGCTGCCACAGTGCTAAACCACTGCGCCACCGTGCAGCCCGTTTTCAAGCATGAACTGCCTTTTTAAGGTCATGCCACAGCATCTCAATCGGATTCAGGTCAGGACTTTAACTAGGCCACTCCAAAGTATTCATTTTGTTTTTAAGCCATTCAGAGGTGGACTTGCTGGTGTGCTTTGGATCATTGTGCTTTTCATGACACCCAAAGATGCTTTACTAGGGCTGTTGTGGGAGAGGAAATTCCCCTGCAGTGACGGTGGATAGCTCAACACCGCAATATGTGGTATTATTGCAAATGTTTTTAGGACCCTGTGGTCTCGTAATTTCAACAGGGTTCATAACTTATGTGGCAAACAATGGAAGCTGTGAGAAACTTGCTGCAGCTCCGTCTCAGCTTATGTGCGTGTGTGACAATTGTGTGGAGTGCTGGTCTTCCTATAGGCATGAACTGCTGATTCAGGGAAAAAAAAAAAAAAAAAAAAAAAAAAAAAAACTTGATCATTTTCATAAAGCAGTGGCAGTAACTCCAGTATTTCAACTACAGGGTGTGTGAACAGGTTTGAGACTGCAGCAACATTCAGTTTAATTAAACAGGACAGCATCTGTATAGGACCCTGCGTGGCTCTTGTCTCCGTGATTTTTGCTGCTGTCCAAAAAAAAAAAAAAAAAAAAAAAAAAAAAAAAAAAATTCACATTCAAACAAGCAATGCACTATGCTGTAGTTTTGCTCTTGGAGCTCAATTGTCAGGATCATGAACACTCCACTCAGAAGGAAATAACATGCCTTGTGTCCTATCAGTGCTCACTGTCATGGCTGTATTTAGCAATTCGTCCAAACACTTCCGCCACTAACTGCCTGCTGGAGTCCGACTGGAGAGGGTGGCAGCACCCTGTACTGTGGAAGCTTCCACAGTACCAGGTGCAAACATGCCGTTGGCAATAAAAATACACTTAACATTTAACAGTTTATTTAGTAATCAATAGGGGCACATAAGTGAACAACGAGATTTGGCCCCACACACAAAAAAAGTGAACACTGCATGTATGCATACGGACAGAGAGCCCCTCGGGGGACAACCAGTTAATCACGCGATTGATATGTATGGACTGATATCAATATGTAAATGTGCCATGCATTCTCTCTTGTCCTATTGTTATACATCCCCGGAGTAAGGAGAGGAGTCTGGCGCCAGTTAATCACGCGATTGATATGTATTGTCTGATATGTATACCAATATGTAAATGTGCCATGCATTCTCTCTTGTCTGTATGAAAGAGCTGACTTTACATGCCTCAAGACAGCACACTGACAACAGGGCACACACAGCACCCAATGCTGCAGTGTGTCTCATGATGATGGAGGAATAAAACTCTTAAACCTTCAGCTCGCCGTGTCTCGCCAGTGTGGAGGAACAAAATAAGTTCAGGCGTGACACAGCGAGCTGAAGGTTTAAGAGTTTTATTCCTCCATCATCATTGAGATACACTGCAGCACTGTGTGCTGTGTGTGCACTGTTGTCTGAGTGTGCGCTCGTGAGGCATGTAAAGTCAGTTCTTTTATACAGACAAGAGAGAATGCATGGCACATGGCATATTGATATACATATCAGACAATAAATATCAATCACGTGATTAACTGGCGCCAGACTCCTCTTCTTACTCCGGGGATGTATAACAATAGGACAAGAGAGAATGCATGGCACATTTACATATTGATATCAGTCCATACATATCAATCGCGTGATTAACTGGTTGTCCCCCAAGGGGCTCTCTGTCCGTATGCAAATTGTCCTGCTTCATGCCCTAGCTGAGTGTTATGAATGTCCAAGTAGATTGTGGTGGGTAACCACAGTGCTCCCCCCAGAACACTCAGCAGGGGTTGTGACCCCCCCCCCCCCATCTGGCTCCAGCTCCGGTAGAACTGTCGGAGGGCATGTCAGTCCGTGAGGGGGACGGGGGAGGGGTAGAAAAGGCAGCGTGCTCCACTCCGAGTTCCAGCACGTTGAATGGCCGTGGATCGTGGGCACACGGAGTGGTGGCTCAGTTGGTAGAGCATCCACCCCACACCCGGGAGGCAGGGGTTCAAATCCTGGCTGGGTCATGCCGAAGACCATATAAAAGCAGAACTTCCTGCCGTCCAGCTTGGTGCTCAGCAATAATGGAATGGAGGAGGGAAATCTGTGGCGGCGCCTTGCATGGCAGCGGCCCTCTGATTCTACACATGGGGTGTGTGTGATTAACACTGTAGATAGGAAAAGCACAATTTTGTTCTTCTGTACATGATTGGTTGTATGGTTGAATGACAATAAAGGGTGATTTAATTTAAAGGGTGATTTATGGAATATGTGACGGCAATGGTTTGACTGCCGGTGAAACTTAGTTTTATTTTCTTATTTTAGCACAGTACACATCAAGTAAAACACAAACTACGACCACCATAAGAGCTTGTGCCTCATTACGGGTCCATAAACTGATTAACATTAGCGTTCGTAGCTCGACTGTCTCTGCTAAGCGCTGTACAGTCCATCCAGGATTTTGAAATGTTGCGATCACACCAATTCACACGAAATCAGCCAATCAGCCCAACTATTGTGCGACCTTGCAACGCTGTCCAATCACCGCAACTTTCCTGCAATTTTGGCCAATCCTCATCAACTTCCGCCAATTTCACCAATCAAATTCGTCTCTAACTGGCGCTGAAACGCTCAGTCTAACCAATCAAATGCGTCGCTGCACCGCGCTCACTTCGGTGTTTACAGTGAGTAGTGAGTTCATAGTTTACAGTGAGTAACGGAACACATCAGCAAACAGTGTGTGATTTAAAAAAAACAGTCACCCGCGAAGTTTTCAATACTGTCCCTTCCTCAGTCTCCCCCAGCCTGCTGGTGGATGCCTCATCATGTCTCCATCCTGACCGTGTGTACGAAGCGCTGGGTTTGTGTTGAAAAACATGCGCCTGCCCCAAAAGTACCCCGTCACAGGAGCGTGCGTAAGGAGCGTACACTACACTACAGCCAGGGGTTGAACATTTATATATCTGCAGAGGTAAAATCATTACTACATCTGGTCAATGAGCTTTAAAACTGAGAATCTCTGGTCTGAATGGACAAATGCACCCACCCCTCGCCGTCCTGCTATAAATGAAAGATGCGTGTGTGTGAAGACCGACATGCAGCATACAGCCAGGTAGGCTTGGAAAGAGAGAGAATATTCTCTTTTTTTTCAGAAAAACACAGACTCCAATAGTCAATACAGTGTAACAGAATAAATCATTTATTTTTTCCTCTCCACTTGGTACCGAGTGGTTGGGAACAAATGTAGGTGCTGTCAATAGTTTCCAAATCTATACTCTTTAACATGCATTCAATACAATTTAGTTGTTGGAATGGATATTGTGTTAATGTTTGTATTTGCTGTTGCACAAGAGTTTTTCTGTATAGCAGAAGTTTCTGCTCAATTTACAAATCACTATAATAGGAATTTTTTGACAATCCTGTGCTTTTCTTGTATTGTTACATAGAATATCACTGCAGTAAAGTGGAAAAAAGCATCAGCTTTATAATTTGGAATTCTTCCCACAACTTTTAGTGCAAGAAACACTCTAAAAACATCACAACTTTTATAGCAACTTTTTAAAAAAGCTCCTCCGAATTCAGGCTTTTTGGCCCGCAACAATCATAAAAACATCCCACGAAATCCTGGAGGGGCTAGCTGTAGCCTCACTGACAATTCCACAGGCAGGCACAGGAAATGAAAACAAAACCACTTATCAAAAATAAAAGCCTGCTTTTTTACTTCAGTACATAGGATGGCATAAGGCCTCTGTACTTTGTAAAATTAAGTACTAATAGGGAAACATTTATGCAAAGATAAAAAAAAAAAATACATCTCAGAATTACTGATTAGGTAATTAACTCTTTAGCTGTCCCAGTCGCCGTATGGCAACTGGAACGGTTAAAGGGTGGTCAAGGCCCCTAGTGGTCAAGAGTGGTAAAAAAATTTTGTCAATAAAATAGTTCAGATTTCCAAGGCTATAACCTGAAAGTTGCAAGAGAGAATGGCTTACTGTCAATTAGAAAGATGTACAATATGATCCAATGTTTCAGATAGGAATAAATTTACGTATCCAATTTGCATAATGTCGTGGCAGCTATATAAACTACATAACTCAGTCAAAAGTGGACTTTGGACACATTTACACAAAGAATGGTTTGTTTTTTTTGATACCGTTTTGTCTACAGGGGTATATTTTTTATCTAATCTTCAAAGTATAAATTTCACATTCAAACTCATGTTAAATGGGAGTCAGCACACACCTGTCACCATTTAAAGTGCCTTTGATTAACCCCAGTGGCGGAGTGGTTAGCACTGCGGCAGCACAACAACTCACCCTTGGCCGGGGGATCCTGGGTTCGATCCCAGCCCCCAACCAACAGTCATCTGTGAGGAGTTTGCATGTTCTCCTCGTGTCTGCGTGGGTTTACTCCGGGATTTCTCCGGTTTCCTCCCACATGCCAAAAACGTGCAGGTTAGGTTAATTGGCATCAAACTGAGGATTCTAAATTGTCCTTAGGTATGACTGTGAGAGTGAATGGTTGTCTGTCTGTGTTGGCCCTGTGATGGACTGGCGATCTGTCCAGGGTGTACCCTGCCTCTCGCCCAAAGATGCTGGGATAGGCTCCAGCCCCCCCGCGACCCGAAAAGGATTAAGCGGAAGAAGATGAAGATGAATGTTTAGAAGAAAAATGCTGAATTCACTTGTCAGGGACTTCAATGTAAGAGTTAAAACTCTGAATACAGGTTTGTGTGTAGTAAAAGTATATTTCAAGGGGTCATTGCATTTTTTCCACATTTTAACAGCTCACAGATGTCTTAGTGTTTGACATATTTTGTTCACATTTTAATTTTTTAATTATTGAAGCAAATTTGTTTTTGTTTTTTTAATTTTTCTTGGCTTTCCTGAAACACTCTGATTTAAAGTCTGCCACTTTAACAAACATCCTTCAGTTGTTCAACTCCACCCTCCCTCTTATGTCAGCTGGCCGTTAGCTGGGTAACGTCTAGCATTCTTCTAACTTGGATGAGCAGCGCAGGTTCTCCGATCCGCAGTCGTTTGTGCATCACGCGTCATCCCAGCCCACCCCCCAACAACCCAGCCGAGACGCCACAATAAATTGCTAGCGCCGGGCAATCTTAGTTTGAGCTTCCTGTTACCAGTGTTAGCTTGGGGGCTAATAGCTCAGGGGCTAATGGGCTACCTTTAGCACCACTTCCATCTACATGACAGACAGCTAGGTGGGCCAATACAGCAGTGGGCTGTTCTCAAGGACAGCGGTGGGTTGGCTTTTTCTAGACATGATGTATCAGAATTCCACAAAAAAAAAAAAATCAAAAATGTTTCTGGCGTTTCTGGGAGAGAAAAACGAGATAAAGGCTTTGTATTTTTTTGAGAGAATTGACTGTTTTGAAATTTTTTGGATAATTAGGTAACCAGCAGACTCATTTCAAACAGAAAAAATACACAAACACACCGTTTTTCAGTCAGTGACCCTTTTAATATTTAATGCTTTCCAGCCCAACATTAGGATAGGAGAAGGGGAAAATTTAAAGGAATATTAATTGCAAATTATTACACCTTCAAATAAAAGGAGAAAATTCATGACAGATGAATTGGTACTCTTTCCCCCCCCCAGTCTCCACCTTATTCCTGAGGGTGCTGCTGTAGGAACGATTATGGGCGGAACTTCTGGTTTCGGCTGAAGTAATGTTAAATCAGTCAACAAGAGTGGAGTAGAGGAGCATTTAAATAGTGTTTTTAAAAGTTTTTCAAATTCATTTTAATGTATAGTCCCCATACGTGTTTTGCACTCAAGTGGCAGCTAATTTCAGCACTTGTAGTTTTTGTATTTTTTGAATGTTTTGGCTTCGTTCTGGTACTTGTTGCTGGTGTTCGTGGTTGTGCCATAGACTGTATAAATGGAGGCTTTTCACCGGCAATGCAGTGACCATGCACTGATGACTAAAAAGGCCTGTTGGTGTGATCGGTGGTACAGACGCAACAGCACCAGGTATGTTTTCACTTGTATGAATGTCACAGATCTGATGTTTATGCATCTTATGTCACCAGATGCAAGACTGCATGAAGTAAAATAATAAATAAAAAATAGTAACAGTTTGCTTCCTAAGGCTTAATGATTTAAGAAAGATATCAAATAGTTTTTGGGTTTTTTTGTTACATTTGTTGCACTGCCTTGAAATGATATGGGCTTGATATTAGCACTTTCAGCATGCATTAATTTTTAAATTATCACAAAATATAGGTCAATAAAATTTTTAGCAATTGTCAGAAAATGTCTGTATGTGTTAAGTTAAATAACAAGCATTCATGGCATGACAGCAGCATAAGAATTTTAATTTTGGGGTAAAACAAACGGCTGCAGCTGTCTGTATTTACCATGACAGCCAAGCATGATGTTGTGGTTCTTTGTGGCTCTGACTTGATTCTACATCTGCTCTGAGGTAAATTTGATTATGTCCAACATCTTTTAACAAAATGCATCCGACTTTATTGCGGTGGAGACATTGATATATCTCAGAGCTTTTATTCGTTTACAGCATTAGCATCTTAGCAGCGGAGCTAACTAACGGAGCTACAGTCTGCCAGCCACTTTTTAAGGTCATCTTCCTATCCCTGATAGTCGTGGGAAGTGGTATGATTATATTACTGTTTCTGAGGTGCAAAAGGCTATGTTCCTGCATTTCTGATGCCGAAGTCATTGTTTGTGAGACAAGAGCCACGCAGGGTCCTGTTTGGAGACTGTCCTGCTTAAATAAGCTGAATGGTGCTGCAGTCTTCAGTCCACACACCCCGTAGTTACCGCCACTGCTTTATGAAAATGATCATTGTTTGTTTTTTTTTTGTTTTTTTTAACAGAATCAGCAGTTCATGCCTGTAGAAAGAGCGGAGCTCCGCACAGTTGTCACACACGCACATAAAATTGAGTGCGGAGCTGCAGCGAGACTCTCACAGCTTCCCTCATTTGCCACATAAGTTATAAACCCTGTTTAAATTACGCGTCCACAGAGTCCTAAAAATATCTGCAATAATACCGCATACCGCAGTGTTGAGCTGTCCACCATCACCGCAGGGGAAATTGCTCTCCCGCAACAGCCCTAGTAAAGCATCTTTGGGTGTCATGAAAAGCACAATATAAATGCAATCCATTATTTCTTTATTTACTATTATAATAATACTGGGCTATATATCGTTCTCAGGATATAAGATTACTGACAGTGGGGAAAATAAGGACTGAACACGTCAACAATTTTCTCATTCAACATATTTCTGATGGAGCCACTGACCTGAAATTTTCACCAGATATCAGTCACAACCCAAGCAATCCACACATACAAAGAAATCAAGGCAACTGTGTTCACAAAACAAGCTATATTTAATAAAGTGGAATGACACAGGGAATAAGTATTGAACACGCTTGGGGAAATTCATTTAAAGTAGAACTGAACTGAATGGCATTGAACGGCACTGGGTGATAGTACATACAATTATAAAGATAATTTATCATTGGCACCCCCTCCACAAATTCCGGAATCTTGGAGAAAAATCGCGATTTTGAATTTCCCGCCCTGAAAAATCAGACAAATCCACCGATTAACCGGAAGTGCAGCCGGAGTTCCGCGTGACGTCACGAGTGTGACACAGTCCTCCATGTTTACCATTGCGAGCACGTCGACACTGGTTGTTTTTGGTGCATTTTGTCGTGATAGTCGACTACAAAACACTTCCAACACCTGGGAAGATCTGTTCAGTGGCCAAGGAAAGCTGTCATGGCGACGAAAGAAAAGAAAGGGGGAGGAAAAGCGACCGGGAAGCGATGCGTTTCTAGAGAAACGCATCGCTGAAACCATCTTGAAACCATCTTGAGAACTATCTCAAGATGGCGACCGGGATGGTCACACTTTTTCAGTGCTGAGACAAAGTCACTGATTTTGCCATTAAAAGTGGCTGGCCTGCAGCGATCGGCGCTCGTGGCGAACACGCACGGGCTGAATTGCCACCTCCGTTGGATTGCCCTTTAATCGCCTTTCTCCAGCGACTTCCTGCGCCTTCCTGAAGCGATTGCTCAGCTAACACTAGTTAGCTTAATGCTACCTGAAGCGATTGCTAAGCTAACACTAGTTAGCTTAATGCTGGCGCCAGTCTCTAAATAACTACCTACAGCGATCGGATATACCTCCGGTGGATTACCCCTTTGATCGCTTTTATCCGGCCACTGTGAGTAAACTGACCAGCGATTCCAGCGCTTCCTTGTGATTCACTGATGTGCCCTACCTGAAGCGATTGCTAAGCTAACGCTAGTTAGCTTAATGCTGGCGCCAGCCATTCCACCTAACACCAGCCTGAATCAAAGCCCAGCTACGAGGCCCAGCGGAGATACTACCAGGCAGGCGGCTATTTGTTTGACGGGGCTCAGCAGAGATTTCACCCAGGCAGACGGCGGTAGGCGGCGGTGCCCAGCGGAGGACTTACCGTGACTGCAGCGGCGGTGTGCGACGAGACTACCCGAAGCGATTGCTAAGCTAACGCTAGTTAGCTTAATGCTGGCGCCAGTCATTCCACCTTACACCAGCCTGAATTGAAGCCCAGCTGCGAGGCCCAGCGGAGATACTACCAGGCAAGCGGCTATTTGTTGACGGGGCTCAGCAGAGATTTCACCCAGGCAGACGACAGTAGGTGGCGGTGCCTAGCGGAGGATTTACCGTGACCTCAGCGGTGCTCGGTGGCAGCGGCGGTGTGTGACGAGACTCGGTTGGAGGAGCGGGACGGGAGACCAGTTACGGCGACTATGAGCAACGAGACCAGCAACGGAAGGTGCTAGTTGGCTAGCTGAGGCCCAGCTGGATTCGAGGACGATCGGATCAGATTCTGGCGATATAAGCAGAATTTATTTTACTATCCACAGATTTTCCTTTTCCTTCTTTCCAAGAAAGACTGAAGATGGCTGCCACGGGATTAAAAAGTGGGCTGATGGGCACCACTAATAAGCATTCTCTACTTCTATACTTCCTCTTCGTTTTGTCTTTGTGTGTCTGGACCTGCAACAAGAAGGATTTTCCGACAAACTCAACCAAAGGTGAAGTTAAAAAGTTTTATCTGTATGGATTTGGGCTTGGACATCTCACCCTACACTCTATGTGGTCTTTAAAAGCCCTGAGCAAAAACTTCCAAATTAAGGCAAACATGGCTGTTAAGCAAAAATCACAATATGGCAGAGGATATACAGTTAAAGTTCTGTTAGTTCTGCTACTTCTGGCAGGAGATATTCACCTTAACCCTGGACCTGCCACTATTAAACAGCAGACCACTGGGTTAGCACAAAACCGAGCTGTACAAAAGCAAAAACAACATTTATTTTTCCAAACTGTTAATCATGCACGAGTTCTTTGGGACACCAAGGCTAAACCAAAGGGGATCCTCGGCGGTCATTTAAACATACGGAGCATAATCCCCAAAAGAGATGAGATTTCGGTGTTGCTGTTGGACTCAAATCTGGACTACCTTTGTCTCTCAGAAAGCTGGCTACACAGTAACATAGACACTAATATGATCGATATTGTGGGCTACCAGTGTTTTAGAAAAGACAGGCAGGTAGGGAGGGGAGGAGGTGTTTTAATTTACATCAAAGAGAAATATAAATGTCAACTGGTTGATTTGAATACTTCACTTGAATGTTTAGCTGTTAATGTATGTCTCTCTCCGGTAATGAATTTCAACATTGCAGTAGTGTACAACCCACCATCACACAACTCTTCCTTTTATAATGAATTAAGTGCTCTGGTTAAACAACTTGAGAAGAACAGAGAAACAATAATTCATGGTGACTTTAATATCAACTGGTCTGATAAAAAAGACAAACAAAAACTGAAAAGCCTCATGACTAAATTTAATTACCAGCAAATCATCAAAGGACCCACCAGGATAACCAAACAATCCAGAACACTTATTGACATGGTATTTACTAATAAACCAGAACGAATAACCAGAACCTATAATCTTGTAACTGGTCTCTCAGATCATAACATGGTTCTTGCTGTCAGGAAACTTACTAAAAAGCGACTACAGTATTTTGGGGGAGTCGATATTGACAAATCAAATTTTATTATCCCCAAATCAAAAAATGAGGAGTTTGAACATTACTTAGAGAATCAAAATTGGGAGCAGCTCATGGCAACATGTGAAGTAGATGATTGTTGTAATTTTATAACTGCAACAATCACAAAGTCTATAGAAAAATTTTCAAAGCAAATTAAAAGTAGACAACAGAAGATTAGCCTACCATGGTTAAATAATGAAATAAGAAAACTTATGAAGAGGCGAGACTATGCACTGAAAACATCACTAACCTCCAAACTACAAAATGATCACCTTGTGTACAAAAGTTTAAGAAATAAAGTGGTACATGAGCTGCGAAAATCAAAAATATCTTATTACAATAAACTGATAGATCATGCAAAGGGTAACAACAGTTCCCTATGGAGGCATTTAAATAACTTAACTAATAAAAAAAACGATCAGAAGGGGGTAAAGGAACTTAGAATCAATGGCAAGACCGTCAGTGACAAGGCTACTTTGGCAAATGAATTTAATTCACACTTTGTGGGCTCTGTGGAAGACTTAACAAAAATTTTTGTGCTGCCAAATGTGCTCAACAACACAAATTCCATACTTCCAACAGATACTTTTCACATCGATGAGGTAAATGAGAAGTTAATTGCTGGTATTGTTAAAACACTGTCAAACTCAAAAACTAATGATATCTACAATATGAGCACCTCCTTTCTCAAAATGCACAGCAAAATATTAATCAAACCACTGACTCATCTCATTAATCTCTCCATTAGGTCTAGTACATTTCCATCTGGCTGGAAAAAAGCTGTCGTCATACCAGTTCATAAATCAGGCAGTAAAGACGATATATGCAATTACCGCCCAATCTCTATCTTACCAGTCCTATCTAAGGTTCTTGAAAAAGTTGTAGCTACACAGCTGATAGACTACTTACAAGACAGTCAACTTCTTCATCCACATCAATTTGGTTTTAGACCAGGATACTCAACAGAAACAGCAAATTGTTGCCTTATTGAAAACGTCAAACAGTCCTTGGACAGGGGTAATGTGGTAGGAGCTGTTTTTCTAGATCTCAAAAAGGCTTTCGATACTGTAAACCACAGTTTGCTTTTATCCAAAATGGTATCTTTTAACTTCTCCCCAAATACATTAGAATGGTTTGCATCTTATCTCCAGAATAGAGAACAGTGTGTAAAAGTTCACCAGGATAAATCCTCATTTTTAAACAACCGCATGGGTATCCCACAAGGGTCCATTCTTGGTCCTTTACTTTTCAGCATTTTTATTAATGACTTGCCGTTACACTGCTCAGCTGCAACATGCCAACTTTATGCAGATGATGCAGTTATTTACACAGCTGCCAAGACTCCAGCACAGGCTGCAGATGTACTGTCTACAAGTATGGTTGATGTCCAAGAGTGGCTCCTCAAGAACCATCTATTGCTGAACCTTCAGAAAACAGTCTCAATGTGCTTTTCAATCAAAAAATGTAACCTGCAACATTTTAAAGTTAATATACATGATCATGACATCAGTTTAGCTACAGAATTCAAATACCTTGGCATTGTACTAGATCCTCAACTCAAATTTAATCTTCATATAAAGAAAATTTCAAAAACAGTAAAAAAAAATCTGAACTGCTTTAAATTAATTAGATATTACATACCTTACGAAGCAGCTGCACTGTATATGCATTCTATGGTTTTTTCTCATATATCATACTGTTTGACAGTCTGGGCTCAAGCAGCCCCTTCCACAATAAGACATATAGGTTCATTATATAATCAAACCCTAAAAATCTTGGACAAAAGCCCATTAGGTGGCATCACTGTAATGTTTTAAAAAAATACAACCTATTGAGTTTTGAGAGCTTCATTGACCTCTGTCTTCTGAAATTAACGTTCAAATGTTTCCATAAATCAGCACCCGAGCCACTTGCTGGTTTCGTCCAAAGACAGGACAGCAGCAGAGCCACCAGGAGTTCTGTTAACAATAACTGTAAAATATTCCACCGCAGAACCACATTTGGACAAACAGCTTTCTCTATAAAGGGCAGTCACATCTGGAACACAATGCCAAATGAAATTAAAATAATAACAGACTTTAAAACATTCACTAAAAATGTTAAAAACTGGCTGAAAAATAAACAAGAATGTACTCATGTATGAATTATTTGTCTGCAAAGTGAGAGTGAATGAAGGGAAGGAATAAATGTGTTTGTTTATAGTGAGTGACGGAGGGAGGGAGGCCTGAAATAGGCAAATGTGAGTTATGTTATATGTGTTAAATGTGAGTCAGGCTGTTATATTTGTGTATTTATAATATTTTATAATATATGTGTATTTATAATATTTATGTTAAATGTGAGTCAGGCTGTTATATTTGTGTATTTATAATATTTATAATATTTATAATTGTGTATTTATAATTTTTCTGCATTGATGTATGTGGTTATTGTGTATATTTTTTATCTTGATTCTTTTTTCTAAAGCCCATCCAGGGACAAGAGTTGCAAATTAGCTAATAGCTATACACTCTATGTGCAACACATCAGATTGATTGTCTTTGATTAATTGTCTATGTTTATTGCACTGTCCCTGTCAAATAAACTAATCTACTACTACTAGATATAGATATTACAGTGATCCCTCACTTATCGCGTTTAATGGGGACCAGAACCGACCGCGAAAAGTGAAAAACCGCAAAGTAGCGTCACCCCCCCCCCCCAAGGGCGTCACAAGCACTATTTTGCACAAAAAGGCACAAGAGAACAGCAAAAAGTGCCACTAAGCAACACGAGCGATAAAGAAGGCGCTCTGCAGGGAGAGAAGCTGGGTAAAACGTCTCGGCCAATCAGCTTGCGAGGTAAAACGTCTCGGCCAATCAGCTTGCGAGATTCCCGAGCGGTGAAGAGGTGGGCGGAGAAGAGTGGAGCGGTGGTCAGAGAGGTGGATTTTGAGTTGTGCGGGCTCAAAACGGAGCCGCACAACTCAAAATCCACCTCTCTGACCACCGTTTTGATACCAGTTAACCTAACTTGCATGTTTTTGGCATGTGGGAGGAAACCGGAGAAATCCCGGAGTAAACCCACGCAGACACGGGGAGAACATGCAAACTCCTCACAGATCACTGTTGGTTGGGGGCTGGGATCGAACCCAGGATCCCCCGGCCAAGGGTGAGTTGCTGTGCTGCCGCAGTGCTAACCACTCCGCCACCGGGGTTAATCAAAGGCACTTTAAATGGTGACAGGTGTGTGCCGACTCCCATTTAACATGAGTCTGAATGTGATTTGTTAATTCTGAACACAGCCACATCCCCAGTTATAAGAGATTGTGCATATTTATGCAACCAGGTTATTGCAAGTTTTTTTATTCTTCCCCTTAAAAGATTTCAGTTTGTTTTTCAATTGGGTTGTACAGGTTATAAGTCACATTAATGGTGGAAAAAGTTTCGAAATGATTTATCTTGGTCTCACTTTTTTACCTAACAAAAACCTGGCATTTCAAAAGGGGTGCGTAGACTTTATATCCAATGTATGTATATTAGTCTTAGTGATTCAGCCCTGTATGTATATTAGTCTTAGCAATAAATAAAGACTGTGAATCTGAGTGTGCTCCAGACTCTCTTCCTGTGTGATTTTGATGTCCTTAAGCTGACCACCACCTGTAACAGCTACAGTTTTTTGGAATGAAGTGCAGAATAGGGGTGTGCCATATCATATCGTTCACGATAACACCGGTATAAATTTTGATGCCGGTGTAAAAATGAATATCGGGATATTTGGGGTCTGCTGCATGCTGACGTCACAGCATTACGCTGCCATAGAAACAGCAAAACAAACATGGCGTGGGAAGCTGTAGCGCCGAAATCATACCATCTACATCCAGTTGAGTGAAAATATTTAAGTTTCAGTTTCTGTTTCAGATTGCTGTCATGTTAAAAAAAAACAACAACAAAAAAACGGTGCAGCAATGTGGATAATCTTCCTACATTTTTCCACATGTCAACACCACCGCTGGAGCGATGTACGTTGGACAATGTGCCCCTCAAAGTGTCTATAGTTATCTTTTCTTTACGTTTTGGCTGCTTCATCTTGATTTCATTCAACCACCTGAAGAGGGGGAAAAAAATCAATTCAGTACAATGAGAGCCAAAAAGTCCCAGGAAAGGTCTGTGCAACCAGAGTACTGCAGGTAAAGTGATTCAGCATAAAACCTGACATTTGTGTGCAGTTAAGATGTAACAGTTTATATTATTTTCTTGTAATATTTGATACAGAACAAAAAATATTTTCAACAAAATCTGAGCTGCTGTTTATAAACTGGAGAAATAAAAGTATGTTTTGTTTTTACTAAATATCCATCCATCCATCTTCTTCCGCTTAATTCTTTTCGGGTCGCGGGGGGGCTGGAGCCTATCCCAGCATCTTTGGGCGAGAGGCAGGGTACACCCTGGACAGATCGCCAGTCCATCGCAGGGCCGACACAGAGAGACAGACAACCATTCACTCTCACATTCATACCTAAGGACAATTTAGAATCCCCAGTTTGAGGCCAATTAACCTAACTTGCATGTTTTTTGGTATGTGGGAGGAAACCAGAGAAATCCTGGAGTAAACCCACGCAGACACGGGGAGAACATGCAAACTCCACACAGATCACTGTTGGTCGGGGGCTGGGATCTAACCCAGGATCCCCCGGCCAAGGGTAAGTTGCTGTGCTGCCGCAGTGCTAACCACTCCGCCACCGCGCTGAATATGCTGAAGATAAATAACGCTGGCCTGTGAAACTGTCCTTTTTGTATAAATTTAAAAGAAAAAAAAAAACTGTATTCTGTAACATCATAAAAAATATTATCATGAAAATTCACAGAAATATTGAGATTATTTTTAGGCCATACTGCCCACCCCTAGTGCAGAAAGTCCTTTTTCTAATATTCACATGTTGGGGGGGGGGAATGCATTGTAATCCTAAAAGGTGCCTGAAGAGTCCCATCCCTAATACTTATATACAATTGTGTTCAAAATAATAGCAGTCCAACATCACTAGCAAGATAAATCACTGTTTTTGTTAGAATTTCAACTTCTACACTGCAAGTAAGTTTCTAGAAGGTTTAGTAAAGGTATAGAAAACCAACAGACCCAACAGGCATGACGTGCATGCTGCTGATTCTGTGAAACAATCATTAACTGAAAGGGGCGTGTTCAAAAAAATAGCAGTGCTGAGTTCACATAGTGAGGTCATTGATTCTGTGAAAAAAAAATAGCTGTTAAACAGGTGGGCTGTGCATTTGTCCTTGAAAAACAGAGTAAAATGGGTCGCTCAAGACACTGTTCAGAAGAAGAGCGTTCTTTGATTAAGAAATTAATAAAAGAGGGGAAAACCTATAAAGAAGTGCAGAAAATGATAGGCTGTTCAGCTAAAATGATATCAAATGCTTTAAAATGGCAGCCAAAACCAGAAAGCAGAGGAAGAAAAAGAAAAATGACTATTCAAATGGATCGGAGAATAACCAAACTGGTAAAGGCTCAGCCAATGATCAGCTCCAGGAGGATCAAAGAAGATCTAAGGTTGCCTGTGAGTACTGTAACAATTAGACGACGTCTATGTGAAGCCAAGCTACCAGCAAGAAGCCCCCGCAAAGTCCCATTGTTAATAAAAAGATGTGCTGAAGCGGTTACAATTTGCCAAAGAACACATTGACTGGCCTAAAAAGAAATGGCGTAATATTTTGTGGACTGATGAGAGTAAGATTGTTCTTTTTGGGTCTAAGGGCCACAGACAGTTTGTCAGACGTCCTGCAAACACTGAATTCAAGCCACAGTACACAGTGAAGACGGTGAAGCATGGTGGTGCAAGCATCATGAGATGGGGATGTTTCTCGTACTATGGTGTTGGTCCTATTTATCGCATACCAGGGATCACGGATCAGTTTGAGTACATCAGAATACTGGAAGAAGTCATATTGCCATATGCTGAAGAGGAAATACCTTTGAAGTGGGTGTTTCAACAAGACAATGACCCCAAACACACTAAAGACAGATGTCAACACTACTACTTTTTTTTGAACATTATATTTCTTGACTTTCTGTAAAACATTATCAAATTCAATTACTTTTTCCAATTTTCTTGCTTTGAAATAGAATGTGCAGTGTCCCCAATGCATTTGTGTTCATTAAAATACAATTTATTTGAAGAATTTTGACGTTTACTCACATTTTTCAACACACTGCTATTATTTTGAACACAACTGTAGATATTTAATGGATATTTCCAGTTTTAAAGAAATAGCTTTTACTTCATTTAGTCATTGCTGACCATCAATATTCACACAGTGGAAGGAAAAAAAAATCCAGAATAGAAAGAAGATGCATTGAGAATCGTAACTGTCTTGAACTGTGAGGTGCCTTAACATTCCCACCCCTAAGGCTAACCTCTCAATTTTAATTCTAAATTTCATCTGATATCAAGTAAAATAGTGTGGACAAGTTGCCAAATGCAGGACGCAAACCAGAAACCTTCCAATTACAGATCCACTGTACTATTTACCTAAGCCATAGCAGCAGCTGGCTTGGGAGTTGATCTGAATTGGTTTTGTCAGATTGTCAACTCTTCTCTGTACCAATAGACATTTCGTATAGGGATACAGCTTCTGTATCAACACTTCCCACATTATTCAAGTGATTGATAGGCCACATTAGTGAATACCTGGCAGTGCTCTTAAGTTTTTTTGCTCTGTGCCACCTTACAAAAGACAATGACCTCATCTGAATACAGACATGGGTTTTTTCCTGCATTTACAAAACACATCAAAGGAGAAAGTATTCTCTTCTTGACACACCCAGAGAGACATCTCCTAGCTGACGTAGCCAGTTTTCCATTGTGAAACCAGAAGTTCATAGATTTCTGGTGAGTCATTTGAGATACAAATGCTGTAGCCATGTTGTAACATTGATGTTACCATGCAGCTATCAGTAAAAAGGCCATGACTTAAGTGTTTTTGTATGTACGTCTTGTAAAGTTATTTGGTCGTCATATAGCTGGATTAAAACAAAAACAACCACCTGAAATTATTTTTATTAAACACAAATTTTACTGATTTGAGAATCTTGCACTGCTAGGTGTTTTTGAAATGGAATCACAGCCATATTTTACAATATATACTCATTCAGGATAAAAAGCACTTAAGTCATGTTTCAGGACATTTTCTTTAGCTAGCACCAGGGGCGGTTCTAGGATCAGAGCTTTAGGAGTGCTGAGTGCCCAAGGAGCTCCACGACACACCCATCCTTCTCTCTCACATACACACATTATTTTGTTACAGTAATCATCTTTCATACGTCCCCTCCCTGGCTTCTAGTAAGTGAACATGGTACGTGATGATACATAAAAACAGTGACAGCTTGGATTTAATATTTTGCTTACACCAAAACAACAACAGCTTCTCAACTTATACTCCCACAAAAAACATAAAAACGCATCCGAGACATTACTAAACACATTAAACCTTCCCCAACTTACGGATTCACAAAATAAAACCCTACTGTCAGAAATACAACCTAAAGAATTGGAAAAAGCAATTATGAAACTTAAAGCTAACAAATCCCCAGGAGCAGATGGCTATACAGCAGAATGGTACAAAACCTTTAAACAGCAACTATCTCCTCTCCTCCTGAAAACATTTAACTACGTCCTCCACACAGGGGAAATCCCCCCCTCCTGGAGAGAAGGGGTCATTGCAGTTATACCTAAACCTGAAAAGGATAAACTAGAATGCTCCAACTACAGACCAATCAGTGTATCAGTGTATGTAAATCAGGACTTTAAGCTTTTTACCACTATCCTTGCCAAAAGGTTAGAAAACATACTGACAGACTTAGTTCACTTAGACCAAACAGGTTTTATAAGACAAAGACAGACACAAGACAACATTCGACGCACTTTACACATAATTCATCATATAAAAAAATATAACTTAAATGCAGTCATATTGGGATTAGATGCTGAAAAAGCATTCGATTCGGTTGACTGGCCTTTCCTATATAAAATCTTATCCAGTTTCAATTTTCATAACAACTTCATTAGAACTATACAGGCATTATATAAAAAACCAACAGCTAAAATAAGGATTAACGGTAATTTATCATCATCTTTTGAGCTGGAAAGAGGATGTCGTCAGGGCTGCCCCCTGTCTCCACTGCTCTTTGCAATCTTCATAGAACCTCTGAGCCAATGGATAAGACAAAATCAAGAAATTCAAGGTATTACACTTGGTCAGAAGGAACATAAAATAGCACTCTTTGCTGATGACATTTTAATATACCTAGGGCAGCCAGACACTTCTCTACCAGAACTAATCTCAGTTTTTTCAGACTATGGAGATTTATCGGGGTACAAATTAAACATGCATAAAACCCAAGTCTTAACATTCAACTATGACCCAAATCATTTTTCACTAAATGAACTCAAAACTAACTGGGAGTTGGAATCTATGAAATATCTGGGGGTCAATATCCCGAAACAACTCGACAAAATTATAACACTAAACGATGATCCACTGGTGACTAAAATAAAATCTGACCTAGCAAGATGGAATATGATACCATTCTTAGGTACTGCACAAAGAATTGAAGCAGTCAAAATGAATATACTTCCACGTCTTCTATACCTTTTCCAAACAATACCGGTAGAACCTCCCAAAAAAACATGGCAGGAGCTGGACAGAAGGATCTCAAGATTCATATGGCAGGGTAAGAGACCTAGAATCAGATATAGAACCCTACAGCTAAACAAAGACAAAGGTGGGCTCGCGCTGCCAAATATCAGGGACTATTTTATAGCTGCACAAATTAAAACTTTAGTAGAGATATGTAACCCAGTCTACACTGCACAATGGAAGGAGATGGAATGCCAAATAACAAGTGACATCCCCCTACAGGCAATAATAGGGAACAATGCCTTAACTAAACTCTTGAATAACACCAACCCGTGGATAGAGACCCCGCTAAAAATTTGGTTTAAGATAGTCAGAGAGAATCAAGCTAAAGAGCCCTATCGACTTCTGCAATGGATTGCCTATGATCAAGACTTTACCCCCAATAAAACAGACACTAGATTTAAAGAGTGGAAAGAGAAAGGGCTGATAAAATATTACGATTTTTTTAAGGGGCAAACTTTAAGAAGTTTTGAAGATTTGAAAAAACAAGGTCTAATAAATCAAGATCTTTACAGGTTCTTTCAGCTTAGACACCACATAAACAATATACTTAAAAAGAAGGATTTGGAAAGGGCCCAGTCAGGTGTTCTGAAGGTCTTTTTAATGGCATATAAAGGGTTCCCAGGGATCAGATACATTTCTAAAATATATCAAGGTCTTCAAGACTTAAAAGGAGACAACACATCGTATATAAAAGAGAGATGGGAAAAAGAGGGGAATTTCACTTTACAATTGGAAATATGGGAAAAGCTAAATAAACAGCAATGGAAAAGTACCTCTTCCCTGCAGTGGAGAGAATTTGGATGGAAAAATTTGGAAAGATTTTTCAGAACACCTGCACAAAACAAATTTACCCATAAGGGGTTGAACTGTTGGCGCTTGTGTGGTGAAAAGACTGCAAATCATTTTCATGTGTTTTGGTCATGCCCAATTATCCACCAATATTGGACCAACGTACAGACAATATTGGGGAAAATATTCAAAATAACAGTTCCCTTTTCTTTTGTAACTTTGTATTTGGGTTTACTACCGGACTCACTGGAAAGACGAGGAGATAAATACTTATTCAATGTTTTAATATTGGCAAGTAAAAAAGCCCTAACTAAAAAATGGATGCTGAAGGACTGTCCTACACCTGAAGATTGGATTAACGTGATTCAAGACATTTACTCAATGGAAAAGTTGACATTCGCACTGAGACAGGACATGGATGGGTTCATGAACTTTTGGCAACCCTGGATCGCATATGTGTCTTCCATTAGATCTAATCTTTAACAAATACCATTTCAATAATGGTTCCGCTCTTTGTTCCAATGCTACTCAGATGCTCTTTTACTTTTATTTACTTAATTTTCTGTTTGTTTGTTTTTTGCTGTTCTGTTTGTTTGTTTATTCATTTTTTTGTTTGTTTTGTTTTGTTTTTATTTAATTCTCCTTAATTTCACTTTTTCTTTCACTTTAAAAAAAAAAGGGGGGGTGTTGTAATAACTATCCTACCAATGTTGTCAAATAGCAAAAAATAAGGGAACATGTGATGAAAATGTAAACAATGCAATGCTGTAATGACCTGTATACCCTTTACAAAAACTTAAATTAAAAAAAACAAAACAACAACAACAGCTTCTTTCTCTCAAATTCAACCAGTGCACAGTGGTTGCTTGACAACGTAACCATTAAAGAAAAAATGTCTGCTACTAGCCGTCTTAGCAGGGCTGGACTGGGACAAAAAAAAAATCAACCATGGCATTTTGGGGTCAATTTGTTAAGTTGCAACATTCAACCATCACACTTAATGGTCTCACAGAGGTCAAAATTATCCCACTTTTGCCCTTAACAAGTCAAACTATTACCCATTTTGCATAAATATTTTGTCATAATTTTAAAGTCTCAAAATTTTCCAAAGGTGCAAAACTTTGAGAAAAAGCAACACAATTACAAAGGAAAAAAAAAAAAAAAATCACAAACATACAGTATATACAATAAAATCTTCAAATTTACTACAATAACGTAACAAATTTATAGGAATGAATGACAATTTATTTAAAATATGTACTAAATTCATTAGAGAAAAAAATGCAAAATTATAAGAAAAACAACCTTGAATTTAAAAGATAAAAGTGACAAATTCTTGGCAAAAGTTGCAAATTTATGAGGAAAAAATTCACATATGTACAATTACAGTCATTGAGAATGTAAACACAGGAAGTTATTTAAAAGATTTAATAAATTCATAAAAAGAAAATTAATAAATTGTTCAAAGGTCAGAAAATCATCAGAGAAATGTAGCTCATTTGCAATAACAAAAAAAATTAAGGAAAAAAATCAATGGAAAAATGATGGAAAATTATTGAGGCAAAAATACAAAGAGCTTGGGATCAGTCCGCCAAGGTCTCCGCCTTTGACCGCCACCTAATCCACATAGCACCGGACCCCCATGATCCCTCCTGCAGGTGGTGAGCCCACTGGAGGGCGGACCCATGTAACTCCTTCGGGCTGAGCCCGGCCGGGTCCCATGGGTGGAAACCCGGCCACCAGACGCTAGCCTTCGAGCCCCTCCCCCAGGCCTGGCTCCAGGGTGGGGCCCTGGTAACCCCATACCGGGCGGGGTACACTGAATCCTTGATATAGAATTTATCATGAGAGTCTGTTAGATCGTTCTTAGTCTGGCCCTTCACCCAGGACCAGTTTGTCTTGGGTGGCCCTATCGGAAGCAAATTGCCCCAGACAACATAGCTCCTGGGATCAATGGGGCACGCAAACCCCACCACCAACACCACGATAAGGTGACGATCCATGAGGGGAGAACATGACATGACATGAAATGACATGACATGGCATGGCATCATGTCATGGTTGACACGCCTCTGCAACATTGCTTGGAGGTCGGGGGCAGTGCCTTTGGCATGGCAAACTGGGGTGGTGGTTCCTCTCTTCAAAAAAAGGGGACCGGAGGGTGTGCTCCAACTTTAGAGGGATCACACTCCTCAGCCTCCCTGGGAAGGTCTATGCCAAGGTACTGGAGAGGAGAGTCCGGCCGTTGGTCGAACCTCGGATTCAGGAGGAGCAATGTGGTTTTCATCCTGGCCGTGGCACATCGGACCAGCTCTTTACCCTCTCGAGAATTCTTGAGGGTTCGTGGAAGTTTGCCCAACCAGTTTACATGCGTTTTGTGGACTTGGAGAAGGCATTTGACCGTGTCCCTCGTGGTTTTTTGGGGGGGATGCTTCGGGAGTATGGGGTATCGGGCTTGTTGTTATGAGCTATTCGGTCTCTGTACGACCGTGAGAGTTTGGTTCGTATTGCCAACACTCGGTCGGAGTCATTCCCAGTGAGAGTTGGACTCCGCCAGAGCTGCCCTTTGTCACCGATCCTGTTCATAATTTTTATGGACAGGATTTCTAGGCGCAGCCAGGGAATGGAGGGTGTCATGCTTGGTGACCACAGGATCTCATCTCTGTTGTTTGCAGATGATGTTGTCCTGTTGGCTTCATCCAGCAATGACCTACAGCTCTTGCTGGGACGGTTTGCCACTGAGTGTGAAGCGGCTGGGATGAGAATCAGCACCTCCAAGTCCGAGTCCATGGTCCTCAGCCAGAAAAAGATGGATTGTCCTCTCTGGGTTGGGGACAGGCTCCTGCCCCAAGTGGAGGAGTTTAAGTATCTTGGGGTCTTGATCACGAGTGAGGGGAAAATGGAGCGAGAGATTGACAGACGGATTGGAGCAGCATCTGCAGTGATGCGGACGTTGTACCGGTCTGTTGTGGTGAAGAGGGAGCTTAGTTCTAAGGCAAAGCTGTCGATTTACCAGTCAATCTACGTTCCTACTCTCACCTATGGTCACGAGCTTTGGGTAATGAGCGAAAGAACAAGATCGCAGATACAAGCAGCTGAAATGAGCTTTCTCCGTAGGATTGCTGGACTCACCCTTAGAGATAGGGTGAGGAGCTCAGTCATCCGGGAGAGGCTCAGAGTAGACCCGCTGCTCCTCCACATTGAAAGGAGTCAGTTGAGGTGGTATGGGCATCTGATTAGGATGCCTCCTGGACGCCTCCCACTTGAGGTGTTTCAGGCACGTCCCACTGGGAGGAGACCCCGGGGCAGACCCAGGACTCTGTGGAGAGACTATAGGCCCTTTTCCACTAGCACTCTTTAGCGCGACACGGGACGGCTCAGCACGCTTTGTATGCTTTTCCACAAGCCCCAACACGGTTTAACAGCCGCGATTCTCAGCCCCACTCCAGGGCAGGGTACAGCAGTGCTGAGCTGTGCCGTGTTGTGACGTTAACAGACTGGTCGCCACTGATTGGTCAGGTCGTAACCGGCGCTGATTGGTCAGGTTGTAACCGCCCCTCTCCTCCTCTTCTACCGAATCTTCACGACCTTCTCAATAAAGTTTTTGAAAAAAAAAAAAAAAAAGAATCTTCACGACCGCCATTACTCAGCACGCAACTACTGTTGGCGGTTTATTTTCAGTGTATTGCTGTGCTATTTTCATTTATTCTCTATCAAAAATGGCTTCGCGTAATAAGGGTGTTCCATGGACCAATAAGGAGGTGCAGTGTCTGCTCACTGCATTGTCAGATGAACGTATCCAGCGCGAGTTAGACGGAGCCGCCCGGAATGAAAAAATATACCAGGAGGTCTCGACATCGGAGTCCTTTAACGGTGAGTTTTAATTTTTTTTTTATTGTGCGTTTTTTCGCAAATATATTCGGTAAGACGCTCAGTTTATTTATGCAATAAAAAAGCTGTTCATTTGTGGATGATGATCGCTGCTTTATTGCAGCACACTGCGGACTAAAGCTTTTATTTTAATTATTCATGTGAACAATACGCTGAAATAAGCTTATGTAATCTTGTTAAAAACTATTGTCTTTTCTGTATATCTTGCACTTTCGTGCTGTATTTTATTGTGTGCATTTTCCTTGTAGAATCATCCCACGCGTCCGCCGCGCCCGCCCGCCCGGATTCATTCAACCGAGCCTTCCTGGCCCAGTTTGGGAAGCTGGTGTAGAGGCACTCAGTGGTCGGCGTGTATAAAATGTCGATAAACCTTCATGTTGTGTTGCAAAGTTTTTTATTTTATTTTAATATTTTGTATATAATAAAATGGAATTGTTTTGGAAAGTGTGGTTTGTCTGTTATAACACTGAATTATAAAACAGTATAATTACATAGAAATTCCATTGCCTAGTCTGATGAAAATGATGTTGATCATCCTGTCAGGGGTCAACCATTGTAAAGGTAATGTAATTTTTAACTCGACCAAAAAACAAATGTTTTTGTAAGCTTTCTGTTCTTTTTATTGAAATATCATAAAAAATTAACACCAAGTCAAAGTAGGTACAAGTATATGTAAATTGAATGTTCTATCGGCATTCCAAATTCAGAGAATTACAATACTTTAGAAGGAGTGTAGCATCATCTAAACGGAAAATAATAATACTGTTGTTCCAAACGTTGACCTGAAGGTGAAAAACATGAATTTTTTTTATTCAGTACATCCAAAATGCCCTAGGATGTAAAAAATAATACAATTTGGTGTTGGCCAGTGTACCACTGTCTCATTATTTAATACGAATAAAAACAAGTTTCAGCTCATTATTTCTAGGTCATTTGGCAGTTAATTCAAAACAAAAGTGACTTGTGTTGTTGCAGCTTAATTATGAGATAAAATTAATTGTGAGATAAAACCACAGAGCGAGCAAGGCAATAATCCTTGGATCCTCCATTTTTTGTCTCGTGTAAATAAGGACTCAGTTGGGTGCGTAACGTCACGGGAGTGTGGCCCCGCCTCGCTGGGAATCTGGCGCCGCCTCGCTTCTAAAACCTCCTAACACAAACCATCACAGCACAAGCACAACACCGTGCTAATGGAGACAGAAGCATTCCGAGCCGTACTGAAGTGAATCGAGCCGTACCGAGGTGTGCTGGGCTAGTGGAAAACAGGCTTATGTCTCCCAGCTGGTCTGGGAACGCCTTGGTATCCTCTCTGAATAGCTGGAGCAGGTGGCTGGGGAGAGGGAAGTCTGGGCTTCTCTGCTTGAACTGCTGCCTCCGCGACCCAGACCTCCGGAAAAGCGGTAGAAGATGGATGGATGGAAAATACAAAGATGGAAGAAAAAATGATGCCAGATTATGATGCAAGTCACAAATTCAAGAAAAAAATGTCAATCCGTGAGCAAATATTTTTCGCCATGTTTCAGATTTCATGAAGTTTCTTAAAAAAGTCTAGAATTAAAAAAGAATAAAAATAATCATAAGTAGGTAATTTATGAGAACTCTCTAAATTCACATAAAAAATGTCCACATTTTCAATTAAAAAAGGAGGTACAGTTGCCTGAAACTGTACACAAGTAAATGGAGGTTATCTTTGTTTATGTTTGCTCTCTACATGTCTGTTCTTTTTATCTTCTCTGTCCCCTCACCCCCCAGCCAGTTGCAACAGATGACTGCCCCGCCCTGAGCCTGGTTCTGCTGGAGGTTTCTTCCTGTTAAAAGGGAGTTTTTACTCTCCACCGTCGCCAAGTGATCGCCTGATTGCTGGGGTCTTTCTGCAACTGTGGGGGTCCCCCCCACAGTTGAAAGTGCTATGAGATGACTGTTGTTGTGAAATGGCGCTATATAAATAAAGTTGAATTGAATTTGTATATTATCACTCAAATATACACACATGGACAAAATTGTTGGTACCCCTCTCTTAATGAAAGAAATACCCACAATGGTCACAGAAATAACTTGAATCTGACAAAAGTGGTAATAAATAAAAATTCTATGTAAATTAACCAATGAAAATCAGACAATACTCTTGAATTGTGGTTTAACAGAATTACTTTAAAAAACAAACTCATGAAACAGGCCTGGACAAAAATGATGGTACCCCTAGAAAAGATTGAAAATAATGTGACCATAGGGACATGTTCAACCAAGATGTGTCCTCTAATTAACATCACAGGTGTCTAAAAACTTGTAATCAGTCAGTCGGCCTATTTTAAAGGGTGACAAGTAGTCACTGTGCTGTTTGGTGACATGGTGTGTACAACACTGAACATGGACCAGAGGAAGCAAAGGAGAGAGTTGTCTCAGGAGATTAGAAAGAAAATTATAGACAAGCATGTTAAAGGTAAAGGCTATAAGACCATCTCCAAGCAGCTTGATGTTCCTGTGACTACAGTTGCACATATTATTCAGAAATTTAAGATCCACGGGACTGTAGCCAACCTCCCTGGACGTGGCCGCAGGAGGAAACATGATGAAAAATGGAAGAGACGGATAATACGAATGGTGGCAAAAGAGCCCAGAACAACCTCTAAACACCCATTCATGGTGAACTCCTAGGTCAAGGTACATCAGTGTCAGATTGCACCATCCGTCGTTGTTTGAGCCAAAGTGGACTTCATGGGAGACAACCAAAGGCGCTTTTCCACTTGGAACCCAAAGGCCCCATTTGGCCCCGATCGGCCTCCATTGTCCGGTTTCCCACTCGGAACCCAAAGGCCTCACAGTTCCCTTTTTCGGAACAGTTCCAGTTTAACTGACACTTTTTTCGGCATCGTAAAAAGCAGGTCCGAAGGGTACCGGCCCCGTTTCGTCACGCCACTGCTGGCCATTCATTGGTCTGTGCGTAGCGTCATGAGAGTGGGCGTTACACTGACTTTCCAGAATCGCTTGCTGGTCGCCATTTGCAATTTTTCATCAGTGAACCCGCGAACAAGTGATATTATAAACCACAACGAGAGAATGGCTTCACAGAAATCAGCAGAAATCTAACACCGCAGTCCAGCAGAGTTTCCTGTGCATTTCGGCTGATGAGAGAATGCAGAGGGAAGCAGAATGAACTTGCAGTGGTGCGCACAAACAGACGCACCAGAAATTACATGGAGAGGCACCGGGAATTAGACCCAGCCACCCGAATTGAATTGAATGTGCAGCCGCGACACACCCAACTTCAGCAGTTGAAGCCGTGATATTGTGATAGAATGGCTTAACAGAAATCAGCAGAAATCTAACACCGCAGTCCAGCAGAGTTTCCTGTGCATTTCGGCTGATGAGAGAATGCAGAGGGAAGCAGATT
The DNA here is from genome assembly GCA_020510985.1 of Pholidichthys leucotaenia. NCBI lineage: Eukaryota > Metazoa > Chordata > Actinopteri > Cichliformes > Pholidichthyidae > Pholidichthys > Pholidichthys leucotaenia. The sequence goes on from CM035838.1 coordinate 71,428,173, forward strand.
GAACTTGCAGTGGTGCGCACAAACAGACGCACCAGAAATTACACGGAGACGCACCGGGAATTAGACCCAGCCACCCGAATTGAATTGAATGTGCAGCCGCGACGCACCCAACTTCAGCAGTTGAAGCCGTGATATTGTGATAAACAGGACGGTAAGTGATCTGATATTCACGCTTTATGTTATTTTTTCCAACAGTGGAAAGTTCACTTAGGACAGACAAAAACTTAATCGTGTTTAAACGATGACCTAGCTTAATGCTATGTCCGTCCTTGTATGTTGTTTTTTGTGTTGACAATATCTGATGAAATAGTTAGTTGTAATCCTGGTTAAAAGTTGTTGTTTTTTTTTTTTTTTTTTTTTTTACATGTTGCACTTTCGTACCGATCCATAAAGGATCATAACAGTAGAAGCGGGGCGAACCGCAGCATTGGAAGTGGTTCGATCTCATGGACCAAATTGATGGAAACTGGCCAGCAATCAATGGACGTGAGCTGGGAGTGGACCAGCTCGCTCACAGTTTGGCACATCTCCGTCAACACTTTCACGCACAGGTAAAGCCCAATAGTCAAATAATATAATTATATTGTAATAATGTAATACTCACGGTACAGTTTATTGTTTCATGTAAAGCACATCACAAAAGTCCAGCAATGCAATTGCATATTTAATCACAGGCATGGAAAAGCTAATGAGCTGTTGTAGCACAAAACTCATTATTTGAAAGTCAGCGTGCTTCATTTTCATGATTCAGTTGAGCCCACTGTATAAATGCATTCAGAATTTTTTCCATCCATCCATCTTCTACCGCTTCTCCGCGTCACGGAGGCAGCAGTTCAAGCAGAGAAGCCCAGACTTCCCTCTCCCCAGCCACCTGCTCCAGCTCTTCAGAGATGATAGACCAGCTGGGTCTCTCCACCATAGAATTTGGCTCACCTCTAGAATTTTTTGACCACCATAAAAAGCTAGGCATTTGAAACATAAACCCAGCTTTTACTAAATGTATTGTACAAATACACAGTTGTGATACTCATAAAAAAAAGTATTTTTTTCAAACCCAGCACTTGCCTTTCACCAGTGTGTGTCCCTTGTACAGGTACATCTCAAAATAACTGCAATGTCATGGTACAGTGTGTTTTTTGTGACTCACAAAAGACAGTGAAAGTCATATAAGATGGTATCTGTCATAATCTTGACAATCCATATGGGTTTTATGACAGAAGAGTTTCCTGGCCAAATCAAACACAGTGATGCCTTGTCCATTACACCAGGTTTTGATTGTTTAGGCACTGTGGGGTGATGGTCACTCCAGATGGAAAATGAAATCCGTTTCTCCATAAATCCTCATACTTTTGAGAACACTCCTCTTTTTTTTATATCTATTTTTAACATAACCATCGATTTTTCGACAAAAGTAATTTTGGATATTCATGCGCTGTGAGCCAATAAATGATTAAAATGTAACAATACTTCACTGTCTGATTAATGATTCTGTATAATATATGGGTCTCACTTTCTGACATGTGTCCAAAAATATTTAACTTTTGTATTAATTTTTGGGGATGTACTGCTATATGTTTTGAGGTTGATTTTACTGACACCAGCTCACATTTCTGTCTTGTAGGTAAGAGGAAGCGGAGCAACACAAAACAAGACCTTTCAACTATTTTTGCATCGATGCAAGAAGCAGAAAGGGAACAGCACTGTGAACAGATGGAGCTTCAGCGGGAACATCAACGTGAGCAGAGGGAGCTCCAGCGGCAACAGTTGGAACTCAATTCACTGCTTGTGGATGAGGTCCGTCAGTCCAGGGAAGCCGAAGTTGCTGTACGAAGGGAGGAAATTGTGCAGAATGCTGCCCTCAATAACACTCTCATGGCAGTCTTTGAAACCCTCGCACGGCGTGTGTGACCCGTTTTCCCAACCATTATTATGTATATACTGTACATTAATCAATGACCAGTGTTAATAACGTTGAATAAACCCGTGACTGTTGACATCATGTGTTGTCTGTTACTACTAAGTTTTACACTGTCTTAAAACCCTTAAAAAGGTTGGGAAAAATTTGTCATTGCAGTGTGTTATGGAGTCCAATAACTGCCGATGCATACATTAAAAGCCAGCCACTACTGACCAAGCTTTATATCCATGTGCAACAACAGGGACACCTAATATTTTAAGTTCTGTATTTGGAAATGTTCATATTGCCAACCCAGGTAATGGTTTTATCTGCACAAAATATTCAACTTAGCCATTGTAAGGACGGGTGAGTGTGGGGTGTACAGCAACAACTGTTTTGGTGCGCCTCACCCAATTCTGTACTCAGCATTAACAAGTACACTTTAAAGAAAATGTGGACTTGTAATTTTGTAAGATATTTTTTTATTAGATGGCTGTCCCAGTACTTGTAACTGTAATATTAAAGATCCACACGTCCACATTAAATATACGAAAAAATTGCGTCATTGCAATGGCACAAGGTTACATGAGATGAGTAATGCATAATAATACACAGCAGCCTCACCACCAAAATGATATTAAATAGCTCTTGGACTACTAATTGGTCCAGGGAAAATGGCGCAGCCTCAAGGGGAGTGTAGCACCGCCTCCAACTCCCTCAAAACCCCGCCTCCAACTCCCTCCTTCTCCTACCCATACTACAGTGAGCCTTGTGCTGTGGAAAACCACCAGTACCGGAACAGGACTGTTCGGTCCAAGGCCAAACGAGGCCTTTGGGTTCCAAGTGGAAAAGTGCCTCAAGGAGGACACCACTATTGAAAACAAATCATAAAAAAGCCAGACTGGAATTTGCCAAACTGCATGTTGACAAGCCACAAAGCTTCTGGGAGAATGTCCTATGGACAGACAAGACAAAACTGGAACGTTTTGGCAAGGCACATCAGCTCTATGTTCACAGACGCAAAAATGAAGCATAGCAAGAAAAGAACACTGTCCCTACTGTGAAACATGGAGGAGGTTCTGTTATGTTCTGGGGCTGCTTTGCTGCATCTGGCACAGGGTGTCTTGAATCTGTGCGGGGTACAATGAAATCTCAAGACTATCAAGGTATTCTAGAGAGAAATGTGCTGCCCAGTGTCAGACAGCTTGGTCTCAGTCGCAGGTCACGGGTCTTGCAACAGGATAATGACCCAAAACACACAGCTAAAAACACCCAAGAATGGCTAAGAGCGAAAGATTGGACTATTCTAAAGTGGCCTTCTAAGACCCCTGATCTAAATCCTATTGAACATCTGTGGAAGGAGCTGAAACATGCCGTCTGGAGAAGGCACTCTTCAAACCTGAGACAACTGGAGCAGTTTGCTCATGAGGAGTGGGCCAAAATACCTGCTGAGAGGTGCAGAAGTCTCACTGACAGTTACAGAAATTGTTTGATTGCCTCAAAAGGTTGTGCAACAAGATATTAAGTTAAGGGTACCATCATTTTTGTCCAGGCCTGTTTCATGAGTTTGTTTTTTAAAATAATTCTGTTGAACCACAATTCAAAAGCATTGTCTGATTTCCATTGGTTAATTTTCATAGAATTTTTATTTATTACCACTTTTGTCAGATTCAAGTTATTTCTGTGACCATTGTGGGTTTTTCTTTCATTAACAGAGGGGTACCAACAAGTCTGTCCACGCTGTACATAAGAGTAGTTACCCCAAAATAGTTAAGAAGTTACAGAGATGTGATTTTAGTCTGGACAGTTTGAGATTTTTCCTCCTAAATTTATGGCAGTTTTATTCTAAATTTACTACTTTTAAGTTTTTTTCCCACTTAAATCAACTTTTTCTCATAATTTGTGTTTAGCGCTAATATAGGGCTTTTTCTTGTACATTTGAGACTTTACTCTCATAAATTTGTGAGGTTTTCCTCATAAATTAAAAATCAAAAATAAAATGAGCAAAGATGCAGTATTTTTTGTTATATTACAGGCTATTTATAGCCTATTAATAGCCTATTTTCCAACCCCCACCCAGGGTGACAACCTCACATATTCTGAAACTTAAATGTTTGCAGGTATGCATCACACTCGTACTGAATAAATTCAGACAGACCCAATAACTATTCATAATGTTGCAGAATATTCCAGCTGAGGCTGGCATCACACACATCATTATGAGTTTGTTACCTGTAGAAAAGCTGCTACAGCCTCTCGCTGTTGGGATAGGGAGGGACCTCTGTGTGTGCGTGTGCCAGGGATGCAGCACAGTGCGTGCAGATACAGGGAAAAGAACGTGTGTGAGAGGAGGTATCATACCATTTGCGTGGCGCGGGGTGGTGGGGTTCGTTTTTAAAAAGTTTAAACGACTAACCCCTGAATATGTTTTGGATGTTATTTCAGCTTGTCAAAGACAAACTAAAATTTTGTAATCACAACTCTTTCCAATTTTTAGGGGTGCCGAGTTTAAATTTAAGGGTTCTCACAGCACCTCTAAAAAAAAAAGGCCTAACGCCACCCATGGCTAGCACATCTAACAAATCCAAAAAACCCAACTTGTGTTTGGTATATACAAGAATATTTTTTCTTTCCTCTCACCCTAACCAGCTGTGGCAAAAGTCTGGACACTCCTTCAGTCTGATTTTTCCTGGGGTTTCTGTCAGTTAATGAAGGTTTTCTTCCCTACCATTTTCCATTTTGGGAACATATGATTATAGGCATCATGTGGAATATATAAAACAAAAAGCAGTACTGTATGACATTTTGTTGCTGCTTACTCACCTTTGACACTTTTCCTGTTGGCATCTGCGCCTTTCTCCAGGAGGTACTGGGCTATCTCCTTATGGCCCTTGTAGCAGGAGATCATGAGACACGTGTGTCCGTGTCTGTTGGCCACCTCTAAGTCAGCATTGTGTTCCACCAGGTATTTTACAATGTCCAGGTGGCCGTCGAAGCAAGCCGCTCTCAGGGGTGTGGAGTTGGTTAGGGTCGTGCTGTTTACGGAAGCTCCGTGACCCAGAAGGGACTGAACCACCTTCAGATGACCCGCGGCTGATGCAGCCCACAGAGGGGGCGCCCCCTCGATGGTCTCCCCGTCAAAGTTCACAGATCCACCGACCTCCACGGGAGCACAGCAGCACTCCAGTAGGTACTCCACCAGGTCTAGGTGGCCGTACCGGGCGGCCATGAGGAGCGGGGTGGCCCCGTTCGTCTTCTCGCCCATTAATTTGGTCACCTCGCGTTCATCTTTGTTCTCCAACAGTTTCTGAAGCAACCGGAGCTTACCGTCCCTAGCTGCGTTAAAAACCGCAGTCTTTAAATCCATCTCAGGGAGCTGTTTCCACTCTTTTTCTGAGTGCGGAAAATGGGTCAGCAGCACCGCGGAGGATGCGAGGTGGACGGGGTACAGGTGGAGCTTGGCAGCCTTTGTTTACAACAAGCTGGACCTTCTAGCTAACGATGAACAAATTGACTGTCGTTTTAGGTTAAAATCCACATATAATTCGATAGTCCTAAACAGCAGCTTTGGTAAACAATGGAGACACCTTTCGATCTTGTGTTAACCAATATCAGAGGGGACCATTGGTCCGGTACTTTTGTCGCCAAGTTAGCAAGGTGGCTAATTAACTTCCTCGATCGGTTTAGCGCTCCGACTAGCTTCGCTCAGCTGAACTACTTTCCACCGCTGACACGTCTTCCCCTCTCAGAAGCTCTACTTCAGCGAATCCGTTTTCTTCGTTTGTCATTGTTCCACATCATAATGTCGCTCCCGAGTCGATATTAATATTCGCTTTCTGAGGGCCGAGGTGTAAGAATCCACCCCCACCCGCTTAGACGCTAACTCACTAGCTTTGCCTGGAAAACACGACGCTCAGCCAAACAGGCGGAGGGGGGGATATCCCCTAGATCCAGATACACCTCACCGAATGATAAACAGTCGTTACCCCCAAAACGGTGAAAGGTGACCTCCCATGTAGTCACCGAACAAGCTGGTACGTCGGCCGAAAGATGGTAAATGGGGAAGGTACACCTCCACCCACGACTGGACCAGATGATCACGACTCCGTATGTGTCAAATCACAATCCAAACGCAGTCTTCTTTCTCTCGAGGAGAACCAATGATTGACACGAAAGTTGACCCATCACAGAGCAGGGAGCCTGTGACGCAGCAAACGGAAAACAAAGAGTTAGCCAGCAGCCAGACCCTGTTTTTCAAGCACAGGGGACTTTTTCACTAGAATAACGCCAGATATGGAAAGAGAAAGCGGTCTCAAAGGTAAGAATGAGAAACCTTATCTGCATGTGAGTTGAAGCAGTGTCTTACACAGTTTATGGTTCTCTATCTGTGACAGCTTTGATTATGACACTCCCTGCAGGGGAAAATAAGCATCACCACACATAAGTCCCCTTGTTTTAATTTTGTCAACTGATGACTAAATAAATGCCAATGTTCACATTTTGGCAGGAATTTTATTTACATTCTTATAAATGAAGAATGTAATTTCTGTAATTTCCCAGTTTGGGATCAATAAACTACATCTGTAATGTAAATACAGGGGACCACAATGGAGATAAGTGCTTGCACTTTATTATGTTATCCTAATCTATCCATAAAAGCAAGAAATCGCTGTGTGTGTGTGTGTGTGTGTGTGTGTGTGTGTGTGTGTGTGTGTGTGTGTGTGTCTTCGCTTAGATTTTTCTTCTTCTTCTCTCGGTTACTTGCGGATAGCAAACAACTGCATACTGCCACCTACTGTACAAGAGAGTGTAACATTATGTCATCTGAGCCCGACCCCTAAAGTCTATGATTTAATCCTGTTGTGGCACATACAGTATGTTGGGTTCATATTTTCCACAAATGTATTGCTGTATGTGTATTGGGTGCTTCACGTCTCGCGGGACAAAGAAGGTCTGGATCGGCAGAGATCTGCAGGTGCAAGTGATCTGTACTATACTAGCATCAGCACCGGATCACCCCAGGGCTGTGTACTTTCCCCCCTACTCTTCTCCCTTTACACCAACTCCTGCACCTCCAGCCACCAGTCTGTCAAGTTGATCAAGTTTGTGGACGACACCACCCTCATCGGGCTCATCTCCAACGGCGACGAGTCCGCCTACAGGAGAGAGGTGGCCCAGCTGGCGTCCTGGTGCAGCAATAACAACCTGCAGCTGAACGCTCTGAAGACAGTGGAGATGATTGTAGACTTCAGGAAAGTCACTACTCCTCTGCCCCCCCTCACCCTCTCAGGCTCTCCCATCACCACTGCTGATTCCTTCCGCTTCCTAGGCACTACCATCACCAGGGACCTCAAATGGGAGCCGACCATCAGCTCACTCATCAAAAAAGCCCAGCAGAGGATGTTCTTCCTGCGGCAGCTGAGGAAGCTCAAGCTACCCACCAAGATGTTAGTGCAGTTCTACACAGCCATCATCGAGTCCATCTTCACCACCTCCATAACCGTGTGGTACGCAGGAGCCACTGCCAGGGACAGACTAAGGCTGCAGCGCGTCGTGCGCACTGCTGAGAAGGTGATCGGCTGCAAGCTCCCATCTCTCCTGGATCTGTACATCTCCAGGACCCGGAGGCGTGCTGGCCGGATCATAGCCGATCCCTCACACCCTGGTCATGTACTGTTTGCCCCCCTCCCCTCTGGTAGAAGACTTTGGTCCATCCAGACTAAAACCTCCCGTCACATGAACAGCTTCTTCCCCTCTGCCATCAGACTGCTGAACACTAAGTGACTTATTGACTCTCGTGCACTATGTACAGCAGCTCAACCAGACTCATGTCAATCATCACTGTTTTCTTCCTGCATTACCGACTGCACTATATAGTTCTCCACAGTATCTGCTGCTGGCTAATATATTTTAACTGTTGACCAGTATCACTTAATCTTATCCTACACTTTATTACATGTATAGTTTATTTCTTTTATCTTATCATGTTTAATGTTGCAGCATTGTACAGAGACAAATTCCTAGTTTGTGTACTACATGAACAATGGCAATAAACCTGATTCTGAGATAACGAGGAGGTGTGAGATTTGGCCTTTTGTCTCAGAGAAGATGCCCCAGGAGGATTCCAGGAGAATGAGAGAAAATGGTGACAGATCAAAGAGTTGCATTGTGGCTGGGATTAAGTACCATGTGACTGTATGTTTGCTAAAGCACCATGTGACTTAGGTTTCAATGCTCCAGGAGTATAAAAGTGTGATGTTACATTGATCAGCCCCTAAGTATTTGGGAGTGTGGTTTGATAAGGGTTGTTCTTGGAAGATTCACGTTGAAAAAATTGTGGCAAAATCTAAGAAGGTCTTAAATATTATTAGATGTTTGAGGGGAAGAGAATGGGGAGCAAGTAGAGGAGCTTTAAAAACATTATACGCAGCATTAGTTAGGTCAGTGTTTGATTACGGGTGTGTTATATATGGATCAGCTTCAGAAACATTATTGAAAAAATTGGATATAATTCAATACCAAGCTCTGAGGCTATGCTGTGGGGCCATAAAAACTACTCCAGTAACAGCACTCCAGGTGGAGATGGGTGAAATGCCTCTGGAGTTAAGAAGAACCCAAATAGCAGCCACATACTGGGCCAACATCAGAGGATTCAGTGACAGTCACCCAGTGCACAGTGTGCTGAAACCTTGCCAAGAGAAGGAAAAGAGGCAAATGAGAAGCTTTTGATGGACAATAAAGAATAAAGTCAGGGAGCTAAGGGTTGCTGATAAAGCAGTATGTCCAACAGTCCCTCTTTCTGCAGAACCACCATGGAGTCTGGAAGAAGTAAAGGTGGATTTGCAGCGGCATGAAAAAATAATAGCAGCGATGCTGTGGTTTTAAGTAGAGTTTATTATATCATATCGCCGTCACGAGCTTCGCTCCCGGCGCGCATGCACGGCTCTCAGTGAAGGAGGACACAAGATCTGTGTCCTAAGGCAGCAGTTGCAGAAGTGGAATTGAGAGGGCGAGTTACAGAACCTGTGCAGTATTTATACCTAACTCAGACAATACATCAAAGCAGATCACAGCAGTTGGTACGATCAAAGGGACTGCAGAACAGGCATGAGACATTTGCATTTGTAAGACCTACATAACAATAGGCAGATTTGCTAGCTTCTACTCCAGGTGTAGGACAAAGAGGTTACAAGGCACATCTACATATTGAACTGTCTCTAGGTCACAGTAAGGACAGGACGCATGAACACTATACATGAATGGCACATTACATCACAATACATGAATGGCACGTTGCATCACAATACATGCATGGCACATTGCATCGCAATACATGCGTGGCACATTGCATCACAATACATGCATGGCACATTGCATCACAATACATGAATGGCACATTACATCTCAGTAGTGCAGCGGGAAAAACCAAGAGAAGAGAGCTGACTGTCCTGTGTGTTGTGGGGGGGTTGAATCAACCCGCCACCCGCTCCCCCCCAGAGGGCACGGCAGGGGGCCGAGACCTCGATAATCCATCTATGGGAGGGAGCTGTGGGAGAAGCTCAGCGCGTGCTCGTGGATCACATTCAACACACAGAGCGGAGTTTCCCACACTCGCGGATTATTGTGGCTGGCGACTTTAATCAGTGCAATCTGAGCCACGATCTCCCCCGCTACAAACAGTTTATTAAATGCCCCACCAGAGGATTAAACACACTGGATCACTGTTACACCACAGTGAAAGACGCATATCGCGCTGTCCCTCGAGCTGCGCTGGGATTATCTGATCATGTAATGGTTCACCTCATCCCCACATACAGACAGAGATTGAAGCTCACTAAACCTGTTGTGAGCACTACGAAGATACGGACCAGTGATGCTGAGGAGAAGCTGGAAACGTGCATGGAAATATCTGACTGGGGCATGTTTAAAGGAGCCACGCATGATCTGGATGAGTACACGGACACTGTGAACTCATATATCCACTTTTGTGAAGAGAACATTCTTCCATCACGCACCAGGGTGAGTTACTCTAATGACAAACCCTGGTTCACAGCTAAGCTCAGACAGATCAGGAAGGAGAAGGAAGCAGCGCTGAAAAGTGGAGACAGGGACTGCTACAGGGAGGTTAAATATCGGTTTAACAGAGAGTTGAAGAGGGCTAAATCTGTGTATTCAGAGAGACTTCAGCAGCAGTTCACTGCTAATGATTCGGCTTCCGTGTGGAGAGGACTGAGGCAAATCACCAACTATCGACCTCAGGCTCCTAAAGGTCAGGATGACAAAGCCCTTTGTCAAAGACTGTCCCAACACTATGCCCGTTTTGACACCTCGTCATCTGTGTCCAACTCCCCCCCTCCCTCCAGCTCCACAGCCTCCACATTCCCTATTTCATTAAAGGCACCCCCCCCCCCTCCTCCCCTTATCATCAGTGAGCAGGATGTGCTCAAACAGTTCTCCAGACTGAACCCGCGCAAGGCCCCCGGCCCAGACGGCGTGTCTCCCTCCACCCTGAGACACTGTGCGAAACAGCTGGCTCCTGTCTTCACAGACATTTTTAACACCTCCCTTAAGTTATGCCACGTGCCGTCCTGCCTCAAATCCTCCACCATCATCCCTGTCCCCAAGAAGCCACGGATCACTGGACTTAATGACTACAGACCTGTAGCGCTCACCTCTGTAGTCATGAAGTCCTTTGAGCGCCTGGTCCTGTCCCACCTCAAGTCCATCACCACCCCTCTCCTGGACCCGCTGCAGTTTGCCTACCGAGCCAACAGGTCTGTAGACGACGCAGTCAACCTGGCCCTCCACTCCATCCTGCAGCACCTGGACTCCCCGGGAACCTACGCCAGGATCCTGTTTGTGGACTTCAGCTCCGCATTCAACACCATCCGCCCCGCTCTGCTCCGGGACAAGCTGTCCCTGCTCAACGTGCCTGACTCCCTCTGCAGGTGGATCACCGACTTCCTGACGGACCGGAGGCAGCATGTGCGCCTGGGAAAGACTGTCTCAGACTATACTAGCATCAGCACCGGATCACCCCAGGGCTGTGTACTTTCCCTCCTACTCTTCTCCCTTTACACCAACTCCTGCACCTCCAGCCACCAGTCTGTCAAGTTGATCAAGTTTGCGGACGACACCACCCTCATCGGGCTCATCTCCAACGGCGACGAGTCCGCCTACAGGAGAGAGGTGGCCCAGCTGGCGTCCTGGTGCAACAATAACAACCTGCAGCTGAACGCTCTGAAGACAGTGGAGATGATTGTAGACTTCAGGAAAGTCACTACCCCTCTGCCCCCCCTCACCCTCTCAGGCTCTCCCATCACCACTGCTGATTCCTTCCGCTTCCTAGGCACTACCATCACCAGGGACCTCAAATGGGAGCCGACCATCAGCTCACTCATCAAAAAAGCCCAGCAGAGGATGTTCTTCCTGCGGCAGCTGAGGAAGCTCAAGCTACCCACCAAGATGTTAGTGCAGTTCTACACAGCCATCATCGAGTCCATCCTCACCACCTCCATAACCGTGTGGTACGCAGGAGCCACTGCCAGGGACAGACTAAGGCTGCAGCGCGTCGTGCGCACTGCTGAGAAGGTGATCGGCTGCAAGCTCCCATCTCTCCTGGATCTGTACATCTCCAGGACCCGGAGGCGTGCTGGCCGGATCATAGCCGATCCCTCACACCCTGGTCACGTACTGTTTGCCCCCCTCCCCTCTGGTAGAAGACTTCGGTCCATCCAGACTAAAACCTCCCGTCACATGAACAGCTTCTTCCCCTCTGCCATCAGACTGCTGAACACTAAGTGACTTATTGACTCTCGTGCACCATGTACAGCAGCTCAACCAGACTCATGTCAATCATCACTGTTTTCTTCCTGCATTACCGACTGCACTATATAGTTCTCCACAGTATCTGCTGCTCGCTAATATATTTTAACTGTTGACCAGTATCACTTAATCTTATTCTACACTTTATTACATGTATAGTTTATTTTTTTTATCTTATCATGTTTAATGTTGCAGCATTGTACCGAGACAAATTCCTAGTTTGTGTACTACATGAACAATGGCAATAAACCTGATTCTGATTCTGATTCTGAGAAGCTCGCTGCAGGCAGAGGGGGAGGGAGGGGAGGGGTAGTGTGTGCTGGCAGGGGCGGTGAGATCGTCCGAGCTGCGCAAAAATTGCTTGCTGCTCCGCGACGTCGAGGGGCTGTCCCGTTGCGCGTGTGGAGATCACAAGAAGAAAAATTTGTCTCTGACTCCTCTCGTGGCCATGAAGAAAAGCAGGAGCGGCTGTAAGAAAAAAAATAAAAGCAGAGGGACTGGCGTGTTGACTTTAGGGCAGGCGTGACCCTAAAGCCTCGGGGACAGCAGACAGCTGACTTCCCCTTGTGTGCCGTGGCTAAGACCATAAAATCCAGTGAACAAGCTGTGGGCCTCAGGTGTACAAGCAAGCCTGAAGAGCCAGTGTGCAGCAGAAGGAAGGCGGTCAGTGAAGCCATTATTGTCCCGTGCGTGGTGTGCCGTCCTCGTAACTCCCCGGTGCGCACCCGGGGGTTCCGTGCTTGGGTGGGCCACTGGAGTGACGAGTCAGGGTGCAGAATCTTGGTGGAGATCGGCGCAGACGGCGCCGATAAAATCCAGGTTGAGCTGTGGCTGCAGATTGGCCATGGTGCGTTGGAGCGGTGAGAGGAAATAGACGATCTTTTGTCCCTCAGGCTCGTGCAGATGCGTTGGAGCGGTGGGAGGGAATAGACGATCTTTGTTCCTCAGGCTCGGGTAGATGAGTAGGATCGCTGAGAGGGAGGAGTAGCGGTGAGAGGGAGAAAACGTTCTGTGTCCCTCGGCTGGTCCAGCGTGGACGTCCCGATCTCAGGCGAGGGTCGCGCCATGACGTTTTCTGCGGTTTTCCCGGTCGTGGGTGATGTCCGGAGAACGGCTCGCCTGTGTTGGCTCCGCGTCGAGGTCTCCCTGAAGCCGAAGGGAGAGCAGCTCGTTTGCGTCAGGCTGCTGTGTTCGCTGGCAGCGTGTTTTTTTCAGCGTCAGTTCGCCAGCGTGGCCGTCCAAATCAGAAGGCTGCGTCGCACAAAGCGTGTGCGTCTTCGGGGTCACCAGTGCAGCGGCATGAAAAAATAAGCAGCGATGCTGTGGTTTTAAGTAGAGTTTATTATATCATACCGCCGTCACGAGCTCCGCTCCCGGCGCCGTGCATGCGCGTCACGAGCTCCGCTCCCGGCGCCGTGCATGCGCGCCGGGAGCGAGCCCAAGCAGCTCTCAGTGAAGGAGGACACAAGGTCTGTGTCCTAAGGCAGCAGTTGCAGAAGTGGAATTGAGAGGGCGAGTTACAGAACCTGTGCAGTATTTATACCTAACTCAGACAATACATCAAAGCAGATCACAGCAGTTGGTACGATCAAAGGGACTGCAGAACAGGCATGAGACATTTGCATTTGTAAGACCTACATAACAATAGGCAGATTTGCTAGCTTCTACTCCAGGTGTAGGACAAAGAGGTTACAAGGCACATCTACATATTGAACTGTCTCTAGGTCACAGTAAGGACAGGACGCATGAACACTATACATGAATGGCACATTACATCACAATACATGAATGGCACATTGCATCACAATACATGCATGGCACATTGCATCACAATACATGTGTGGCACATTGCATCACAATACATGCATGGCACATTGCATCACAATACATGAATGGCACATTACATCTCAGTAGTGCAGCGGGAAAAACCAAGAGAAGAGAGCTGACTGTCCTGTGTGTTGTGGGGGGGTTGAATCAACCCGCCACAGATTTTAGACTTTTAACAAATGACATAAGAGGGAGGATAAACAAGAAGGAGGTCAATAACTATTTAGACGGTAGCTATCCTGACTTTATAAAGATTTATACGGATGCATCTAAATCGACAAAAAACATTGTGGGAATAGCATTCATCATTCCAGAATTAGATGTCATGAAGAAGGAAAGGGTTAGTGATGACCTGGCTGTGTATACTGGGGAGCTTCTGGCAATCTGCTTGGCATTGGGCTGGGTGGAAGAAGTAAAACCCAGAAGGTTTTGATAGGGTCTGACTCTAGCAGCGCAATGGAGAGTATTGGGCAAATGAATTCAGAGTCAAGACAGGATTTGGTGATGGAAATTGTACATTCAGTAGGGAGAATCTCAAAGGCAGGAGTGAACATCAGATTAATTTGGATCCCGGCGCACATTGGAGTGGAGGGGAATGAGCTAGCAGATAAATATGCAAAAAGGGCAACTAGGATGAGTCAAGTTAGTTGGAATGTGAAACATAGCAAAGCAGAGGTCAAGAGCATTATCAAAAGGCAAATTAAAAAGAAGTGGCAGGAAGAGTGGGACAAAGGAAGTAAAGGACGAAGCCTGTATGGCATACAAAAGAAAGTAGGGGGAGCTAGAGAAGGACAAAGGAGCAGAAAGGAGGAGGACATCATATCCAGGTTAAGATTAGGTCACACAGGGCTGAATAGTACATTAGTTATCATGGAAAAACACCCAAATGGAAAATGTGATTATTGTGGAAATGATGAAACAGTTGAACATGTATTTAAGCACTGTCCAAAGTATGAGGTTGCACGGTTAGCATTGGTGGACAGTCTATACAGGAACAAAACCCAGCTCAGTATAAAAGACATTTTGCAGAGAAGTTCAGGGGATGCGTTCTATAAGGCAGTTTTTAGGTTTATGAGGGCAACAGGACTAATTTCAAGGATATAGGAGAGTAATGCCATTCTGAATCACACTCCATTCCAGAAGTTGGCGGTAATGCACCTACAAGCTGTTTGCCAACTGCCATAAAACATCATAAGAAGAAGAAGAAGAAGAAGAAGAAGATCAGCCTCTTTTCTTGTTGAGAGGTTGATAGAGCATGTGTTCTGACAATTAAAGCTGAACCTGAGAAATAAACTCAGTCTCATCCTTGAGCACATCCTCTACACTGGTGACCCTACGACAAATTATGGCCGATGACGGACCTTTCAGAGTGTTGGAAACAGGGGAGAAGCATTTTTTGCTAGATTTAGGAGGCAGAGAAGAGTTGATTTGCATAAACAGACTCAAACCCGCTTTTGTTCTGGCTGATGAACACGTGCAGTTGGCGAGGGCCCCCCGCCGTGGCAGGCCGCCGAGAAGGCATTCTTCAGACCCCCCACAGAGATGTGTTAACAGTTCTGATCCGCAGGTGCAGGAGGACGCTGCTGAAGGAACAATGCTGACTTACAGCAGATATGGCAGGAGGTTAAGACCTAAACAATTGGTGGATTGATTTTTGATATGTGGTTATGTTTTCTGTCATTCATTTCTGATGAGGTTTTGTCCCTTAGTAGACGTTTGGGGGGGGGGTTATGTGGCACATATGTTGGGTTCATATTTTCCACAAATGTATTGCTATATGTGTATTGGGTGCTTCACGTCTCGCGGGACAAAGAAGGTCTGGATCGGCAGAGATCTGCAGGAGATAACGAGGAGGTGTGAGATTTGGCCTTTTGTCTCAGAGAAGATGCCCCAGAAGGATTCCCGGATCATTGAAGAATGAGAGACAATAGTGACAGATCAAAGAGTTGCATTGTGACTGGGATTAAGTACCATGTGACTGTATGTTTGCTAAAGCACCATGTGACTTAGGTTTCGATGCTCCAGGAGTATAAAAGTGTGATGTTACATTGATCAGCCTCTTTTCTTGTTGAGAGGTTGATAGAGCATGTGTTCTGACAATAAAGCTGAACCTGAGAAATAAACTCAGTCTCATCCTTGAGCACATCCTCTACACTGTGTTATTTAAAAATGAGAAAAGAGCCGTTCTCGTGATCCTTAGTGCCTCTCTATCTCCATCTGTTCCCAGAATCCCAGCTAAATCCCATTCCCTACCGGCCTCTCAAACTTCATTTTTCATTCTCTCTTTTTCATTTCCATACTTGTGACAGTGTAATAAGATGTGCTCGACATTTTCTTTTTCTCCACATTCCCTACATTTGTCACTTTCGTTTTTCCCCATGGTGAATAAAGTGCCGTTTAAACCTATATGATCCAGTCTGTCTTGCCATAATGATGTCTTCCCTCCTTTTGTTGTTTTATAATTCTTTATTGCAATAGATTTTTGTATTTTGTAATACGATCTACCTTTAAGATTGGTGGTTGGCAACCAGCTCAAAGGTGCATTACCGCCACTGACTTGATTATGTTTTTCTCATAGCTTTGTGACGTTTTCCTTATAGCTTTATCACGCACACCTGTTCTCAATCAGAGTCAACCTGCTGCTGTGTGGAGTCAACCTGCTGCTGCTCTGAGTGTGGCTAGCTTAGCCTCCCTAGAGTCAACCTGCTGCTCTTCAGAGTGTGGCTAGCTTAGCCTCCCTGGACTCAACCTGCTGCTGCTCTGAGTATGGCTAGCTTTGCCTGCCTGGAGTCAACCTGCTGCTGCTCTGAGTATGGCTAGCTTTGCCTGCCTGGAGTCAACCTGCTGCTCTTCTAAGTGTGGCTAGCTTAGCCTCCCTGGAGTCAACCTGCTGCTATTCTGAATGTGGCTGGCTTAGCCTCCCTGGAGTCAACCTGCTGCTGCTCTGAGTGTGGCTAGCTTAGCCTCCCTAGAGTCAACCTGTTGCTATTCTGAATGTGGCTGGCTTAGCCTCCCTGGGCTCAACCTGCTGCTGCTCTGAGTGTGGCTAGCTTTGCCTGTCTGGAGTCAACCTGCTGCTCTTCTGAGTGTGGCTAGCTTAGCCTCCCTGGACTCAACCTGCTGCTGCTCTGAGTGTGCCTAGCTTAGCCTCCCTGGAGTCAACCTGCTGCTATTCTGAATGTGGCTGGCTTAGCCTCCCTGGAGTCAACCTGCTGCTGCTCTGAGTGTGGCTAGCTTAGCCTCCCTGGAGTCAACCTGCTGCTATTCTGAATGTGGCTGGCTTAGCCTCCCTGGAGTCAACCTGCTGCTATTCTGAATGTGGCTGGCTTAGCCTCCCTGGAGTCAACCTGCTGCTGCTCTGAGTGTGGCTAGCTTAGCCTCCCTGGAGTCAACCTGCTGCTATTCTGAATGTGGCTGGCTTAGCCTCCCTGGAGTCAACCTGCTGCTGCTCTGAGTGTGGCTAGCTTAGCCTCCCTAGAGTCAACCTGTTGCTATTCTGAATGTGGCTGGCTTAGCCTCCCTGGGCTCAACCTGCTGCTGCTCTGAGTGTGGCTAGCTTTGCCTGCCTGGAGTCAACCTGCTGCTCTTCTCCGCGTGCCTAGCTTAGCCTTCCTGGAGTCAACCTGCTGCTGCTCTGAGTGTGGCTAGCTTAGCCTCCCTGGAGTCAACCTGCTGCTATTCTGAATGTGGCTGGCTTAGCCTCCCTGGAGTCAACCTGCTGCTGCTCTGAGTGTGGCTAGCTTAGCCTCCCTAGAGTCAACCTGTTGCTATTCTGAATGTGGCTGGCTTAGCCTCGCTGGGCTCAACCTGCTGCTGCTCTGAGTGTGGCTAGCTTTGCCTGCTTGGAGTCAACCTGCTGCTCTTCTGCGTGTGCCTAGCTTAGCCTCCCTGGAGTCAACCTGCTGCTATTCTGAATGTGGCTAGCTTAGCCTCCCTGGAGTCAACCTGCTGCTATTCTGAGTGTGGCTAGCTTAGCCTTCCTGGAGTCATCCTTCTGCTGCTCTGAGTGTGTCTAACTGGGCCTACCCAGAGTTAACCTGCTACTTCTTAACCTAGCCTACCTGGAGTCCAAATGCTACTGTTGCTCTGAGTGTGTCAAGGTAACGTTTGGAGAGGGGTGAGCATTGGATTGCAGATAATGGTCCACAGCAAGACCGCTTAATTCCACAAACTGTGCAGATATGATGGGCATTTGGTTCAAATGGTGGCAACAGCAGACAAGCTAATGAGTTAGAGTGATCCATATTAACCAGAATCTATTTGACTCAATTGGCACCAGTAACAACACAATGCCACCCAAAAGGAATGTAACATATGATGAGGTTGAGGAATTTAAAAAATCACTTGACTTTCTCTCAGAAGAGGTGACTGTGGTGAGAAAACAACAAAAACAGATAATTGATTTGGTGGAAGAGGTGAAAGCCTTGAGGCTGAAAAATGAGGAGAAAGACAAAAAGATTGCTCTTCTGGAAAATAGGGTGGACAACCTGGAACAGTACACTCGAATGAATGACATTATTGTTTCAGGATTAGAAACACAGCCCAGATCTTGTGCCCAGGCTGTGGCAAGAACGGATGATACAGACCTTTGTGAACTGGATGCCAGATTGGTGGAAGAACAGGTGACAACCTTCCTCCATTCTAAAGGCATAGAGATAGACAGTAACAACATAGAGGCTTGTCATCCTCTTCCTAAAAGAAGGAAGGGTAAAAAATTGGCAATAATCATCCGTCTTACAAACTGAAAGTATAAAATGGATCTGCTGAAACAGGGAAGGAAGCTGAAGGGGACATAAGTTTATCTGAATGAGCACCTGACCTAGAGAAATGGAGACATTGTGGGTGACACACATGGTGGGCTCACATTTCCACAGAGATATGACTGCATGCGTATTGGGGGTTTCACGTCTGGAAGGACAAAGGACTTTGCCTTTTTGTCCCACAGAAGATGCCCCGGAGGGATTTCCGGTTCATCAAGGAATGAGAGACAATGGTGAAGGTTCAAAGGGATGCTTTGTGACTGTATGTTTACTGAAGCACCATGTGACTTGAGTTCTGATGCTGGAAACATATAAAAGGGTGATGTGATATGATTCTTCCTCTTCTTCCTGCTTTGAGAATGCTAGACGATGTGTTCTGTCCATAAAGCTGAATCTGAGAAATAAACTCAGCCTCATCATTCGAGCACATCCTCTACACTGGTGACCTACGACAAAGAATGAGCAGACAGAATTCTCCCGAGCGGGGCTCGGCGGAAGCCAGCCTGATGGCCGCCTCCACGATCCGGCTGCCCGATTTCTGGTAGCACAGCCCGCGCTCATGGTTTAGCGCAATCGAGGCGCAGTTCAACCTCCGGAGAATCTCCAACGACGACACAAGATTCTACCATGTGGTAGCGAAGCTGGACAGCAACACGGTCCAGAGAGTGGAAGATCTGGTTAATCATCCACCAGACAGTGACAAGTACAGCGCACTGAAGGACGTGCTGATCAGCCATTTCACCCCTTTGGTCCAACAGCGAGCAGAGGGGCTCCTGACGTTGACGGAGTCAGAGAACGATAGACCTGCGGACCTGATGGTGAAGATGCTGAGGCTGAAAGACTCTGAGGATGGCGAATTCATTTTCGCCCACCTTTTCCTTCGGACCCTGCCGCCAGCAGTGAGAGTGGCCCTGGCAGAGTCGCCCTGATTGGCCAGGCGAGACAACCATGGGCTGAGCAAAGAGGCGCAGCGGCTTGTTGACGCCCACAAGCGGAACGCGGTTTCGGCCGCGGCAGCTAGCCCAGGAACGGCGTCCGGAGACAGCGCAGATCCAGCGGCCGCGGCGCCAGACGCACCAACGACGGCGGCGATGGGGACCAGGCGGCGCGGAGCGGTGGACGGCCGGTGCTTCTACCACCGCCTCTTTGCAGAGAAAGCGCACAAGTGCGTCCCGCCGTGCAACTTCAAGCGCCAGGGAAACGCCAAGACCGAGGGCCGGTAGCAGCTGCGACCCTCGGCGACGAGAACAAGCTGCTTTACCTGACGGATGCACACTCGGGGAAACAGTTCCTCGTGGACACAGGCTCCCAGCTGAGTTTCGTCACACCCACCTACGCGGAACGGCTGATGCCGTCTAAAGCTCCCTGGGTGTCAGTGTCAGCAGCGAACGGCTCCACGATTAAAACGTTCGGTGAGAGGACCATGCTTCTGTCCCTACAGGGCCGTTCATTTGAGTGGACTTTTATTGTAGCAGCAGTCAGTTTCAACATGTTAGGGGCTGATTTTTTGTGCTCACATGGTTTATTGGTTGACCTTGCTAATAGACGTCTGATTAATGCACTGTCTTTTCATTCTATCCCCTGCACAGCTCGGGTGGCCCCGCCGACTGCACATGCCAGCGTCTCAGCTGCGGGTGGTAAGTTTCACACATTGCTCGCTCAGTTCCCAGCACTCACAGTCCCCACGTTTTCGGCGACGGTGGCTAAACATGGGGTGGAGCATTTTATCACCACCACCGGGCCTCCCGTCTTTGCAAAAGCTCGGCGCTTGGACCCAGCTAAACTGGCCATCGCGCGCGAGGAGTTCACTAATCTGGAAAAACTGGGCATTGGTTAGACGCTCCAAAAGCCCCTGGGCTTCGCCGCTACACATGGTCCCAAAAGCTGATGGCTCGTGGCGACCTTGCGGCGATTTCTGCAGGTTGAACAACGTTTCAGCACATGGCTGCTACCCGATTCCGCACATTCAGGATTTTTCTGTTCATTTGGCGGGGGCGCGCATTTTTTCTAAAATAGACTTGGTGCACGGTTACCACCAGGTTCCAGTGCGCGCGCAGGATGTACCCAAAACAGCGGTCATAACTCCTTTCGGCCTTTTTGAGTTTTTGCGCATGCCTTTTGGCCTCAAAGGGGCCGCGCAGACTTTCCAACGCATGATGGATGCAGTTTTACGCGACCTCCCTTTCGTGTTCGTTTATTTGGACGATATTTTAGTAGCCAGCACGTCCGAAGGCGAACACGAAAGCCACCTCACAGCAGTTTTTTGGAGGCTGGCAGAACACGGGTTAATAGTTAACCCAGCGAAGTGCCAGCTTGGGGTGGTGCAGATTGATTTTTTGGGGCATCGCGTTTCGGCAGAAGGAGCGGTTCCTTTGCCTGATAAGGTGCGTGCAACAACAGATTTTCCGCAACCTCAAACGGTCAAGGCGCTGCAGGAGTTTCTGGGGATGGTTAATTTTTACAACCGGTTCCTCCCAAGTGCAGCACGGCTCATGCAGCCATTGTACACTGTGTTAAAAAAACAAAAGCCCGCAAATAAAGTTGAATGGTCTCCGGTGCGGGAGCGCGCTTTTGCCCAGGTCAAATCAGCCCTGGCAAACGCAGTTTTGTTAGCGCACCCAGTTCCAACGGCCCGCATGGCGCTCACCACTGACGCTTCCGATGTAGCAGTGGGGGCGGAAGTTGAACAGTTTGTGGCAGGTACCTGGCAACCTCTCGCGTTTTTCAGCAGGACTTTGCACGATAGTGAGCGTAAATACAGTGCGTTCGACAGGGAGCTTTTGGCCCTACACTTGGCCATCCGCCATTTTCAGTTCTGGTTGGAAGGGCGACGTTTCACCGCGTTTGTGGATCACAAACCACTGACGTTTGCGATGGCCAAAATTTCAGAACCCTGGTCAGGCCGGCAACAAAGGCAACTAGCCGCGATATCGGAGTTCACTACTGATATTCAGCATGTCGCGGGTAAACACAATGTTGTGGCAGACTGTCTCTCGTGCGCGGTAGCAACATCAAGCCCCATGGGGGCAGACTCTGTAGCTGTGGCTGCGGGCCCGGGCAGCAACGCGGGAGCGCGCGCAGCCCCGGTCTGTGTAGGGTTAGATTATGCAGCCATGGCCGCGGAGCAGGTTAATGACGCTGACGTGCGCGCGCTCCAGTCTGGACCAACAGGGTTAAGGCTGGAGCACAGGGTGCAGCAAATTGGTATGCCCCCACTAATCTGCGATGTCTCCACGGGACGGCCCCGCCCCGTGGTGCCAGCTGCGTGGCGTCGCCGCGTTTTTGACTCGGTCCATTCTCTCGTGCACCCGGGGGTGCGTGCATTGATTAAGTTGGTGGGGGAGAAATTTGTTTGGCCCGGGTTGCACAAACAGGTCAAGGAATGGGCGGCGGCCTGCGTAGCGTGTCAGCGAGCCAAAATGCACAGACACACTAAGGCTCCGTTGGAACCTTTTCACACCCCCTCTAAGCGTTTTGATCACGTGCATGTTGACTTGGTGGGCCCGCTCCCACCATCACACGGGCACACACATCTTTTGACGATGGTGGATCGCACCACGCGTTGGCCAGAGGCGATTCCTCTGACATCAACCACAGCGGAAGAAGTTGCGCGAGCATTTTTAGCAGCGTGGGTTGCGCGTTTCGGTGTACCGTCGGACATAATGTCCGACAGGGGTCCCCAATTTATTTCCGAACTATGGTCATCGATGGCCCGCAGCTTGGGAGTGAAGATTCATCGCACCACTGCGTATAACCCCCAGGCTAATGGTTTATGCGAACGCTTTCACAGGTCATTGAAAGCAGCCCTCAGAGCGTCGCTGATGGATACAAATTGGGTGGACAAACTTCCATGGGTTTTATTGGGGTTGCATTCTGCACCTAAGGAAGATTTGCATGCTTCCCCAGCTGAGTTAGTCTTTGCACAACCTCTCCGTTTGCCCGGGGAATTTCTCCCCGATAATCCCGCACCAAATGGGCCCCCTGCTCAGCCGTGGCAGAGCGACTCGGGAGCAAACACACTCCCTGGCCCGGTCCATCACAGTTTCCCACACGTTTTTGTGCCAAAGGCTTTAAAAAATGCAGAGGTTGTTTTTGTTAGACATGATGCCCAGCGTCCAAGTTTGCGACCATTTTATGACGGACCATTCAGAGTGCTGGAGACCGGGCAGAAGCATTTTCTGCTAGATTTAGGGGGCAGAAGGGAGTTGATTTGCATAAACAGGCTCAAACCCGCTTTTGTTTTGGCTGATGAGCAAGTGCAGCTCGCGAGGCCCCCCCCCCCCCCGCCGTGGCAGGCCGCCGAAAGGACATTCTCCAGAATCTTCACAGAAACATGCTAACAGCTTTAATCCACAGATGCAGAGAGATGCTGCAGGGGCAGCAAAGCCAGGTTGCAGCAGATTCGGCAGAAGGTTAAAACCCAGGCAGTTGGTGGATTGATTAGTGATATGTGGAGTGTTTTGTGTTTTTCTTTTTTTATGCCATGCATGTTTTGCCCTTAATAGACGTTTGGGGGGGGGTAGTGTGGGTGACACACATGGTGGGCTCACATTTCCACAAAGATATGACTGCATGCGTATTGGGGGTTTCACGTCTGGAAGGACAAAGGACTCGAATCTGCAGAAGATAACGAGGAGGTGTGAGATTTGCCTTTTTGTCCCACAGAAGATGCCCCGGAGGGATTTCCAGTTCATCAAGGAATGAGAGACAATGGTGAAGGTTCAAAGGGATGCTTTGTGACTGTATGTTTACTGAAGCACCATGTGACTTGAGTTCTGATGCTGGAAACATATAAAAGGGTGATGTGATATGATTCTTCCTCTTCTTCCTGCTTTGAGAATGCTAGACGATGTGTTCTGTGAATAAAGCTGAATCTGAGAAATAAACTCAGCCTCATCATTCGAGCACATCCTCTACAACATCACCAAAAAAGGCGTGTTTCTTGCAAAAACAGAAGAAAATCCAATCAACATGGACATTCAACTGCAAAGTTTTTATAAAACTGAATGGAGCACCAGAGGAGTCCAAAGTGCTGGTAATCAGAAATGTGGAGGAGCTGGATAAATGTATGTATGGAAGTAAATCTCAGTGAGGACAAATGTTTACTTTAAAAAACAAAAAAACTTATGACTGACTTTAGTAGACATTAGTCATCCCCAGTTGGAGGAAGTCATTTGACACAGAGTGAGGAAATTCAGACTCTGAAAATATGCCATTATGCTGAACATAAACCACAAGAGATGGAGAATGATATTGATCCTGATAACCACTTCTTCAACAATATTCATAATCACTGTGAATATTATGCTGAAAAGCAGTTCAAAAGTCAAGTGCAATTAGATGGTAAACTATCAATAATACACTTCAACAGCAGAAGTCTTAACAGAAACTCTCCACAGATTCAGAACTATTTAAAACAGCTAGATAGAAAATTTACAGCTATCGCAGTCTCTGAAACTTGGCTCAATGAAGAGCAGGCTTCTCTGATGACAATAGAGGGATATCAGATGTTTTATATTAATAGATCCCCCCAAAAAAGGGTGGTGGTGTTGCATTGTATATTGATGACCTGTATAGGTGTAAACTTGTAAATGGAATGTCCTTTGCACTACCAGGGATTCTAGAATGTGTTACTGTTGAGACTGACCAAGATAAAACAAAAAATCTAATTATAAGTTGTATATATAGAATGCCGGGAACTTGCGTTGAGACATTCAGAGATAAGTTAGTCGAGCTGTACAATAATATAACTAGTAAGAAAATGGTTGTAATCTGTGGAGGCTTCAATATTCATTCATTCATTCATTCATCTTCTTCCGCTTTATTCTTTTTGGGTCGCGGGGGGGCTGGAGCCTATCCCAGCATCTTTGGGCGAGAGGCAGGGTACACCCTGGACAGATCAACAGTCCATCGCAGGGCCAACACAGAGAGACAGACAACCATTCACTCTCACAGTCATACCTAAGGACAATTTAGAATCCCCAGTTTTGATGCCCATTAACCTAACTTGCATGTTTTTGGCATGTGGGAGGAAACCGGAGAAATCCTGGAGTAAACCCACGCAGACACGGGGAGAACATGCAAACTCCACACAGATCACTGTTGGTCGGGGGCTGGGATCGAACCCAGGATCCCCCGGCCAAGGGTGAGTTGCTGTGCTGCCGCAGTGCTAACCACTCCGCCACCGCGCTGCCCTACTTCAATATTGATTTACTAAATCAATAGATTTCAATAGAAATCAAGTCCTGCTGCCCACTCCCCACTCCACCAACACCCCCCCACTCCCAACACACAGCCCCCCATCCTGACCCTGACCAGGACCCAGGTGAGGACGGAGCTGAGGAAGATCAAGGCGAGGAAGGCGCCGGGACCGGACGGCATCAGCGCAAAGCTCCTCAAGTCCTGTGCAGACCAGCTGTGTGGGATTGTGACGTATATCTTCAACATGAGCCTGAAACTGGGGAGGGTACCACAGCTGTGGAAAACATCTTGTGTGGTACCTGTACCAAAAACTTCCCACCCCAAAGACCTGAACAGCTACAGACCGGTGGCCTTGACGTCCCACTTGATGAAGACCCTGGAGAGACTGCTCCTTGCTCACCTCCGCCCCCTGGTGGAACCAGCGATGGATCCACTCCAGTTCGCCTACCAGCATGGCATTGGGGTGGAGGATGCGGTGATCTTCCTCCTTCACCGTTCTCTGTCCCACCTGGAGAAGCCCGGGAATATGGTGAGGATCATGTTCTTTGACTTCTCCAGTGCTTTCAACACCATCCAACCGATGATCCTGAAGGACAAGCTGCTGCGCGCAGGGGTGGACCAGCACCTGTCATCATGGATCCTGGACTACCTCACGAACCGGCCTCAGTTTGTGAGAACCCGGGACTGTGTGTCCGACACGATCATCAGTAGCACGGGGGCCCCCCAGGGAACGGTGCTGGCTCCCTTCCTGTTCACTCTTTATACTGCGGACTTCTCACACAACACAACACACAGCCATCTACAGAAGTTCTCTGATGACTCTGCGATCGTTGGCCTCATCTCCAATGGAGATGAAGCTGAGTACAGAGGGCTTATCCAGGACTTCGTGGACTGGTGCCATCGGAACTGCCTCCAGATCAACGCGAGGAAAACTAAGGAGCTGGTGGTGGACTGCCGCAGGCATGGGCAGCCCCTCACAGTACCAGTAAATATACAGGGAACAGACATCGAGATGGTGACATCCTATAAGTACCTGGGTATTCATCTGAACAATAAACTAGACTGGTCACACAATACTGATGCACTCTACAAGAAGGGACAGCGCAGGCTGTTCCTGCTGAGGAGACTCAGGTCTTTTGGTGTACAAGGGGCGCTGCTGAAGTCATTCTATGACACGGTGGTGGCATCAGCCATCACTTTTGGAGTGGTCTGCTGGGGCAGTGGCATTACTGCAGCTGATAGGAAGAGACTGAACAAACTGATTAAGAAAGCTAGCTCTGTCCTGGGGCAGCGCCTTGATCCGATGGAGGAGATAGGAGAGAGAAGGACGGTGGCTAAACTGTCATCTCTGCTGGAGTCCGAGTTCCACCCTATGCAGGACATACTGAATGCACTGAGGAGCTCATTTAGCAGTAGACTACATCATCCCAGGTGCACAACCGAGAGGTTTCGTAGGTCCTTCCTACCAACGGCTGTCAGACTGTACAACCTAAGCAGGGCTGCTCGCAGAGATAGCAAAAAGACGTAACAAACTAATAGTTTTTTGAATGCAAAAGATGCAATAGACTTACACAATGGTCCCCTCCGGCATACAACTAGGAACATACCGGTCGCTATGGAGGGTGAGAATATGTATGGGCACATAATCATACCATGTAGGATAACTAAGTAGACGGTTATGC
Source organism: Pholidichthys leucotaenia (assembly GCA_020510985.1). NCBI lineage: Eukaryota > Metazoa > Chordata > Actinopteri > Cichliformes > Pholidichthyidae > Pholidichthys > Pholidichthys leucotaenia. The sequence goes on from CM035838.1 coordinate 71,454,365, forward strand.
TGTTTCATTCCATCTAGCAACAATGCTCTGCACTGTGTGTGTTTATATATTTGCATATTTATTCCATCTAGCTACAATGCTCAGCACTGGGTGTGTTTATATATTTATATATCTACATATTATTCCATCTAGCTACATTGCTCCGCACTGTGTGTGTTTATATACTTGCATATTTATTCCACCTAGCTGCAATGCTCCGTACTGTGGGTGTTTATATATTTACATATTTATTCCATCTAGCTACAATGCTCTGCACTGTGTGTTCATATATTCATATATTTATTCCATCCAGCTACAATGCTCTGCACTGTGTGTCTGTGTGTGTGTGTATATATATATATTTTATAGTAATACGTACATATGTTTATTAGCTGCTCTTGCTTGCTTGTTTTTTTTCTTGCCTTCTGATTGTTGCTCTGAGTGTTGCTATCCCTGTGCTGTTGCAATCCTGGAATTTCCCCGTTGTGGGACTAATAAAGGCTTATCTTATCTTAAATCCATTTCAACAAAATGTAATTACAGAGTTCATGAATTCTATGTACAGTATGAGTCTATATCCCACAATAACACATCCCAGTAGAATCACAGTTCACACTGCTACACTTATTGATAACCTGTTTGTTAATATTATTGATAAGAAAATAGAAAGTGGATTATTGATAAATGACATAAGTGACCATTTGCTGGTCTTTGCACTTATCCATGGCCACATGGGGGCCAACACAGAAAAAACTTTAAAATCTTTCAGATACAAATCACAAAATGCAATCAGTTCTTTTAAAGAAGACCTGATGAAACAAGACTGGATAAAAGTCTATGTATCAGATGTAAATGAAGCCTATGACATATTCATGAACATTGTAACCGCTCTTTATAAAAAAAAAATGTCCATTAGTAAAGAAAAAGCTTAAACAGAAATTTGCCGACAAGCCATGGTTAAGCAAAGGATTACAAAAAGCGTGTAAAAAGAAAAATTCATTATATTGCGGCGGCATGAAAAAATAAGCGGTGACCTGGTAGTTTTTTTTTTACAGTTTTTTTTTTTTTTATTTAAGTTTTTGTAAAGGGTATACAGGTCATTACAGCAATGCAGTGTTTACATTTTCATCACATGTTCCCTTATTTTCTGATATCTGACAACATTGGAAGATTAATTCTTACAACACCCCTTTTTTTTTTTTTTTTAAAGTGAAAGAAAAAGTGAAATTAAAGAGAAAAAAAAAACAAAAAACAAATAACAAAAAAAAACAAACCAGTAAAAAACAAACAAAAAGAAAAAGTAAGTAAATAAAGGTAAAAGAGCATCTGAGTAGCGTTGGAACAAAGAGCGGAACCATTATTGAAATGGTATTTGTCAAAGATTAGATCTAATGGAAGACACATATGCGATCCAGGGTTGCCAAAAGTTCATGAACACATCCATGTCCTGTCTCAGTGCGAATGTCAACTTTTCCATCGAGTAAATGTCTTGGATCACGTTAGTCCAATCTTCAGGTGTAGGACAGTCCTTCAACATCCATTTTTTAGTTAGAGCTTTTTTGCTTGCCAATATTAAAACATTGAATAAGTATTTTTCTCCTCGTCTTTCCAGTGAGTCCGGTAGTAAACCCAAATACAAAGTTACAAAAGAAAAGGGAACTGTAATTTTGAATATTTTCCCCAATATTGTCTGTACCTTGGTCCAATATTGGTGGATAACTGGGCATGACCAAAACACATGAAAATGATTTGCAGTCTTTTCACCACACAAGCGCCAACAGTTCAATCCCTTATGGGTAAATTTGTTTTGTGCAGGTGTTCTGAAAAATCTTGCCAAGTTTTTCCATCCAAATTCTCTCCACTGCAGGGATGAGGTACTTTTCCATTGCTGTTTATTTAGCTTTTCCCATATTTCCAGTTGTAAAGTGAAATTCCCCTCTTTTTCCCATCTCTCTTTTATATAAGATGTGTTGTCTCCTTTTAAGTCTTGAAGACCTTGGTATATTTTAGAAATGTATCTGATCCCTGGGATCCCTTTATATGCCATTAAGAAGACCTTCAGAACACCTGACTGGGCCCTTTCCAAAACCTCCTTTTTAAGTATATTGTTTATGTGGTGTCTAAGCTGGAAGAACCTGTAAAGGTCTTGATTTATTAGGCCTTGTTTTTTCAAATCTTCAAAACTTCTCAAGATTTGCCCTTTAAAAAAATCGTAATATTTTATCAGCCCTTTCTCCTTCCACTTTTTAAATCTGGTGTCTGTTTTATTAGGAGTAAAGTCCTGATCATAGGCGATCCATTGCAGAAGTCGATAGGGCTCTTTAGTTTGATTCTCTCTGACTATCTTAAACCAAATTTTTAGCGGGGTCTCTATCCACGGGTTAGTGTTATTCAAAAGCTTAGGTAAGACATTGTTCCCTATTATCGCCTGTAGGGGGATGTCACTTGTTATTTGGCATTCGATCTCCTTCCATTGTGCAGTGTAGACTGGGTTACATATCTCTACTAAAGTTTTAATTTGTGCAGCTTTAAAGTAGTCCCTGATATTTGGCAGCGCGAGCCCACCTTTGTCTTTGTTTAGCTGTAGGGTTCTATATCTGATTCTAGGTCTCTTGCCCTGCCATATGAATCTTGAGATCCTTCTGTCCAGCTCCTGCCATGTTTTTTTGGGAGGTTCTACCGGTATTGTTTGGAAAAGGTATAGAAGACGTGGAAGTATATTCATTTTGACTGCTTCAATTCTTTGTGCAGTACCCAAGAATGGTATCATATTCCATCTTGCTAGGTCAGATTTTATTTTTGTCACCAGTGGATCATAGTTTAGTGATATAATTTTGTTGAGTTGTTTCGGGATATTGACCCCCAGATATTTCATAGATTCCGACTCCCAGTTAGTTTTGAGTTTGCTTAGTGAATAATGATTTGGGTCATAGTTGAATGTTAAAACTTGGGTTTTATGCATATTTAATTTGTACCCCGATAAATCTCCATACTCTGAAAAAACTGAGGTTAGTTCTGGTAAAGAAGTGTCCGGCTGCCCTAGGTATATTAAAATGTCATCAGCAAAGAGTGCTATTTTATGTTCCTTCTGACCAAGTGTAATACCTTGAATTTTTTGGTTTTGTCTTATCCATTGGCTCAGAGGTTCTATGAAGATTGCAAAGAGCAGTGGAGACAGGGGGCAGCCCTGACGACATCCTCTTTCCAGTTCAAAAGATGATGATAAATTACCGTTAATCCTTATTTTAGCTGTTGGTTTTTTATATAATGCCTGTATAGTTCTAATGAAGTTGTTATGAAAATTGAAACTGGATAAGATTCTATATAGAAAAGACCAGTCAACCGAATCGAATGCTTTTTCAGCATCTAATCCCAATATGACGGCATTTAAGTTATATTTTTTTATATGATGAATTATGTGTAAAGTGCGTCGAATGTTGTCTTGTGTCTGTCTTTGTCTTATAAAACCTGTTTGGTCTAAATGAATTAGGTCTGTCAGTATATTTTCTAACCTTTTGGCAAGGATAATGGTAAAAAGCTTATAGTCCTGATTTAGTACACTGATTGGTCTGTAGTTGGAGCACTCTAGTTTATCCTTTTCAGGTTTAGGTATAACTGCAATGACCCCTTCTCTCCAGGAGGGGGGGATTTCCCCTGTGTGGAGGACATAATTAAATGTTTTCAGGAGGAGAGGAGATAGTTGCTGTTTAAAGGTTTTGTACCACTCTGCTGTATAGCCATCAGCTCCTGGGGATTTGTTAGCTTTAAGTTTCATAATTGCTTTTTCCAATTCTTTAGGATGTATTTCTGACAGTAGTGTTTTATTTTGTGACTCCGTAAGTTGGGGAAGGTTTAATGTGTTTAGGAATGCCTCGGATGCGTTTTTATGTTTTTTGTGGGAGTATAAGTTCTTATAGTAATTCTCGAAGTTTTTAAGAATATCCTGAATTCTGAATTTTATTTCCTTTGATACTGGGTCTCTGATTTTGTAGATTGCTCTTTCTGTTTGATGTTTCCTCAATTTATAGGCTAGCAATTTTGCCGATTTACTGCCTGCTTCATAGTATTTTTGTTTCAGAAATATAAGTTTCTTCTGGATTTCTATTGTGTAGATCTCATTTATTTGGTTTTTAATTTCCTTAATCTTGAGCGAGTCAGTAGAATGAGTGTTGCCTTTGTGTTCTTTTTCTAGGTTCCTAAGTTCTGACTCTAATGTGGATAGTTTTTCTTGTCTTAGTTTCTTTTGGGTTGCCAGTTTTGCAATAATCTTTCCTCTTATTACAGCTTTACATGCATCCCACAGTATTAAAGGGGATACTTCTCCATTATCGTTATCTTCCAAATATCTGAGAATATCTGATTCCAATTCATCTTTCAATGGTCCTTTCAGGACATTTGAATTTAACCTCCAAGAAAATGTATTATTTGTGTATTTTTGGATATTTAAGTCCATGTAGATCGGACTGTGGTCGGAGAGATCCATCAGTCCTATTTTACATGTTTTTACTCTTCCAATGTCTCTATTAAACATAAAAAAATAGTCAATCCTTGAGTAAGATGAATGTGGAGTTGAGTAAAATGTATAGTCTTTTACACTGGGGTTGAGTTCCCTCCACACGTCACAGATTCCCAATTCTTTTAGTAGCATCCGAGTCTTCCTGTTTTGGGTGTTATTTTGATGTGGGGAATTACCAGAAGCATCCCAGTATGGATTCAGTCTAAGATTGAAGTCCCCACCACATATCACTAAACCTTGAGCTTTAGTTATCATTAGGTCGAATACATTTTTATAAAATTTCCAGTTAGCCCCTGGGGGAGCATACACATTCAGCAGGGTGATATCTTCTCCCTCTAGCCGCCCAGTTACCAAACTGTATCTCCCTTCTTTATCTTTGTGTTCTGATTTTTTTTCAAATGTAATTTTGGTTGATATCAATGTCGCTACTCCCCTCCTCCTCCCTGATTTATATGAAGATGAAGAGATCATTTTAAACCCTTGTCTACTGAGTTTATTGTGTTCCACGTCTGTTAGGTGGGTTTCTTGTAAAAGTATTATTCCTGCTTTGTCTTTTTTCATTTTGCCTAGAATCTTGGATCTTTTAACTGGATTCAGGATTCCTTTTACATTATATGAAATTATTTTGGTTACACCCTGTTTCTCCATTGTGTTGTTTTGTTTAGTATAACTGTGTGGTGGCCCTCTTTTGTGCTACTCAGAAACTGAAAGAACATTAAAAACAAGAAAAACATTAAGAACGTAGTGTAAAAAACTTTAAAACAAAAAGCTGTCATAAGAACTTCCTGAGCTGAGGTCTTTTTAAAGACCCTGTAAGAGCCTTGATGGAGTGAAGGCTCTGAGGGAAATTCCTCAAACTCTGTTACGTGTTGAGGGCCCTCTCTTACCACTGAAAGTAGTCCCATGCTTTTAACGTGAGTTTCAGAACCCAATCCAAACTTGTAATGATTTTTTTTTTTCCTTTTATGCCTAAACCCTGTGAAATTGTGTGCACCCTCCCACCCCCATCACATCAAACATTCACGCAAAAACAGTATTTGTTAGTATGAGGAGAACATGTGGATTATTGTCACATTTCTATTTTAACAAGTTTTTTTTTTTTTTTTTTTTATTACAAAGACTTATTTGTTTCAAATAATATGATTGTTCCATGAAATGTTTTACCACGTGCTGAATATGCATCTCCTTTAATGTTTGTTACCTTGTATGAGGGGGGTTGGATGTGCGGATTGATTCAAGAGAAAAGAAAAAAAAAAAAAAAAAAAAAAAAAGGTCGCTATTCCAACCTGAAAACGGATAGTTTATCCGCGACGCTCTGGTGCTGGGTTTCCCGCTGCTGGTCCGTGGATTTTGAGGGTCTTTGTGTTGTCCATGTTTGCGCTTTGATCTTCTCACTCGGGTCTGCTGCGGGTTTAAATACCGTTACCGGGAGCCCTCTTTTCGCCATGTCAGCTGTTGCTTCTTCCGCCGAATTATAGAGACACGTTTCATCGCCGTAGAAGACCCTTAACTTCGCAGGAAATGGTGTCTGAAAGCGCAATTTCTTCTCTCTTAACACCTTTTTCGCGTCATTGTATTCCCTGCGCTTTTTAAGGACCTCCGGGGCGTAATCGTGTTCCACGAAGACTTTTCTCTCCTGGTGCATAAATCCTTTTTTCTGCCAAGCCAGTCTGACAACCTCTTGTTTTATTTTGAAATTGGAAAATCTTACCAACACCGAACGTGGGGGCGCTTCCGCCGCCGGCCTAGCGGCTAATGAACGATGTGCCTTTTCTATCTTCAAGTCGGTGGTTTGTGGAATATCCAATTTCTCTCTTAGTAAGGATTCCACGCATTCTGCCATTGAGTTAAAACCATTTTCGGTTCCTTCTATCAGACCATGAATTCTTATGTTGTCTCTTCTTTGTTTTCCTTCTTGGTCGGTTAGCTTAGCCTCTATAGCTGCTTGTCTTTTGCGTAGGTCTAGCACAGAATCTTCGAGCACTTTTATTCAATCCTCTGTTTCCAAGATTCGGTTCTCGGCCTGGTCCACTCTGCTGTTTGTCCTTTTCAATTCTTCTCTGAATTCCCGAAATTCGGCCGTAACATCTCGGCGAAATCGTCGTAGCTCCTCAAATAGTGATTTCAGGCTAACCCTTTTGTTAGCTATCACCAGTTCCTCGTCTTCTGAACGGAGATCTTCCAGTTCGGATTCTCCGGCCGATAAGTGTCCTGGCCTGGAGAATTTCAGTTTCTTCTGTTTTCCTTTAGACATGATGATTTTGTCTTTTGATTTTCACTCCTCCAAAAATCCGTTAAGTTTGATTTTCAAGGTGTTATCCTGGATTGGGTCTGAGAACTTCAGTGTTAAGCTGCAGTCGCCATGGCGTCCAGACCGGAAGTCCGACCTGGTAGTTTTAAGGAAGTTTTATTAATCATACCGCCGTCACGAGCGCCGCTCCCGGCGCCGTGCATGAGCGCCGAGAGCGAGCCCACGGCTCTCAGAGAAGGAGAGGCGGGCACAAAGCTTGTGCCCTACCAGTTGCAGGATCAGAGTGAGAGAGCTTGCGTTACAGAGTTGCAGCTTATATACTTGACCATAACAATACATCAAAGGAACATACCCCAGCAGTTAGTACGATCAAAGAGATAACAGAACAGGCATAAGACATTTGCATTTGAGAGACATATTGCTCTCAGTCCCTAGGTCACAGTGAGGACAGGACGCATGAGTACAATGGATGAAAGGCAATCATTAACATCACAGAGGTGCGCCAGACGAAATGCGTCTGCCTGTAGACATTAATACACATTACACTGTTCTGCTATTTGCTCTAGCCGAGCGCTGTGTTTGACCAGTCTTTTTGTGGAGATTTACCTCAAAGCACATCTACACATGTAAGATGCTCAGAAAAAGCACAGTAAGGACAAGACGCATGAACACTATACAGAATGGCACATTACATCACAATACATACATGTTTGCATCACAAATACATGAATGGCACATTGCATCTCAGTAGTGCAGCGGGAAAAACAGAGACAAGAGGGCTGAGTGTCGTTATCTGTTGTGGGGGTTAACCGAACCGCCACACGCTCCCCCCCAGAGGGCGCGGCAGGGGGCCGAGACCTCGATGTTGCAGTCTGGGCAGCGAGCAGGGAAAAGCTCTGTGCAGGAGGGGGGGGGGGGTGTAGTCGCGCCAAAAGTGTTTGCTGCTCCGCGATGTCCCGTCTGAACATGCAGCGATCAGAAGAAGAAAAATTAGTCTCTGGCTCCTCTCGTGGCCATGAAGAAAAGCAGGAGCGGCTGTAAGAAAAAAAATAAACAAAAGCAGAGGAACTGGCGTGTTGGCTTTAGGTGCAGGCCGCAACCCCAAAGCCCCCGGGAACAGCTGACGGCTGAAATCCCTTTGTGCCGTGGCTGAGACCATTAAAAAATCCAGTGGCGAGCTGCGTGCTAGCTTCAGGTGAACGGGCAGCCCTGAAGGTTCCGAGGGTGGCGATCGGCCGTTTCTCTCGGGCATGTGCAGCGGCGGCGGATGATGGCGGTCTCTGGAGCCGTTACTTGTCCCGTGCTTGATGCGCCGTCCTCGTAACTCCCCGGTGCGTACGCGGGGGTTCCGTGCGTGGGTGGGCCGCTGGAGTGGCGAGTCAGGGTGCAGGAACCTGGTGGAGATCGGCGCAGACGGCGCCGATAAAAATCCAGGTTGAGCTGTGGCTGTAGATTGGCCATGGTGCGTTGGAGCGGTGAGAGGAAATAGACGATCTTTTGTCCCTCAGGCTCGTGCAGATGCGTTGGAGCGGCGGGAGGGAATAGACGATCTTTTGTTCCTCAGGCTCAGGCGTGGTGCGTTCAGGTCCACACGTTGCGTTCTCCACCGGCCCTGGAGGACGCCGTCGTGGAGAAGGGACGAGGTGCATGCGCTCACGGTGTGGAGGAACTGCGAGCGCGGCCGGTCCAGCGTGGATGAGCAGATCTCAGACGTGCAGATCTCATCCTGAAAAACGGGTCACCAACGCAGCTGTGCGGCTGTCCAGCTCAGAAGGTTGCTTTCGCACAAAACGTGTGCGTGTTCGAGGGGTCACCAGTGCGGCGGCATGAAAAAATAAGCGGTGACCTGGTAGTTTTAAGGAAGTTTTATTAATCATACCGCCGTCACGAGCTCCGCTCCCGGCGCCGTGCATGAGCGCCGAGAGCGAGCCCACGGCTCTCAGAGAAGGAGAGGCGGGCACAAAGCTTGTGCCCTACCAGTTGCAGGATCAGAGTGAGAGAGCTTGCGTTACAGAGTTGCAGCTTATATACTTGACCATAACAATACATCAAAGGAACATACCCCAGCAGTTAGTACGATCAGAGAGATAACAGAACAGGCATAAGACATTTGTATTTGAGAGACATATTGCTCTCAGTCCCTAGGTCACAGTGAGGACAGGACGCATGAGTACAATGGATGAAAGGCAATCATTAACATCACAGAGGTGCGCCAGACGAAATGCGTCTGCCTGTAGACATTAATACACATTACACTGTTCTGCTATTTGCTCTAGCCGAGCACTGTGTTTGACCAGTCTTTTTGTGGAGATTTACCTCAAAGCACATCTACATATGTAAGATGCTCAGAAAAAGCACAGTAAGGACAAGACGCATGAACACTATACAGAATGGCGCATTACATCACAATACATGCATGTTTGCATCACAAATACATGAATGGCACATTGCATCTCAGTAGTGCAGCGGGAAAAACAGAGACAAGAGGGCTGAGTGTCGTTATCTGTTGTGGGGGTTAACCGAACCGCCACAATATAAAGCTTTTCTAAAGAAAAGGACAAAAGAAGCAGAGCAGCAGCATAAAACATACAAAAATAAGTTAATATATATAATGAGATGTAGTAAAAGAGACTATTACAGTAAATAACTGGAGAAAACCAGAGATAACATTAAAAATACATGGACAATACTTAACAATATTCTTGGAAATAAAAACAGAAATACAAGCTACCCAACCAATCTTTCAAAAAAAAAAAAAAAAAAAAAGACGACTCAGAGTGTGAATACAATCTCACCTGCAGATGAATTTAATACATTTTTTGTTAACATTGATCCTAATCTGGTTCAAGAAATACCCATTACGGCATCTACAGGTGATACAATAAGTAAAAACATTGCTATTAAAGACTCCATTTTCATAAAGAACACAGACGAGAGAGAGGTCATTGAAATTGTTAAATTATTTAAAAGTAAAACATCTACAGATTGTGATGGTATTGACATGCTTTTAGTCAAAACTATCATTGTATGCTTAGTGAAGCCACTGATGTATATTTGTAACCTGTCTCTCCAAACGGGTACTGTATATTTCCCAGTGCAATGAAAATAGCTAAAGTAATTCCGATATACAAGACGGGTGACAGAGGGGAATTTTCAAACTATAGACCAATTTCACTATTGTCACAATTTTCCAAGATACTTGAAAAAATATTCTGTGAGAGAATTGACAACTTCATAATGAAGAATAATTTATTGTGTGAGCAGTAATATGGGTTCAGACACAAGAGGACAACTGCATTTGCTCTAATGGAATTTATAGAAAAAATATCAACTGCCGTTGAAAATAAAGAGTAATCAGTCGGGGTATTCCTGGATCTTAAAAAAGCATTTGATACAGTGGATCATAAATTATTATTAAAGAAACTACAAAATTATGGTATTGGGGGGTAGCACTGTCCTGGTTATATAGTTACTTAAAGAACAGATATCAGTATGTATGCGTTGGTAGCAAAAACTCAGTTACTGAAGGTTATTTGTGGAGTCCCACAGGGTTCAGTTTTGGTGCCATTGTTATTCAATATGTATATAAATGACATGTTGTGGAGCGTGTAAATAAAGAGGCGGATTTGGCTTCAGACGATTTATTACACAACTCACACAAGAAGCATAGACAGAATGGCATCTCAGCAAAGACTCTGCTCTTAAATACTATGGCATTCCTCTAGAAGCTTCTAACACACAAAAGGTCACATTGCATTCACTTCCTTAATCCTTTACCATTCCTCTAGAAGTTTCTAACACACAAAAGGTCACACTGCATTCATCCTTCACACCTCCCTGTTATCTCCCAGGGAACCTCTGCTCTTTGTTCTTGACTAAGATGTTACACAATTATGCTCTCCCCATGTGCTGCCAAAATGTAAAGTTTTGGAAAAAATGGATTTAATATTGTTTGCAGATGACACTAATTACAGTGGAAGCAATTTGGAACAACTTTTGGATACACTCGGAAAGGAATTAGGAAAGCTCAAACTGTGGTTTGATTCAAACAAATTAATGCTCAATTTAAGTAAGACAAAATTTATAATTTTTAACAACCATCACAACAACTCAGTATCTAAACTCTGTAAATGGTGTAGAGATTGAAAGGGTATCTGAAATTAAATTTCTTGGAGTAATAATTGATAATAAACTGTGTTGGAAGTCACATATTAATTATATTAAAGGTAAAATATCCAAATCAATCGCAATACTACACAGAGTGAAATATTTGCTGAATCAACCCACACTATATACTTTGTATAATTCATTAATACTCCCATATATGACATATTGTACTGAAGTATGGGGAAATACATATAAAACAAACATATATCCAATCTTTATGCTTCAGAAGAGAGCTATTAGAATAATAAACAAAGCTGCTTACAGGGAACCAACAAACCCACTGTGTTCATTTGCTGCCCACATATAAAACTGCTCTCAGAAGAGGCAAGGTGGAGATGAGAGACATTGATGTGTGGACAGAAGATTCAGAGCACAGCCTCCAGGAATGCTTTGACTGTACAGACTGGAAGATGTTCATAATGGCCTGCGGGGATGATTTGGACTCTCTGGCTGAGCTCACATGCTCATACATGGCTCACTGTCAAAATAAGTTTGTTCCACGTAAACGTGTCAAAATATATCCCAACAACAAACCATGGGTTACTAAATCAGTTAAATCCTGCTTACAGAGGAAAGCACTTGCCTTTAAACAGGGGTCTGTTTCTGCGCTACAGGTTGCCACTAAGGAGCTAAAGGCCGAAATTTTAAGAGCAAAACAGAATTATAAATCAGAATTGGAAAGCAAGATGGCAGCAAATAAACTTGGTTCGGCCTGGGCCAGTATGAAAAAAATTGCAGGCCTTCAGAGCACAGAGCGCAGTAATCGTGTGTTTTTAGATGGTTTTAGTTCAGACACAGAGCTGGCTAATGCTCTTAATTGTTTTTATGGTCGTTTTGACTCCTTTGATTTTAGCACAGAAATCCAAGATTTGAAACAGAAACTCAAAGACAATCAGCACTTTAATATTGAGATGCAGGATGTTGAAAGGGAGTTCCGCGCTGTAAAAGTGAACAAAAGTCAGGGCCCTGATAATATATGTGGACGCCTGGTAAAGTCCTGTGCACATGAACTGAGTCCTATATTTCACTACATTTTCAATAAGTCCTTACAGACACAACATGTGCCTAAGATCTGGAAAGATGCCGTGGTTGTTCCCGTTCCAAAATCCAGCTGTCCTAAAACGGTAAATGACTTTAGACCAGTTGCTTTGACTTCAATTTTAATGAAAATTTTTGAAAAACTGGTCAGATGTGAGGTCCTAAAGCAGACTGAACATGCATTGGATCCTCTGCAGTTTGCCTATAGGCCTCACAGAGGAGTGGAGGATGCCACTGTCACTCTGTTTAACATGCTTTTTAAACATCTGGATTTTAATGGGACACACGCCAGGCTTTTATTTGTGGACTTTTCTTCTGCCTTTAATACAATCCAACCTCATATTTTAGTTGAAAGGCTCCTGCAACAATTTGATTTAAGCAATAATCTGGTGGGTTGGATTCTGGATTTCTTAACCAACAGGACGCAGAGAGTAAGGGTCAATGGCACATTGTCTGACCTAAAGTGCTCTTCTACTGGCTCTCCTCAGGGGTGTGTGTTGTCACCACTACTCTTCATCCTGTACACAAACATGTGTCGGAGCAGACATGACAACAGACACATTATAAAGTATGCTGATGACTCAGTCATTGTCAGTCTCCTCCAGGATGGTGAGAGTGGCCATGGCCCAGTAGTTGATGACTTTGTTCACTGGTGTGAGGATTCCTACCTGCAGCTGAATACAACAAAAACGAAAGATATGATTATTGACTTTAGGAGGAAAACTCCCAGGCACAAAGTCACCATACTAAAAGGCCAGACCACCGAATGTGTACAATCGTACAAATATCTTGGGACGATTATTGATAGTGGATTGAACTTTGAGGTGAACTGTGAAAGGGTGTGCAAAAAGGGTCAGCAAAATTTGCATTGTTTGAGGAAACTTGCACGCTTCCAAATTGACCGAACCATAATGACTATGTTCTATCGGGCTTTTATTGAATCTGTTTTATCCTTTTCTTTAATGTCATGGTTTGGTCAGATAAAACTGAAACAGAGGAAATCCTTGGATCAGGTAGTCAGATGGTCCAGTCGTTTGCTTGGTGAGTCACAGCTGAGCCTGACATCCCTGTACACCAGACAAGTACAGAGGATGGCCGACTCGATTTTAAATGATGACTCCCACCCTTTGCACTGCAACTTTCAGCTTCTTCCCTCCAGACGGAGGTTTGCTGTCCCAAAAAGTAGAACCCAGCGCTACAAAAACAGCTTTGTCCCTGCTGCTGTCAAAGAGTTGAACAAGCTATAAAAATTATATTGTACATATTTTATATTTACCTATTTTGTAAGATGTGTGCCTGTGTTTGTGTCTATGTTGAATGTAATTGTGGCTTGTAAATATGGATGTCACCAACTGCAAAACAAATCTACCTACGGGTACAAATAAAGTAACCTGAACCTGAACCTGAACCTGAACCCACTTTTTCTTAAAAGCTCTCAAGTTGAAAGATCTGGTTGACTTTAAAACTGCAGTAACAGTTTAAAGTGAAGAATCTATCACTGCCCGCAAATATCCAAATAAGGGAGAAACAATATCATTTCAGAGGAACATGTATATTTCAAAAACCTTCAGTGAGAACTACTACCAAGCACCACTGTGTCTCAGTGCAAGGAGTCAGACTGTGGAATGCTTTTGGACCTGAATTAAAATCATGTTGTAGAGGAGCTTGGCAATGAAGAGGCGATTTGGTTTATAAGCAAAGTTTTAATATTCAGCTCTTCTAACAAGTCTCATCTGGTGCAGAGAGTGGCAGAAGGGAAAAAGAGGCAGAATCTCTCCAACTCACTGATTATATACATGCACATGTAACGGACTCGAACTAGTCAGCTACATTAAAATAACAAAATAAAATAAATCTTGGCCGATGCAGAGAAGTAGACGTCAGGCAGGATCTCGATCAGTCAGTAGTCTGTTTATTTCTGAAACAGATTGGGGCAGACAATTTACACATGACACGGGAATGGGGACAAGTGCTGGCATTCCCCTTCCCAGGCTTCCAGCGTGTGAGAAACATAGCTTACAGCTACTTGGACTACATAACTTTAGATCGTATAGTTACAGTATACCACAAGCAAAGAAAAAGTTTAGCACCAAATACATGACAGCATTACATGACAGAGTTACATGACTGATCGTTTTTTCTATTTTTTACAACAGTACATTTAACATTTTAACATACCTGAAACAGACTGGGGCAGACAATTTACACATGACACGGGAATGGGGACAAGTGTTGGCATTCCTACAGAACAATGGACTCGTTAGCGCCTACTTAACTAGCCATCAATCATCGGTATTTATGACACTACTTTGAATATTTTACATTGGTATTGCAAACGAAAATGTAACAGAAAATCTTACAATCAAAATTAGTACAATAACTTAAAGAAAACTACAGTAAATCAATCACATTAATCAATTTCGTTCCCTGAGGAATTACACACAACTTACCCCTTCCCAGGCTTCCAGCGTGTGAGGAAGTTCCCAGATGTGTCACACTAATTATCGCCCCATCAGAAACACTTGACATATTTACAACACGGACATTTTGGGAAGTTCATTACTGCAGGAACATATTTATTCTTAAGACTACTACACACACAACAAAAGACATGCATAACAAAGGCTGACATCCCTCATTATCTTAATCCCCCCCATTGTCTTGGTATTTCCTCTCCTCGCCTTGGGAGGTGATAGTATTTCCTCTCCTCGCCTTGGGGGGTGAGGGTGGCTCCTCCAGTCTCCTCCGCCGTGTCCGGGAACGTCTTTGTTCTTCACTCGGCGGGTGAGAGTCCTTTGTCCTTTCAGAGGTGTGAAGTTCCTTACATATGTAATTACTAAACATTTCCACATGCTTCAACATATGTAGGTTATGGAATATATGGTTAATATAGACCACAGGCCCCCCAAACAACTAAAAAAGGACAACAGAAAGGTTCACAGTCTAAGATAGTTATTATGACATACTAAGTGTTACAGCTGATGCCACGGAAGAAACTTTCCAGCAGCCATGCTCCTAGGAGAGTTCAGTGGTAAACATAACAGCATAGTAAAATCATAAGTCAGTCCTAAACTGTTGCAGCACAATTAGTGAATAATTGTGGAGTGGTTGGTGTCAGTCCCTGTGCTGTCTGGGTTTTAATCTTCTCCCAAAACTGCTGTAGGTTGGTTTAGGCGTCCTGCTGGGACCTTCTTGTGAGGAATCTGCAGTGTGGGAAGGAGAGAGGTTATTTGTTCCCTGCCTGGGGGCTGAGTCTTTTCTCTTGGGGGGTCTACCTCGCCGAGGTGCTCTCGCCAACTGTGCAGGCTCGTCTTTCAACAAGAAGGCAGGTTTAAGTCTGTCAATGCTGACTGTTTCTTTTCTATCCCCAAAATCAAGCACAAAGTGTTTATCACCATGTTCCAGCACTCTGAATGGCCCATCGAATGCTGGGCGTAAAGTTGGTTTTAAAGCTTCATGCTTAACAAAAACGAATTCAGCATTTTTTAAAGTTTGAGGGACAAAAACCCGTGGGAAGGAGTGATGGGCTGGACCGGGGAGAGAGTCCGGTCCGTTGCTGCCTAAAAACCTTGGGACTGGAAGGTGCCCTGGCTCTGGGTTCTCTGGCAAAAATTCACCTGGGAGCCTGAGAGGTTGTGCAAAGACTAATTCTGCGGGAGAGGCGTCTAGATCCTCTTTAGGTGCAGCACGCAATCCCAATAAAACCCAGGGAAGTTTATTTACCCAATTTGTGTCCGTTAGTGAGGCTCTGAGGGCAGCCTTTAAAGACCTGTGAAAAGGCTCGCATAACCCATTAGCCTGAGGGTGATAAGTGGTGGTGTGGTGAATTGTTGCCCCTAAGCTGTTGGACATGGCTGACCAGAGCTCTGAGACAAATTGAGGCCCCCTATCGGATGTGATGTCTGATGGGACGCCGAAACGTGCCACCCAGTTTGTCAAAAAAAACGCGAGCGACTTCCTCCGCTGTGGTTGCCGCTAGAGGGACTGCCTCTGGCCAGCGTGTGGTGCGGTCTATCATTGTTAACAGGTGTGTGAAACCTTGGGAGGAAGGTAGTGGCCCCACGAGGTCGACATGAACGTGGTCGAACCTTCTAGCAGGGATTGGAAAAGGCTCCAGAGGGGCTTTTGTGTGTCTGTGTATTTTGGCGCGTTGACAAGAAATGCAAGTTTTTGCCCATTCTTTTACGTTTTTGCGCAGGCCTGGCCACACAAACTTTTCGGCGACCATTTTAACCGAGGCGCGCACACCTGGGTGTGCGAGGGAGTGAATTGCGTCGAAAATGCGGCAGCGCCATGCAGCTGGTACTAACGGGCGAGGTCGGCCGGTTGAAACATCGCATATTAGGGGGGGTACGCCGTCGCGTAAACCCTTTTTCTCCAGCCTTAACCCTGTTGGTCCAGACAGGAGTGCGCGCACGTCCGCGTCACTGCTTTGTTCCTTCGCCATGGCTGCATAATCTATCCCTGCATGGATAGGTGCTGCGTATGTGTCTGCGTTAGTGAAGAGTTCTGCTGCTGAGGCAGTATAATCTGTCTCCTCGCGCTCTGGTGGTGTCACAGCGCGAGAGAGACAGTCTGCCACTACGTTAAGTTTACCTGCCACGTGTCGAATGTTTGTGGTGAACTCTGAAATCGCAGCTAGCTGTCTTTGTTGCCTGCCTGACCATGGTTCTGAAATTTTAGCCGTAGCAAAGGTGAGCGGTTTATGGTCTACAAAAGCCGTGAAACTCCGCCCTTCTAACCAGAACTGGAAGTGGCGGATGGATAAATGAAGCGCCAGCAGCTCTCTGTCGAAAGTGCTGTATTTACGTTCGGTTTGGTTTAGCGATTTGCTAAAGAATGCTAAAGGTTGCCAGACCCCACTGACAAGTTGTTCTACAACTGCCCCTATAGCTAGGTCTGAAGCGTCTGTGGTTAGTGCGATGCGGGCCGAGGGATCTGGGTGAACTAACAATGTGGCGTTAGCTAGGGCGCTTTTTACTTCCGCAAAAGCGCGTTCGTGCTCTGGGGTCCATTCGACCGCGTTGGAAGCTTTCTTTTTTTTGAGCGCGTCATATAAGATAAGATAAGATAAGATAAGCCTTTATTAGTCCCACAACGGGGAAATTCCAGGATTGCAACAGCACAGGGATAGCAACACTCAGAGCAACAATCAGAAGGCAAGAAAAAACAAGCAAGCAAGAGCAGCTAATATACATATGTACATATTACTATAAAATATATATACACACACACACACACACAGACACACAGTGCAGAGCATTGTAGCTGGATGGAATAAATATATGAATATATGAACACACAGTGCAGAGCATTGTAGCTAGATGGAATAAATATGTAAATATATAAACACCCACAGTATGGAGCATTGCAGCTAGGTGGAATAAATATGCAAGTATATAAACACACACAGTGCGGAGCAATGTAGCTAGATGGAATAATATGTAGATATATAAAAACACAGTGCGGAGCATTGTAGCTAGATGGAATAAATATATAGATATATAAATATAAACACACCCAGTGCAGAGCATTGTAGCTAGATGGAATAAATATGTAAATATATAAACACACACAGTGCAGAGCATTGTTGCTAGGTGGGATGAAACAGCATAACCGTCTATTTAGTTATCCTACATGGTATGATTATGTGCCCATACATATTCTCACCCTCCATAGCGACCGGTATGTTCCTAGTTGTATGCCGGAGAGGACCATTGTGTAAGTCTATTGCATCTTTTGCATTCAAAAAAAAAACAAACAAAAAAAAAAAAAACAAACTATTAGTTTGTTACGTCTTTTTGCTATCTCTGCGAGCAGCCCTGCTTAGGTTGTACAGTCTGACAGCCGTTGGTAGGAAGGACCTACGAAACCTCTCGGTTGTGCACCTGGGATGATGTAGTCTGCTGCTAAATGAGCTCCTCAGTGCATCCAGTATGTCCTGCATAGGGTGGAACTCAGACTCCAGCAGAGATGACAGTTTAGCCACCGTCCTTCTCTCTCCTATCTCCTCCATCGGATCAAGGCGCTGCCCCAGGACAGAGCTAGCTTTCTTAATCAGTTTGTTCAGTCTCTTCCTATCGGCTGCAGTAATGCCACTGCCCCAGCAGACCACTCCAAAAGTGATGGCTGATGCCACCACCGTGTCATAGAATGACTTCAGCAGCGCCCCTTGTACACCAAAAGACCTGAGTCTCCTCAGCAGGAACAGCCTGCGCTGTCCCTTCTTGTAGAGTGCGTCAGTATTGTGTGACCAGTCTAGTTTATTGTTCAGATGAATACCCAGGTACTTGTAGGATGTCACCATCTCGATGTCTGTTCCCTGTATATTTACTGGTGCTGTGAGGGGTTGTCCTTGCCTGCGGCAGTCCACCACCAGCTCCTTAGTTTTCCTCGCGTTGATCTGGAGGCAGTTCCGATGGCACCAGTCCACAAAGTCCTGGATAAGCCCTCTGTACTCAGCTTCATCTCCGTTGGAGATGAGACCAACGATCGCAGAGTCATCAGAGAACTTCTGTAGATGGCAATGTGTTGTGTTGTGTGAGAAGTCCGCAGTATAAAGAGTGAACAAGAAGGGAGCCAGCACCGTTCCCTGGGGGGCCCCCGTGCTACTGATGATCGTGTCGGAAACACAGTCCCGGGTTCTCACAAACTGAGGCCGGTTCGTGAGGTAGTCCAGGATCCATGATGACAGGTGCTGGTCCACCCCTGCGCGCAGCAGCTTGTCCTTCAGGATCATCGGTTGGATGGTGTTGAAAGCACTGGAGAAGTCAAAGAACATGATCCTCACCATATTCCCGGGCTTCTCCAGGTGGGACAGAGAACAGTGAAGGAGGAAGATCACCGCATCCTCCACCCCAATGCCATGCTGGTAGGCGAACTGGAGTGGATCCATCGCTGGTTCCACCAGGGGGCGGAGATGAGCAAGGAGCAGTCTCTCCAGGGTCTTCATCAAGTGGGACGTCAAGGCCACCGGTCTGAAGCTGTTCAGGTCTTTGGGGTGGGAAGTTTTTGGTACAGGTACCACACAAGATGTTTTCCACAGCTGTGGTACCCTCCCCAGTTTCAGGCTCATGTTGAAGATATACGTCACAATCCCACACAGCTGGTCTGCACAGGACTTGAGGAGCTTTGCGCTGATGCCGTCCGGTCCCGACGCCTTCCTCGCCTTGAAGGAAGCCTTGATCTTCCTCAGCTCCGTCCTCACCTGGGTCTTGGTCAGGGTCAGGATGGGGGGCTGTGTGTTGGGAGTGGGGGGGGGTGTCGGTGGAGTGGGGAGTGGGTAGCAGGACTTGATTTCTTAGAGGCAGCAGTGGTTGTTGTGCAGACAGGGGGGAGGGCGGTTGGTCAAATCTATTGAAAAACAGATTCAGGTTGTTCGCCCACTCCCTGCCCCCCGTGGCCTGGGGGGAGGTATTCTGGAGCCCCGAGATGGTTTTGAGGTTTCTCCAGACCCCGCTGATGTCGCTCTGTTGCAGCTTGTCCTCCATCTTCTTCCTGAAGCTGTCCTTGCCTTCTCTGATCTTTCTCCTCAGCTCCCTCTGTACGGACTTCAGCATCTCCCTGTTCCCCGACCTGAAGATCCTCTTCTTCTCTCTCAGAAGTGTTTTTATCTCAGGGTTGATCCAGGGTTTGTTGTTTGAGTGACGCCGTATGGTCTTGGTGGGAACGGATTTGTCCACACAGAAGCTGAGGTAGCCCGTGAAGGTGTGAATGAGGCCATCGATGTCCTCACCATGTGGATCGCAGAGCTGCTTCCAGGCGGTGGCTTCAAAACAGTCCTTTAGAGTGTCCATTGTCTCCTCAGACCATAACTCCACAGTGTGCATGGCCGGAGGTTGTCTGTGCACTAGGGGTTTGTACACCGGTCGGAGATGAACCAAGTTGTGATCCGATCTCCCAAGTGGGGGGAGTTGTGATGAGGTGTACGCCTCCTTAGTGTTTGCGTAGAACAAATCCAGTGTTTTATTGTCTCTAGTGTGGCATGTGACATACTGGGTGAAAGTGGGCAGAATGGGAGACAGTGAAACGTGGTTGAAATCGCCTGAGATGAGGAGAAGAGCATCTGGGTGTTCTGTCTGCAGCCTGCTGGTTACTGAATGGATGACGTCACGCGCTGTCCCAGCGTTCGCCGTCGGATTTGCATAAACAACAATGCAGATCACGTGTGAGTGTTCTCTCGGGAGATATGTAGGCCTCATGCTAACAGCTAGCAACTCAATGTCTTTGCTGCAGTGTCGTTGTTTAACAGTGATATGTCCCGGTCTGCACCAGTTGTTGTTAACATACATGATCACTCCACCGCCCCTAGTTTTGCCACTCTCTGGTGTTCGGTCAGCTCGTATCGTGTGAAAACCCTCCAGCTCAATGTTAGCATCTGCTGCTAGTTCAGTTAGCCACGTCTCAGTAAACAAAAGGAGAGAGCACTCCCGGTAAGTGCTATCATAACGGGAGATAGCCGCTAGCTCATCTAACTTTCCCAGTATCGACCGTACATTTCCCATGACAACAGATGGAAGGGAGGGTCTGTACCTTATATTTTTTGTCCTCCGCCTTACTCCAGCCCGGCAGCCGCGGCGTTTTCGCCTGAGTTCTCTCGGTATGTCGAGTTTTTCCAGTGGGACCGGGTGGCGGTTAAATGCTAGCAGCTCTTCCCTGTTATATCGTATCCTGCTATAAACAGTGGCTCCGTCCACCGGCTCAGGAGACATTTGGGATGATCTGTGTGTCCGTGATATAAGTGGGGTGAAAAAAAAAAGTGATCAAAAGAGAGAGGAAGGGAAAAAAAACTCGGAATCGAGCCGCTGTTGCAAAAGGCAGCCGACTGGTGTGGCGCCGAGAGGAGAAAAAAAAAAAATGGGCATATAGGGGCTGCATGAGCTGAGCTGCGTGGGGGAGGAAGCGGTTGTAAAAATTAACCATCCCTAAAAATTCCTGTAACGATTTGACCATTTGCGGTCGTGGGAAACTTTCTATCGCGTGAACTTTGTCTGGAAGTGGGACTGCCCCCTTCGGAGAGACTTTGTGTCCTAAAAAATCAATTTGTGACACGCCGAATTTGCATTTGGCTGGATTGATTATTAGCCCGTGCTCTTCTAGCCTCTGAAAAACCGTAGTGAGGTGCTGCTCGTGTTCTTCCTCAGACGAGCTGGCTACCAGCATGTCGTCGAGGTAGACGAAGACAAAAGGAAGGTCGCGTAGGACCGCGTCCATCATTCGTTGAAAAGTTTGAGCAGCGCCTTTGAGGCCGAAAGGCATTCGCAGAAATTCAAAAAGGCCAAAAGGGGTTATTACCGCTGTTTTAGGAATGTCTTCTGCTCGGACTGGGACTTGGTGATAACCGCGGACTAAGTCGATTTTTTTTTTTTTTTTTTTTTATTTAAGTTTTTGTAAAGGGTATACAGGTTGTTACAGCAATGCATTGTTTACATTTTCATCACATGTTCCCTTATTTTCTGATATCTGACAACATTGGAAGAATAATTCTTACAACACCCCTTTTTTTTTTTAAAGTGAAAGAAAAAGTGAAATTAAAGAGAAAAAAAAAACAGCAAAAAACAAACAAAAAGAAAAAGTAAGTAAATAAAGGTAAAAGAGCATCTGAGTAGCGTTGGAACAAAGAGCGGAACCATTATTGAAATGGTATTTGTCAAAGATTAGATCTAATGGAAGACACATATGCGATCCAGGGTTGCCAAAAGTTCATGAACCCATCCATGTCCTGTCTCAGTGCGAATGTCAACTTTTCCATCGAGTAAATGTCTTGGATCACGTTAATCCAATCTTCAGGTGTAGGACAGTCCTTCAACATCCATTTTTTAGTTAGAGCTTTTTTGCTTGCCAATATTAAAACATTGAATAAGTATTTTTCTCCTCGTCTTTCCAGTGAGTCCGGTAGTAAACCCAAATACAAAGTTACAAAAGAAAAGGGAACTGTTATTTTGAATATTTTCCCCAATATTGTCTGTACATTGGTCCAATATTGGTGGATAACTGGGCATGACCAAAACACATGAAAATGATTTGCAGTCTTTTCACCACACAAGCGCCAACAGTTCAATCCCTTATG
Organism: Pholidichthys leucotaenia; assembly: GCA_020510985.1. Taxonomy (NCBI): domain Eukaryota; kingdom Metazoa; phylum Chordata; class Actinopteri; order Cichliformes; family Pholidichthyidae; genus Pholidichthys; species Pholidichthys leucotaenia. The sequence continues at coordinate 71,476,385 of CM035838.1, forward strand.
GGTAAATTTGTTTTGTGCATGTGTTCTGAAAAATCTTACCAAGTTTTTCCATCCAAATTCTCTCCACTGCAGGGATGAGGTACTTTTCCATTGCTGTTTATTTAGCTTTTCCCATATTTCCAGTTGTAAAGTGAAATTCCCCTCTTTTTCCCATCTCTCTTTTATATAAGATGTGTTGTCTCCTTTTCCTGTCTCTCGGCGCCACACGAGTCGGCTGCCTTTTGCAACAGCGGCTCGATTCCGAGTCTTTTTCCCTTCCTCTCTCTTTTGATCCGTCTTTTTTTTTCACCCCACTTATATCACGGACACACAGATCGTCCTAAATGTCTCCTGAGCCGGTGGACGGAGCCACTGTCTATAGCAGGATACGATACAGCAGAGAACAGCTGCTAGCATTCAACCGCCACCCGGTCCCATTGGAAAAACTCGACATACCGAGAGAACTGAGGCGAAAACGCCGCGGCTGCCGGGCTGGAGTAAGGCGGAGGACAAAAAATATAAGGTACAGACCCTCCCTTCCATCTGTTGTCATGGGAAATGTACGGTCGATACTGGGAAAGTTAGATGAGCTAGCGGCTATCTCCCGTTATGATAGCACATACCGGGAGTGCTCTCTCCTTTTGTTTACTGAGACGTGGCTAACTGAACTAGCAGCAGATGCTAACATTGAGCTGGAGGGTTTTCACATGATACGAGCTGACCGAACACCAGACAGTGGCAAGGCTAGGGGCGGTGGAGTGATAATGTATGTTAACAACAACTGGTGCAGACCGGGACATATCACTGTTAAACAACGACACTGCAGCAAAGACATTGAGTTGCTAGCTGTTAGCATGAGGCCTACATATCTCCCGAGAGAACACTCACACGTGATCTGCATTGTTGTTTATGCAAATCCGACGGCGAACGCTGGGACAGCACGTGACGTCATCCATTCAGTAACCAGCAGGCTGCAGACAGAACACCCAGATGCTCTTCTCCTCATCTCAGGCGATTTCAACCATGTTTCACTGTCTCCCATTCTACCCACGTTCACCCAGTATGTCACATGCCACACTAGAGACAATAAAACACTGGATTTATTCTACGCAAACACTAAGGAGGCGTACACCTCATCACAACTCCCCCCACTCGGGAGATCGGATCACAACTTGGTTCATCTCCGGCCGGTGTACAAACCCCTAGTGCACAGACAACCTCCGGCCATGCACACTGTGGAGTTATGGTCTGAGGAGACAATGGACACCCTAAAGGGCTGTTTTGAAGCCACCGCCTGGAAGCAGCTCTGCGATCCACATGGTGAGGACATCGATGGCCTCATTCACACCTTCACGGGCTACCTCAGCTTCTGTGTGGACAAATCCGTTCCCACCAAGACCATACGGCGTCACTCAAACAACAAACCCTGGATCAACCCTGAGATAAAAACACTTCTGAGAGAGAAGAAGAGGATCTTCAGGTCAGGGAACAGGGAGATGCTGAAGTCCGTACAGAGGGAGCTGAGGAGAAAGATCAGAGAAGGCAAGGACAGCTTCAGGAAGAAGATGGAGGACAAGCTGCAACAGAGCGACATCAGCGGGGTCTGGAGAAACCTCAAAACCATCTCGGGGCTCCAGAATACCTCCCCCCAGGCCACAGGGGGCAGGGAGTGGGCGAACAACCTGAATCTGTTTTTCAATAGATTTGACCAACCGCCCTCCCCCCTGACTGCACAACAACCACTGCTGCCTCTAAAGAAATCAAGTCCTGCTGCCCACTCCCCACTCCACCAACACCCCCCCACTCCCAACACACAGCCCCCCATCCTGACCCTGACCAGGACCCAGGTGAGGACGGAGCTGAGGAAGATCAAGGCGAGGAAGGCGCCGGGACCGGACGGCATCAGCGCAAAGCTCCTCAAGTCCTGTGCAGACCAGCTGTGTGGGATTGTGACGTATATCTTCAACATGAGCCTGAAACTGGGGAGGGTACCACAGCTGTGGAAAACATCTTGTGTGGTACCTGTACCAAAAACTTCCCACCCCAAAGACCTGAACAGCTACAGACCGGTGGCCTTGACGTCCCACATGATGAAGACCCTGGAGAGACTGCTCCTTGCTCACCTCCGCCCCCTGGTGGAACCAGCGATGGATCCACTCCAGTTCGCCTACCAGCATGGCATTGGGGTGGAGGATGCGGTGATCTTCCTCCTTCACCGTTCTCTGTCCCACCTGGAGAAGCCCGGGAATATGGTGAGGATCATGTTCTTTGACTTCTCCAGTGCTTTCAACACCATCCAACCGATGATCCTGAAGGACAAGCTGCTGCGCGCAGGGGTGGACCAGCACCTGTCATCATGGATCCTGGACTACCTCACGAACCGGCCTCAGTTTGTGAGAACCCGGGACTGTGTGTCCGACACGATCATCAGTAGCACGGGGGCCCCCCAGGGAACGGTGCTGGCTCCCTTCCTGTTCACTCTTTATACTGCGGACTTCTCACACAACACAACACACTGCCATCTACAGAAGTTCTCTGATGACTCTGCGATCGTTGGCCTCATCTCCAATGGAGATGAAGCTGAGTACAGAGGGCTTATCCAGGACTTCGTGGACTGGTGCCATCGGAACTGCCTCCAGATCAACGCGAGGAAAACTAAGGAGCTGGTGGTGGACTGCCGCAGGCATGGGCAGCCCCTCACAGTACCAGTAAATATACAGGGAACAGACATCGAGATGGTGACATCCTATAAGTACCTGGGTATTCATCTGAACAATAAACTAGACTGGTCACACAATACTGATGCACTCTACAAGAAGGGACAGCGCAGGCTGTTCCTGCTGAGGAGACTCAGGTCTTTTGGTGTACAAGGGGCGCTGCTGAAGTCATTCTATGACACGGTGGTGGCATCAGCCATCACTTTTGGAGTGGTCTGCTGGGGCAGTGGCATTACTGCAGCCGATAGGAAGAGACTGAACAAACTGATTAAGAAAGCTAGCTCTGTCCTGGGGCAGCGCCTTGATCCGATGGAGGAGATAGGAGAGAGAAGGACGGTGGCTAAACTGTCATCTCTGCTGGAGTCCGAGTTCCACCCTAAGCAGGACATACTGAATGCACTGAGGAGCTCATTTAGCAGCAGACTACATCATCCCAGGTGCACAACCGAGAGGTTTCGTAGGTCCTTCCTACCAACGGCTGTCAGACTGTACAACCTAAGCAGGGCTGCTCGCAGAGATAGCAAAAAGACGTAACAAACTAATAGTTTTTTGAATGCAAAAGATGCAATAGACTTACACAATGGTCCCCTCCGGCATACAACTAGGAACATACCGGTCGCTATGGAGGGTGAGAATATGTATGGGCACATAATCATACCATGTAGGATAACTAAGTAGACGGTTATGCTGTTTCATTCCATCTAGCAACAATGCTCTGCACTGTGTGTGTTTATATATTTGCATATTTATTCCATCTAGCTACAATGCTCAGCACTGGGTGTGTTTATATATTTATATATCTACATATTATTCCATCTAGCTACATTGCTCCGCACTGTGTGTGTTTATATACTTGCATATTTATTCCACCTAGCTGCAATGCTCCGTACTGTGGGTGTTTATATATTTACATATTTATTCCATCTAGCTACAATGCTCTGCACTGTGTGTTCATATATTCATATATTTATTCCATCCAGCTACAATGCTCTGCACTGTGTGTCTGTGTGTGTGTGTATATATATATATTTTATAGTAATACGTACATATGTTTATTAGCTGCTCTTGCTTGCTTGTTTTTTTTCTTGCCTTCTGATTGTTGCTCTGAGTGTTGCTATCCCTGTGCTGTTGCAATCCTGGAATTTCCCCGTTGTGGGACTAATAAAGGCTTATCTTATCTTATCTTAAGTCTTGAAGACCTTGGTATATTTTAGAAATGTATCTGATCCCTGGGATCCCTTTATATGCCATTAAGAAGACCTTCAGAACACCTGACTGGGCCCTTTCCAAATCCTCCTTTTTAAGTATATTATTTATGTGGTGTCTAAGCTGGAAGAACCTGTAAAGGTCTTGTTTTATTAGGCCTTGTTTTTTCAAATCTTCAAAACTTCTTAAGATTTGCCCTTTAAAAAAATCGTAATATTTTATCAGCCCTTTCTCCTTCCACTTTTTAAATCTGGTGTCTGTTTTATTAGGAGTAAAGTCTTGATCATAGGCAATCCATTGCAGAAGTCGATAGGGCTCTTTAGTTTGATTCTCTCTGACTATCTTAAACCAAATTTTTAGCGGGGTCTCTATCCACGGGTTAGTGTTATTCAAAAGCTTAGGTAAGGCATTGTTCCCTATTATCGCCTGTAGGGGGATGTTACTTGTTATTTGGCATTCGATCTCCTTCCATTGTGCAGTGTAGACTGGGTTACATATCTCTACTAAAGTTTTAATTTGTGCGGCTTTAAAGTAGTCCCTGATATTTGGCAGCGCGAGCCCACCTTTGTTTTTGTTTAGCTGTAGGGTTCTATATCTGATTCTAGGTCTCTTGCCCTGCCATATGAATCTTGAGATCCTTCTGTCCAGCTCCTGCCATGTTTTTTTGGGAGGTTCTACCGGTATTGTTTGGAAAAGGTATAGAAGACGTGGAAGTATATTCATTTTGACTGCTTCAATTCTTTGTGCAGTACCCAAGAATGGTATCATATTCCATCTTGCTAGGTCAGATTTTATTTTTGTCACCAGTGGATCATAGTTTAGTGATATAATTTTGTTGAGTTGTTTCGGGATATTGACCCCCAGATATTTCATAGATTCCGACTCCCAGTTAGTTTTGAGTTTGCTTAGTGAATAATGATTTGGGTCATAGTTGAATGTTATTCAATTGCTAGTCAACAGGTGAGCCTCTCCCTTGATTCTAATTAAATCAAATCAAAATCAACTAGTCATTATGCCTCCAAAAAAGAGTCAGACACATGGAGAGGAGCTGGAGGAGATTAAACTCTCCCTAAACTTTATGTCTGAGGAAATATCAAAAATAGCTAAACAACAAACGCTACTTGTTAACCTTATAGAACAAGTGCACGAGCTAAAGGCTGAAATTGTGGACAAGGACAAGAAAATTAAATCCTTAGAAAAATGTGTGGATGAACTTGAACAATATACAAGAATGGATGACGTCATTGTGAGCGGTCTGAACAGCAGACACCGCTCCTATGCACGTGTGGCAGCTGGAGTTGGTGATCAGGATGGGCAGGATGAGACGCTGGCTGAGTCACACACTCTTGAGCAGCAGGTATTGACCTTTTTCAGTTCTAATAACATTGTTGTGGACAATGAGACTATTTCGGCTTGCCACACATTACCCAATAAAAATAGTAAATTAAAACCAGCGATTATCATCCGATTCGTCAGTAGGAAAGCAAAAATTGATCTTCTGCGACAAGCAAAAAAACTGAGAGGAACGGCTGTCTACATAAATGAACATTTAACAAAAAAGAACTCCGAAATAGCTAGACAAGCCAGGGCCCTCAGAAAACAAGGAAAAATACAGTCGACATGGACAAGAAACTGTAAGGTGTGGATAAAACTGCTTGGCACTCCAGAAGACGCTAAAGTAATGATGATTAGAGAAATGGAGGAATTGGACAGATTTAAACCTTAGCCCTGATTCAGGAATAACGGTGCAGTAATCATGAGTGGAAATTTTGTGTTCTTTTCCTTTTTTCTTCTTGGTGTACATGGTTGTCATAAATTATGTTTAGTACTTTAGTCAATCATTCTTCCTCATTTGATGATGGAGGTGTAGTGGGGCAAATTGAAGCTGGAAATTTTGTTAGTGCTGAACAGCAACCACAGGACATTTTGGGAGGTGTTGACCCAGACAACAATTATTTTGGTCATATTAATAATAAGTGTGTTTATTATGAAGAACAACAATTAAATGGAATTATGAATTTGGATCAAACATTAACAATAATACATATTAATAGTAGGAGTCTCTATGCAAACTTTGATAGTATTAAGGAGTTTTTGAATCAATTTAATACACCATTTAGGATTATTGCAATAAGTGAAACATGGATTAATGAAGAAAAAGATGTAAATTTTGAACTAGATGGATATGAGATGTACACACAAAATAGGAAATGTAAAAGTGGTGGTGGGGTAGCACTGTATGTTGATAGAAAATTAAAAAGTAAAAAAGTAGACAGTATGACATCAGCAGTGAATGAAAGTATGGAATGTTTAACAATTGAGATTACGATGGAAAAAAGAAAAAATATAATAGTAAGTTGTATATATAGAGCACCGGGATCTGATATGGAAAAATTTAAAAATGGGATGGAAAAGATGTATGCAAAAATAAGACAAAAGGATATCTTTATTTGTGGTGACTTTAATATAGATTTGATGAAAACAAAACAACACAAACCAACTGAAGATTACTTAGATATAATGAATAGCTTAACCTTATTTCCAAAGATTACAAAACCTACAAGAATAACGACACACTGTGCTACCCTGATAGACAACATTTTTACCAATGTTATTGAATATAATATGGTGAGTGGTATAATAATAAATGATATTAGTGACCACTTGCCTGTATTTGTTTCTTTAGATGTTAATTATGGGGCTAATGAGAGTAAGAATAATAATAAACTATGTAAAAAGATTATCTATAAAAGAATACGAACAGAAGATAGAATCAGTGATTTAAAAGAAGACTTAATGTTACAGAATTGGGATGTTGTCTATAGAGAGAAAAATGTGGACTTGGCATATGATAAATTTATTGATATATTTAAATTATTATATGATAAAAACTGTCCAATTAAAGAAATTAATAAAAAACACATATACAAAAATTGCCCATGGTTAACCAAAGGGTTACAAAATGCTTGTAAAAAGAAAAATTATCTCTATAAAAATTTCATTAAATTAAGAACTAAAGAATCTGAAAAAAGATATAAAACATATAAAAATAAATTAACTGATATAATACGAACTAGTAAAAAATTATATTATAGGAAAATGTTAAATGAAAATAAAAATAATATAAAAGGAGTCTGGGATATATTAAACAAATTAAGGAAAAATGGAACTAAGAAAATGATATATCCAGAGTATTTTACTGATAATTGTGGTGATATTTATGATAAGAATATGGTAGTAAATAAAATGAATAAATTTTTCGTAAGTGTTGGGCCAGAGTTGGCAGCAAAGATTCCAAATCAAGGAAAAGACACTGTGAGTGAGACTTTAATTGGAAGTAACCCTCGGTCAATTTTTCTTACAGCGGTGGATGAACTAGAGGTAAAACCTGTTGTTGAAAAATGTAAAAATAAATTATCTACTGACTGTGATGGTATTGATATGGCACTAATAAAAAGAACTGTTGATGGTATATTAAAACCATTCACATATATTTGTAATTTATCATTTCAAACTGGTTCATTCCCGCAGAAAATGAAAATAGCAAAAGTAATTCCATTATTTAAGCAGGGAAATAAACACCAATACACAAACTACAGACCAGTATCACTTCTCCCACAATTTTCAAAAATTCTGGAAAAACTTTTCAACAACAGATTAGAAAACTTTTTAAACACACAGGATGTGCTGAATCAGAACCAGTATGGGTTTAGAGCCAAGAGTACAACATCGTTGGCGATAATGGATGCAACAGAGGAAATAATAAATGCATTAGATCAAGGAAAATATGCAATTGGTGTGTTTATAGATTTTAGAAAAGCATTTGATACAATAAATCATTCAATACTTCTTAATAAATTGCAAATGTATGGTATTAGGGGAATTGCTCTGAAATGGGTTACAAGTTATCTATCTGAGAGACAACAATTTGTGAAAATGGGAGAATATCTGTCTGGGTGTATGGGAATTGCCTGTGGGGTCCCCCAAGGGTCAGTATTGGGCCCCAAATTATTTAACATATATATAAATGATATATTCCAAGTTTCTAAATTATTAAAAATAATATTATTTGCTGATGATACTAATTTATTTTATTCTGGAAATAATTATAATCAACTAATCCATACTCTAAATAATGAATTAAATAAGCTAAAAAAAAATGGATAGATTGTAATAAACTATCACTAAATATAGATAAAACTAAGGTAATGATATTTGGTAATTGTAAAAATAAAGAAGATATACACATTCATATAGATAATGTAGTTATTGAAAAAGTTAAGGAGATCAAGTTTTTGGGTGTAGTACTGGATGATAAAATTAGTTGGAAACCACATGTCAGATACATACAAAATAAAGTTGCAAAAAATATTGCAATTATAAATAAAATTAAGCAGGTCCTAGATTATAAATCACTTCATATTTTGTATTGTTCATTAGTACTTCCATACTTGACTTATTGTATAGAAGTTTGGGGTAACAGTTATAAAAGTAAACTTAATTCATTGTTAATATTACAAAAAAGGGCAGTCCGTGTTATACACAAAGTCGGGTACCTCGAACATACTAATTTATTGTTTTTACATTCGAAGTTATTGAAATTATGGGATCTGGTTCATTATTACACAGCACAATTAATGTTTAAAGTTAGTAAAAACCTCTTGCCACACAATATACAGAATCTATTCAGGGAGAGAGAAGGGAAATATAATTTACGGGGGAATACAAAATTTAAAATTCACTTAGTAAGATCTACACGGAAGAGTTTTTGTGTGTCTGTGTGTGGGGTAAAATTGTGGAATGGGTTGGGGGAGAAACACAGGCAATGTCCCAACATCCATATATTTAAATCAACATATAAAGAAATGATTTTTGAGCAGTATGAGAATGAAGGGCAGTGATGTTACATTGTGTCTTCAGTGAGGGAAGGTTGTTGTGTGTTATGGTGATTGTGAAGGTGATGGTGTTGTTTGTGTTTGCATTGAACATGCCAGAATTGTATGTTTATTGTTGTTGTAATATTGTTGGATATGGACTGTCATTGTTGTGTCATTTTTGTTGTATAAATTGACTATGGGTGTATTATGGTGAATGTGGTTGTGGGATAATGATGATTATGAGTAATACTGTAATTTGTTTGGTGTGGAGAAGGGGTGGGACTGTATAAGCATTGGCTTCTTCCCACTCCTTTTGAACATTTTATTTTGGTTTGTTTTTTGTTGTGTTTTGAACTCTCTTTTTTCTTTCTTTAACAATGTTCAAATAAAAATCAATCAATCAATCAATCAATGTTAAAATTTGGGTTTTATGCATGTTTAATTTGTACCCCAATAAATCTCCATACTCTGAAAAAACTGAGGTTAGTTCTGGTAAAGAAGTGTCCGGCTGCCTTAGGTATGTTAAAATGTCATCAGCAAAGAGTGCTATTTTATGTTCCTTCTGACCAAGTGTAATACCTTGAATTTTTTGATTTTGTCTTATCCATTGGCTCAGAGGTTCTATGAAGATTGCAAAGAGCAGTGGAGACAGGGGGCAGCCCTGACGACATCCTCTTTCCAGTTCAAAAGATGATGATAAATTACCGTTAATCCTTATTTTAGCTGTTGGTTTTTTATATAATGCCTGTATAGTTCTAATGAAGTTGTTATGAAAATTGAAACTGGATAAGATTCTATATAGAAAAGACCAGTCAACCGAATCAAATGCTTTTTCAGCATCTAATCCCAATATGACTGCATTTAAGTTATATTTTTTTATATGATGAATTATGTGTAAAGTACGTCGAATGTTGTCTTGTGTCTGTCTTTGTCTTATAAAACCTGTTTGGTCTAAATGAATTAGGTCTGTCAGTATATTTTCTAACCTTTTGGCAAGGATAATGGTAAAAAGCTTATAGTCCTGATTTAGTACACTGATTGGTCTGTAGTTGGAGCACTCTAGTTTATCCTTTTCAGGTTTAGGTATAACTGCAATGACCCCTTCTCTCAAGGAGGGGGGGATTTCCCCTGTGTGGAGGACATAATTAAATGTTTTCAGGAGGAGAGGAGATAGTTGCTGTTTAAAGGTTTTGTACCACTCTGCTGTATAGCCATCAGCTCCTGGGGATTTGTTAGCTTTAAGTTTCATAATTGCTTTTTCCAATTCTTTAGGATGTATTTCTGACAGTAGTGTTTTATTTTGTGACTCCGTAAGTTGGGGAAGGTTTAATGTGTTTAGGAATGCCTCGGATGCGTTTTTATGTTTTTTGTGGGAGTATAAGTTCTTATAGTAATTCTCGAAGCTTTTAAGAATATCCTGAATTCTGAATTTTATTTCCTTTGATACTGGGTCTCTGATTTTGTAGATTGCTCTTTCTGTTTGATGTTTCCTCAATTTATAGGCTAGCAATTTTGCCGATTTACTGCCTGCTTCATAGTATTTTTGTTTCAGAAATGTAAGTTTCTTCTGGATTTCTATTGTGTAGATCTCATTTATTTGGTTTTTAATTTCCTCAATCTTGAGCGAGTCAGTAGAATGAGTGTTGCCTTTGTGTTCTTTTTCTAGGTTCCTAAGTTCTGACTCTAATGTGGATAGTTTTTCTTGTCTTAGTTTCTTTTGGGTTGCCAGTTTTGCAATAATCTTTCCTCTTATTACAGCTTTGCATGCATCCCACAGTATTAAAGGGGATACTTCTCCATTATCGTTTTCTTCCAAATATCTGAGAATATCTGATTCTAATTCATCTTTCAATGGTCCTTTCAGGACATTTGAATTTAACCTCCAAGAAAATGTATTATTTGTGTATTTTTGGATATTTAAGTCCATGTAGATCGGACTGTGGTCAGAGAGATCCATCAGTCCTATTTTACATGTTTCTACTCTTCCAATGTCTCTATTAAACATAAAAAAAATAGTCAATCCTTGAGTAAGATGAATATGGAGTTGAGTAAAATGTATAGTCTTTTACATTGGGGTTGAGTTCCCTCCACACATCACAGATTCCCATTTCTTTTAGTAGCATCCGAGTCTTCCTGCTTTGGGTGTTATATTGATGTGTAGAATTACCAGAAGCGTCCCAGTATGGATTCAGTCTAAGATTGAAGTCCCCACCACATATCACTAAACCTTGAGCTTTAGTTATCATTAGGTCAAATACATTTTTATAAAATTTCCAGTTAGCCCCTGGGGGAGCATACACATTCAGCAGGGTGATATCTTCTCCCTCTAGCTGTCCAGTTACCAAACTGTATCTCCTTTCTTTATCTTTGTGTTCTGATTTTTTTTCAAATGTAATTTTGGTTGATATCAATGTCGCTACTCCCCTCCTCCTCCCTGACTTATATGAAGATGAAGAGATCATTTTAAACCCTTGTCTACTGAGTTTATTGTGTTCCACGTCTGTTAGGTGGGTTTCTTGTAAAAATATTATTCCTGCTTTGTCTTTTTTCATTTTGCCTAGAATCTTGGATCTTTTAACTGGATTCAGGATTCCTTTTACATTATATGAAATTATTTTGGTTACACCCTGTTTCTCCATTGTGTTGTTTTGTTTAGTATAACTGTGTGGTGGCCCTCTTTTGTGCTACTCAGAAACTGAAAGAACATTAAAAACAAGAAAAACATTAAGAACATAGTGTATAAAACTTTAAAACAAAAAGCTGTCAAAAGAACTTCCTGAGCTGAGGTCTTTTTAAAGACCCTGGAAGAGCCTTGATGGAGTGAAGGCTCTGAGGGGAATTCCTCAAACTCTGTTACGTGTTGAGGGCCCTCTCTTACCCCTGTAAGTTGTCCCATGCTTTTAACGTGAGTTTCAGAACCCAATCCGAACTTGTAATGATTTTTTTTTTCCTTTTATGCCTAAACCCTGTGAAATTGTGTGCACCCTCCCACCCCCATCACATCAAACATTCACGCAAAAACAGTATTTGTTAGTGTGAGGAGAACATGTGGATTATTGTCACATTTTTATTTTAACAAGTTTTTTTTTTTTTTTAATTAAAAAGACTTATTTGTTTCAAATATTATGACTGTTCCATGAAATGTTTTACCACATGCTGAATACGCATCTCCTTTAATGTTTGTTACCTTGTATGAGGGGGGTTGGATGTGCAGATTGATTCAAGAAAAAAAAAAAAAAGGTCGCTATTCCAACCTGAAAACGGACAGTTTATCCGCGACGCTCTGGCGCTGGGTTTCCCGCTGCTGGCCCGTGGATTTTGAAGGTCTTTGTGTTGTCCATGTTTGCGCTTTGATCTTCTCACTCGGGTCTGCTGCGGGTTTAAATACCGTTACCGGGAGCCCTCTTCTCACCATGTCAGCTGTTGCTTCTTCCGCCGAATTATAGAGACATGTTTCTTCGCCGTAGAAGACCCTTAACTTCGCAGGAAATGGCGTCTGAAAGCGCAGTTTCTTCTCTCTTAACACCTTTTTCGCGTCATTGTATTCCCTGCGCTTTTTAAGGACCTCCGGGGCGTAATCGTGTTCCACGAAGACTTTTCTCTCCTGGTGCATAAATCCTTTTTTCTGCCAAGCCAGTCTGACAACCTCTTGTTTTATTTTGAAATTGGAAAATCTTACCAACACCAAACGTGGGGGCGCTTCCGCCGCTGGCCTAGCGGCTAATGAACGATGTGCCTTTTCTATGTTTAAGTCGGTGGTTTGTGGAATATCCAATTTCTCTCTTAGTAAAGATTCCACGCATTCTGCCATTGAGTTAAAACCGTTTTCGGCTCCTTCTATCAGACCATGAATTCTTATATTGTCTCTTCTCTGTCTTCCTTCTTGGTTGGCTAGCTTAGCCTGTATAGATGCTTGTCTTTTGCGTAGGTCCAGCACAGAATCTTCGAGCACTTTTATTCGTTCCTCTGTTTCCAAGATTCGGTTCTCGGCCTGGTCCACTCTGCTGTTTGTCCTTTTCAATTCTTCTCTGAATTCCCGAAATTCGGCCGTAACCTCTCGGCGAAATCGTCGTAGCTCTTCAAATAGCGATTTCAGGCTAACCTTTTTGTTAGCTACCACCAGTTCCTCGTCTTCTGAACGGAGATCTTCCAGTTCAGATTCTCCGGCCGATACGTGTCCTGGCCTGGAGAATTTCGGTTTCTTCTGTTTTCCTTTAGACATGATGATTTTGTCTTTTGATTTTCACTCCTCCAAAAATCCGTTAAGTTTGATTTTCAAGGTGTTATCTTGGATTGGGTCTGAGAGCTTCAGTGTTAAGCTGCAGTCGCCATGGCGTCCAGACCGGAAGTCCGGACTAAGTCGATTTTTGAAAAAATGCGCGCACCCGCTAGATGTAGTGAAAAATCATGTATGTGAGGAATTGGGTAACGGTCATGCGCTGTAGCGTTGTTTAATCTGCGGTAATCTCCGCACGGTCTCCAAGAACCGTCGGATTTCGGAACCATGTGAAGTGGCGAGGCCCAGGGGCTTTTCGAACGTCTAACAATGCCCAATTTTTCGAGAGTTGTAAACTCGTCCCGTGCTATGTTGAGCTTGGCCGCATCTAAGCGGCGAGCTTTGGCAAAAACGGGAGGTCCCGCTGTGGGAATGAAGTGTTCAACCCCGTGTTTAGCCACAGTGGCTGAGAATTTGGGAATTGTGAGTGCTGGAAATTGGGTGAGGAGTTGCTCAAACTTACCTCCTGCCGTGGTGACGTTGGCCTGCACAGGTGGTGGAGAAACTCGGGCTGAGCATGGAATAGAAGCAAAAGACAGTGCATTAACCAGGCGCCTATTTGCTAGATCCACTAATAACCCATGTGCACACAAAAAATCTGCGCCTAATAAGTTAAAACTCACCGCCGCTACAACAAATGTCCATCTGTAGCTGCGGCCGTGGATGAGGAGGTGCAGGCTCTTTTCGCCGAACGTGTCGATGTTAGAGCCGTTGGCTGCCACGGCTCCGTTGCCCCGGGTGCCCATGGCTCGATCTGCGTGGGAGGGCATGACGAAACTCAGCTGGGCTCCTGTGTCGATGAGGAACTGCTTGCCTGTGTGTCCATCCGTCACGTACAACAGCTTATTTTTCTCGCCGAGAACCGCTGCTGTTAACGGCTCTCGGCTTTGGCGTTTCCCGAAATCATAAATTTGCAGGGGGGAACGCATTTGTGGGCCTTCTCGGCGAAGCGGTGGTGATAATAACAGACGTCGCTCTGTCTGTTACGTTTTGGCCGCGTCGCTGTCACCGTGGGCTGGGTCTGCTCCGTGGGTTGTGGCTCCTCGTGGCTCGGGGCGTCGGCTTTGAGGTCTGCGGATGCTGCTGTGGGTGTCAGCTCCTTGCAGGCGTTGATGAGCTGATGAGCTTCGCTGGCCAGTGTGCGGAAGTCTTGGTGGGTGTTGCACTTCATGCTGGCGAGTGTCCCTCTCATGTGTGGCGGCAGCGTGCTGAGGAAAATAAACTGGAAGAGGAAGTTGTCATTGTCCTCCTCCTTGAGCTGCAGCAAATCCTCCATGAGGGCCTTCGGTTTGCACCCTCTGTGGCCGTAGACCGCCAGGATCTTCTCGGCTCTTTCTTCCGCTGATGGGACGTAGTTCGCCACGATGGTCGCTTTGAGCGTCTCATATTTGTCCCGGGCCGGTGGTCGCCGGATCATGCTCCGCACACACTTCGAAGTGGCGGAGTCGAGTTTGGAGACGATATGATAAAATTTAGTATCATCAGCCGTGATGCCCGCCAGTGTAAACTGGGCTTCAGCCTGCTGAAACCAAGAGGCGGGGTCTTCTTGCCAGAAGTCTGGCAGGTTGACAGCGACGGCATTCGTGCACACCATCACTGCTGTGCCCGCCGGGTGAGAGTGCCTTGCCTCGGCTCTCACGGCGGTGCTGGTGCTCGGTTGAGCCCTCTCAACCTCTTCTGCCGGGGGGAACAGCTGTCCATCTGCTCCCTCGTCTGCGTGGCGGCTGGCGTCTGCCTGGGTCGCCGCGGATGAGTCAATTGCGGGGGAACGCCTCAGGTCCATACTCGCGTCAAGGTCACCAGTGTAGAGGAGCTTGGCAATGAAGAGGCGATTTGGTTTATAAGCAAAGTTTTAATATTCAGCTCTTCTAACAAGTCTCAACTGGTGCAGAGAGTGGCAGAAGGGAAAAAGAGGCAGAATCTCTCCAACTCACTGATTATATACATGCACACAACAAAAGACATGCATAACAAAGGCTGACATCCCTCATTATCTTAATCCCCCCATTGTCTTGGTATTTCCTCTCCTCGCCTTGGGAGGTGATAGTATTTCCTCTCCTCGCCTTGGGGGGTGAGGGTGGCTCCTCCGGTCTCCTCCGCCGCGTCCGGGAACGTCTTTGTTCTTCACTCGGCGGGTGAGAGTCCTTTGTCCTTTCAGAGGTGTGAAGTTCCTTACATATGTAATTACTAAACATTTCCACATGCTTCAACATATGTAGGTTATGGAATATATGGTTAATATAGACCACAATGTACAACCCTTGGATAATTTAAACAAAAACTAAAGGAAGAAATACTCCAAACATATATACAAGATGACATGTAAAATCACATAAGAATTATCATATTCGGTCTGTGTTGTGTTGTTGCTTAGTTGTTTTTTTTTTTTTTTTTTTTTGTCTTAGCTTTGTTCTGAATTGTAATCGCTCCTGTTTAGTTTTTCTTTTGAATTCTTGGATGGAATATGGGTGGGCATTATAAGCTGCGGCTTCAGCCATCACCCATTTTGGATAACTTATGTTAAACTGTATAATCAGAGGAGTTATTGTTTAATTTGACCTTGTTAGATTTTTTTTCCCTTTCTTTTAATCTTTACTTTTAATCTATCCAAAATAAAGATTCATTCATTAATCCTCATAGCTTTGTGACGTTAAACTTATCACTTTGTGACATTTTCCTTTAGCTTTATGACGTTTTCCTCATAGCTTGTGACATTTTGACTTCACAGTTCACGTCATAACAGTCAACAGCATTCCAGGTTTTGTTGTATTCTTCTTCTTCTCTCGGTTACTGGCGGATAGTGTAACGGATGCCAACTAGTACTGTTCAGCGTAGAACGTTAGTAAACCTCCCTCCCAAAGCCTCATACAGTATCGGTAGCGCTGAGCTATCGGTCGGACCTTTAGCTCAGCGCGATCGTGCTGTGTCTCCCATGCTCGCACTGTGTAGTTGACTGAGAGGTCGCGGGTTCGTGTCCCGTGTGGGGCGAACTGCGCAGGATGATCTCTGTCACACTGGTGCCGTGAACCCGGCATGGGAGTGAGGTTTAAGGGGGAGAGTGTAACGGATGCCAACTAGTACTGTTCGGCGTAGAACGTTAGTAAACCTCCCTCCCAAAGCCTCATACAGTATCGGTAGCGCTGAGCTATCGGTCGGACCTTTAGCTCAGCGCGATCGTGCTGTGTCTCCCATGCTCGAACTGTGTAGTTGACTGAGAGGTCGCGGGTTCGTGTCCCGTGTGGGGCGAACTGCGCAGGATGATCTCTGTCACAATAGCAAACAACTGAAAGGTGCATACCGCCACCTACTGTACAAGAGTGTGTAACATTATGTCATCTGAGCCCGACCCCTAAATTCTATGACTTAATCCTGTGTTATTTAAAAAAGAGAAAAGAGCCCTTCTCGTGATTCTTATTGCCTCTCCATCTCCATCTGTTCCCAGAATCCCAGTTAAATCCCATTCCCTACCAGCCTCTCAAACTTCATTTTCCATTATCTGTCTTTCATTTCCATATTTGTGACAGTGTAATGAGATGTGCTTGACATTTTCTTTTACTCTACATTCTGTACATTTGCCACTTTCACTTTTCCTCATGGTGAATAAAGTGCCGTTTAAACCTGTATGATCCATTCTGAGTCTTGCCATAATGATGTCTTCCCTCCTTTTGGTTGTTATGTAATTCTTTATTGCAATAGATTTTTGTATTTTGTAATACGATCTACCTTTATGATCTTCATCCCATCTGTTTTGCCATAGCTCAGTTCCTTTTTTCTTGATTACTGCTTTCCCTTCACTTTTTCCAAGAGACAATGGTATAGTTATCTCTTTTCCAAGAGCGCTTTTTGCTAATTTGTCTGCACAGTCATTCCCTTTCAACCCTTCATGTGCAGGAACCCAACAAAACTGAACTTCTCCACCACCCCTGTGTACCCTAAAAAAAACGTGATATAGCTCAATCACCAAGTCTTCCCTTGTAGATTTTAGTGTCTGTATGGCTTTTAACCCTGCAAGTGAATCTGTGCACACCACCACCCGATCCGGTCTGACCTCCTCCACCCACTGCAAAGCAATAATTATTGCCACCATCTCTGCTGTAAACACAGATGAATTGTTGGAGAGTCTTTTTGTGATGGTCACTTTAAACTCTGGAATGTATACTCCAACTCCAACAGAGCCCTCTTTGTTCTTTGAACCGTCAGTACATAGCTGTAAGAAGTTATTTGAATTGAATTGAATTTGAATTGAATTTATTTATTTCGGATAGTACAGTACAGGTTAAAAGAAACTGTATAATATAACAACAAGGTCAAATTAGACAAAGACTCCTTCTACTATACAATTCCACGTGAGTTATCCGAAATGGGTGATGGCTGAAGCCGCAGCTTATATTGCCCACCAATATTCCATCCAAGAATTCAAAAGAGAAAAAAGAGAAAACAAGACAAGAGCGATTACAATTTAAAACAAAGCTAAGACAAAATGTGACTGAGAGAAAAAAAAAAAAAAGAAAAGAGAAAACTAAGCTAAGCTAAGTTAAGCGGTTACTATTCAAAACAAATCTAAGACAAAATGTCACAGAAAAAAAAAAAACAACTAAGCTACAACACAACACAGGCTGGATATGTCAATCCTTATGTGAGTTTACATGTCGTCTTGTAAATATGTTTGGATTATTATTGTAATTGTTCCTGAGGTAAATGCTTGTTTTAGCACCAACTTCACTCATATGCAACTCCGCCATGGTCGGTCCCAAGCCCGGATGGGAAAGGAGGAGGGTTGAGCGTGGGGCTAGCAACCCCACCCCGTAAAAACCCTGCATGCTATAGAAACGCCAACAACAGACCAAGAGACTACTGCCCTGGGAGAGGAAGGGTCCTCACCAAGAGGACATATGACGCTGTGTGGTGAAAGCCGTGAGTCTACGGAAGCTACAAGGCCGATCCCCCTTCTATCGACTAGGACCATCAACGTCAGAACATGGAATGTGAGGACCATGTATGAGACAGGAAAAACAGCACAAGTAGCCGCAGAGATGAAGAGCTACAACCTCACACTGCTTGGAATTAGCAAGACCCATTGGACACAGTCAGGACAAAGAAGACTGCTCACCGGAGAGATGTTGCTGTATTCCGGCCATGAAGAAGACAACGCTCCACACACAGAAGGCGTCGCACTCATGTTGTCAGGACCTGCACAGTGAGCTCTGATAGGATGGGAAGCACATGGATCAAGAATAATCGCAGCATCCTTCAGAACGAAGAAGAAGAAGATCACGATGAACATTATCCAGTGCTACGCCTATGAAGAAGTCAAGGACCGATTTTATGACAGACTGCAAAACGTCATGGCCAAGTACCCAGAGAAAGATGTCAGCATCCTCATGGGCGACCTCAACGCCAAGATCGGACACGACAACACCGGATACGAGGAAGTGATGGAAAGACACGGACTGGGAGTGATAAATGAGAATGACGAGAGATTTGCAGACTTCTGTGCAATGAACAACCTGGTCATCGGTGGCAGCACTTTCCCCCACAGAAGAGTACATAAGGCCACCTGGGTATCACTGGACTTAGTGACTGAGAACCAGATTGACCACATCTGCATGGCCAAGAAATTCAGGAGGTCCCTACAGGATGTAAGGGTGAGAAGAGGAGCAGACGTCACATCTGACCACCACCTGCTGGTAGCCAGGTTGAAGCTGAAGCTGAAGAAGAACTGGATGGGGGCAACAACGAAGAGGCTGAAGTACAACATCAGCATGCTGAAAGATACCAAGACCAGAGAAGAATTCAGACTGTCTCTCACCAACAAGTACCATGTGCTACAAGAACTGCTTGAAGAAGAGGTCACCACCGAGAACCAGTGGCAGAAAGTGAAGGAGACACTTGCATCAACCTGTTAGGAAGTAGAAGGCCCCAAGAGACACCAACAGAAGGAGTGGATATCGGCAGACACTCTACGCAAGATCCAGGAGAGAAAGCAGAAGAAGGCAGCAATAAACAACAGCCGAACAAGGGCAGCAAAGGCCAAGGCACAAGAAGACTTCACAGAAGCCAACAGAGAAGTGAAGAGGAGCGCAAGAGCAGACAAGCGCAAGTACATCGACAGCCTGGCAGAGGAAGCCGAGGAAGCAGCAGCCAGTAACAACATGAAACAGCTGTACGACACCACCAAGAAACTATCAGGGAAGTACAGCAGGCCCGAGTGTCCAGTCAAGGACAAGGAAGGAAACACCATCCTGGGAACAGAGCGACAACTGCATAGATGGGCAGAGCACTTTGAAGAGCTCCTGAACAGACCTGTCCCTCCGAATCCCCCAGACATCGACCCTGCTGACATTGACCTGGACATCAACTGTGAGAAGCTGTCCAGGGAGGAGATTAGGAAAGCCATTAAGCTACTGAGGAATGGCAAGGCAGCAGGACCAGAGAGCATCCCTGCAGAAGCACTCAAAGCAGACCTGGAGACCACCGTAGAGATGCTGTACCCTCTCTTCGAGAAGATATGGGAAGAAGAAGAAGTACCAGCAGACTGGAAGGAGGGCTACCTCATCAAGCTACCCAAGAAAGGAGACCTCAGCAACTGCGACAACTACAGAGGAATAACGCTTCTGTCAGTGCCAGGGAAGGTCTTCAACAGGATCCTACTTGAGACAATGAAAAGTGCCGTCGACCCCCTCCTCCGAGACCAGCAGGCCGGCTTCTGCCAGAACAGATCGTGCATTGACCAGATCACTACCTTGTGCATCATCGTCGAGCAGTCTTTAGAGTGGACCTCCTTGCTGTACATCAACTTCGTTGACTACGAGAAGGCCTTCGACAGCGTGGACCGTGAAACTCTCTGGAAACTGCTTCGCCACTACGGAGTGCCAACCAAACTGGTCAATTTGATCAAGAACTCCTATGAAGGAATGACCTGTCGAGTAGTCCATGAAGGACGGCTAACAGACAGCTTCAGGGTGAAGACCGGAGTCAGACAAGGCTGCCTCCTGTCACCTTTCCTCTTCCTCCTGGCGATCGACTGGATCATAAAGACGTCAACAGCAGACAGAAGAAACGGAATCCAGCGGATACTGTTTGATCAGCTAGATGATCTGGACTTTGCAGACAACCTGGCCCTGCTCTCCCACAGCCACCAGCAGATGCAGGACAAGACAACAGAGATGGCAGCCACCTCAGCACAAGTTGGCCTCAAGATCCATGAGGGCAAGACCAAGATCCTCAAGAGTAACACAGCAAATGAGGACCCAGTCACACTGCATGAGAGTGAGCTGGAAGAGGTAGAGGCCTTCACATACCTGGGCAGCGTCATTGACAAGCAGGGCGGCACAGACGCAGACGTCAGAGCTAGAATCGGCAAGGCGAGGGCATCATACTTGATGCTGAGGAACATATGGAGCTCCAAGGTGGTGTCAACACGCACAAAGATCCGGCTGTTCAACTCTAATGTCAAGTCAGTCCTACTGTATGGAGCAGAGACATGGAGGACAACGAAGACCACCATCAGGAAAGTGCAGACGTTCATCAACAGCTGTCTGAGAAGGATCCTCCAGATATGCTGGCCCGACACCATCAGCATCGCAGACCTGTGGCAGCGTACCAACCAGCTGCCAGCCGAGGATGAGATCCGGCGCAGAAGATGGGGATGGATTGGGCACACCCTGAGGAAGCCAGCCAGTAACATCACAAGGCAAGCACTCAAGTGGAACTCCCAAGGAAAGCGGAAGAGAGGAAGGCCAAGAAATACCTGGTGACGAGACCTCGATGCTGATGTCAAGAAGATGGGAAAGACCTGGAGACAGCTGAAGAGAGCAGCCCAGGACAGAGCACTCTGGCAAACTGTTGTTGGCGGCCTGTGCTCCAGGAGGAGCGATGGGCCTAACTAACTAACTACTCACTCATATGCCAATCCTTTTCCCTCATTAGCAGACAAGCGTCTACTTCTATTCCCGGTAACAGCCAAGGGGGAACATTACTCACTGGACTGGTGTTAGCTATATCAATAGTGTGTAGCCCATACATTTTGGCTTTTCTTTCAATTGTCCACCCAAACTCATGTCCATGGAAATTACAGTATTCCCAGCAGTCTTTTAGTGTTTTTGAAATATTTGCTTCATCACTTCATTTCAGCTTGACCCAGTACGATAATGCAAGTTTATCTCTTCTCAAATCCATTGGCATTTCTCCTGCTTCTATTAAAACTGCATTGTTTGGTGTTGTTTTGATGGCTCCAATGCACAGGCAAAGTGCTCTATGCTGCATTCTGTCTATTTTTTCCAGAGTTGTCTTTGCCGCTGCTCCATAAATCATGCATCCGTAGTCTATTGTCGATCGCATTAGTGCTCTGTAAATGTCAATTAATGCCTGTTTATCTGCACTCAATTTGTGTCCAGCTACAGCTTTTATGAGATTAATGACTTTTTTGCACTTTGTCTCCAGATTTTCAACATGAACTCTCCATGTGTATGCACTATCAAACCACAATCCTAGATATTTGAACTCACTGGCTTTTTCTATTGGTTGATTATATAATGTTAATGGTGTGGGGCAACCCCCACAACAGACTGAGACAGACACAGCGCTCGGCTAGAGCAAATAGCAGAACAGTGAAATGTGTGTATTAATGTCTACAGGCAGCCCCGCTCCGTCTGGCTTGTTCGGGCTCAGTATTGTGATGTTAATGTCCCATTCATGCATTGTGTTCATGCTTCCTGTTCTCACTGTGTCTCTCAAATGCAAATGCCATACCCACGGCTGTGAACGCCTTTCATGCATTGTCTGTAACTGGTATAAATACCGCACATATTCTGTAACTCTTTCTCTCATTCCTGCAACTGCTGCTGACACACTCACTCTTGTGTCTCTCTGCTGAGAGCCTCCGGGCTCGCTCCCGGCGTGCATGCACGGCGCCGGGGCGAGCTCCGTGATGGCGGTATGATTTAATAAACCTACATAAAACCTTCACTTCGCTGCCTTTATTTTATCATCTGCTATAATGGTTCTGTACCAGTTCTGTGTTGTTTTTTTTTGTGAAAGTCATATAGCAGGTTTTACTGTTTGAAAATTTACAATCCCCAGTCACATGACCACTTTTCCACTTTCTCCATTACTTTCCTGATGTTTTTGGACACAAATTTCTCATTTCTTCCCCTCGTTCACATGGCTTCATCATCTGCATATAGTGCTGTATTGATGGATCCCTCTTGATCCTCAAACATGTCATTAATCATTATATTGAATAAAACAGGGCTTATCACACTCCCCTGAGGAACACCATTTTCTATTTCAAAGTCATTAGAAACTTCTGATCCTACTTTAACCCTAATTGTCCTGTGTGTTAAAAAAAAATCCATTATCCAATTATACATCCTACCACCAATGCCCATTTTTTTCAACTTCATAAGAAGTCCATCCCTCCACAGTGAGTCATAAGCCTTTTCAATATCCAGATAAACTATAACCATTACTTCTTTCATTTTGAGAGTCTTTTCAAAATCATTACGTACCCTAACTAGAGCATCCACTGTGGATCTTCCTCTTCTAAAACCATTCTGATAGTCATTTACAGTATTAATCCATACCTGTCAAGGCATACCTCATGCCTCCCTTATTGGGGGGGCTTTCACACCTGTACTGAGTACTTAAAAACTGTATTTATCGGCAGATGAAAGAAAACTGAAGAGAAAAAAAAACAACAACAAACAAACAAAAACCAAACAAACAACAACAATTGCAACATGAACTATTTCAAACATATTTATTCAAATGTACACTATATGGACACAATCTTGAGCCATAACTTTTTGGTAATGTGAAAATAATAAGCCAAGTAGCACAATAAATAAATAAATAAAAATAAAAATAAATAAATAAATTAAAAAAATAAATGATAATATTAATAATAAATAAATAAATAAAAATAAATAAATAAATAAATAAACAATATTTTTCAAATTTACATTAGCACAAGGTAGACTGCTTAATTTGAAAGTACACAAGAATAATTCTGAATATAGTTCTTAATTGTCAGCTAGATATATACACTTGGAATTAGAGAGTTTTTAATTGTCAGCTTTGTTACACTAATGCACTTGGATGAACTTGAAACAAGAAAATGTTCACTGATGCTGCTTGTTATAGCTCCAAGTAGCAGCCTTTGCTGACTCTAGCATTTCTTTTGAAGGCTTGACCTTGAAGCATGGAGTGTCACAATTCATTTTCACTTGCGTGAAAGAAGTCAGAGTTTCTGGGAGCATACTTTTTCTGAAGTCGGTGTGAATTTTCCTGACCATGCTGAAAGCCCTCTCACTGTCAGCATTGCTGTGAGGAAGGCAAAGCAGTGCTGAGTACACTTTGAGGAGCTGGGGGAAGCGGGGCACATCAAGGGCTGTCTTCAAGACCATCACCTGACCCCAGTAGACATCAACACGCACAGGCTTGCCATCCTTGTTTTGTAGAGGCACTGTGTTTTCTGGCAGCAGTTGCAGGTCCTCCCATTCTTCTTTCAGCTCTTCTGTATCAACAGTGGGGCAAAATGCAGGAGCAAGCTCTACAATGGGGCCATAGGTCAGGGACTCTGTTTTCCTGGGGTCGAGGACAGAGAGGTGTGGCAGAATTTTGTCGTCAAAGGGGAACGTGTTGAGCATCTTTCTCACTACAGCTTCATAGAAGCCTCTTACTGCTTCAAAGAACTTCTGCTCTGTGCCTGGGTCAAGTTCATGGGTTTGTAGGGCTTCTCTGGTTTCCAGTCCAATGGCGATAAACTCATCAGAGTGCTGCAGGTCACTGTCCAGGAAATCCAGCCTTCTTAGGTCATTGGTCGCCTTTACATACTTCATTTGAACAAATTTGACCAACAGTTTTCTCAAGAGACGATCCATTTCAGGGAGGAGACTGCCTATCTTGCTCTCGTCTGCTTGAAAGATGGTGTTGAAGTTGTTGATGATAGGCAGGATGAACTTGAGAAGCAGGAACAAGTCACATACTGTCAGGCTCTTTTGGCCATGTACCAAAAAAAAAAAACAAGATGACTTCTTTGACAGACTAATCACATAGAATGAAACATACGTCCATCACTATGATACAGAAACTAAAGCCCAGTTGAAGCAATGGAAGCGTTATGACTCACCACCTCTGAAGAAGGCACATGTCCAATCCTTGGCAGGCAAGGTCATGCTCACAGTCTTTTGGGACCAGCATGGAGTAGTGATGATGGATTGCCTGGTAAAGGCAAAGGTAAAGGGTAGGTAAAGGTAAAGGTAAAGGGTCTTTTGGGACCAGCATGGAGTAGTGATGATGGATTGCCTGGTAAAGGCAAAGGTACCCTTTACCTTTGCCTGGTAAAGGGTACCACAATTACAATTACCGGGACTTACTACACTTCACTGCTGCAGAAATTGCAGAAGGTCATCAAAAGCAATCATCATGCTGACCAAAGGTGTCCGCTTCCTGCAAGATAATGCCGGGTTCACAACTTACACGTTGCCCAGAGGGAAGCACAGTCCTGCGGCTATTTAATCCTTCCTCACCCCACTTCCCCTCCCTACCTTACACCATTGACTTCCACCTTTTTCCAACAATGAAGTCATTTTTGAAGGGCAAGCCCTTCCAAGACAATGAAATGCTGATTTCCATGGTCAAGTTGTGGCTTCTGGCACAGCCTGCAGACTTCTACAGGTGAGGTCTCCGCAGCTGCATAAAACGATAGGAGAAATGTGTAACCCTTGGTGGTAACTACGCAGAGAAAGACTAATAAATGTGCCAAGGTTGAGTCTTCTTAGTCCATGGAAGATGACTCAGGGGAAATCTCTTATGAACAGCCCTCATAAATGTGTAACATTTCTATATTTTAGCTAAATTATATAAAATTGAAAAGCCTGTTTTTTAGTGCGATAGCTATCATGGAGCAGCATATGCCCTGCTGAATCTGAACAGCGCTGTCAGTCAAAGATGGTGTTTCCCTATTCTCACCTACTGTAAATCATCACCTTCATTGGGTTTGATCTACTGAAAGCTGAAGTTTGATACTTTATATCCAGTGTGTCTAGGAAGCATGAAGGACTAAAAAGGCGCCGACCTGCAGTGTGGGTCTGGCTGTCAGGTACGATCTGATGCAGATGAGCGTATTTTCCCTTCTCGAAGCTCGGACTCTCCCATTCTTTTCGGTGACGTCCAGTCCCTCGATTTCCCTTTTCTTCAAGCTTTGTTTTCTTCGCTGGCGGCACGCTGCATGAAGCCATTTTGAAAATCACAAAAAGACTGCTTAGGTGCACTCAATTTCGCCAGGCATCGAATTACTGTTCAGTTGATTTTAGGTTCTCTCAATAATTTTTTTTTCGCTGTATATTTTTCTTTTTGGCGTACAGAAATGGCAATACGCCCGTATTTGCTAAAATTGCATTTTCCCCGTATTAAAATACGGCAAAACCGTATCACTTGACGGGTATGTTAATCATTTTTGCTCTAGTACATATGAGAATCTGTAAACTAACACCTTCTCCATCCATTTCCCTAAGTGTGACATTAATGCTACTGGCCTGTAGTTGCCTGGATCAGCTAGATCTTTCCCTGGCTTATTAAATGGTAAAATTACAGCCTTTTTCCACCCACTTGGGATACCCCCCCCCCTTCCATATTCTGTTAAACAATTTCAGCACCAGTTGCATTGATTGCATAGGCAAGTGCCGGAACATAGCATAGCTTAACTGATCATATCCTGGAGCTGTGTATCCACTATCTTGCAAAGCTCTCTTAAGCTCTGACATTGTGAGCTCGAGGTCTAACGCAGTCATGTCCTCTTTCACTTCGTTTTTTAAGTTTGCATTTTCTCTGAGTTTATGCTGCCTTTGCTGTCTATGACTCTCACCAAGATGGTCTCCTCTATGCACTGCTGTAAATGCTCTACCGAGGACTTCTGCCTTTTCTTTGTCTGATACAGCCATCTTGTCCCCATCCACTAAAGCTGGAATTTTAACTGATACCCTTTTCTCGCTCATTTTTTTAAACATACCCCAGACATCACCTAATTCTGTTTTCCTACCAAGGGTGGAACAAAATTCTCTCCATGTTGACCTTTTCCTGTTTTTAATAATCCTTCGAGCTACTGCCCTTTTCTTTTTGTACTCTATTAAGTTTTCACTAGTCATATTCTTCCTCAGCTCTCTGAATGCCTTGTTTCGCTCTTTTACGGCAATACTACATTCGTCATTCGACCAGGGTACAACCTTCTTCCTACCCTGTGTTGTTTTCTTAGGTATACATGCTATTGCAGCATTCAGAATATGATTGGTTACCTGACTTGAACACTCTTCTATGCCACCTTCTAATGTTACCAAATGACATGATTGAACACAGTATTGCCTAAATTTTCACCAATCTGCCTTGTCAAAACACCATCTTGTAAAACATCTTCCTTCTTGTATACATACTTCAGTTTTAATGACTGTACGTATTGGAAAGTGATTACTTCCCATAATTCTCCTGTTCATAACCGTCCATTCACAGGTGCTCACTAAAGAATCAGATACCAGAGTCAGGTCAATACATGATAATGTGCCCTTACGCACATCCACCCTGGTACCTTCACCACTGTTTAGACAAATTAACGATCCTTCATCTAACATCTCTTCCACAACATTTCCATTGTTATCTGTATGTGTGCTTCCCCACAAGCTATTATGGGCATTAAAGTCTCCACACCATACCTCTTTCATATGCCCTTCCCCTGCCATAACACTGAAAATATCTGCTGTTAACTTCCTACATGGGTTGTAATAATTAATCAGGCTAATATTTCCTTGTCCATTTGGCCTACATATTTCAAGAATATTACACTCTATATCCTCAGGGGAGGGAATCACCCTATATGCCACACCATCTTTAATTAAAGTGGCACATCCTCCTCCATTTACAGTGTTAATTCTATCCTGTCTGATTGAAGTGTATCCTGGAATAACAAAATCTAAGTGAGGTTGAAGCCATGTCTCCTGTACACACACTACCTGTGGAGCAACTTCTAGTTCGTAAAGATACTTCTTGAGTTCTTGTCCGTTTGCTATAAGACTCCTCGCATTCCACTGTAGTATGTGTAGTACCATAATTAAGGTCTTGTTTCAGCATGTGCAGTCTCCCCAGTTTCAGCTTTCAATAAAGCATGAATCTGGTCAGCTGTGATATCTTTCACATCTAGGAAGCTTCCACAATGGTTTTGATTCTTTCACTTTTCTTCTTTAGTTGTGCAGCAACATTCATGGTGTGGCAGATAAAAGCTATAAAGTTTGTCCTCTTAACTGTCATCCATTTTGCATTTGTGAACACAAACATTCCTTGCAGCGGCAGGATCCTGTGCTTGCGTGGGACCCATTGATGGCTGGGCTTCCATTTGAACTGAACTTCTTTGAGGAAAGCCTGCTGTGTTTCTGACTATTCCTGCCTCTCTAACTGTCTTTAGAGCTTCCGCATACAAGATTTTCTTAGTTATTCTGGTTTCCTGGGC
Source organism: Pholidichthys leucotaenia (assembly GCA_020510985.1). Classification (NCBI taxonomy): domain Eukaryota; kingdom Metazoa; phylum Chordata; class Actinopteri; order Cichliformes; family Pholidichthyidae; genus Pholidichthys; species Pholidichthys leucotaenia. The sequence continues at coordinate 71,503,937 of CM035838.1, forward strand.
CTGCCTAGCTTCCCGCTGCACAACACATCCTCCATATGCAGCACTGTGCTCACCCCCGCAGTTGCAACACTTTACTTTGTCGTCCTTGTCACATTTACCATATTCGTTCTCCCCTTCACATCTAGCACATCTTAGCTTTCCCTTACATTGCTGAGCAGTGTGACCCATCCATTGACATTTGTAGCACCTGAGTGGCTTTGGGATGTATTCTCTGACACTGTAATACATGTATCCTATTAGGACTGATTTAGGGAGTGTTTCCTCAAACTGAATCATGACAGACAGTGTGCCCTTCAGTGAACCTTCTCTTTTATTCTTAAGCCTTTTCACATCCTTCACCTTTCCTCCTTGGATCTCATTTTTCATTTCTTCCATAGACATGCACAAAGAGACACCTGATATAACTCCCCTCAAGTTAGCTGTCATGCCAGGAACATGTGCCTTCATTTGTTCTCTGTTTAGACATGTCATTGTCAGTATTTTCTGTTGCTGTTGTTTACTTCAGAATCAGAATCAGAAAAGCTTTATTGCACAGCATGTTAAAAACATACAAGGAATTTGACTTGACATTGGCGCGCTAATGTAAGCGCATCACAATGACACGGCAGCCATACTTGTGGCATGAATTAACAGCTGGTTATTATTCAAGAACTTTGCAGACTTAACTCTCCCAATTTCTTTCTCAATTGCTTTTGTTAGCTTAACCGGGTGATAGTGCTCCCCACCCTGATTGAACTCAATAACAGCCTTCCAGTCATTCCCTACATCCTCAAACTGCCATCCATTTTGGCCAGTTCATGTTTTCTTTGCATTGTTACTTCCTCCCGCATCACTCTCATCTGACCCGCTTCTAGGTCTTGTTGCCCCCGTAGCTGCTCTTTTCCAGCCCCCAGGCCTGGATAGTGTCCAGCCCGCCTCATCTTTATTGTACCCGTCAGAGCTAGATGCCATAATGTTACAGACAGCGTACAGTTTTTGCTATCCGCCACAAACAAATCAATCCTACCACCAGCCGAACACAGATGTAAATACGGTCCCAACCTTCTTCTTCTTCTTCTTCAAACAGTCCAACTCGATCAGCTCTCGGGTTGAAGCAGCCTACTGCCACCAACTGCTCTTTGAATGGGTCTGGTTTAAAGTAGTGTCGTCACCCGTGTCACTGTTTATATCACTCTTCTTCTTCTTCTTCCAGATCCGATTGCCGGCCGGCAACCAGCCCGCAGGTACACCACCGCCACCCACTGGGTTGGAGTGTGGACAAGAGAATGGCAGGGAAAAAACAAAACAAAATAAAATTCTTTTAATTAATCCAGTTGCACTTAAATATCCAAATAGAGCTACGTATATTTCTTTGACTGAGGATCCTAACATGTTTTCCAAACCAAAACTTAAATTAGCCCTTTCCAGTACTGCAATCAGATGTTTCCTTTGTTCCTGGTATCCCTGACATGCCAACAAAATGTGCTGAACTGTTTCCAGAGAACCACAACGTGCACAGCTACCAGTTGGGTGTTTACCTATTCTATGTAGCGTCTGGTTCAAAGTAGTATGTCCTATTCTTAATCGGGTGATGAGTATCTCCTCTTTCCTGTTTCTGCCAACTCCCATTCCAGAGTCCACCCGCTTTTAAATGTCATAAAGATATCTTCCTGTATCTATTGCATCCCAATATTCTTGCCACTTTTCCACTATATACTTTTTAATTATTGATTTGCCTTCTGCCTTACTGAGTGAGATCTGCAGATCCACCGCCTTGAATTTCAATGATTGTTTTACTAATAAGTCCACATCCTCATTACCCTCTATTCCAACATGGGCTGGAACCCAAAGAAAGTTTACTGACTGACCTTTACTGTAGAGGTTGTAAATTAAGGAGTGGATTTCTACAATTAGGTCCTGCCTACACGACTGCAGTGACTGAACACTCTTGAGAGCTGCCCAACTATCTGAAGCAGTGACTGCATTATTCCTATAATTTCTCTCCAACCACTGTAGAGCTAATATAATGGCAACTAGCTCAATTGTGTATACTGATAAATGATTACTGGTTCTTTTATTGATAGATATTTTATACTGAGGAATGTATACCGCAGCTCCACTACAACCAGTTGTAGGGTCCTTGGAACCATCGGTAAATGCTATCAGCATGTTTCTGAAGTTCTGTTCAATATATTTATGCATTAAATAATCTGTTGCTGATTGCTTATATTGCCTCCTCAGTTGTTGTATTTCAAAATCTACTAGTGGCATCGTAAACAGTCATGGAGGAATAACAAACCACAGGACCGTTAGGCTAAAATTCATGTGTTTTAATCCTGCCTGCTCAGCAATGGCATCACTTATCCATCCAAAGCTACTAATGTTGGACTCATTGTGCTCCCAGCAATCATTAGGAATAGCTTTTGCAGGATGTGACCTCTTATGCCCCTTCAAGTTGATCCAGTATGCCAGCATTAATTTGGTTTTTCTTAATCTTAAGGGCATTTCATCCGTCTCTAGTTGGATCACTGATACTGGAGAAGTTTTAAATGCACCACAACATATCCTAAGAGCCTTTGTCTGCTGTATGTCCAGTTGGTTCAGGTGACAATCAGCAGCCGACATGAACGCAACACATCCATAGTCTAGTGTCGCTCTCATTAGTCCTCGATACACCCTCAACAGAGAGGCCCTAGAGGCCCCCCAGTCCCGTCCTGCCAGACATCTCAAAATGTTATTTATTTTCTTACATTTTCCTTTAGTTTTTTCAATATGCTGCTTCCAGGTTAGTTTTTCATCAAATAACACACCTAAATACCAAACTACCTGTACTTGCTCTAACTTTTGGCCATAAAGTTTAAAAGAAATTTCTTTGTGACTTTTACAGAAGCAAATCACTTGTGTCTTTGAGAACAATAATTTAAAAGCCCACCAGTTTGCCCATTGTTCAACTTGGTCTATTGCTGCCTGCATTTTCCTCTGAATGTACACAAGATTACGTCCCCTTATCCATAAGGCCCCATCATCTGCATAAAAGGCCTTCCCTATTCCCCTATCGATTCCCTCAAAAATATCATTAATCATAATATTAAACAGAACAGGGCTACACACGCTGCCTTGGGGAGTACCATTTTCAACTTGATATATTTTGGAATACTCTGTACCAACTCTAACCTCAATCATTCTGTCATACAGGAAATCTAATACCCAATTGTATAAATTACCTTCAATACCAAATTGATTTAATTTAATCAGCAGCCCTTCCTTCCACAGCATGTCATACGCTTTTTGTACATCAAAGAAGACAGCTATCACATTTTCCCTATTTACCTGGGCTTTGATAATTTCAGATTCAAGGTGTAAAATGGAATCCATAGTATTTCTCCCTTTTTGGAACCCACTTTGAAAAGGAGAAAGACATTCCCTCCCTTCCAAAATGTAATTCAGCCTTTCAGTCACCATTCATTCCATTGTTTTCCCTAACTGTGAAGTAAGAGCTATTGGCCTATAATTATTGGGATCTGATAAATCTTTCTCTGGCTTTAAGACTGGTACTATAACTGATTGTTTCCATGCGCTAGGAATGTTCACAGTTTCCCAGACTTTATTAAACAGCTTTAATATTGTTTGAAGTGCACTGTCCTCCATGTGCGACAACATCATATAACCTACGCCATCTTTCCCTGGTGAAGACTGCTTCGATTTCAGAATAGCCATTTTCAGTTCCGATAGAGTGAATGGCAAATCTATCATGCTCCTTGAAGTATTCTTCCTTATGTTCACATGTGGGTGTTTGGATAAAGTGCTTTCCCTGCTTTGTCTAATTGTGTTTGGTAGGTTTTCTGAACTATGAATCTTCACTAAAGTTTGTACCAAAAGCTCTGCTTTGTCTATATTAGTAATAGCTATTTCACCATTATTGTCTAGCACTGGTATTTTGTACTCTCTCCTAATACCACTCATTTTCTTAATCATTTCCCAAATATCTGATAGCTGTGTTTCTTTTCCTATAGTATTACAATACTGTCTCCAAAATAAATGCGTAGCTGTTTTAATTGTTTTCCGGACAATTGCCTGACACCGTTTGTACTCAATCACTGCTTTCAAAGTACAACGCTTTTTCACTTGTCTGAATGCCCTATTTCTATTTTTAATAGCTTTACAATTATCATCCCACCAAGGAAGATTCTTTCGTTATCTATAACCTGTACTTATTGGTATTGTTTGATTTGCGGACTCGATTATAATCGCACTGACACTTTTACTACCTCCCCATCAAGAATGTCGTCACTATTTACAGTGGGGCAAAAAAATATTTAGTCAGCCACCAATTGTGCAAGTTCTCCCACTTAAAAGATGAGAGAGGTCTCCAATTTTCATCATAGGTATACCTCAACTATGAGAGACAAAATGAGAAAAAAAAAATCCAGAAAATCACATTGAAGGATTTTTAATGAATTAATTGGTAAATTCCTCAGTAAAATAAGTATTTGGTCACCTACAAACAAGCAAGGTTTCTGGCTCTCACAGACCTGTAACTTCTTCTTTAAGAGGCTCCTCTGTCCTCCACTCGTTACCTGTATTAATGGCACCTGTTTGAACTCGTTATCAGTATAAAAGACAACTGTCCACAACCTCAAACAGTCAGACTCCAAACTCCACTATGGCCAAGACCAAAGAGCTGTCAAAGGACACCAGAAACAAAATTGTAGACCTGCACCAGGCTGGGAAGACTGAATCTGCAATAGGTAAGCAGCTTGGTGTGAAGAAATCAACTGTGGGAACAATTATTAGAAAATGAAAGACATACAAGACCACTGATAATCTCCCTCGATCTGGGGCTCCACACAAGATCTCACCCCGTGGGGTCAAAATTATCACGAGAACGGTGAGCAAAAATCCCAGAACCACATGGGGGGACCTAATGAATGACCTGCAGAGAGCTGGGACCAAAGTAACAAAGGCTACATCAGAAACACACTACTCCACTAGGGACTCAAATCCTGCAGTGCCAGACGTGTCCCCCTGCTTAAGCCAGTACATGTCCAGGCCCGTCTGAAGTTTGCTAGGGAGCATTTGGATGATCCAGAAGAGGATAGGGAGAATGTCATATGGTCAGATGAAACCAAAATAGAACTTTTTGGTAAAAACTCAACTTGTCGTGATTGGAGGAGAAAGAACACCATACCTACTGTGAAGCATGGGGGTGGAAACATCATATTTTGGGGCTGTTTTTCTGCAAAGGGACCAGGACAACTGATCCGTGTAAAGGAAAGAATGAATGGGGCCATGTATCGTGAGATTTTGAGTGAAAACCTCCTTCCACCAGCAAGGGCATTGAAGATGAAACGTGGCTGGGTCTTTCAGCATGACAATGATCCCAAACACACCGCCCGGGCAACGAAGGAGTAGCTTCGTAAGAAGCATTTCAAGGTCCTGGAGTGGCCTAGCCAGTCTCCAGATCTCAACCCCATAGAAAATCTTTGGAGGGAGTTGAAAGTCTGTGTCGCCCAGCGACAGCCCCAAAACATCATTGCTCTAGAGGAGATCTGCATGGAGGAATGGGCCAAAATACCAGCAACAGTGTGTGAAAACCTTGTGAAGACTTACAGAAAACGTCTGACCTCTGTCATTGCCAACAAAGGGTATATAACAAAGTATTGAGATGAACTTTTGTTATTGACCAAATACTTATTTTACCGAGGAATTTACCAATTAATTCATTAAAAATCCTTCAATGTGATTTTCTAGATTTTTTTTCTTATTTTGTCTCTCATAGTTGAGGTATACCTATGATGAAAATTGGAGACCTCTCTCATCTTTTAAGTGGGAGAACTTGCACAATTGGTGGCTGACTAAATACTTTTTTTACCCCACTGTAGCTGCTCACATCTCGTCTTACACAGAGCTGGCTTTAAGAAGTGTGGGCAGGGTTTCAAACTGATTCTGTGCTGATTGGGCAATACGCGCCATCACGACTATGCTGATTTGGATACCACACAGCATCACGACCTGTCAGTCACCACAGTGTTCCCAGGACGAAACGAGGAAGTGAAAGTTAGAAAGAACAGCCAAGACTCCCCTTAACCGGGCAGGTGGGGGAAGGGTGGGTGGGGGGTGGAACAAGCAGCTGAACTGCTGGCACCACGCTAAAGCAACAGCCGAGACTCCTGTTAACTGGGCAGGCTGAGCTTGGCTCCCTGCAAAGAACTGCCGACCGGGTGCTCCACAATTGTTTGCGGGGAGGCACACCCAACCTGCCCCAGTCAGCGATGGTGCTCTTCTCGGTGTGCTCGCACAATTATTAAAAGTTAATAATTGTTAAAAAAATTATTTAACAAAAATAATTGTTAAAAATTATTAAAAGTTAATAATTGTGGAGTGGAATGCTCAGATCAACTGCATATCATATGCGGCCACATGCACACTTTGACTAAACGACGACTGTCACCAAACTGGAAACAAAAACGCTGAATAACTGATAAAGGATCACACTGTAGCACCTTGGGGGAGTCAGATTATTTAGCATCTCAGACAAGAGACAGTGGATAAGCATGGGAGAACAATGCTCAGGAGGTTCCTGGCGAGATAGCAGGAAGGAGTCAAGGACGTAGGGGGTTGAATGCAGTGTAATGCAAATGTCATGTTGTGTGTGGAGAAATGTCATGAAACTTGTAAAGAGAGATTTGGGTAAAAGAGGAGTGCCTGCAAAAATGTGTCAGTCTGTTCTGTGCTTGAGAGATGTGAAGTGGTTTGTGGTTTGTGGTTTGATTCAAACAAATTAACGCTCAATTTAAGTAAGACAAAATTTATAGTCTTTAACAACCATCACAACAATCCAGTACCCAAACTCAGTGTAAATGGTGTAGAGATTGAAAGGGTATCTGAAACTAAATTCCTTGGAGTAATAATTGATAACAAACTGTGTTGGAAGTCACATATTAATTATATTAAAGGTAAAGTTTCCAAATCAATTGCAATATTACACAGAGTGAAATATTTGCTGAATCAACCCACACTATACACCTTGTATCATTCATTAATACTCCCATACATGACATATTGTAATGAAGTATGGGGAAATACATACAAAACAAACATATATCCACTCTTTATGCTTCAAAAGAGAGCTATTAGAATAATAAACAAAGCAGCTTACAGGGAACCAACAAACCCACTTTTTCTTAAACAAAAAACTCTCAAGTTGAAAGATCTGGTTGACTTTAAAACCGCAATAATAATGTTCAAAGTGAAGAATTTATCACTGCCCGCAAATATCCAAAAGTTGTTCCAAACAAGGGAGAAACGATATCACTTCAGAGGAACATGTATATTTCAAAAGCCTACAGTGAGAACAACCACCAAGCAACACTGTATTTCAGTGCAAGGAGTCAGATTATGGAACGATTATGGACCTGAATTAAAATCATGTACAACGCTTGGACAATTTAAACAAAAACTAAAGGAAGAAATACTCCAAACATATTTACAAGACGACATGTAAACTCACATAAGGATTGACATATCCAGCCTGTGTTGTGTTGTAGCTTAGTTGTTTTTTTTTTGTTTTTTTTTTTTCTCTCTGTGACATTCTGTCTTAGATTTGTCTTGAATAGTAACCGCTTAACCTAGCTTAGCTTAGTTTTCTTTTTTTTCTCTCAGTCACACTTTGTCTTAGCTTTGTTCTAAATTGTAATCACTCTTGTCTTGTTTACTCTTTTTTCTTTTGAATTCTTGGATGGAATATGGGTGGGCAATATAAGCTGCGGCTTCAGCCATCACCCATTTCGGATAACTCACGTGGAATTGTTTAGTAGAAGGAGTCTTTGTCTAATTTGACCTTGTTGTTATATTATACAGTTTCTTTTAACCTGTACTGTATTATCCGAAAAAAATAAATTCATTCATTCATTCATTCATTCATTCAAGTGTGTAATAAACCATCTGCCATGAATCAGCCTCTTATTTCACACACTCCACAACACAAATATGTGATCTGACAAAAAAATTAACAAGTGGTTCTTAAACAGTGGCTAATGTTGGATGTCCCATTCATTTTCATTAATTCTGTAATTAACATTCACACAATCAAATAAATCTCAATTAAAAGTTAACAACTGTGGGCTATGTTGTGCTGTTATTGGGATGTATTATTGTGTGATATGGGTGGTGGCTCCAGCTTTACGGTTCCGCCGCTACCTGGGGTATTAAAGCCCTTTTTCCACTAGTACCCAGTCAGCCCTACACGCCTCTATACGTTTTTTCCACGATTTGGCGTGGTTTTGTTTCCATTACGGCAGAGTACCGCTTGGGGTGGGTGGGATTTTTTTACAACAAGGCGGTGCCACACTCCCGAGACGTAAAACACGCGACACAAGAAAAACACAAGGTGGCGGCATACGAGGTGAGTGCTCAGTGTCTTCTCGGTGTCTGTCTTTTGTCAGAGTAAAGGCAAAAAATAAGAGCCAGACAAGGGGACAGGTAGCAAGATGAAATAGTACTGGAGCGTTTAGGAAGCCATAGAACCGAAGATGTGAGGATACGAATCAGATCACATATGACGGTAAGCTAATGATTGCTAATGCTAGTTTGGTTTCAGTCCGCCGTACTGTATTGTAATGTCTGCAAGTTATCACTACTGGGTACTAAAATATGTTTGCTGTGTGTATTTTCAGTTGGCTCTCTTGTGGGAAAATTACCGCTTCAAACCGTCGGTTTGGCGTTCAGTACAGCCTCTCACTGATGTCACCCCAGCTTTACAAATGATCAGTGGTTGTAGAACTTAAGAATGTCTGTAGAAATGTTTAGCTTCCTGTGCAACAAATGGTTCTGATTTGTGTGAAAATCATGGAGATTTATTTATTTAGCGAATGCAAAGTCCTTAAGCCAAGCAGTTGCCTCCTGGTTTGCTGTATGGAGGGTGTGTAATCCTCCTTCCAGTCTTTGGAGCGGGCAAGCCTCTATGATGTGTTCCATAGTTTGCTCCTCTCCACATGCGCACAGTGGGCTAGGGCTACTGCCCCATCTGTGAAGGCTGGGCAAGCAGGGGCCATGTCCAGTCCTGAAGCGATTGAGTGTAGACCACTGTCTCCTTGGGAGGTTGGTGCCCGGGACCTGTTGGTTGGGGTTTATCACCAGCTGTTTGTTTGGGACCTCCTTGGTCTCCCATTCCTCTTGCCAAGCTGTCTGGATGGTAAAGTCAGCTGGGGGAGGGTTTTTCCAAATCGGCCGTCTGGATGAAAGTCGGGCAGTGGGTGGGGTGTAGATATCTGCATGGATTGGTAAGTGAGGAAAATCTTTAACTTTTTGGAGCATCCTTTGAGTTAATGCTGCTCGCCGGATGTGTGGAGGGGCTATGTTTGACAGTACAGAGAGCCAGGGGAGTGGTGTTGAGCGGATTGTTCCAGTTATAGTTCTCATGGTTGAGTTGAGCTGGGTGTCTACATGGTGTGTGTAAGATGACCTGGACCAGACAGGGGCACAATATTCTGCTACAGAGTATGAAAGGGCCAGTGCTGAGGTGCGCAGGGTGGAGACTGCCGCCCCCCATTTTGCACCAGCGAGCTTGCAGAGCAGGCTGTTTCGTACTTTCACCTTAGCAGCCGTCCCCTTTAGATGTTCCTTGAAGGATAAGGTTCTATCAAGGGTCACTCCAAGATAAGTTGGATTTGGGGCATGCTTAAGCTTGAGTCCGCTCAGGTGGATGTTTAGTTCTCTGGCAGCTTTTGCATTGTGGAGATGAAATACACTGGAGACGGTTTTTGCTGGGCTTGGTTTTAGGCGCCAGATTTTGCAGAACTGGTCCAGTTTAGCAAGATCTTCCGTGAGCACCCGTTCCAGTGGTTCGAAGTCTGGTGCTTGGAATGCCAAACAGATGTCGAAGAACAGATGTAATCTGCCTCCAAGAGACTCATATTGGCACAGAGGAAGCTGGCCGCTTCACCATCAAAGGCTTTGACCTCCTGTGCTATGTTCTACATGCTAAACATGGACGTGCCACCTATGTGCGTTCTGACATAGTTGAAGCAAATCACCTGATAACAACACATTTCTCAGACACCATAATCATTGGTGGCTTCCATATTGTCAATGTGTACAAGCCCCCTAATGCCAACTGGGATCTGCAGGTCTTACCCACCCTACCCCACCCTGCCATCTATGTGGGGGACTTTAACAGCCATCACCCTGACTGGGGGTACCCAGCAGTGGACAGTGATGGGGAGGCACTTTCAGACTGGGCATCCAGAAATGACCTCGCTTTGATATACGACCCCAAACAAAGAGGAACCTTCCACTCTGCTAGGTGGAAGAAGGACTATTCTCCTGACCTGTGTTGGGTCAGCTCTTTGAATGGGGAGCCATATCCTACACAGATCCTCATTCTTGATGGTTTTCCACACAGCCAACACCGGCCCCTGCTTGTACACATTGGCCTACAACTTCCAGTCATATACAGCCCAAGGAAGATGCGCTGGAACTTCCGCAAAGCCAACTGGAAGAAATTCAGTGAAACTCTGGACCGGAGCGTTGTTACCATCCCACACCATCACTGTAGATGAAGCATACAACCGCTTCTGCAGCGCAATCTTCAAGGCTGCCCATACTGCAATCCCACGAGGCTACCGACCCCTCTATGTCCCATGTTTGGACGGAGAAAGTGCTGCCCTCCTACAATCCTATCAAACATCAGGGGACCCAGAGATAGCAGACCATCTCATTGAATCGCTAAATACAGCCCGGCGAAAGAAATGGGAGGAGACAGTTGCTGACCGGAGCTTTACCCTCTCTAGCAGGAAATGTTGGAGCCTCATCCGTCGCCTAGGAGCTGCACAGAAGCCCCCTAGCCAAAGCTGAGCATCCGTCACACCCAACCAAGTTGCATCCCACCTACTGACTATCGCCAAAGCACCCCAAGACAAAGACACCAGAAGAGCAGTTACAACTGAGCTAAAAAAAACACCAAAAAATGCCTGTAGAGGAAACTAACCCTGAACCCTTCGAGGCTGCTGAACTGGAGAAAGTCCTACAGGGCCTGAAATGTGGAAAGGCAGCAGGATACGATAACATCTTCCCAGAATTCATGAAAAAATCATGGAGAGACTGTTGAGAGATCATGGCATGTACCTTCTCCAGCAGCACTGAGTCTGTGGTGGTGTCATTGCAAAAACTGTTCAGCTGCCAAAACGTGATCGCCAGGTTGTGTTCCATGTGGCTCTAGGGAGCCACACAATGAGAGCCGAGGGCGAGCCAGTGAGTTGAGATGTTTTATTAAAGTAAGGGTTAGGAACAAGGGATAAGGAACACGGGGTAAGGAACACGGTCGTTGTAGACCCAAAGCACAGCTACTCATATACAGGGTTAAACTCATGAGTAGAACGGCACAGGAGTAGAGGGCTGGCACTGGAGAATAGGATACCAAGGCATAATACTCACAGCGGGGAACACTCACAAGGTTACTGCAAGAAGAGTAAGGGCTGACACCGGACATCAGGGTTTCAGCCTGTAGTGCTTTAAGTTGCAGCCCCGAGTGATCGAGGCTGCTCCTTTTTATCCTCATTAGCAGCGCCCCAGCTGATGAGGATTAATTGGCCCCAGCCGTCCCGTAATACTGACAGCTGGGAGCCAGCTGAGACGCTGTCTAATGAGAGGCAGGGATGAGGAGACATGGGCTGAGCGCCGAAATGGCGTCTCCTCCCATGGTGACAGAGATGCTGCCTAATGAGAGGCAGGGATGAGGGGACATGGGCTGAGCGCCGAGACGGCGTCTCATCCCATGGTGACAGAGCCCCCCCCCTCAAGGTCGGGCTCCCGAACGACCAGGAACATCCCAGCTCTCCCCCCCCACCTAGGGTGGGCGGAGGGGGGGCAGGACCGGAGGGAGAGATGCCAAGGGAAGGACAAAAAAACCCAATGGAACAATGTAGGGTAGCAGGGCAGAGAGGAAAAAACCCAAATACAATACTTTACAAAACGGGGAATAATTAACCCAGGGCACAGATGGGGAGAAAACTGAGTCAGAACACTGGTTGCACACTACTCAGATAATACCAACAATGTGTGGCCCAGGGCAAGGAAAAAAAAAACACAAAAAAGGTAACAGGACAAAAACGCTGAGTACGAGTGATAAATAACAAACACAATACACAACGCTAAATGGAACAGGATGAGGTGATCACAGAGCATGGTTGATAAAGAAACCAAAACACATTACTCCATGAGACAAAGCGGGCTAAGACCAGGACAAGAATAATAGGAATGATGTGCACTGGTAAGTAAAAAAGATAACAAAATACACGGCGCCATATGCAAAGAAGGACACCTAGGAAAATAACGGTGACAGAGTAACAGGACAACAATAAGATAAGATGCTGAGTATGGTTAATAAGGAGAGAACGCAATACACAGCACTAAATAAACGGGTGGTCACCTAGGGGGATAACGGTGACAGGTTCACAGGATAATAATGAGATAAGATGCTGAGTACGGTTAACAAGGGGAAAAACACAATACACAACACTATAAATATGTGTTCGCCAAAAGGGCAGAAATTACACTCGAGTGACTTTGATCATAATAAAAGGTAGACAACACCCGAGGAATATGGCAGGCAGAGTCCAAAAATGGCCGGGATAGTACCGGGGGTCTCCCCGCCCACTGTCCAGTTGGTGAATCAGGGAGAGGGAAATGTTCAGACGGCCAAGTCCAGACCCAGATCCCAAGAAACCAGTCCGCCGGTAGCCGTGCCAGGCCACCCAGAAGCAGCAAAGTTCGTCAGGGGGTTGGACCAGATCGCCGAACTGGAAGTCTTGCGGGTCGGGCTGTCGACCCGCATCACTCAACCACCAGGACCGTTGAGATGGACGAAGGGTCAAAGCGGGTCCCGGTGGACGAGGCACAGGGGAGAGCTGATGACGAGGGCAACGAGCGTCAGGCCGCTGAGAAACAGCCACCTCCTCACCGGACCTGGACAATGCTGGTGCAGCACCCACGTCGGACCCCGATTGGGTCTTAGGCGAACCCACGTCGGACACAGCCGAAGCAGCACCCGCGTCGGACCCCGACTGGGTCGGCACCGCACCAGAACCAACCTCCAACGTTGAACCTGGACCCTCCAGCATCACGAGGAACGGCAACTCCTTGCTGGTGACCCTGGAAGAAGGCTCGGGAGAAAAAACAGAACCGGGATCAGGATCACCGGCAGCGCCAGAACCCGGCGAAACGAGCTCGGATGCAGCGGGCGGCTGCACCCGGCTCATCTCCCCTAGAGACAGGCTAAAGTGCTCAAAGAAATAGAGAGAGAAAAGAAAGGAGAGCACTCGCCTGATCTCGGGTTCCGACGCCATCCAGGACTGCGAAGATCCAGGATCCGTCGTCAGAAGGTCGTTGTCAGGCTCCCACTCAGCTGCGTCGGGCCCCGCAGCCAGCATGATGGTCAACGCAGCTTGAGGCTCCTCCAGCTCCGGTAACCCCGCCGATGAACCACACAGCGTGAAGACAGAAGAATCTCGTCCCACTGGACCGAGCCGCTCCTCCGTGGAGACCCAGGGACGCTTAATCGTCGGCGCAGACTCCACGCAGCAGTCAGTCCTCCTCCTCCGTCCACAACGCAGCTGCGGAACCAGAACCGCAGGGGCTCTCCTGGTCCCACGATGTTGACCCGGGGCCGGGGACCGCTCGGCGGAGAGAGACACAGAGGATGCAGGATTAGGAACACAGGTTACAGCAGGTGGGGGGAGTTCAGGGAGCTGCGAACCCTGAACCCCTCCTCCAGGAGTGTGACAGAGCAAATCATTGAACTGATGTAAATAAACTATGACTTGCCTGTCTCCTGGAGGTTGGATAATGCCTGCTGCGGTGGACACTGCTTCTTCCTCTCCCCGCCAGGTGATAATGGAGGACCCCCTGGGAAATCGTCTGAGGATCGCTCGCGTAGTCTCCAGAAGAGAGCTCACCAGGCCGGGATTCCAGGCACACACAGCAGTCAGGAAGCACGTCGAGGAGGAGGGGGAAACAGCCGAGGTGAGCCAGCCCGAATGTCCAGGAGTGACAGCGGGGGAACGAGGCTCAGGGAACGAGGCTGTGAAAACTCCACGCTGACGAGACGAAGAGGTGACAGCTGCGTGGGGGGAACGGTCCTGGCGGCAGACCAGAACTGGATCCGGAAGGGGGTCGTGCAGAGGTGACTTGGCGATGTGACGACGGCCTCTCCCAGGGGACGAAGCGAGGGGGGAACCCAGGAATCGCTGCTCCTGAGCAGAGACCGAGGCGAGGAAGGCGTTGAGCTTGAGAAGGCTTCGTTGCCCTGGAGTCCTCTCCATCAATCTCACTGCCGCCGCCACGTGCCAGAAGATGGTAAATGGATGCACAGCGGGAATCGCGTCAGCCGCTCGGTCCCGGACGTAACAGCTGTCAGCTGCGGCTCCATGGGGGGAATCCCGAGTGACATAGTGCAGAACGGGGGAAGCCCTCTGGGTGGCGCGAACTCCCGGGCTGGAATGGCAGCAGGAACGGGGTCCTGAAGCGGGGGGCAACGTCATCCACTTTGGCGTCCTGCCGGGGTTTCCATCCAACCCGCAGACTCCTGGGCTGGAATGGCAGCAGGAACGGGGTCCCGAAGCGGGGGGCAACGTCATCCACTTCGGCGTCCTGCCGGGGTTTCCATCCAACCCGCGGAGCTTCTCTCGCTGTGTGACCATGGCATCAATCCTGGCACTGACCTCGAGATGGAACAAAGAACGAGGGTGACAGTCCAGGAGATCCTCAGCACGGCCCGGATGCCAGCGTCTCGAATTGGAGGCGTCGTGCAGGGTGAAGAGCGTCCTGTCGACAGCCCCCGAGATGGACCCCAGCTCATCGCCCTGGCGTCGGGAGTGACTCCTGGGAAACGGCATGCTAATGGCGCTAACACCCGGACAAGGAAGGTACAGTTCCACAAACTCACGGCCGCCGGCAACTCGTCTGGCTGCGACTTACTGTTACATGTGGCTCTAGGGAGCCACACAATGAGAGCCGAGGGCGAGCCAGTGAGTTGAGATGTTTTATTAAAGTAAGGGTTAGGAACAAGGGATAAGGAACACGGGGTAAGGAACACGGTCGTTGTAGACCCAAAGCACAGCTACTCATATACAGGGTTAAACTCACGAGTAGAACGGCACAGGAGTAAAGGGCTGGCACTGGAGAATAGGATACCAAGGCATAATACTCACAGCGGGGAACACTCACAAGGTTACTGCAAGAAGAGTAAGGGCTGACGCCGGACATCAGGGTTTCAGCCTGTAGTGCTTTAAGTTGCAGCCCCGAGTGATCGAGGCTGCTCCTTTTTATCCTCATTAGCAGCGCCCCAGCTGATGAGGATTAATTGGCCCCAGCCGTCCCGTAATACTGACAGCTGGGAGCCAGCTGAGACGCTGTCTAATGAGAGGCAGGGATGAGGAGACATGGGCTGAGCGCCGAAATGGCGTCTCCTCCCATGGTGACAGAGATGCTGCCTAATGAGAGGCAGGGATGAGGGGACATGGGCTGAGCGCCGAGACGGCGTCTCATCCCATGGTGACAGGTTGTAGCTATGGGGTTATATTAGCCACAAAATATATATTTCAACAGGTAAACAGTACTGAGTTTGGTATAATAAGATATATTTAACAATTATGATGCATTTTAGGCCAAAACAAACTTGATCTAGGATTAAAAGCAATTAAAATAATGCAGTCACAAGGTTACATGGAAAATACTTGATTTACTAGATAGAGACATGTAGATACTGTATAAATATATATTCTCTGCATCAACAATGTACTATATGGACTTCCGGTTATGGCGGCCACGTAGGAAGACGTGTTTCACTCTGCTCTGCTCCTAATAATAAAAAAGTAGGCTAAAACTCTCCCAATTGGAACAAAAACCTATCCTAGCGTTTAGGCGCGGATATGGTAAAAACCAAGGCTGTGAAATCAGGCGGAGGAAAAACTGATTTGTCGAGACAATCCAAGTTAACAGACTTCCACGCTCGTGACGAAGCAGATAAATCTCCAGAGACCATGACTGAGGAGGGAGCTACCGGCGGAGCGGTGACTGCCGAGGGAACGAATGCGGTCCTTGCTGCCATCAGCGCTATGAGAGCAGACTTTTCGTCTAAGTTTGATGGGATTATAGCAGCGATAGAAGGCATGAAAAAAGAAATAAGCGACTGTATGGAACGAATATCGCAGGCAGAGCTCCGAATCTCCAACGCTGAAGATGACGTCACCAGCCTACAATTAAAGGTCCAAACATTGGAATTAAAAAATAAACGTCTGGAAGATAATGTCCTGGACTTAGAATCCCGGTCGAGACGAAATAATTTAAGGCTGGTGGGCCTCCCGGAGGGTTCAGAGGGACAGGATACATGTTCCTTTTTGGAAAAGTGGATTCCAGAAGCGCTGAACAACGCAGATCTACAGTCATCGGTTGTCTTGGAGAGCGCACACCGAATCGGCCCACCGAGAGATAATAAGACACCACCGAGGACGCTGATTATGAAGTTCCTCAACTACAGAGACAAGATGACGGTCTCCAACGCAGCGCATACTAAAGGAGAAATCAAATACCAGGATCAACAGGTGCGGTTCTACTCAGATTTGGCCACAGGAATTCAACAGTTAAGGAAACAGTTTGACCCCGCCCGTAAAGAGCTGCGCAGCCTCGGGATTCGTCACGGAGTGATTCATCCGGCAAGACTGCTGGTCACATATAAAGGGAGAACCCATGTCTTCAAGACCCCTCAGGAGGCGCAGGAACTCATTAAGCAGATCCAAGGAGAGACTGGCGGGAGCTAAGCATGAAGCAAGAACAAGATATAAAGGTAGAATATTTAAGCATGTGTACAAGTATCTGACTTATTTGAAACATATAGCATGTCTACAAAATTTAGATTGTATTATATATATAAAAAAAGCTATGATGTACAAAGTTGCTATAAAATTTTGGAGTTAAGTTGGAAAAACTATAGAAGAGAGTTATTGTCATGTCATTAAAAGTAGCAGAGTCAGGGTGATTGAGAGGAGAACGAGTGAGTGGTTTAACTGAACCTCGCGGGTGAGAAGCAGACACTGGCTATAACGGGAGACGGAATTTTTTTTTTTTAATTTTGGGGGGATTACCATGAATGTGGGGAGGGGGAATTTGTTTTTGTGTAGTTTGTGGGATGAATGTTCAACTATCCATGTTTTTGCTTCTCTGTATGAGCATGCTTATTTTGCAAGGTAATCTCAAACTCTTTATCGATCATAGACCAAAGCGTTAATCTTAATTTAACATCATGGAATTGCAGAGGTCTACAAAACCTAAAAAAAACTTAAACAAGTTTTGAATAAAATAAAAGACATAGGTTCAAAAATTGTGTTTTTACAAGAAACTCATCTAATAGAGGAGGATGTAAAAAGAATAAGGAGGAGATGGCAGGGAAGTGTGTTCACCTCATCATTTTCATCCCGAGTCAGGGGAGTTATGACTCTCATACATAAAACAGTTCCATTTCAAGTGAAAAATGTAACTGGAGATAAATTGGGAAGATATCTAATCATCCAAGGATCTTTGTTATTAGAAAATATAAATCTGGTGAACTTATATGGTCCCAATATAGATGATCAAAACTTCTTCGTTAATTTATTTCTTACTTTAGCATCACTCACAGGGCAACATATAATTGCAGGGGATTTTAATTGTACATTGAATCCCAGTATAGATAGATCAACAGGACAGGACTGTACGCACAATGGATGTAGGATTGTGGAGGAGCTGAAATAACGAGGCGATTTTTGTATTAAAAACAGGGTTTTTAATGAATAGCTCTTCTATCGAGTCTCATCAGGTGTAGAGCTTGGCAGAAGGCAAGAGAGTGATCTCTGCTCCGCTCGCTGGTTAAATACAAGCACACATAGAGCCACACATTGAAAAAGCTGACATCAGAGCCACACATTGAAAAAGCTGACATCCCCCGTTATCTTAACCCCCCCATTGTTCTGCTATCTCCTCTCCTTGTCTTGGGAGGTGACGGGAACTCCTCCTCTCGCCTTAGGGGGTAAAGGTGTCAAGTCCATCTCCACCGCCGCGTCTTGGGAGGTCCATTGACTTTAACCCGGCGGGGGAGATCCTTTGTCCTTTCCAGGTGTGAAGTTCCTTACATATGCTGTCACAAAACATTTCCACTTGTTCTAACATATGTAGATATGGGATATAAGAGTCATATATACCACAGGCCCCCCAAACACTAGGAAAGGACACAGAAAGAATCACAGTCTAAGATAATAACTATGAAATACTACTTGTTACAACTGTTGCCACAGGAGAAGTTTTCTAGCAGCCATGCTCCTAAGAAAGTTCAGTGGTAAACATAACAGCATAGTGAAATCATAAGTAGCCTTAAACTGTTGTAGCACAATTAGTGAATAATTGCGGGGTGGTTGGTATCAGTCCCTGTGCTGTCTGGGCTTTATTCTTCTCCCAAAACTGCTGTAGGTTGGCTTAGGTGTCCCGCTGGGACCTTCTCGTGGTGAATCTGCATTGTGGGAAGGAAAGGGATTATTTGTTCCCTGCCTGGGGGCTGAGACTTTTCCTCTGGGGGGTCTACCACGCCGAGGTGCTCGTGCCAACTGTGCAGGTTCGTCTCTCAGCAAGAAAGCAGGTTTGAGTCTGTCAACACTGACCACTTCCTTTCTGTCCCCATAATCAAGCACAAAGTGTTTGTCACCATTTTCCAGCACTCTGAACGGGCCATCGTAAACTGGGCGTAACGTTGGTTTAATGGCTTCATGCTTAACAAAAACGAACTCAGCGTTTTTTAAAGTTTGAGGAACAAAAACTCGTGGAAAAGAGTGATGAGCTGGACCGTGGAGGGAGTCCGGTCCACTGCTGCCTAAAAACCTTGGGACTGGAAGGTGTCCTGGTTCTGGGTTCTCTGGTAAAAATTCTCCTGGGAGTCTGATAGGCTGGGCAAAAACTAATTCTGCAGGAGAAGCGTCTAAATCCTCTTTAGGTGCTGCACGCAACCCCAATAAAACCCAGGGAAGTTTATTTACCCAATTTGTGTCCGTTAGTGAGGCCCTGAGGGCAGCCTTTAAGGACCTGTGAAAACGCTCGCATAACCCATTAGCCTGAGGGTGATAAGCGGTGGTGCGATGAATTGTTGCCCCTAAACTGTTAGACATGGCTGACCAGAGCTCTGAGATAAATTGAGGCCCTCTGTCTGACGTGATGTCTGATGGAACGCTGAAACGTGCCACCCAGTTTGCTAGAAAAACGCGAGCGACTTCCTCCGCTGTGGTTGACGCTAGAGGGACTGCCTCTGGCCAGCGCGTGGTGCGGTCTATCATTGTTAACAGGTGTGTGAAACCTTGGGAGGAAGGTAGCGGCCCCACGAGGTCGACGTGAATGTGGTCGAATCTTCTAGCAGGAATTGGAAAAGGCTCCAGAGGGGCTTTTGTGTGTCTGTGTATTTTGGCGCGTTGACAAGGAATGCAAGTTTTTGCCCATTCTTTTACGTTTTTGCGCAGGCCTGGCCACACAAACTTTTCAGCAACCATTTTGACCGAGGCGCGCACACCTGGGTGTGCGAGGGAGTGAATTGCGTCGAAAATACGGCGGCGCCAAGCAGCTGGTACTAACGGGCGAGGTCGGCCGGTTGAAACGTCGCATATTAGGGGGGGCACGCCGTCGCGCAACCCTTTTTTCTCCAGCCTTAACCCTGTTGGTCCGGACAGGAGCGCGCGCACATCTGCATCACTGCTTTGTTCTTCCGCCATGGCTGCATAATCTATTCCATCCTGGATAGGTGCTGCGTATGTGTGTGCGTTAGTGAAGAGTTCCGCTGCTGAGGCGGCGTAATCTGTCTCCTCGTGCTCTGGCGGTGTCACAGCACGAGAGACAGTCAGCTACAACGTTAAGTTTGCCTGCTACGTGTCGAATGTCTGTGGTGAACTCTGAAATCGCAGCTAGCTGTCTTTGTTGTCTGCCCGACCATGGTTCTGAAATTTTAGCCATAGCAAAAGTGAGCGGCTTATGGTCCACAAAGACCGTGAAACTCCGCCCTTCTAACCAAAACTGGAAGTGGCGGATGGACAAATGAAGCGCTAGCAGCTCTCTGTCGAAAGTGCTGTATTTGCGTTCCGTTGGGTTTAGCGATTTGCTAAAGAATGCCAAAGGTTGCCAGACTCCGCTGACAAGTTGTTCTACAACTGCCCCTATAGCCAGGTCAGAAGCATCTGTGGTCAGAGCAATGCGGGCTGAGGGATCTGGGTGGACTAACATTGTGGCGTTAGCTAAGGCGTTTTTTACTTCCGCGAAAGCGCGTTCGCGCTCCGGGGTCCATTCGACCGCGTTGGAAGCCTTCTTTTTTCTGAGCGCGTCATATAGGGGTTGCATGAGCTGAGCTGCGTGGGGGAGGAAACGGTTGTAAAAATTAACCATCCCCAAAAATTCCTGTAGCGATTTAACCGTTTGAGGCCGTGGAAAACCTTCTATCGCACGAACTTTGTCTGGAAGCGGAAATGCCCGTCGGGGAGACCCTATGTCCCAAAAAATCAATTTGCGATACGCCGAATTTGCATTTGGCTGGATTGATTATAAGTCCGTGCTCTTCCAGCCTCTGAAAAACAGTAGTGAGGTGCTGCTCGTGTTCTTCCTCGGATGAGCTGGCTACCAGCATGTCATCGAGGTAGACAAAAACAAAGGGTAGGTCGCGCAGGACTGCGTCCATCATCCGTTGAAAAGTTTGAGCAGCGCCTTTGAGGCCGAACGGCATTCTTAGGAATTCAAAAAGGCCGAAAGGGGTTATAACCGCTGTTTTAGGAATATCTTCAGCTCGGACTGGGACTTGGTGATAACCGCGGACTAAGTCTATTTTTGAAAAAATGCGCGCACCCGCTAAATGTAGTGAGAAATCCTGAATGTGAGGAATGGGGTAGCGGTCATGCGCTGCAGCGTTGTTTAGCCTGCGGTAATCTCCGCACGGTCTCCAAGAACCGTCGGATTTCGGAACCATGTGAAGTGGTGAAGCCCAGGGGCTCTTCGAGCGTCTAACAATGCCCAATTTTTCGAGAGCTGCAAATTCATCCTTTGCTATGTTGAGCTTGGCCGCGTCTAAGCGGCGAGCTTTGGCAAAAACAGGAGGTCCTGTTGTCGGAATGAAGTGTTTAACCCCGTGTTTGGCTACAGTGGCTGAGAATTTGGGGGTTGTGAGTGCTGGAAATTGGGTGAGGAGTTGTTCAAACTTACCTCCCGCTGTGGTGACGTTGGCCTGCACAGGTGGTGGGGAAACTCGAGCTGAGCATGGAATAGAAGCAAAAGACAGTGCATTAACCAGGCGCCTATTTGCAAGATCCACTAATAACCCGTGTGCACACAGAAAATCTGCGCCTAACAAGTTAAAGCTCACCGCTGCTACAACAAATGTCCATCTGTAGCTGCGGCCGTGGATGAGGAGGTGCAGGCTCTTTTCCCCGAACGTGTCGATGTCAGAGCCGTTGGCTGCCACTGCTCCGTTGCCCCGGGTGCCCATGGTTCGATCTGCGTGGGAGGGCATGACGAAACTCAGCTGAGCTCCCGTGTCGATGAGGAACTGCTTGCCTGTGTATCCATCCGTCACGTATAACAGCTTATTCTTCTCGCCGAGAACCGCTGCTGTTAATGGCCCTCGGCTTTGGCGTTTCCACGATATCGTAAACTTGCAGGGGGGAACGCATTTGCGGGCTTTCTCTGCGAAGCGGTGGTGATAATAGCAGATGTCGTTCTGCTCGTTGCGCTTGGGCCGCGCCGCTGTCACCGTGGGTTGAGTCTCTCCAAGGCTCGGGGTGTCAGTTTTCAGATCTGCAGATGCCGCTGTGAGTGTCCGTTCTCTGCAGGCGTTGACGAGCCGGTAAGCCTCGTTGGCCAGTGTGCGGAAATCCTGATGATTATTGCACTTCATACTGGCGAGTGTCCCTCTCAACTGCGGTGGTAGCGTGCTGAGGAAAATGAATTGGAAAAGGAAATTATCATTATCCTCCTCCTTGAGTTGTAGCAAATCCTCCATGAGGGTCCTCGGATTGCTCCCTCTGTGGCCGTAGACCGCCAGGATCCTCTCGGCTCTTTCCTCCGCTGACGGGACATAATTCGCCACGATGGTCGCCTTGAGTGTCTCATATTTGTCCCGGGCTGGTGGTCGCCGGACCAAGCTCCGCACACACTTCGAAGTGGCGGAGTCGAGTTTGGAGACGATATGGTAAAACTTAATATCGTCTGCTGTGATGCCCGCCAGTATAAACTGGGCTTCAGCTTGTTGAAACCAAGAGGCGGGGTCTTCTCGCCAGAAGTCTGGCAGGTTGACAGCAACGGCGTTCGTGCACACCATCACTGTTGTGCCCGCCGGGTGAGAGTGCCTTGCCTCGGCACTCACGGCGGTGCTGGAGCTCGGTTGAGCTCTCTCAGTGCCCTCTGCTGTGGGGAAAAGCTGTCTGCTTGTTCCCTCGTCTGCGTCGTCGCTGGCGTATGCCCGAGTCACCATGGATGAGCAGCTTGAAGAACGCCTCCGGTCCATATTCTCGCGTCAAGGTCACCAGTGTGGAGGAGCTGAAATAACGAGGCGATTTTTGTATTAAAAACAGGGTTTTTAATGAATAGCTCTTCTATCGAGTCTCATCAGGTGTAGAGCTTGGCAGAAGGCAAGAGAGTGATCTCTGCTCCGCTCGCTGGTTAAATACAAGCACACATAGAGCCACACATTGAAAAAGCTGACATCAGAGCCACACATTGAAAAAGCTGACATCCCCCCGTTATCTTAACCCCCCCATTGTTCTGCTATCTCCTCTCCTTGTCTTGGGAGGTGACGGGAACTCCTCCTCTCGCCTTAGGGGGTAAAGGTGTCAAATCCATCTCCACCGCCGCGTCTTGGGAGGTCCATTGACTTTAACCCGGCGGGGGAGATCCTTTGTCCTTTCCAGGTGTGAAGTTCCTTACATATGCTGTCACAAAACATTTCCACTTGTTCTAACATATGTAGATATGGGATATAAGAGTCATATATACCACAGGATGACCATTAATCATTTTATGAAAGAATTGAGATTGCTAGATATATGGAGAGAAATGAAACCACAAGTCAAAGCCTATTCTTGCTATTCTAATACCTACAAGACATTTTCATGTATTGACTATTTTTTGATCTCCATAGAATTAAGGTCCAAGATTCAAAATTGTTTCTATGATAACATCGTGATATCTGATCACGCACCCTGCTGTCTAATATATGTAGATAAGAAATTGACAAAGGTTCCAGGTAGGTGGCAATTTCAGCATAAATGGCTTCAGGATGAGGAATTTGTTAAGTACATAGAAAAACAGATAGATGAGTTCTTTGATATCAATACTACACAAACATCAGCATATATAAAGTGGGAAGCTTTCAAAGCTTTTATTAGGGGGCATATTATTAGTTATACAGGTTCAAAAGCTAGGAAGACTCGAGAGGAGAGAGTCCAATTGGAACGTAAAATAAAAATTCTTCAAGAAAAAGTGTATGCAGGAAGTAATCCAAAATTAGAGAACGAATTACTGATTCTGAGAGCTAAATATGACAAAAAATCAGCGAATAGAGCTGCCTCGAGTCTTCTAAGATTGAAGCAAACCTTTTATGAACAAGGTGAAAAATCAGGAAAATTATTGGCATGGCAGATTAAACAATTAGAATTTAAAACACCAATTACCAGTATTATAAGTAACGCACAGGCAGTTGTAGATCCTTTAGAAATTAATAGTGCCTTTAGAGATTATTATGAAAAATTATATGATACAAAAAATGAAACTGACTTAACAAAACTAAATGGGTTTTTGGACGGATTATCTATACCATGTATTCCAAATGAAAACAGGGAGATACTGGAGCCAAAAATTAGTCAAGAAGAAGTTGGGCTAGCCATTGATAATATGAAATCAGGAAAAAGTGCGGGACCTGATGGTCTTCCAGTTGACCTCTATAAAAAATTTAAGAATAAATTAATAAAACCATTTTTGGAAATGGTTTTAGAAGCATTTCAAAATAGTAATTTACCGCCATACATGAATAATGCCTTAATTATACTGTTGCCAAAACCAGGTAAACCCTCTAATAAATGTGAAAACATGAGACCAATAAGCCTATTAAATGCAGACCTTAAGATAATTTGTAAAATTTTAGCAAGACGACTACAAGAAATATTACCAAATATTATTAACCGAGATCAGAATGGCTTTATAATGGGAAGACAAGGCTTCCATAATGTAAGAAGACTATTTGATATTATTTATGCTAATAAAGAAGCACCGGATACAGCTCTCCTATCATTGGACGCTGAAAAGGCCTTTGAAAGGGTCGAATGGCCCTTTCTTTTTGAAGTTCTACAAAGGTTTGGACTTGGAAATAATTTTATAAAATGGGTTCAGATAATATACAATAATGCTACAGCAGAAATCCTAACAAATAGCAATATCTCAAAATCAATAAAAATTAATAGAGGATGTCGACAAGGTTGTCAATTTTCACCTTTACTGTTTACTATGGCAAGTGAACCTTTAGCGATGGCAGTACGTTTACATCCACAAATATATGGAATTAAAGTAGGACCAACAGAACATAAAATCTCCCTGTATGCTGATGACATAATTTTGTTTATGTCGAATCTTAAAAAATCAATTCCGACCTTGTTAAATTTAATAAAGAACTTTGGGGAAATATCAGGATATAAAATAAATAAAACTAAATCTTCAATATTAATGCTAAATGAGACCCAGAGAAATCACCCAGCTCCTGAGGTAAATCAATTCAATGTTGTAAATCAGTTTAAATACTTAGGAATTCAAATAGAGCCTAAGTTAGAATCAGTCGCCAGTGCCAACTATGAAGCCTTAATGACAGATATTAATGAGTTGCTTCAGAGATGGATGTCACTTCCGATGTCGATGATCGAGAGAATTAATATACTTAAAAGTAATATCTTACCCAAAATACTATATTTATTTCAATACATTCCTTTACCACCACCTTCAGATCTATTCTCAAGAATTAAAAAAAAGTTAGTGGAATTTATATGGAACAATAGGAAGGCTAGATTACGTCTGTCCTTACTATATTTGCCATTTGATCATGGAGGTCTGAAATGTCCAAACTTTATGTTGTATTACTGGTCAGCACAACTGAGGTCTATGACATATTATTTTTCATCAAATGATCCCCCTCACTGGACTGAAATGGAATCATACAATTTACCTTTACCTCTTCCCTTATTCATATACTCAGACTCGGCTAAAAAATTACAGAAACAAGTTAAAAATCCAATTGTAAAGCATATGATCAAAATATGGTGTGAAATCAAAAAATATTTAAAAGAACCACACTTATTGTCACAATTTAGCCCAATATGGGGTAATCAATATTTTACACCAGGGAGAGCGGATGCTGTATTTAAATTATGGAATTTAAAAGGGATTCAAAAGATTCAAGACTTATATTTGTCACGTTCAGATAACATAATGTCTTTTGAAGAACTGAGGGTCAAATTTAATCTTAATAGAACAAATTTTTTTAAATATCTTCAGCTTAGGAATTTTATTCGATCAAATCAAAATAATGTTCTCACCCGACCTACTTATTCATCCTTGGAAAAATTTTTGATGAAAAATAGTAAGAGAAAGGGTATTATTTCAGAGTTTTATAACTCGCTGACACTATCCTCAAGTGAAAACTCACAGAAAAGACTGAATTATTGGAAAGAAGACCTGCAAATTGAAATTTCAGAGGAACAATGGGAATTGGCTTGCACAGAAGCTCAAACCAAATCAATAAATGTACGTCTTAAATTGATACATTTTAAATGGTTAATGCAGATGTATGTTACACCGGTGGAGTTAAATAGATATAACAAAAACATACCAGATATGTGCACAAAATGTATGGAAAGTAAAGGAACCCTATTTCATTGTTTATGGGAATGTAGAAAAATTAGAATGTTTTGGGAAGAGGTGAGGGTAACAATTGAAAAAATAATTTCAAAACAATTCATATTGAACTCCAAACTGTTTTTGTTGGGTCTGTATCCAGAAAAGCATAATTTTAATAAGAGTGAAAGAACATTCATAGATCTCAGTTTGCTTAATGCCAAAAAATGTATTGCACTACTGTGGAAAAAGACTCATAGACCAAATGCGACTCAGTGGTTAAGACAGATGTTAACAAACCTTCCACTAGAAAGAATAACATACATATTGAAATCAAAGGAAAATGTGTTTGAGAATATATGGCGACCTTTCATTGATTATGTAAAGAAACTAAACATAACTTCTGAAGAAGAAGGTGAATGATGTGTGTGGACCTTGTAAATTCCAAATTAGTGAATGTATAATATGTATACTTATGTAATGGATTACCTAGACTAAACAGAGGAGCATTGTTTGACTTGCTTTTGTTAATGGTTGTTGGTGTTTTTAGAACATTTATTTTTAATTTACTTTAGTGTTAGTGTTTGATTGTTTGTGTCATGTTTGTTAAAAAAGGTTCAATAAAAAATATTGTGAAAAAAAACCCCAATGTACTATACTGTAGCCGCACATGGGGAAAACATAATGTGTAGCATCTTAGATAAGAACAAAGAGCAGAGTTTCCTTGGAGATAACTGGAAGTTGTGAAAGTGTGATCTTTTGTGTGTCAGAGACTGCTAGGAGGATCCTTTGTGTGTCAGAGACTGCGAGGGGGATGTTAAAGGATTAAGGAAGTGAATGCAGAGACTGTGAGGGGGATGTTAAGGGATTAAGGAAGTGCATGCAATGTGACCTTTGATATGAATGCAATGTGACCTTTGATGTGTAGAAGCGGCTGTAGGAAGACCTGAGTTTTTAAGAGAAGAGTTCTGTCTGAGATGCCCTCTTTCTTTCTACTATGCTCATGTGTGAGATGTGTAATAAACTGCCTGAGACAAACCTGCCTCGTCATTTACACACTCCACAATACATGTATTCATGTAGTATTGCACTGGGAATTTTGACAATAAACCTTTGTACGTTTTGCAGATCTGTCTCCACTTTTATGTGTGAAGGTTACCACCAAGTGACATAAATACAAAGAGATTGGAAAAGCTGTCTAATCACAGTCCACCAGTTTGAGAAATCACTTTTGGTTTGGTGTAAGTCTGCCAACAGAATTATGAACCATAAAGCAGTTTGTGTTACAATGTTAAATCCCATTAAACCCTAACCCAGGGGTGTCCAATCATGTGCCATGGAGGGCCAAGACCCTGCAGGTTCTCTCTTCTACCCAGTCTCTTCAGCAGGTGTTTTCACTGATCAGCAGTCAGTTGAAGAAATTCGGTGGAATCTGCTGTTGAAGACACTGGTTGGAGGTAAAGCTTGAAGGGTCTTGGCCCTCCATGGCACATGATTGGACACTCCCGCCCTAATCCATTATGAGAAAGTACAGATGCTAATATGTCCCAGAATTCCTCCATATACTGGTATTATCACAAAAGGGTCTTCTGCAGTGGCACATCCAACAATACAGTCTTCAGTTAATAAAATAATTGTTTTGGTTACTTTTTCTTAAAAATGAGCCATTATTTTCAAAGTCACTGGCAAATGGTTTGTACTGTTGACTCTTTTCCCACTGGTGTCTTAACAGACAAAATAGAAAATCATGATGCAAACACGTCACTAAATTGTTTTTTACAATCAGCAGCAAATTCCAGATTATTCAGAATGTGCAAAATTCAAACTCCAAAAAATAAAAAACAACAACAACTTAGAATGGGTCCTACATGTGGCCACGCTGTGTCACTGAGAAGCAACTGGATGTGCCGCTCACACTGGTCCCGGTTCAGCAGATCTTCAGCCTGCATCTCTGTAAATAGTGACGCAAGGTCCGGTTTGGGGTGCATCATTTTCCTCTTGCCTAGACGAAAGACAGAGATGGGTGGTGGATAATTAAAGCAAGTTTAAAATATATTTGGGAATTACACTTGTTGCTAAAAGCCAGTGGAGGAATGTGACAAAAAAGTGCTTTGTTGTTGTATGTAACCACAATTTTCATGTAGCTGCGCTTCAGTAAAGTAGATTTTACAAGGGCTGGGTTACATTTAAAATCATTTGTTTTTACTGTGGCCTCAGCAATCAGAATGAGTTGATACAATCACTTGAATGGAATCTAATACTTTAACTGAGAATGTGAATCCCCGAGTATGGAGTTGCTCAGTCAAAATATGTAATTTTTTATCAATAAAAGCTTAGCCACCGCTCTGTCATCGCTGTCTTGCCCTGGCTTCAAGTGTGGGCAGTGTTTTGTACTTGTATTGCTAAAATATAAAAGGATGCACTACAATGAGTCTCATATTTGTAATGTGTCCTGTTATTATAATACTGCATGTGTTTATTGACGATAGACTATAAACTACACATATAAACTAAATTATATTGGTGACTGAACAACTCCCATTCCCCAAAGAGCAACATACAGCTATGGATATCACTCACAAAGGATCACACAAGTGATGTGACAAAAAAAATAAATACATAAACAAGCGGTTTATTTTACAGTTGATGTGCCATTAATTTTCAAATAGTCTGTAATTAATATTCACACAATCAAATAAATCTCAGTTCAGTCCCCTTCATTTTAAGTGGAAATTATGCTACTTTAGTTTTGGCACGTTATCTATACTTCAACTAAAAACGCAAAGAATTTCAGTACTTTCCACAGTGGCAAGGTCCATTGTGGGGTGGCTCCTTTCCCTTTCCTCTTGCCTAGACGAAAGACAGAAATGGATGGTGGTTAGTTAAAGCAAGTTCAAAACATATATTAGGGAAATACACTTGTGAAAGTCAGTGGTGGAATGTGACAAAAATGCTTCGTTTCCCTGACAAGTGAGCACCCCAGGATCCACTCTGTACATGTACAAGTACATTTTCAATCCAGGGATTTATGGTGGAACAGAAACAGCATGACAACACTGTTCCAACGCTGTTTTTGGAAAATCCAAAGAATAGGTATGTGGGTCTATTTTGAGGATTTAGGAAATTATATGAATCACTTTATAAATCACTGGTTTGAAAATGCACTTGTATATGTTTGGATTTTGGAGCCTGGGGTCCTCTTGACCTGTATCCAAAATATAAACACAACATGCTGAGGGAGGCAGACCCCTGGCATGTGGAAACAGATTCTAGAAAGAAAATACACACAACTTAATGCACAGCACCAAAGTGCAACACGTATACAAACCAGGATTTTAACCAGGATTACTGTGGGACACATAAGGGGTTTCATAGACTTCATATGTATATTACTGTTGCTTCACGTCTCAGAATGAACAATAGGACGGAGTCTCCGGGAGATAACAGGAGGACGCGAAAAGTGACCTTTGTTATGCAAAGAAAGGACCTTGAGGGATTTCCTGACCACCAGTGACTTTAGGTGGGGGGAGAAGACTTGGAAGAAGAAGTATTGTGTCTTGGGATTAAAAGACAATGCGACTCTGGACTTCCGGTCTGGACGCCATGGCGACTGCAGCTTAACACTGAAGCTCTCAGACCCAATCCAGGATAACACCTTGAAAATCAAACTTAACGGATTTTTGGAGGAGTGAAAATCAAAAGACAAAATCATCATGTCTAAAGGAAAACAGAAGAAACTGAAATTCTCCAGGCCAGGACACGTATCGGCCGGAGAATCTGAACTGGAAGATCTCCGTTCAGAAGACGAGGAACTGGTGATAGCTAACAAAAGGGTTAGCCTGAAATCACTATTTGAGGAGCTACGACGATTTCGCCGAGATGTTACGGCCGAATTTCGGGAATTCAGAGAAGAATTGAAAAGGACAAACAGCAGAGTGGACCAGGCCGAGAACCGAATCTTGGAAACAGAGGATCGAATAAAAGTGCTCGAAGATTCTGTGCTAGACCTACGCAAAAGACAAGCAGCTATAGAGGCTAAGCTAACCGACCAAGAAGGAAAACAAAGGAGAGACAACATAAGAATTCATGGTCTGATAGAAGGAACCGAAAATGGTTTTAACTCAATGGCAGAATGCGTGGAATCCTTACTAAGAGAGAAATTGGATATTCCACAAACCACCGACTTGAAGATAGAAAAGGCACATCGTTCATTAGCCGCTAGGCTGGCGGCGGAAGCGCCCCCACGTTCGGTGTTGGTAAGATTTTCCAATTTCAAAATAAAACAAGAGGTTGTAAGACTGGCCTGGCAGAAAAAAGGATTTATGCACCAGGAGAGAAAAGTCTACGTGGAACACGATTACGCTCCGGAGGTCCTTAAAAAGCGCAGGGAATACAATGACGCGAAAAAGGTGTTAAGAGAGAAGAAATTGCGCTTTCAGACACCATTTCCTGCGAAGTTAAGGGTCTTCTACGGCGATGAAACGTGTCTCTATAATTCGGTGGAAGAAGCAACAGCTGACATGGCGAAAAGAGGGCTCCCGGTAACGGTATTTAAACCCGCAGCAGACCCGAGTGAGAAGATCAAAGCGCAAACATGGACAACACAAAGACCCTCAAAATCCACGGACCAGCAGCGGGAAACCCAGCACCAGAGCGTCGCGGATAAACTATCCGTTTTCAGGTTGGAATAGCGACCTTTTTTTTTTTTTTTTTTCTTTTCTCTTGAATCAATCCGCACATCCAACCCCCCTCATACAAGGTAACAAACATTAAAGGAGATGCATATTCAGCATGTGGTAAAACATTTCATGGAACAATCATATTATTTGAAACAAATAAGTCTTTGTAATAAAAAAAAAAAAAAAAAACTTGTTAAAATAGAAATGTGACAATAATCCACATGTTCTCCTCATACTAACAAATACTGTTTTTGCGTGAATGTTTGATGTGATGGGGGTGGGAGGGTGCACACAATTTCACAGGGTTTAGGCATAAAAGGAAAAAAAAAAAATCATTACAAGTTTGGATTGGGTTCTGAAACTCACGTTAAAAGCATGGGACTACTTTCAGTGGTAAGAGAGGGCCCTCAACACGTAACAGAGTTTGAGGAATTTCCCTCAGAGCCTTCACTCCATCAAGGCTCTTACAGGGTCTTTAAAAAGACCTCAGCTCAGGAAGTTCTTATGACAGCTTTTTGTTTTAAAGTTTTTTACACTATGTTCTTAATGTTTTTCTTGTTTTTAATGTTCTTTCAGTTTCTGAGTAGCACAAAAGAGGGCCACCACACAGTTATACTAAACAAAACAACACAATGGAGAAACAGGGTGTAACCAAAATAATTTCATATAATGTAAAAGGAATCCTGAATCCAGTTAAAAGATCCAAGATTCTAGGCAAAATGAAAAAAGACAAAGCAGGAATAATACTTTTACAAGAAACCCACCTAACAGACGTGGAACACAATAAACTCAGTAGACAAGGGTTTAAAATGATCTCTTCATCTTCATATAAATCAGGGAGGAGGAGGGGAGTAGCGACATTGATATCAACCAAAATTACATTTGAAAAAAAATCAGAACACAAAGATAAAGAAGGGAGATACAGTTTGGTAACTGGGCGGCTAGAGGGAGAAGATATCACCCTGCTGAATGTGTATGCTCCCCCAGGGGCTAACTGGAAATTTTATAAAAATGTATTCGACCTAATGATAACTAAAGCTCAAGGTTTAGTGATATGTGGTGGGGACTTCAATCTTAGACTGAATCCATACTGGGACGCTTCTGGTAATTCCCCACATCAAAATAACACCCAAAACAGGAAGACTCGGATGCTACTAAAAGAATTGGGAATCTGTGACGTGTGGAGGGAACTCAACCCCAGTGTAAAAGACTATACATTTTACTCAACTCCACATTCATCTTACTCAAGGATTGACTATTTTTTTATGTTTAATAGAGACATTGGAAGAGTAAAAACATGTAAAATAGGACTGATGGATCTCTCCGACCACAGTCCGATCTACATGGACTTAAATATCCAAAAATACACAAATAATACATTTTCTTGGAGGTTAAATTCAAATGTCCTGAAAGGACCACTGAAAGATGAATTGGAATCAGATATTCTCAGATATTTGGAAGATAACGATAATGGAGAAGTATCCCCTTTAATACTGTGGGATGCATGTAAAGCTGTAATAAGAGGAAAGATTATTGCAAAACTGGCAACCCAAAAGAAACTAAGACAAGAAAAACTATCCACATTAGAGTCAGAACTTAGGAACCTAGAAAAAGAACACAAAGGCAACACTCATTCTACTGACTCGCTCAAGATTAAGGAAATTAAAAACCAAATAAATGAGATCTACACAATAGAAATCCAGAAGAAACTTATATTTCTGAAACAAAAATACTATGAAGCAGGCAGTAAATCGGCAAAATTGCTAGCCTATAAATTGAGGAAACATCAAACAGAAAGAGCAATCTACAAAATCAGAGACCCAGTATCAAAGGAAATAAAATTCAGAATTCAGGATATTCTTAAAAACTTCGAGAATTACTATAAGAACTTATACTCCCACAAAAAACATAAAAACGCATCCGAGGCATTCCTAAACACATTAAACCTTCCCCAACTTACGGAGTCACAAAATAAAACACTACTGTCAGAAATACATCCTAAAGAATTGGAAAAAGCAATTATGAAACTTAAAGCTAACAAATCCCCAGGAGCTGATGGCTATACAGCAGAGTGGTACAAAACCTTTAAACAGCAACTATCTCCTCTCCTCCTGAAAACATTTAATTATGTCCTCCACACAGGGGAAATCCCCCCCTCCTGGAGAGAAGGGGTCATTGCAGTTATACCTAAACCTGAAAAGGATAAACTAGAGTGCTCCAACTACAGACCAATCAGTGTACTAAATCAGGACTATAAGCTTTTTACCATTATCCTTGCCAAAAGGTTAGAAAATATACTGACAGACCTAATTCATTTAGACCAAACAGGTTTTATAAGACAAAGACAGACACAAGACAACATTCGACGCACTTTACACATAATTCATCATATAAAAAAATATAACTTAAATGCAGTCATATTGGGATTAGATGCTGAAAAAGCATTCGATTCGGTTGACTGGTCTTTTCTATATAGAATCTTATCCAGTTTCAATTTTCATAACAACTTCATTAGAACTATACAGGCATTATATAAAAAACCAACAGCTAAAATAAGGATTAACGGTAATTTATCATCATCTTTTGAACTGGAAAGAGGATGTCGTCAGGGCTGCCCCCTGTCTCCACTGCTCTTTTCAATCTTCATAGAACCTCTGAGCCAATGGATAAGACAAAACCAAAAAATTCAAGGTATTACACTTGGTCAGAAGGAACATAAAATAGCACTCTTTGCTGATGACATTTTAATATACCTAGGGCAGCCGGACACTTCTTTACCAGAACTAACCTCAGTTTTTTCAGAGTATGGAGATTTATCGGGGTACAAATTAAATATGCATAAAACCCAAGTTTTAACATTCAACTATGACCCAAATCATTATTCACTAAGCAAACTCAAAACTAACTGGGAGTCGGAATCTATGAAATATCTAGTAGTAGTAGTAGATTAGTTTATTTGACAGGGACAGTGCAATAAACATAGACAATTAATCAAAGACAATCAATCTGATGTGTTGCACATAGAGTGTATAGCTATTAGCTAATTTGCAACTCTTGTCCCTGGATGGGCTTTCGAAAAAAGAATCAAGATAAAAAATATACACAATAACCACATACATCAATCTGGGGGTCAATATCCCGAAACAACTCAACAAAATTATATCACTAAACTATGATCCACTGGTGACAAAAATAAAATCTGACCTAGCAAGATGGAATATGATACCATTCTTGGGTACTGCACAAAGAATTGAAGCAGTCAAAATGAATATACTTCCACGTCTTCTATACCTTTTCCAAACAATACCGGTAGAACCTCCCAAAAAAACATGGCAGGAGCTGGACAGAAGGATCTCAAGATTCATATGGCAGGGCAAGAGACCTAGAATCAGATATAGAACCCTACAGCTAAACAAAGACAAAGGTGGGCTCGCGCTGCCAAATATCAGGGACTACTTTAAAGCCGCACAAATTAAAACTTTAGTAGAGATATGTAACCCAGTCTACACTGCACAATGGAAGGAGATCGAATGCCAAATAACAAGTGACATCCCCCTACAGGCGATAATAGGGAACAATGCCTTACCTAAGCTTTTGAATAACACTAACCCGTGGATAGAGACCCCGCTAAAAATTTGGTTTAAGATAGTCAGAGAGAATCAAACTAAAGAGCCCTATCGACTTCTGCAATGGATCGCCTATGATCAGGACTTTACTCCTAATAAAACAGACACCAGATTTAAAAAGTGGAAGGAGAAAGGGCTGATAAAATATTACGATTTTTTTAAAGGGCAAATCTTAAGAAGTTTTGAAAATTTGAAAAAACAAGGCCTAATAAATCAAGACCTTTACAGGTTCTTCCAGCTTAGACACCACATAAACAATATACTTAAAAAGGAGGTTTTGGAAAGGGCCCAGTCAGGTGTTCTGAAGGTCTTCTTAATGGCATATAAAGGGATCCCAGGGATCAGATACATTTCTAAAATATACCAAGGTCTTCAAGACTTAAAAGGAGACAACACATCTTATATAAAAGAGAGATGGGAAAAAGAGGGGAATTTCACTTTACAACTGGAAATATGGGAAAAGCTAAATAAACAGCAATGGAAAAGTACCTCATCCCTGCAGTGGAGAGAATTTGGATGGAAAAACTTGGCAAGATTTTTCAGAACACCTGCACAAAACAAATTTACCCATAAGGGATTGAACTGTTGGCGCTTGTGTGGTGAAAAGACTGCAAATCATTTTCATGTGTTTTGGTCATGCCCAGTTATCCACCAATATTGGACCAAGGTACAGACAATATTGGGGAAAATATTCAAAATTACAGTTCCCTTTTCTTTTGTAACTTTGTATTTGGGTTTACTACCGGACTCACTGGAAAGATGAGGAGAAAAATACTTATTCAATGTTTTAATATTGGCAAGCAAAAAAGCTCTAACTAAAAAATGGATGTTGAAGGACTGTCCTACACCTGAAGATTGGACTAACGTGATCCAAGACATTTACTCGATGGAAAAGTTGACATTCGCACTGAGACAGGACATGGATGGGTTCATGAACTTTTGGCAACCCTGGACCGCATATGTGTCTTCCATTAGATCTAATCTTTGACAAATACCATTTCAATAATGGTTCCGCTCTTTGTTCCAACACTACTCAGATGCTCTTTTATCTTTATTTACTTACTTTTTCTTTTTGTTTGTTTTTTACTGGTTTGTTTGTTTTTTTTGTTATTTGTTTTTTGTTTTTTTTCTCTTTAATTTCACTTTTTCTTTCACTTTAAAAAAAAAAAAAGGGGTGTTGTAAGAATTAATCTCCCAATGTTGTCAGATATCAGAAAATAAGGGAACATGTGATGAAAATGTAAACACTGCATTGCTGTAACGACCTGTATACCCTTTACAAAAACTTAAATAAAAAAAAAAAAAGACAATGCGACTCTGTGCTTTGATGTCCTAGGTATAAGAGGGACAGACATGGGGGGATGCTTCCTCTTTTCTGTTTGAAAGATGTTGGAGATACGTGAATAAACCTGATCTGAGAAATAAACCCAGCCTCATCTTTTCACGCTCTCCACACTGGGGACCCACCGACAACGGCGGCGGCGAAGGCCAAACACCGCGGAGGGGACGACCTCTGTTTCTACCATCGCCGCTTTGCAGAGAGGGCACGCAGGTGTATACCACCGTGCCAGTTCGAGAGCTCGGGAAACGCCAGACCCGGGGGTCGGTAGCAGCCGCGGCCCTCGGGGAACAGAACAAGCTGCTCTACTTGACGGACACGCGTTCGGGGAAGCAATTCCTCGTGGACACAGGCTCCCAAGTGAGTTTCATCATGCCAACCTATGCTGACCGGCTGGCAGGCCCCGGGAGTCACGGAGCAGCGGCAGCGAATGGCTCGAGGATTAAGACCTTCGGTGAGAGGACTCTGCTTCTGTCCCTACACGGCCGTACGTTTGAGTGGACTTTTGTTATAGCTGCGGTGAGCTTCAACATGTTAGGGGCTGATTTTCTGTGCTCACATGGTTTGTTGGTTGATCTTGCTAATAGGCGCCTGGTTAATGCACTTTCTTTTTACTCTATTCCCTGTGCAGCCCGAGTGACCCCGCCCACAGCACAAGCCAACGTCGCTACGGCAAGCGGTAAGTTCCACACACTCCTCACTCAGTTCCCAGCACTCACGGTTCCCACATTTTCAGCGGCCGTCGCTAAGCACGGGGTGGAACATTTTATTACTACCACCGGTCCTCCCGTTTTTGCAAAAGCTCGGCGCTTGGATGTAGCTAAACTGACCATAGCGCGCGAGGAGTTCGCCAACCTTGAAAAGTTGGGCATCATCAGACGTTCGAAAAGCCCTTGGGCTTCCCCGCTGCACATGGTCCCTAAAGCTGACGGCTCGTGGCGTCCTTGCGGAGATTTCCGCAGGTTAAACGACGCTACGGCACACGACCGCTACCCAATCCCACATATCCAAGATTTTTCCGTTCATCTGGCGGGGGCGCGCATTTTTTCTAAGATAGACTTGGTCCGCGGGTACCATCAAGTCCCAGTACGCGCTGAGGACATAACCAAAACAGCGGTAATAACTCTGTTTGGCCTTTTCGAGTTTTTGCGCATGCCGTTTGGGCTTAAAGGCGCTGCGCAGACGTTCCAACGCATGATGGACGCAGTGTTGCGCGATCTCCCTTTCGTGTTCGTCTACCTGGATGACATTTTGGTAGCCAGCGCGTCCGAAGAGGAACACGAAAACCACCTCACGGCAGTTTTCCGGAGGTTGGGAGAGCACGGGTTAATAATCAACCCAATGAAGTGTCAGTTCGGGGTAACGCAGATTGATTTTTTGTGGCACCGCGTCTCTCCAGAAGGAGCGGTTCCTCTGCCGGACAAAGTGCGCACAGTAACAAATTTTCCCCAGCCACAAACGGCCAAAGCATTACAGGAGTTTTTGGGAATGGTGAATTTTTATAACCGTTTCCTCCCCCGCGCAGTGCAGCTCATGCACCTACTGTATGCCGCGCTTAAAAAACAAAAACCCACAAATAAAATCGAATGGTCTCCGGAGCGGGAGCGTGCATTCTCGGAGGTCAAAACAGCCTTGGCGAACGCTGCATTGTTAGCACACCCAGACCCAACGGCCCGCATAGCGCTCACTACTGACGTGTCAGATGTGGCCATAGGGGCGGTCGTGGAGCAGCAGGTTGCCGGGGCTTGGCAGCCGCTCGCTTTTTTCAGCAGGACTTTGTGCGATACCGAGCGAAAACATAGCGCGTTCGACAGGGAGTTGTTAGCGCTCCACTTGGCCATTCGTCACTTCCAGTTCTGGCTGGAAGGACGCCGTTTCACTGCGTTCGTCGACCACAAGCCGCTGACTTTCGCGATGGCCAAGGTTTCAGAACCATGGTCAGGCCAGCAGCAGAGGCAGCTGGCTGCAGTCTCCGAGTTTACTACCGATATTCAACACGTAGCGGGTAAACTAAATGTAGTGGCAGACTGTCTCTCGCACGCTGTAACTACGCCAGTCCGCGTAGGGGTAGATTATGCAGCCATGGCTGCGGAGCAGGCTAGCGGCGCGGAGGTGCGCGTGGCCCCGGTCCGCGTGGGGATAGATTATGCAGCCATGGCCGCGGATCAAGTTAGCGATGCGGACGTGTGCGCGCTCCAGTCTGGACCAACAGGGTTAAGGCTGGAGAACAGGGTGCTGTAAGGGGGTATGCCCCCCCAATCTGCGATGTCTCCAGGGGACGACCGCGTCCGGTGGTGCTGGCCACGTGGCGCCGCCGCGTTTTTGATTCGATTCATTCTCTGGCGCACCCGGAGGTGCGCACGTCGGTCAAAATAGTAGGAGAGAAATTTGTATGGCCGAGCCTGCGCAAGCAAGTTAAGGAGTGGGCAGCAACCTGCATGGCCTGCCAGCGAGCCAAAATACACAAACACACTAGAGCCCCCTTGGAGCCGTTTCACATCCCGGCTAAGAGGTTCGATCATGTGCATGTCGACCTCGTAGGCCCCCTCCCGCCGTCACAGGGGTACACACACCTTCTGACAATGGTGGACCGCACCACGCGTTGGCCGGAAGTGGTCCCACTGGCATCAACCACAGCCGAAGAGGTGGCGCGCGCGTTTTTAACAGCTTGGTTAGTGCGTTTTGGAGTTCCGTCGGACATTACGTCCGACAGAGGTCCTCAATTCGTTTCCGAGTTCTGGTCAGCGATGGCCCGCAGCCTGGGGGTAGCAATCCATCGCACTACCGCGTATAACCCGCAGGCTAATGGTTTATGCGAACGTTTCCATAGGTCATTGAAAGCAGCCCTCAGAGCGTCGCTTACGGATGCAAGTTGGGTGGACAGGCTACCATGGGTTTTGTTGGGGTTGCGTTCTGCACCTAAAGAGGATTTAAAAGCCTCCCCAGCGGAATTAGTTTTTGCACAGCCACTCCGGCTGCCCGGGGAGTTTCTCCCAGATAATCCTGCGCCAGAGTGCTCCCCTGCTCAGCGGTTGCAGAGCGACACAGGATTGAGCACGCTTCCTGGCCCCGTTCATCACAGTTTTCCACGCGTTTTTGTGCCTAAGGCTTTAAAAAATGCGGAGTTTGTTTTTGTCAGACATGATGCACATCACCCAACCTTGCGACCACCTTATGATGGACCGTTTAGAGTGCTGGAACCAGGAGATAAGCACTTTTTGCTACATTTGGGGGGCAGAAAGGAAATGATTGGCATAAACAGGCTCAAACCCGCTTTTGTGATGGCTGACGAAGCTGTGCAGTTGGTGAGGGCTCCTCGGCGTGGCAGACCCCCTAGGGAGCATTCTCCAGAGCTCCCACAGGGATTGATTAACAGTTCTCACCCCCAGGTAGCAGATCCACAGCAGGATGGCGCCGCGGGAGAGGTAAAGCCCGCTTACAGCAGGTTCGGAAGAAGATTGAAGCCCAAGCAGCATGTGGACTAATGTGATTTTATCATGATATGCAGACTGTGTTATATTGTTCCATCTTAGACGTTTGGGGGGGGTTCATGTGGGACACATAAGGGGTTTCATAGACTTCATATGTATATTACTGTTGCTTCACGTCTCAGAATGAACAATAGGACGGAGTCTCCGGGAGATAACAGGAGGACGTGAAAAGTGACCTTTGTTATGCAAAGAAAGGACCTTGAGGAATTTCCTGACCACCAGTGACTTTAGGTGGGGGGGGGGGGGGGGAGAAGACCTGGAAGAAGAAGTATTGTGTCTTGGGATTAAAAGACAATGTGACTCTGTGCTTTGATGTCCTAGGTATATGAGGGACAGACATGGGGGGATGCTTCCTCTTTTCTGTTTGAAAGATGTTGGAGATACATGAATAAACCTGATCTGAGAAATAAACCCAGCCTCATCTTTTTACGCTCTCCACAATTACCATATTTCATCGTTTTGCTCTCACAAGTGAATACTTCAGACAAAGCATGCGCGAATCAGCAGAGTTGGCTACTAGCTAGTTAGCTACTAGCTAGCTAGTGCTCCCCACTAACACTCATTAGCTAGCACAGAACGGCATTGTATTGCTCAAAAAAAGTGAGCTTACCACCAACAGGATAAATAAGCGAAAAGATGCACAATATCACAAAACACTCACCATCCATGGTTCTCTCATTTTCATCTTCAGCTCCTCCCTAGTCCGGTTGTATCCTGGGCTGCCATCTGTTTAGTTGCGGGTCGCTCTGGATACTATCAGCCACCAAGCACAGAAAAGTCTGCACCTCTTCGTTGGACCATGGTGTAGATTTCCACGAAACCTGCGAAGCCATCTCTATTAATATCATGTTTACTCCGTGAACTTTTGCAAATGTCGGTTTGGAGATTCTGCAGAAGACGGGTGCTTTCATGATGTTACGCCCTGACCAATCAGTGGCCTGCAGTCTGTTGACGTCCCATTTTCAGCCCTACTCAGTCCGGTTAGTACCCCCCAGAATAGGTA
Organism: Pholidichthys leucotaenia; assembly: GCA_020510985.1. Taxonomy (NCBI): domain Eukaryota; kingdom Metazoa; phylum Chordata; class Actinopteri; order Cichliformes; family Pholidichthyidae; genus Pholidichthys; species Pholidichthys leucotaenia. Next base: position 71,543,974 of record CM035838.1, read on the forward strand.
CGAAAAAGGTACCTGGTACCAGGTACTAGGTACTAATGGAAAACCCTACAAATCGGGTAGAGTAGAGTAGGGCTGAGTGGGTACTAGTGGAAAAGGGCCTTAAGAGGGCTGTGTGGAAGAGGGGCGATCTCTTTGACCTCACCTCTACCTGACGGGAGTGTCTGTACTGTAACAGTGAGTCAACAATAAAGTCGTGTTCAGTTCAACATCCGGGCTCATCCTTGGTTCTTGTTTACCAACATAACATTTGGCGACGAGGATAAAAGTATGGACGCGGGAGTTGCTAATATTCGGCCATTTTTGGAGATTCCCAGTGAGCCGCCAGTCCCTTGGGCAAGATGGTTCACCGCTATCTGGTGGCATTGAACCTTGATAAACTGGAGAAGTTGTGAGCATGGGCAGTGTTGGTTCACAACTTCTGAATGGAAGGACAGCGTATCCTTAATACCTTGGGTGATAGTGATAGCTTTGAGGATGTGGTTGAGCTAATGGCGCGACATTTTCATGCCCCGTAAAATGTCATTGTCTGGAGGATTCAGTTTCAGCAGCGCCGCCAGCGGACCAGCAAGTCAGTGCAGCGGTATGTTGCAGACCTACGTCAGCTGGCCGGGGACTGCCAGTTTGGAGCATTGGAGGAAGAGATGGTCCTCGACCAATTGGCGGAACATACCCTTTGCTCGGCGGCAAGGTCAAAGCTTCTCACACACTCAGGCGAGCTGACGCTAGCCATGGCCGCCGAGTTAGCTCAGCAGTGTGAGGCAACGGACAAGCTATCATGAGAGCTCAGCGAGAGAGCGACACTCCACCATTTTGAATCACAGTCAATGGTGCAGGCAGTGGACCCAGACAGCGATTATAGCATGGAGGATGAAGAGGAAAATGCTAATGCTGTGAAGATAAGGTCCGCCCCAGAATCGCCCTGGTGTTTGGGTTGTGGGTCCACCAAGCACCGTTAGAAGGCTAGAAAGTGTCCAGCAAGAGGAAAATGCTGCGGCAAGTGCAGACTCCTGTATCATTTTGCCAGGGCATGTAATAGGTTCGAGCAAGGGGACCGAAGACGCAAAGTGGACCCCTCTGCTCCAACCCTCACGGTAATCCACACCGTTTCCCCGAGCACCGATGGTCGTACATACTGTATGGTAGAATTGGATGGGGTGGATGTGCCACTGCTGACTGACACGGGCGTGGTGAGGTCCATGTTGAATAGGGCTACCGTGAGGAGTTTTTTTCCCATATTACCAAGTAAGAGGTCATTCAGCGCCACTGTGTGGGTATGGTGGAAGAAGCTTGGCCACGGTGGGATTGGTGGAACTGACGGCTCCGTACAAGTCAGCGGAGGTGTCCAACCCGAAGTTCATAGTGACTGCCTGTGGTGAGAATATTATGGGGTGTGACCTCTTTTATGGATTGGGCTTCACCATCACCAGCGGTGTTAGAGAGGAGTGGTTGGGCTGTGGTTTGTGGGACTGGCCAGTTCTGCAAGTGGTGGACGAAGCTGTATGGGGCAAACCTTGGCCTAGTATTCTGGAAGATGAGCAGAACTATCCCCACCCAGGGCCATCGTGGGAGGGTCCCGGTGCCAGTGCCCAAGTAACCCTAGCTGAGGGAACCAGGCGGCACGGTGGGATGCCCGTGACGGTGGGTGGAGCCGAGTGGATGGCCCATTCTACTCCTGGAGTACGGCTGGAAGGTACTGAGGAGCAGAGGGTCACAACGGCTTCGCCAGCGGCGAAAATGAAAGCGAGCAGGGCAGGACCGGTTGGCACGGTAAAACGACATGCCACACAGGGACACTGGAAGCCAAGTCGGGCTCCTCTGGGGGTTGCTGATATGGTCCGACTCAGAGAGGAGGCCTGGTTGAGAGGTGTTCGAGGCAAACACAAATGACAAGATGACCAGGGGTGGCTGCAGGTGGTGGCTGTTGGGGAGGATGGCTACCTTCAGCTGTCTGATGGCTCATGGAGGCATCCCAACGAGTTGCGGCGAGCCAAAGAGAAGGAGGTGTTTGGGCTTCGACGTGGGTCATCCCCGGGCACAAAGAAAAGAAGGTGCACTGGAGGGGAACCGTCTGACGGGTTTCCGTGGGGTGGTTCCTCTACTAGGGCAGACTGATGGTTGGGCACTGTATTTATTGCATGATGCTGGAATGGGGGATAACCGTATTGTATATTAGTTCTGTTAATGGGATTGTTTTGTGTTTAAGCTGTTTATTTTAGGAGCATGGCAATTTTCTGTTTAATGGACTGTATTTTAGCAGAGATGGAAGAATTATCCGTCTGGCCGTCTGGGGGTGGAACGGTAGTCCACCTGTTCCCCCCTAGCTTTAGCTGTTTTGTGTGTATGTTATAGGCCTTCAGATATTGCTGTTTAGTTTAGCGCATGCTTCGGGTTCCAAATTGGGGAGGGTCTCAATTGTGTGTGTGTGTGTGTGTGTGCTGGACCATTTTTGAAGGGGGGAGGAGTGTTGTGTTGTTATTGGGACGTATTATTGTGTGACATGGGTGGTGGCTCCACCTTTCCGGTTCCACCGCCACTCGGGGTATAAGAGGGCTGTGTGGAAGAGGGGCGGTCTCTTTGACCTCACCTCTGCCTGACGGGAGTGTCTGTACTGTAACAGTGAGTCTGTGGCAGGTTGATTCAACCCCCCCACAACACACAGAGACAGTCAGCTCGTTACTCCTGGGTTTTTTCCGCTGCATGCTGAGTTTACAGCTGTGAGGTTAAAGTGTCATCCATGCATTGTGTTCATGCATCCTGTGTGTACCTCTGATATGCAGATGCCCAGATCGACTGTTGTGAATGTCTTTGATGTATTGTCTGAGTTGGGTATATATGCTGCACTGTTCTGTAAATCTCTCTCTCATTCTCTCACTCCTGCATCTGCTGCGAGACACACACACTGTGTGTCTCCTCTTCTCAGAGAGCCGGAGGATCCCGCTCCGGTCTGCTCACACTTGGATCGGAGCGGGGATCCTGTGAAGGCGGTATGATTCAATAAACCAACTAAAAACTCCATCGCTGCCTTTATTTTATCATGCCGCTTCAAGTCAACAATAAAGTCATGTTCAGTTCAACATCCAGTCTCATCCTTGGTTCTCATTCACCGACATAACAGGCTACACCTCTGTATTCCACTTTCAAACACAGCTTACATGGTCTGGCTCAAAGGCACACTAACTGATGGCGATAAAAAAGTTATTTTCAATAAAGTGGAGTGTGCTTTTGGCCTGAGGCTGATTTATCACTGAAAACAGCTGAGCTCTGTGGTTCCAGCATGTTATGTCGGTAATAGGAGCCAAGGACAAGACTGAGTGTTGAACTGGACACAGCTTTATTGGTGGCTCACTCTCAGTACATGCATATCCGTCAGGCTGAGAGGAGGCCAAGAGACCCACCATCTCCCTCACAGCCCCATTATACCCCGGGCGGTGGCGGAACCTGAAAGGTAGCGCCACCACCAGTGTCACACCATAACATGTCCCCAAACACCAACACAACACCACCCCCCCCCCCCTTCAAAAATGGTCCAAAACACACACATGCAATCAAGACACTCCCCAATTTGGAAGCCAAATCACGCACTAAAAAAACTAAACAGAAATACCTAAACCATCTATCACGTTCACTCAAAACAACTAAAACTAGGGGGGAACAGGTGGACTACCGTCCCACCCTCTCATGGCAAGACTGATTATTCTGCCGTCTGAGCTAAATAAAACAGTTCATAAAAAACTACAATACTGCCATGTTCCTAAAATAATATGAATAACAAAATAATCCCATACAGAACTAAATACACATCAGTTGTCCCCCTTTTCCATCACCATGCAGAATATACACTGCCTAACCGTCAGCTTGCTCCAGGGGAGGAACCCCCGCCCGGAAAACCGTTGGACGGTTCTACTCCGGTGCACCTTTTCTTCTTCACTCCTGGGGACGTCTCACGTCCAGGTCCAAACTGCTCTTTCTTCTCCCAGGTGCGCCGCAGCTCACTGGGATACCTCCAAGAGCCATCAGATAACTGGAGGCAGGCATCCTCCCAAGCAGCCACCACCTGCAGCCGCCCCTGGTCATCCTCTCTCTGATGTTCGGCCCGAACACCTCTCGACCGGGCCTCCTCCCTGGGTCGAACCGCATCCGTGACCTCCAGAAAGGCCCCATTCAGCTTCCAGTGTCTTTGTTTGGTACGTCGTTCTACCGTGCCAGCTGGTCCTGCCCCGCTCTCTTTCGTTTTCGCTGCTGGCATCGCAGTTGTGACCCCCTGCTCTCCGGTTCCTTCCAACCAAATTCTGGGAGCAGAATGGGCCCTCCACTCGGTGCCACCCGCCGTTACGGGCGTCCCAGCGTGCCGTCCAGTTCCCTCAGCTAGGGTTACTTGGGTGCTGGCACCGGGACCCTCCCACAATAGCCTTGGGTGGAATTGGTCCTGCTTATTGTCCAGATTACTAGGCAAAGGTTCGTCCCACACAGCTCCGTCCATCGTTCGTGGAACTGGCCAGTCCCACAAACAACAGCCTGACTGCTCTTCTCCAACCCAATACTGTGAGAAGGAACTCCTCACGGTTGCCCAATCCAACACGGATCTCACTGCTCCCGTGCCAACCAGCAACGGCACTGTCACCCCATCCAGTTCCATCGTACAGTGAGAACGACCGTTGGCACTTAGGAATACACTGTGAACAACCGTGGGAGGCGAAATGGGAAGATCCTCCATGTGTCTCGTTTCCCCTCGCTCAAACCTCTAACATGCCCTGGCGAAATGATGCAAGAGTCTACACGTGCCGCAGAGTCTTCCTCTTGCCGGACACTCTCAAGCCTTATAACGGTGCTTGGTGGACCCACAACCCAAACACCTGGGCGATCCTGGGGCGGACCTTATCTTCGCGGCATTAGCGTGCTCCTCCTCATCCTCCACGGCATCATTGCTGTCCTGGTGCACTGCCTGCGCCGTCGACTGTGGTTCAAAATGGCAGAGTGATGCTCTTTCACAAGTTCCTGTGATAGCTTGATCGTTACATACGTAACGTATGTAACATACGTATGTTACATATGTAATGTACATATGTTACTGTACTGTACGTATGTTACTGTACGCTGCACAGTTCGCTGGTGGTGCTGCCAAAACTGAAACCTCAGGACGATGACGTTTTCCGGGGCATGAAAATGTCGTGCCATTAACTCAACCACTTCTTCAAAGACATCACCCCCGCCTAAGGTACTAAGGATACGTTGTCCTTCCATTCCCAAGTTGTGAACCAACAGTGCCTGTGCCCGCAACCTCTCCAGTCTTCCAAGGTCCAATGGCACCAAGTAATTTTGAAAAGCAGCGATCCTCCTCACCCAAGGGAAAGGCGGCTCACCGGGAAGCTCCAAAAATGGCCGAAGAGAAGTTACCCTCGTCGCCAAATGTTATGTCGGTAATAGGAGCCATGGACAAGACCGAGTGTTGAACTGGACACAGCTTTATTGGTGACTTAATCTCACAGTACATGTGCATCCGTCAGGCTGAGAGGAGGCCAAGAGACCGCCCCTCTCCTTCACAGCCCCTTTATACCCCAGGTGGCAGTGGAACCGGAAAGGTAGAGCCACCACCCCTGTCACGCCATAACATGTCCCAACCACCAACACAACACAGTGATCAGCTGTTTGCATCCACTTTTTTTTTTTTTTTTTACCTTTGGTAAAAAAAAAAAGCATGGGAGGAAGGCCCTACAACCTTTGCTCCACGAATGCGGGACATATCAAGCATAGGCTGGATAAATTTTCAGCATGGGGCACGTATGTTTTCCAGTTTATAAAATTTTTCACTGGGTTTGAGGTGTGTGTGAAAAAAATGTGTTTTGCGTAACGTTTAGAGGGTCAAAAATGTGATCGTTTAGGTGGAATAATAATAATAAATAATCTTCTTGCATCAATAAAAAACAAATCTTACAGTAGAGCCGTGTACATGAGTTTATTGATGATACACAGAAGAAATTCAATATTTCACTGAACAGTGATATAAATTAAAATAATTATAATGATGGCTGAACAACTCCCTTTTCCCAAAGTGAAGATATACTATTATGAATATAAATAATAAAAGATCACACTAATAAGTGATCTGACAAACAAATAAACAAGGGATCTGAAACAGCTGCTAATATTGGATGTCCCATTTATTTTCAGTGTTTAGGTATTCTGTAATTAATATTCACACAATCAAATAAATCTTAGTGCCATTTGCTCCCTTTTATATTTATCAAAGTCTAACATGTGATTGCCTACATATAGGCTACACCTCTTTACTTTCAAACACACCCTACATTTTGGCCTGGAAAGCCTGATTGGGATATTTGTTTCAGACAGGAAAACTTGGTTCTACGGGCATGCACTAGTCTATCTATAAAAGCAAGAAATCTCTGTCTGTGTGTCTGTCTGTCTGTTCCACACATATCTCTCGAACCGTTTGTCAGACTGGCCTCAGATTTTAAACATGGTTTCCTGAGGTTACGAGGGTGTGCATCCCCAAATATGGAGTTGCTCAGTCAAAATATGTAATTTTTATCAATAAAAGTTTGGCCAGCTCTCTGACACCGCTCTGTGTCGCTTCATGCTCTGAAGTGTGGGTGAGGTTTAACTCTGTGTGTGTGTGTATGCTGTTCAGGCAACAGATAAGCAGAGCTCTGTATGGGTTTTTCCTGTGAACAAACACTGCAAATATGCCATTATAGGGTAGCTCCAAGTTAGAATCCCATTCAATTATTCCCTTTATCACAGGATCGTAACTTTGTGGGCTCCTACTGCACAACAACTTCAAAATTTCGGGGTGGGGGTGGGTGAGGTTCGGGCCAGGTACACAGTAACGATACATTTACTGGATGCTGCAAATTCTTTTTCCCTTTAAACAGCATACCGTGGGTCCTGACCGCTGTAATCACTCTATATATATAATTCAAGAAATCTCTGTCTGTCTGTCTGTCACGACCACAGTGTTTGTTCACAGGAAAAACCCATACAGAGCTCTGCTTATCTGTTGCCTGCACAGCATACACACACACACAGAGTTAAACCTCACCCACACTTCAGGGCATGAACCGGGCCAGGGGGGAGCCCAAGAATTGGAACCTGCGTGATTCGACTGAAGTTTGGCATGATCACGGGATTTTTCTGTTTGGCTGGAGTTTCCTGGCGTATCAAAATTATATTCAGGTGAGCTAATCAAAATGCCGACCCCGGCGTAGCTCCCCCAACAATTTCCAGTTGGGGGGAGCACGGATAGCGGCATATGGGATTAACATGGATTTACCATCTGGCATGCATTGAAGAGAGAATGGACTCTCTTGAACATGTTTACCTATGTTTCGGTAGGTGGACAACATCTGGAGCCACTGAGTGCTTCCCAGAGAATGACTTTAAAGTTTAAGCCTGTACATGGAATTATGAAGCACAGAATTGCATAGGGGAGAAAATTCTATTCTCTGAGTGCACTGTGCAGATTTGATTTGACCTTGTCTTTTTGGTCTTCTGATTGTTTACATTCCTCCTCGATGAAGATAAGCGGAAGAGCGGCTCTGCTAACCCAAACATCGACAAACAATTGCTTTTGTTTCAACAGACTGGATTCTCAAGGACAGTGTTCCATGTGTCTTCTGCAAGCAAGAGAGAGAGACTCTAGACTGCTACAGATCACATGATCAACATCCATCCACTGCCTGGAGGCGCCCTCTGCTGTTCACTAGCAATTGTCACACCCACACCACACACTGCATACAACATTACATGAACAACACACACTGACACACACACACTCACACTCTCTCTGTAATGCTTTGTCATTGTGTGATCTATTGTCTGCTAATTGTGCATTTGAGAGTGTTTTTCTTGTAATCAAAATTTTGGTCATAAAATGAGCTTTATTTTGATCAACAATGCTTTTTTCTCTCTGCCTATTGTGTTTTTTCCCTACCCTCCCCCCTCCCCCCCCCTTTACCCCCCCCCCCCCCATATGACAGGCGCCTCATCATGGCTGCCGCGTCATTGGGATGCGCCTTTCGTGCGCGCCCAATGTCAACTCAAATTCCTCGTATGTTTACTTGTTTACTTGTAAATGTGCTTGGCAATAAATCTGATTCTGATTCTGATTCTGATTGTAAAAGATCATAGGATCACCTATTATGTGCCTATGATGTCTGTTGATGTTTGGAAATGTGCGCAAATTACTCCACTGCATAAAGGAGGCGATAAATTTGATCCTGATAATTATCGACCTATTTCAATTATTTGTTCATTGTCAAAGGTTTTTGAAAAACTAATTTATAATCAGCTCTCACACTATCTTAATATTAATAATATTCTAACTTCATTTCAGTCTGGCTTTCAGTCCAACTACTCTACCAGTACAACAATACTCTTCTTTTTTTAGATTTGATTGGCGGTTGGCAACCAGCCCACAGGTGCATCACTGCCACGCACTTCACTCCATATCATCACTCTATATTCTGTCTAAACCCTGTCTCTCAGGAGCTGTAGTTCTGTCGTCTCACTCTATATATTGAACATCACTCTGAATCTTTGTATAAGGAGTTCTGAACAACTTCTTATGTGTGAAAAAATTATCCGTAGTCCGTATCTCTACATATGTCTGCCTGTCTGATTTTTTTCTTAGGAGAAAATTGGCTTTAATGTAACCCTAAATCAACATAGAACGGTGACTCTACAACAATACTCAAATTTACTAAGGATATTTATAATGCTGCTGATAAAGGTGAAATTACTGGAGCTATATTTATTGATCTAACAAAAGCATTTGATCTTGTAGATCACTACCCCTTACTGGATAAACTTTATCCCATTGGCCTCTAACAGAATGCAGTTCTCTGGTTTAACTCAAATCTCCATAACAGAAAACAATGTGTTGTCATTAATGGTATTCAATCTGATTTTCATGATCAGCAAAGAGGTGTGCCACAAAGCTCAAATTTAGGACCACTTCTTTTTACTATTTACATAAATAATTTACCATCTATCTTAGATAAATGTAATATACAACTTTACACTGATGATACAGTCATATATAAATCTTCTTTGTCTTTTAGATTTGATTGGCGGTTGGCAACCAGCTTACAAGTGCATTACTGCCACGTACTTCACTCAATATCATCACTCTAGCCTCGTCGGCCTCCGTCGGTCTATGATGACCATGGAAGAGAATCCTAAACGTCTACTCTGCTGGAACAGCACCGCCTGTGGCTGAACAGGCCGATGCGCGAATGACAGTCCCTGTCACACAGGTCACACTTGTGGGTGGTCTCCGTGCTGCTGGGTCTGTGGCGGTTCTTCCTGCGGGTCCTTTTTTCATCTGCTGCAGCAGTCAGTCTCTCTTCACCCGCCTTGAGCTGTCTGGTCAGGGTGCCTCTCCATTTAGAGCGGTCCGTTGCAAGGTCCTCCCAGCGCTCTGTGTTGATATCCAGGGCCTTCATGTCTCTCTTGCAGACGTCTCTAAAGCGCAGCTGTGGGCGGCCAATGTCTCTCCTGCCAGTTGCCAGTTCTCCATAGAGGACGTCTTTGGGGATTCTGCCATCCTCCATACGGTGAACGTGGCCTAGCCAGCGGAGCCTGCGCTGCCTGAGTAGAGTGAACATGGAGGGAAGGCCGGCGCGGGACAGAACTTCTGTGTTGGGCACTTTGTCCTGCCAGGATATGTCCAGGATGTGGCGAATACAGCGCAAGTGGAAGGAGTTCAGTCTCTTTTCCTGCCGGGCGTATGTTGTCCACGTCTCACTCCCATAGAGCAGTGTGCTGATGATGCAGGCGTTGTACACTGCCATTTTCGTCTTGACAGAGAGTTTGGGATTCTCCCACACTCGTGTGGTGAGGCGAGCGAGTGTGAAGGCTGATTTTCCAATCCTCTTGTTGATCTCTGTATCAAGGGAGAGGTTGTTGCTGATCGTGGACCCCAGGTACGTGAACTGATTCACGACCTCCAGCTTGTAGTCATCAATGGTGATGATTGGTGGTGCTTCCGTGCCTTGTGCCAAGACGTTAGTCTTCTTCAGGCTGATGGTAAGCCCGAAGTCCTTGCATGCCTGGGAGAAGCGGTCCATCAGGGTCTGAAGCTCCTGCTGTGTGTGGGTTGCGACTGCAGCGTCGTCTGCGAACAGCATGTCTCTGATTAGAGCCTTGCGTACTTTGGTTCTGGCTTTTAGGCGGGCAAGGTTGAAAAGCCTGCCGTCAGATCTTGTGTGCAGGTAGATTCCCTCTGTTGCTGTGCTGAAGGCATGCCTCAGGAGCATAGCAAAGAAAATCCCAAAGAGGGTTGGCGCAAGTACACAGCCCTGTTTCACTCCGCTGCGTATGTTGAATGGCTCTGAGACGTTGCCATCGTGCTGCACTATCCCCTGCATGTTGGTGTGAAACGATTCGATGAGGCTTTGCAACTTTGGTGGGCATCCTGTCTTTGGCAGGATCTTGAAAAGGCCCTCTCTGCTGACCAGATCGAACGCTTTGGTGAGGTCGATGAAGGCGACGTACAGAGGCATGTTCTGTTCTCTGCATTTCTCCTGGAGTTGGCGGATGGAGAATATCATGTCTACCGTCGATCGCTCAGCGCGGAAGCCACACTGAGACTCGGGGTAGACACGTTCGGCAAGCTTCTGTAGACGAACGAGAACAACTCGTGCGTAGACTTTGCCAACAACGCTGAGGAGGGAAATTCCCCTGTAGTTGTTGCAGTTGCTTCTCTCCCCTTTGTTTTTGTAGAGGGTGATGATCTTGGCGTCCCTCATGTCCTGTGGTACGGCACCTTCCTTCCAACACTGGCAGAGGACGTCATGCAATGGCAGCAGTAGGGCGGTCTTGCAGTGCTTGATCAGGTCAGGGGGTATGCCGTCGTTGCCGGGTGCCTTGCCAGCGGCCAAGCTATCAATGGCCTTACTGAGTTCGTCGATGGTTGGCTCGGCGTCAAGTTCGTCCATGGATGGCAGGCAGTCGATGGCATCAAGGGCTGACAGTGTCACGGTGTTCTGTCTAGAATAGAGGTCGGAGTAGTGTTCCACCCATCTCTCCATCTGCTTGTTCTTCTCTGTGATCATCTCCTCAGTGGAAGATTTGAGGAGGGCCGTCTTGCTCTGAGCCGGACCAAGTGCTTTCTTGATGCCATCGTACATACCACGGATGTTCCCTGTTATGGCAGCGGTTTGAATGTCTTGGCTGAGCTGAGTCCAGTACTCGTTGGCACAGCGCCGAGCAGTCTGCTGAACTTTGCTTCTCGCAGCCCTGAGAATCTGGAGATTCTTCTCGTTTGGGTACTTCTTGTACTCAGCAAGTGCTGAGCGCTTGGCTTCAATGACGGGGGTCATCTCGGTCAACTTGGCATCAAACCAGTCCTGTGACTTCGAGGTCTTCCTCCCAAAGGTAGCCAAGGCTGTGCGGTAGATGGTGTTTCGCAGCTCTTCCCACTTCTGCTTTGCAGATTCTCCTCCTTGTGGTACACCAAGTTCCTTCTCAAAGGTGGAGGCAAACTGCTCAACAAGTTCTGGTTGGGCCATCTTGCTGATGTCAATCCGTGCCTTTCCAGGTTGTCTAGCACGATGGAATTTCTTCAGCTGCAGCTTGACCTTGCAACACACCAATGAATGGTCTGTGTCGCAATCTGCACTCTGGAACGAACAGGTGAATAGCACGTTCTTCAGTGAGGTGCGCCTGGTCAGGATCAAGTCTAGCTGGTGCCAGTGCTTTGAGCGCGGATGTTGCCAGGAAACCTTGTGTTGGGGCTTGGTCTTGAAGAACGAATTTGTGATGCACAGATCGTGATATGTGCAGAAATCGAGCAGCCGCTGTCCGTTGTCGTTCATTCTGCCCACGCCAAAAGGTCCAAGACAGGAGGGCCAGGAGTCGTGGTCAGCACCCACTCTGGCATTGAAGTCTCCAAGGAGAATGAGTTGTTCAGAGTTGGGGATGATCCTGACAGTTGTTGCGAGATTCTCGTAGAACTCGTCTTTTGCCTCTGGTGTGGCTGTCTGTGTTGGGGCATACACACTGACGAGGGTGACTGGGCCTTGAGTGGTGTTCAGGCGGAGGGTGAGGAGTCGTGCAGAGCCAGTGCTGCCCGGTTCCACCATCTTCAGCAAAGTGTTCTTCACTGCGAAGCCCACTCCGTGTTCCCTGTGTTCGTCACTGCCCTTTCCCTGCCAGTAGAATGTGTAGTCCTTCTCTCTCAGTGTGCCTGCATCAGCTAACCGGGTTTCCTGGAGAGTGGCGATATCCACTCCCAGTCTCTTCAGCTCATTATTGATGATGGCAGTCTTCCTGGTGTCGTTGATGTCCTTGAGGTTAGCAGCGAGTCCTGTCATCATAGTGCGGACGTTCCAAGTTCCCAGTTTTAGAGTTGGTCTCTTTTGTTTTATTGTCTTGCCTGGCGCGAAGGTTCTCAGCCTGCTGTTTGGATTTCTCCTTATCCCCATGCACCCAATGAGGAAAGCAAGCTGTGGCGGGACAACACCTTATTGGCTGGGGGCTGCCCAGCTTGAGGCGGGCGGTAGCTGTCCAGTGAGATCTGATGATCCCTCCCACCATCGGGAACAACCCCTGGCGCCACGCTCTACGCCAATTGAGCAGTGGCTTATAACCGGTAACTGTCATTCCCCGTGTTTTGTCTACGCCAAAGGCGAAGCTGGAGTGTCCTCTCCAGTGATCCGGTGTTCTACCTTCCAGCGTTGGGCGTTGGTAGGATTCAAGCCTGGGCAGGAAGATATGGAGGACAAGATGTTGCCCATGCAGCATGTCCCCCCTCTCCACGTCACTGATGAATCCAAAGGAACAGCAGGGCTGCTACAGTTTGGCACCAGCGCCATTGCAGGAGCTGCCAAAACGATGTTGAGCACAACATAGAACTGCCTTAGGGGCTCCGACTCCGGATTTTTCCTCAGGGTTGACTCCCGAAGCCTTTCCCGTGACCGGGTATGCCGCAAGGCAGCAGAGGTTTGAAATCAGGGTTTACCTTCCCCTAGATGGGCTACCTTCCCAGGTTGACGAGCCACCATCTACCCGAAGCATCTGGTTTTAAGGCGCCAGAGATCCGCCCTCGCCCCTTCTCCTATTAGTAAAAGCAGTTCCGCCGGGCTTAGAGACTAAACCACACGGGCAGGCTAGGAGTTGGACTTAGTTGTCAGAGGCTTTTCGAGACGCACGCCATAAGGAGCATTTTATGAGCACTGGGAGCTTAACCCCAGTGCCGCTCCTGGCTATGACAACCTTGGAACCACTCTAGCCTATTACTCTCATATATAAATCTGATAAAAAATAGCACAAGAGTACAAAAGTCTTTACAGGAAGATTTCAATTTAATACAAGAATGGTTTGAACATTATCGACTTGTACTTAATAAAACAAAATCATGTGCTATGTTATTCGGAACCAAACAAAAACTGAAACAGATAATTCCTCCTTTGATTATAAATACCAAAGATGGAAGTGGACTCTTCAATGCTGATAAAATTAAATATCCGGGTGTTTGGCTAGATCCCGAATTGTTATTTAAATCACATATTGATCACATTCTCAAAAAAATTCATTTTGGGATCACAACCTTCATCGCTCCCATATGTGTTTTTCCCATAGAACTCATTTGAAACTTGCATCTCAACTAATATTTCCTGTTTTTGACTACTGTGATATTGTATACCAAAATGCAGGAAAATCAAACTTGACTTCACTTAACATAGCTTATAATAGACTCTGTCGATTTGTTCTTAGCTGTTCCTTTTTACTCATCATTGCTTTATGTACAAATTACGGAAAAGGCCATCTCTAATCGTGAGAAGACAAATCCACTGGCTCATTTTTATTTTTAAATGTTTTAATTTTAATTATCCTATCTACTTGAAGGAACATCTTATACTGTTTTTATCAAATTATAAATTCAGAGACTCCTCTCAGCCTCATTTTGTTATTCCTATTGTAAAAAAATCAATTGGTAAAAGAGCTTTTACGTTTAAAGCTCCATCTGATTGGAATAGTCTCCCATCTCATATTCGTGCAATAACCTATTTTGGTTTGTTTAAAAAATACTTGTTTACTCACTTAGAGATGGACTGTGTCTGTTTTAACTGACTGTTACTGTATTATATACAGTATATACTGTATTATAAGTTTAGGTTTTTGTAGTCATTATTTATGAGGTGCATTTATATTTAATTTTGTGAGTTATATATGCATTTCTTCTTCTTCCTTTTCTTTTAGATTTGATTGGGGTTGGCAACCAGCTTACAGGTGCATTACCGCCACGTACTTCACTCTTTTTCACCACTCTATGCTCGTGCTGTCTATATAGGTTTTAATTTTGTGTGTTATATATGCATGCACACATGTATTTACTGCATTATTCCAAGTGTTTGTGTGTGTGTGTGAGCTGGTGTTATGTGTTTTGTTTGTTGTGTTGTTTTTGATTTAATACTTGTGTAGAAGAGCTGGAAATAACGAGGCGGTTTTGTATCATAAAAGCAGAGTCTTTAATGAACAACTCTTCTATCTTGTCTCATCTGGTGCAGAGCTTGGCAGAAGGCAAAGAGAAAGAATTCTGCCCAGCTCGCTGGTTAAATACAAGCACACATCAAAGACATGCAAAACACAAGCTGAAATCCCCCGTTATCTAAATCCCCTATTAGTCCTGTTAACTCCTCCCTTCGCCTTGGGAGGTGATGGGAAAACCTCTCCTCCCTCAGGGGTGAAGGTGTCGAGTCTGTTGCCATGGCGTCCTGTGACGTCATGGGTCTTCACACGGCGGCAAGATTCCTTTGTTCTTTCAGAGGTGTGAAGTTCCTTTGTATATGTTGTCCCAAACATTTCCACATGCTCTAACAAATGTAGGTATGGAATATATGAGTGATATATACCACACTTGTATTTTATGTATTCTATTTTGAATTTTGTTAAGTGTTGTTTGTTGGACCCCCTCGAAAACAAGATGTTACATCTCAAGGGGTTTATCCAAATAAATAAATTTCAATAATATAATAAAGAATGTCTACATGACGTGTATATGATGTCATATAAACACAATAGTATAAAGTGATTCAAGAAAATCTGTGTGTGTCTGTGTGTGATCAAAGGCAGGCATCACTCACGATCATAGGACTCTCTATGACATCATCAAAGATCAAAGCAGGCATCAATGACATCATCAAAGATCACAGGACTCACTATGATATCATCAAAGATCATAGGACTCACTACGATAGGCTATAGTCCAAGGACGGATAATTTTTTCACACATGGGGAGCTGTTCAGAACTTATACAAAGATATATAGAGTGATGATATAGAGTGAAGTACATGGCGGTAATGCACCTGTACCTGGTTGCCAACCGTCAATCAAATCTAAAAGAAGAAGAAGAAGAAGCATCACAGATCATAGGACTTGCTATTTAATTAAATTCAACTTTATTTCACAACAACAGTCATCTCATAGCACTTTCAACTGTAGGGGAAACCCTCACAATTGCAGAAAGACCCCAGGAATCAGGTGATCTCCTATGAGCAAGCGCTTGGCGACGGTGGAGAGGAAAAACTCCCTTTTAACAGGAAGAAACCTCCAGCAGAACCAGGCTCAGGGAGGGGCAGTCATCTGCTGCGACTGGCTGGGGGGTGAGGGGTTAGAGAAGATGAAAAGAACAGACATGTAGAGAGCAAACAGCACGATGGGGACTCAATCTATGGGAGAGAACAAACAGATGTTAATTACCAGCAAAAAAAAAATATTTAATTGAGAGTGAAGAAAGTAATAAAGCCCAGTGCAATTATTGGAGGTCCCCCGGCTGTCTAAATCTAGTAGTAGCATAACTAAGGGAGGGTTCAGAAACACATGATCCCTCCCTAATTGTAGGCTATATCAAAAAGGAAGGTTTTAACCCTATCCTTAAAAACAGAGATCGAGTCTGACTCCCGAATCCAGATTGGCAGCTGGTTCCACAGGAGAGGAGCTTGATAACTGAAGGCTCTGCCCCCATTGTACTTTTGGAGATTCTAGGTATTACAGGTAATCCAGCATTTTGGGAGCGTAGTGCTCTGTTAGGATAATAGGGTAATATCATATCTTTTAAATAAAAAGGGGCCTGATTGTTTAGAGCTTTAAAAGTGAGAAGAAGGATTTTAAACTTAATTCTAAACTCTATGGGAAGCCAATGAAGGGAAGCCAGAACCGGAGAGATATGATTTCTCTTTCTAGTACCTGTTAAAACTCTTGCAGCCGCATTTTGGATCAACTGAAGACTTTTTAGAGATGTTTTAGGACAACCTGATAATAAAGAGTTACAATAATCTAATCTAGAGCTAACAAAAGAGTGGATCAGTTTCTCAGCATCAGTCTGAGACAAGATGCTCCTAATCTTAGCAATATTACACAACTGATAGAAGGCAGTCTTAGAAACAAATTTAATATGTGAATTGAAAAACAGATCTTGATCAAAAATAACTCCAAGGTTCCTCACAGAGCTATTAAGAGAAAGAGTAACTGCATCCAAACTAAATGTTTGATTTGGAAAGGTATTTCTAAGGTTTTTTTGGACCAACAAGAATGACTTCAGTCTTATCTGAATTTAATAGCAGGAAATTACAAGTCATCCAAGCTTTGATTTCCTTAAGACAGGCTTCTAACTTGGCTAATTGATTACTATCATCTGGCTTCATTGACAGGTATAATTGTGTGTCATCTGCATAACAATGAAAATGTATACAGCGCTTCCTAATAATGTTGCCGTACGGAAGCGTATATAAACTAAAAAGAGTAGGGCCTAGCACAGATCCCTGTGGAACTCCATGACTAAGCTTTGAGTTGAAAGAAAACTCATTATTGACATGAACAAACTGGAACCTATCAGATAAATAAGATCTAAACCACTGCAACAAAGTCCCATTAAGTCCAACATAGTGCTCTAATCTATCAAGTAGAATATTATGATCGATAGTATCAAAAGCTGCACTAAGGTCTAAAAGGACAAGTACAGAGACAAGTCCAGACTGTGGCGTAACATTATGTAGCTCACATATTCCTTGGCAGAGACCCAGACATGAGGGAACTTTGAGCTCGCAGTGTGTATTGACATCACGCCTCAAATGGACATTGAGTCTGGACCCCCTGCGGACTGGAGAAGAAGTGAGAAGATCTGAGAGTGGACCTGAAGAGACTGTCTGACTCCCGGGGTCAGACAGAGAAGCCAAGAGGACAATGGGAGGATTAAATGTGAATGGAATTCTGTGTTTGATGTGAATGTGATTTGTGTCTGATGTAAGAGTATAAAGGTATGTGGCTTATCACAGCTCGACCTCTTCATTCCCTGATTGAGAGAGGAGCTGTAGGACGTGAGATGAAATAAACCAATACTGAAAAATCATTCAGTCTCTTCATTTCAAGGTTCCTACATTGGTGACCCACACGTGAGAAGTATGGAAAGGCTTGGAGGTCGTCTCTCCGACTCCGAACCTGATTCACCGGAGACCGCCCGCACCGGCGTAAACTCCATTAAACTCCCCGAGTTCTGGCAAGAGGACCCGCACTCATGGTTCCAACACGTGGAGTCGCGGTTCGTGCTCAACGGGGTATCAGCGGATGACGTTAAGTTCCACAATGTCATCGCAAGACTCAACAGCCGCACAGCCCGGTGTGTGCGGAGCCTGGTGCAGCAGCCGCCCGCTGTTGGCAGATGCGACGCCCTGAAAGCCGCCCTCATTCGGAGCTTTGTGCCATCAGCCAAGGTGAGGGCCAGAACACTTCTGGACCTGCGCGACAGAGGAGGACGCAGGCCGACCGTCCTCATGGAGGACATGCTGCAGATGATCGGGGCAGACAACGATGCGTTTTTATTTAAACACATCTTCTTAAGGACCCTTCCAGCGCACATGAGAGGCTCTCTGTCTAGCATGAGGTGTGTGGACCAGCAGGACTTCCGCGCGCTGGCTTTGGAAGCAGAGCGGCTCCTGGACGCATGCGGCGAGCAGGAGGCGGCAGCAGCAGCAGCAAACCTCGGCGCGGCGGCCCAGGGCGATGGAGATCCGGTGGCAGCCGAGCCGACCCCAGCGACAACAGCGGCAGCGCGGTCCCGAAGCAGAGGAGAGGACGAGCTGTGTTTCTACCATCGACGCTTCGCGCACGAGGCTCACAGATGCGCCCCGCCATGCAACTTCAGGAAGCAGGGAAACGCAAGAGCCAGAGGTCGTTAGCAGCTTCGACCCTCGGCGAACGGAACAAGCTGCTGTACCTGACAGACGCGAGCTCCGGACGGCAATTCCTCGTCGACACCGGAGCACAGAGGAGTTTCATCACCGCAACCTACGCGGACCGGGTGGCCGGTCCCCGCGGAGATGGGGAAACAGCCGCAAACGGCTCGTCGATCAAGACTTTTGGCGAAAGAACTCTGCGCCTGTCCTTGCACGGCCGCACCTATGAATGGACCTTCATAGTAGCGGCGGTGAGTTTCAACATGTTAGGTGCCGACTTTTTGTGCTCACATGGCTTGTTGGTAGATCTGGCTAATAGACGCTTGGCTAATGCACTCTCTTTTTGTTCTATTCCCTGTGCAGCGCGAGTGTCCCCGCCGTCAGTACAGGCCAACGCCGCCGCAGCAGGAGGTAAGTTCCACACTCTCCTAAACCAGTTCCCAGCACTCACAGTTCCCACGTTTTCAGCTAAGGTGGCGAAGCACGGGGTGGAGCACTTTATAACCACAAGTGGCCCACCAGTTTTTGCTAAGGCTCGGCGCTTGGATGCAGCTAAGCTCTCCATTGCGCGTGAGGAGTTCGCCAACCTGGAAAGGTTGGGCATAATTCGCCGCTCGAAGTCCGCTTGGGCTTCCCCCCTCCACATGGTCCCTAAGGCGGACGGCTCGTGGAGACTGTGTGGCGATTATCGCAGGTTAAACAATGCCACAGCGCAGGACCGCTACCCAATTCCGTATATCCAAGATTTTTCGGTGCATTTGGCCAAAGCGAGAATTTTTTCTAAAATAGACCTGGTCCGCGGTTATCATCAGGTCCCAGTCCGACCAGAGGACATTCCCAAGACAGCGGTAATAACCCCTTTCGGGCTTTTTGAATTTTTACGCATGCCTTTTGGCCTTAAAGTCGCTGCACAAACCTTCCAACGCATGATGGATGCCGTTTTGCGCGACCTCTCTTTTGTTTTTGTCTACTTAGATGATATTTTGGTCGCCAGCGCCTCTGAGGAGGAACACGAAAGTCAACTCAGAACTGTTTTTCAGAGGTTGGGAGCGCACGGGTTGATAATCAACCCAGCCAAGTGCCTCTTTGGCGCAGCACAGATCGATTTTTTAGGGCACCGCGTCTCCCCAGAGGGTGCAGTTCCGCTGCCCTCCAAAGTACGCGCAGTGGCTGAGTTTCCCCAGCCACAAACGGTGAAAGCGTTGCAAGAATTTTTAGGTATGGTAAATTTTTACAACCGTTTCATACCTCACGCGGCGCAGCTCATGCAACCGTTGTACGCCGCGCTAAAAAAACAGAAGCCCTCCAGTGCGGTTGAGTGGCCCCCGGAGCGGGAGCGCGCATTCACTGAGGTTAAGAAAGCACTAGCGAATGCAGCACTGCTGGCTCACCCAGACCCGGCAGCCCGAATAGCGCTAACCACAGACGCGTCAGATGTGGCCATAGGAGCCGTGGTAGAACAGCAAGTCGCCGGGGCTTGGCAGCCACTCGCTTTTTTTAGCAGGTCCCTACGCGATGCTGAGTGAAAATATAACGCGTTTGACAGGGAACTGCTAGCGCTCCACCTGGCCATTCGCTATTTTCAGTTCTGGTTGGAAGGGCGGCGTTTCACCACATTTGTCGACCACAAACCGCTAACCTTTGCAATGTCCAAAATCTCAGAATCATGGTCAGGCCGACAGCAGAGGCAGCTGGCCGCAATTTCAGAATTCACCACCGATATACAGCACGTAGCCGGTAAATTTAATGTGGTGGCGGACTGCCTCTCGCGAGCGGTAACAGCGCCTGTCCGCGCGGATGGGGGCTGTAGCGCCGCAGACGCGGAGCGCGGTAACAGCGCGGACGCGCACGCGGCTCCGTTGCACGTAGGGATAGATTACGCGGCCATGGCAGCAGAGCAGGGCGAAGACACAGACGTGCGCGCGCTCCTGTCTGGACCAACAGGGTTAAGGCTGGAGAATGTAAGTTTACAAACCGGTTCACCCCCGCTTATTTGCGATGTATCCACCGGGCGACCTCGCCCAGTGGTACCGGCCACGTGGCGCCGTCGTGTTTTTGACGCGGTGCATTCCCTAGCACACCCGGGAGTACGCGCTTCAGTGAAAATGGCAGCAGAGAAGTTTGTTTGGCCGAGCCTGCGCAAGCACGTGAAAGAGTGGGCGAGAGCCTGCATGTCCTGCCAGCGGGCCAAAGTTCACAGGCACACAAAAGCTCCTTTAGAACCTTTCCACATCCCGGCTAAGAGGTTTGATCATGTACATGTAGATCTAGTGGGACCCCTGCCGCCCTCACAGGGGTTCACACATCTCCTGACAATGGTGGACTGGACCACGCGTTGGCCGGAAGTGGTCCCATTGCAGTCTACCACAACAGCAGAGGTGACTCGCGTTTTTTTTAACAGCCTGGGTAGCGCGGTTCGGAGTCCCGTCGGACATTACGTCCGATAGGGGTCCGCAGTTTGTTTCAGAGCTGTGGTCAGCCATGGCCAGCGGCTTAGGGGCAACAGCCCATCGTACCACCGCTTATCACCCACAGGTCAACGGTTTATGCGAGCATTTTCACAGATCGTTGAAGGAATCCCTCAGAGCGTCGCTCACGGATACAGATTGGGTAAAAAAACTACCATGGGTTTTATTGGGGTTGCGTTCGGCACCCAAGGAGGATTTAGATGCCTCACCTGCTGAATTAGTTTTTACTCAACCTCTCAGGCTGCCAGGAGAATTCCTGCCAGCCCATGCAGCACCCGAGCGCCCCCTGGTGCGGGGACCTCTACGCGGCACGGGGGCAGAAATGCTCCCGGGCCCCACTCATCACACTTTTCCACGGGTTTTTGTTCCCAAGGCTTTGCAAAACGCAGAGTTTGTTTTTGTCAGGCACGACGCCCAGCGTCACAGTCTCCGCCCACCTTACGATGGTCCGTTCCGAGTGTTGGAAACCGGGGAGAAATATTTTGTGCTGGACTTGGGGGGCAGGAAAGAGACAATCAGTGCTGACAAATTAACGCCTGCTTTTGTGTTACATGACGAACCTGTACGGCCGGCGGGGGTGCCTCGACGCGGCAGGCCTCCCAAGGAACAGCCCCTAATTCCCCAGCAGGGGGTAAATAACCCTTCTCCCCCTCATTCCACAGGTGCACCGCAGGACGGCACAACACAGGCTGCGAAGCCTGCGTTCAGCAGATTCGGGAGGAGATTGAAGCCTAAGCAACGGGCAGAGTGATGTGTATTTTGATCAACCCGTGTAAATTGTGCTGTAGATCCTGCAAAGGGGGGGGGGGGTGATGTAAGGGTGTAATGTGTATGACTGACCATTATTGACATGACGTCGGTGTGTGTGTCCATTCTTGACATAGTGTGTATGACTGTCCATTATTGACATAAGGTGTATAACAGTTAGAGTAATGTTGGGTATGTCCATTCTTAGGCGTTTCAGGGGGAGTGATGTGGCGTAACATTATGTAGCTCACATATTCCTTGGCAGAGACCCAGACATGAGGGAACTTTGAGCTTGCAGTGTGTATTGACATCACGCCTCAAAAGGACATTGAGTCTGGACCCCCTGTGGACTGGAGAAGAAGTGAGAAGATCTGAGAGTGGACCTGAAGAGACTGTCTGACTCCTGGGGTCAGACAGAGAAGCCAAGAGGACAATGGGAGGATTAAATGTGAATGGAATTCTGTGTTTGATGTGAATGTGATTTGTGTCTGATGTATGAATTTTATTTTATTTTAAATAAAATTTAAGCACATACCTTTATACTTTAAGAGTATAAAGGTATGTGGTTTATCACAGCTCGACCTCTTCATTCCCTGATTGAGAGAGGAGCTGTAGGACGTGAGATGAAATAAACCAATACTGAAAAATCATTCAGTCTCTTCATTTCAAGGTTCCTACAGAGACTTCTTTAAATAACCTGGTAGGAATAGGGTCTAAACGACAAGTTAAAGGCTTGGATGAGGAAATTATTTTGTCTAACTGTAAAAGGTCAGTTGGAGTAAACTGATCCAAACAGATGTCAATTGAAGGAGTTGTAGTAGTAACTGTATTTAAGTTAACGGTGGGAAGAATCTGACTGATTTTATCTCTGATGGATGAAATTTTATTATTGAAAAAGTTCATAAAGTCCTGACTAGTAAGCTCTAAGGGAATGCTAGGATTGACAGAGTCCTGACTCTTTGTCAGTCTGGCTACAGTGCCGAAAAGAAACCTGGGATTATTCTTGTTCTCTTCTATTAATGCAGAATAATAACTTGTTCTAGCTTTTCTCAGAGATTTTTTTATAAATTAAAAGATGATTTCTCCAAGCTAAATAGATTTCATCTAAATTAGTGGAGCGCCATTTTCTTTCTAATTGATGAGTCTTCTGTTTTAAGCTACGAGTTTCTGTGTTGAACCAAGGAGTTAGAAATCTCTGATTAGACTTTTTCTTTTTAAAGGGGCTACCATGTCTAGAGTCTGATGCAGAGAAGCTGTAACACTATCTACCATGCTATCAATTACAGAAGGAGCAAGCTGTCTATAGCTTATTTCCGTTGTGTTGACACATGGCATAGAGGAAGCAATCTGCATAAATTTGGTAACAACATCATCTGAGAGGCATCTACTGTAGCAATATTTTTCCTTAGGAGCCAAATAGTCAGAAATAGTAAAATCAAAGGTTAACAGACAATGGTCTGACAGTACAGTGTTATGAGGAGGCACAACCAGCTTTTCTATTTCTATGCCATATGTCAGAACAAGGTCCAACGTATGGTGGAGATCATGGGTAGAATTTCTTACTTTCTGAGAAAACCCCATCATGTCTAATATTGAATTAAATGCCATATTAAGGCAATCACTATCTACATCTACATGTATATTAAAGTCCCCTACTATAATTATTCTATCTGATTTCAGCACTAAGTCAGCTAAGAATTCGGCAAATTTGGATAAAAACTCTGAGTAGGTTGATGGGGGACGATAAACTATGACATCATCAAAGTTCATAGGACTCCGTATATCATCAAAGATCAAAGGCAGGCATCACAGATCAAAGGCAGGCATCACATCACTCATGATCATAGGACTTGCTATGACATCATCAAAGATCAAAGGCAGGCATCAGTGACATCATCAAAGATCACAGGACTCACTATGAATGACGGTGACTCCGAATGACGCGGAGCCATCATTTGGAAGTCACTTGTGGTAACATATCGTCACTTCCTGTT
The DNA here is from genome assembly GCA_020510985.1 of Pholidichthys leucotaenia. Taxonomy (NCBI): domain Eukaryota; kingdom Metazoa; phylum Chordata; class Actinopteri; order Cichliformes; family Pholidichthyidae; genus Pholidichthys; species Pholidichthys leucotaenia. Next base: position 71,567,374 of record CM035838.1, read on the forward strand.
TTGCTGTCTGTCCGTGTGGTTTGCTCTCGTCATTCTCCTGAGGATTTTGCTTTTAATTGTATTTTAACCACTTTTTTCCATCTACCGTTAGTTCTCATTTCTGTTAATCTAGCCTCTTGCACTTGTGTGCGCACTCAGTGTCACCTAATCACCCTCTTCAGCCTTCTGTTCACCTTTTATTGGTGTTTTTGTTAGCTTCGGGTTAGCCATTAGCTATGGCTACTAGCTCTCCTTCCTCTCCTCCTCTGGTGTGCACTCTATGTCAGGTGTTTAGCCACACCTCTGCCTCTTTTAGTGATAATTGTAAATGTAATAAATGTTGTCTTTTGAGGCACTCGAGGCGAGGTTGTCTGATTTGGAATCCCGGCTCTGCTGCATTGAAACACCGTCTGCGCCAGTTACTCTTGACGGACTTCCCCTAGCTTCAGTGGAGCTCCCTAGCTTAGGGCGGCCTGTTAGCGGTCCTCCGGTCCTCCTCAGCAGCGAGGAGACTGGGTGGGTGACAGTGAGAAGGAAGCCTAGTCACAAAGCCCCGGTTAACCACCAACCTGTTCACGTTTCTAATCGTTTTTCCCCACTCAGCGACACACCCGCTGAGGAAAAAACTCTGATCATTGGCGACTCTGTAGCCAGAAACGTGAACCTAGAGACTCCAGCGGCCAGAGTCAAATGCATTCCTGGGGCCAGAGCAGGTGACATCGAGTCAGATTTGAAAATGCTGGCTAAAAGTAACTGTAAGTACTCCACAATTGTTATTCACGCTGGCATTAATGACATCCATCTCCGGCAGTCGGAAGTCACAAAACTTAATGTAGAATCGGTGTGTGACTTTGCAAAAACAATGTCTGCCTCTATAGTATTCTCTGGTCCCCTCCCCAATCTGACCAGTGATGACATGTTTAGCCGCTTGTCATCCTTCAACCGCTGGCTGTCTGTGTGGTGTCCTGCAAACAGCATGGGCTACATTGACAATTGGAGCTCATTTTGGGGAAAACCTGGTCTTGGACGAGACGGCGTCCATCCCACTTTGGATGGTGCGTCTCATTTATCTAACAATCTGGCATCTTTTTTATCCAAATTTCCAAAATCTTGACAACTCAGAGTTGGGACCAGGAAGCAGAGTCGCAGTCTTACACGCCTCTCTGCAGCTCCTCTTCATCCGCCACCCCTCAACTTAGCCACTGCCTTCCCCATCAGAGAATCACTGTCTGCTCCCTCCAAAGCAAATAAAAATATAATGTATAAGCATCCCAAAGTGATTAAACAAAAAGTTGGTAAAACTCAAATTAAACATGAAGCCTCTAAATTTAATGATTTGGCCTCTCTTCCTCCTCATAATTTAAAAATTAAATGCGGTTTATTAAATATTAGGTCTCTAACTTCCAAGTCTCTGTTAGTCAATGACCTGTTAATTGATCATCAGATTGATTTAATATCCCTTACAGACACTTGATTAGGGCAAGAGGATTATGTTGGTTTAAATGAATCAACTCCCTCTGGTTATTTAAACTGTCAAAATCCCAGAAGTTCTGGTCGTGGAGGAGGAGTAGCAACAATTTACCATTCCAAACTATTAGTTAATGTAAAGCAAAAACATGTTATAATTCCTTTGAGGGCCTGGTCCTCAGTGTTGGGCACTTTAGCAATTTTAGGCTAAACCTGTAGGAAACTCGAAATGAAGAGACTGAATGATTTTTCAGTATTGGTTTATTCCATATCAAGTCCTACAGCTCCTCTCTCAGTCAGGGAATGAAGAGAGTGAGCTGAGATAAACCACATACCTTTATACTGTTACAACAGACACAAATCACATTCACATCAAACACAGAATTCCATTCATAACTAATCCCCCCATTGTCCTCTCGGCTTCTCTGTCTGACCCTAGGAGTCAGGCAGTCTCTTCAGGTTCACTCTCAGATCTTCTCACTTCTCCTCTAGTCCGCAGGGGGTCCAGACTCAATGTCCATCTGGGGCGTGATGTCAATACACACTGTGAGCTCAAAGTTCCCTCATGTCTGGGTCTCTGCCAAGGAATATGTGAGCTACATAATGTTACGTCACATCACTCCCCCTGAAACGTCCAAGAACGGACATACACCAACCTTAAGTCAATAATGGACATACACACTATGTCAAGAAGGGACACACACACACACCGCCCTCATGTCCATAATGGGCAGTCATACACATTACACCCTTACAGCCCCCCCCCCCCCCTTTGCAGGATCTACAGCACAATTTACACGGGTTGATCAAAATACACATCACTCTGCCCGTTGCTTAGGCTTCAATCTCCTCCCGAATCTGCTGAACGCAGGCTTCGCAGCCTGTGTTGTGCCGTCCTGCAGTGCGCCTGTGGAATGAGGGGGAGAAGGGTTATTTGCCCCCTGCTGGGGAACTAGGGGCTGCCCCTTGGGAGGCCTGCCGCGTCGAGGCGCCCCCGCCGGCCATACAGGTTCGTCACGTAACACAAAAGCAGGCTTTAATCTGTCAACACTGATTGTCTCTTTCCTGCCTCCCAAGTCCAGTACAAAATATTTCTCCCCGGTTTCCAGCACTCGGAACAGACCATCGTAAGGTGGGCGGAGACTGTGACGCTGGGCGTCGTGCCTGACAAAAACAAACTCTGCGTTTTGCAAAGCCTTTGGAACAAAAACCCGCGGAAACGTGTGATGAGCGGGGCCCGGGAGCATTTCTGCCCCTGTGCCACTTAGAGGTCCCCACACCAGGGAGCGCTTGGGTGCTGCATGGGCTGGCAGGTACTCTCCTGGCAGCCTGAGGGGTTGAGTAAACACTAATTCAGCAGGTGAGGCATCTAAATCCTCCTTGGGTGCCGAACGCAACCCCAGTAAAACCCATGGTAGTTTGTTTACCCAATTTGTATCCGTGAGCGACGCTCTGAGGGCTGCCTTCAACGATCTGTGAAAACGCTCACATAAACCGTTGGCCTGTGGGTGATAAGCGGTGGTGCGATGAGCTGTTGCCCCTAAGCCGCTGGCCATGACTGACCATAGCTCTGAAACGAACTGCGGACCCCTATCGGACGTAATGTCCGACGGGACTCCGAACCGCGCTACCCAGGCTGTTAAAAAAACCCGAGTTACCTCTGCCGCTGTGGTAGACTGCAATGGGACCACTTCCGGCCAACGCGTGGTCCGGTCCACCATTGTCAGGAGATGTGTGAACCCCTGCGAGGGCGGCAGGGGTCCAACTAGATCTACGTGCATATGATCAAACCTCTTAGCCGGGATGTGGAAAGGCTCTAAAGGGGCTTTTGTGTGTCTGTGAACTTTGGCCCGCTGGCAGGACATGCAGGCTCACGCCCACTCCTTCACGTGCTTGCGCAGGCTCGGCCAAACAAACTTCTCTGCTACCATTTTCACCGAAGCGCGTACTCCCGGGTGTGTTAGGGAGTGCACCGTGTCAAAAACACGACGGCGCCACGTGGCCGGCACCACTGGGAGAGGTCGCCCGGTGGATACATTGCAAATAAGCGGGGATGAACCGGTTTGTAAACTTACGTTCTCCAGCCTTAACCCTGTTGGTCCAGACAGGAGCACGCGCACGTCTGTGTCCTCGCCCTGCTCTGCTGCCATGGCCGCGTAATCTATCCCTACGTGCAACGGAGCCGCGTGCGCGTCCGCGCTGTTACCGCGCTCCGCATCTGCGGCGCTACAGCCCCCATCCGCGCAGACAGGTGCCGCTACTGCTCGCGAGAGGCAGTCCGCCACCACATTAAATTTACCGGCTACGTGCTGTATATCGGTGGTGAATTCTGAAATTGCGGCCAGCTGCCTCTGCTGTCGGCCTGACCATGGTTCAGAGACTTTGGACATTGCAAAAGTTAACGGTTTGTGGTCGACAAAAGCGGTGAAACGCTGCCCTTCCAACCAGAACTGGAAATGTCGAATGGCCAGGTGGAGTGCTAGCAGTTCCCTGTCAAACGCGCTATATTTTCGCTCAGCATCGTGTAGGGTTCTGCTAAAAAAGGCGAGTGGTTGCCAAGCTCCGGCGACTTGCTGTTCTACCACGGCTCCTATGGCCACATCTGACGCGTCTGTGGTTAGCGCTATTCGGGCTGCCGGGTCTGGGTGAGCCAGCAGTGCTGCGTTCGCTAGTGCTTTCTTAACCTCAATGAATGCGCGCTCCCGCTCAGGAGACCACTCAACCGCATTTGAGGGCTTCTGTTTTTTTAGCGCGACATACAACGGTTGCATGAGCTGCGCCGCGTGAGGTATGAAACAGTTGTAAAAGTTTACCATACCTAAAAATTCCTGCAACGCTTTTACCGTTCGTGGTTGGGGAAACTCAGCCACTGCGCGTACTTTGGAGGGCAGCGGAACTGCACCCTCTGGGGAGACGCGGTGCCCTAAAAAATCGATCTGTGCTGCGCCAAAGAGGCACTTGGCTGGGTTGATTATCAACCCGTGCGCTCCCAACCTCTGAAAAACAGTTCTGAGGTGACTTTCGTGTTCCTCCTCAGAGGCGCTGACAACTAAAATATCGTCTAAGTAGACAAAAACGAAGGGGAGGTCGCGCAAAACGGCATCCATCATGCGTTGGAAGGTTTGCGCAGCGCCTTTAAGGCCAAAAGGCATGCGTAAAAATTCAAAAAGCCCGAAAGGGGTTATTACCACTGTCTTGGGAATGTCCTCTGATTGGACCGGAACCTGATGATAACCGCGGACCAGGTCTATTTTAAAAAAAATTCTCGCCTTGGCCAAATGCACCGAAAAATCTTGGATATGCGGAATTGGGTAGCGGTCCTGCGCTGTGGCATTGTTTAACCTGCGATAATCGCCGCACGGTCTCCACGAGCCGTCCGCCTTAGGGACCATGTGGAGGGGGGAAGCCCAAGCGGACTTCGAGCGGCGAATTATGCCCAACCTTTCCAGGTTGGCGAACTCCTCACGCGCAACGGAGAGCTTAGCTGCATCCAAGCGCTGAGCCTTCGCAAAAACCGGTGGGCCACTTGTGGTTATAAAGTGCTCCACCCCGTGCTTCGCCACCTTAGCTGAAAACGTGGGAACTGTGAGTGCTGGGAACTGGTTTAGGAGAGTGTGGAACTTACCTCCTGCTGCGGCGGCGTTGGCCTGTACTGATGGCGGGGACACTCGCGCTGCACAGGGAATAGAACAAAAAGAGAGTGTATTAACCAAGCGTCTATTAGCCAGATCTACCAACAAGCCATGTGAACACAAAAAGTCGGTGCCCAACATGTTGAAACTCACCGCCGCTACTATGAAGGTCCATTCATAGGTGTGGCCGTGCAAGGACAGGCGCAGAGTTCTTTCGCCAAACGTCTTGATCGACGAGCCGTTTGCGGCTGTTGCTGCATCTCCGCGGGGACCGGCCGCCCGATCCGCGTAGGTCGCGGTTATGAAACTCCTCTGTGCTCCGGTGTCGACGAGGAATTGCCATCCGGAGCTCGCATCCGTCAGGTAGAGCAGCTTGTTCCGTTCGCCGAGGGTCGAAGCTGCTAACGACCTCCGGCTCTTGCGTTTCCCTGCTTCCTGAAGTTGCATGGCGGGGCGCATCTGTGAGCCTTGTGCGCGAATCGTCGATGGTAGAAGCACATCTCGTCCTCTCCTCTGCTCCGGGACCGTGCTGCCGCTGTTGTCGCTGGGGTCGGCTCTGCTGCCACCGGTTCTCCGTCACCCTGGGCCGCCGCGCCGAGGTTTGCTGCTGCCGCTGCCGCCTCCTGCTCGCCGCATGCGTCCAGGAGCCGCTCTGCTTCCAAAGCCAGCGCGCGGAAGTCCTGCTGGTCCACACACCTCATGCTGGACAGGGAGCCTCTCATGTGCGCTGGAAGGGTCCTCAAAAAGATGTGCTTAAATAAAAATGCATCATTGTCTGCCCCGATCATCTGCAGCATGTCCTCTATGAGGACGGTCGGCCTGCGTCCTCCTCTGTCGCGCAGGTCCAGGAGTGTTCTGGCCCTCACCTCGGCCGATGGTACAAAGCTCCGAATGAGGGCGGCTTTCAGGGCGTCGTATTTGCCAGCAGCGGGCAGCTGCTGCACCAGGCTCCACACACACCGGGCTGTGCGGCTGTCGAGTCTTGCGATGACATTGTGGAATTTAATGTCATCCTCTGATACCCCGTAAAGCACGAACCGTGATTCCACGTGTTGGAACCATGAGTGCGGGTCCTCTTGCCAGAACTCGGGGAGTCTAATGGAGTTTACGCCGGTGTGGGCGGTCTCCGATGAGTCAGGTTCGGAGTCGGAGAGACGACCTCCAAGTCTTTCCATTTTTCTCACGTGTGGGTCACCAATGTAGGAAACTCGAAATGAAGAGACTGAATGATTTTTCAGTATTGGTTTATTCCATATCAAGTCCTACAGCTCCTCTCTCAGTCAGGGAATGAAGAGAGTGAGCTGAGATAAACCACATACCTTTATACTGTTACAACAGACACAAATCACATTCACATCAAACACAGAATTCCATTCATAACTAATCCCCCCTGCGCACCTCAGCACTGGCCCTTTCATACTCTGTAGCAGAATATTGTGCCCCTGTCTGGTCCAGGTCATCTTACACACACCATGTAGACACCCAGCTCAACTCAACCATGAGAACTATAACTGGAACAATCCACTCAACACCACTCCCCTGGCTCTCTGTACTGTCAAACATAGCCCCTCCACACATCCGGCGAGCAGCATTAACTCAAAGGATGCTCCAAAAAGTTAAAGATTTTCCTCGCTTGCCAATCCATGCAGATATCTACACCCCACCCACTGCCCGACTTTCATCCAGACGGCCGATTTGGAAAAACCCTCCCCCAGCTGACTTTACCATCCAGACAGCTTGGCAAGAGGAATGGGAGACCAAGGAGGTCCCAAACAAACAGCTGGTGATAAACCCCAACCAACAGGTCCCGGGCACCAACCTCCCAAGGAGACAGTGGTCTACACTCAATCGCTTCAGGACTGGACATGGCCCCTGCTTGGCCAGCCTTCACAGATGGGGCAGTAGCCCTAGCCCACTGTGCGCATGTGGAGAGGAGCAAACAATGGAACACATCATAGAGGTTTGCCCGCTCCAAAGACTGGAAGGAGGATTACACACCCTCCATACAGCAAACCAGGAGGCAACTGCTTGGCTTAAGGACTTTGCATTCGCTAAATAAATAAACTAATCCCCCCATTGTCCTCTCGGCTTCTCTGTCTGACCCTAGGAGTCAGGCAGTCTCTTCAGGTTCACTCTCAGATCTTCTCACTTCTCCTCTAGTCCGCAGGGGGTCCAGACTCAATGTCCATCTGGGGTGTGATGTCAATACACACTGTGAGCTCAAAGTTCCCTCATGTCTGGGTCTCTGCCAAGGAATATGTGAGCTACATAATGTTACGCCACAAACCCAATTTTATTTGCCTTAGTTTATTGTCCTCCATCAACCTACTCAGAATTTTTATCCGAATTTGCCAAATTCTTAGCTGATTTAGTGCTGAAATCAGATAGAATAATTATAGTAGGGGACTTTAATATACATGTAGATGTAGATAGTGACTGCCTTAATGTAGCATTTAATTCAATATTAGACTCGATGAGGTTTTCTCAGAAAGTAGGAAATTCTACTCATTATCTCCACCATACGTTGGACCTTGTTCTGACATATGGCATAGAAATAGAAAAGCTGGTTGTGTCTCCTCATAACACTGTACTGTCAGACCATTGTCTGTTAACCTTTGATTTTACTATTTCTGACTATTTGGCTCCTAAAGAAAAATATTACGACAGTAGATGCCTCTCAGATGAAGTTGTTACCAAATTTATGCAGATTGTTTCCTCTATGCCATGTGTCAACACAACGGAAATAAGCTATAGACAGCTTGCTCCTTCTGTAATTGATAGCATGGTAGATAATGTTATAGCTTCTCTGCATCAGACTCTAGACTTGGTGGCCCCCTTAAAAAAGAAAAAGTCTAATCAGAGATTTCTAACTCCTTGGTTCAACACAGAAACTTGTAGCTTAAAACAGAAGACTCATCAATTAGAAAGAAAATAGCACTCCACTAATTTAGATGAAATCTATTTAGCTTGGAGAAATCATCTTTTAATTTATAAAAAATCTCTTAGAAAAGCTAGAACGAGTTATTACTCTGCATTAATAGAAGAGAACAAGAATAATCCCAGGTTTCTTTTCAGCACTGTAGCCAGGTTGACAAAGAGTCAGGACTCTGTCAATCCAAGCATTCCCTCAGAGCTTACTAGTCAGGACTTTATGAACTTTTTCAATAATAACATTTCATCCATCAGAGATAAAATCAATCAGATTCTTCCCATCATTAATTTAAATACAGTAACTACTACAACTCCTTCAATTGATATCTGTCTTGATGAGTTTACTCCAATTAACCTTTTAGAATTAGACAAAATAGTTTCCTCATCCAAGCCTTCAACTTGTCTTTTAGACCCTATTCCTACCAGGTTATTTAAAGAAGTCTTCCCACTTATTGGTAGCTTTATTCTTCAAATAATTAATTCTTCATTAACTTTAGGCCATGTACCGCAGACTTTTAAAACGGCTGTAATTAAACCCTTACTCAAAAAGCCAACGCTGGATCCAAGAGTTTTAGCTAACTATAGACCAATCTCTAATCTCCCTTTCATTTCAAAAATCTTAGAAAGAGTTGTTGCTACGCAATTATTTGACCACCTGCAGGGAAATGGTTTACTTGAATAGTTTCAATCTGGGTTTAGAATCCATCATAGTACTGAAACAGCCTTAGCGAAGGTCACTAACAACCTCCTCATTGCATCTGATAATGGACTTGTCTCTGTACTTGTCCTTTTAGATCTTAGTGCAGCTTTTGATACTATCGATCATAATATTCTACTTGATAGATTAGAACACTATGTTGGACTTAATGGAACTTCGTTGCAGTGGTTTAGATCTTATTTATCTGATAAGTTCCAGTTTGTTCATGTCAGTAATGAGTTTTCTTTCAACTCAAAGCTCAGTCATGGAGTTCCACAGGGATCTGTGCTAGGCCCTACTCTTTTTAGTTTATATATGCTTCCGTTAGGCAACATTATTAGAAAGCACTGTATACATTTTCATTGTTATGCAGATGACACACAATTATACTGTACCTGTCAATGAAGCCAGATGATAGTAATCAATTAGCCAAGTTAGAAGCCTGTCTTAAGGAAATCAAAGCTTGGATGACTTGTAATTTCCTGCTATTAAATTCAGATAAGACTGAAGTCATTCTTGTTGGTCCAAAAAACCTTAGAAATACCTTTCCAAATCAAACTTTCAGTTTGGATATGGTTACTCTTTTTCTTAATAGATCTGTGAGGAACCTTAGAATTATTTTTGATCAAGATCTGTTTTTCAATTCACATATTAAATTTGTTTCTAAGACTGCCTTCTATCATTTGCGTAATTTTGCCAAGATTAGGAGCATCTTGTCTCAGACTGATGCTGAGAAACTGAGCCATGCTTTTGTCTCATCAAGAGATGAGAATAAAAGCGCTATATAAGTGAGTGCCATTTACCATTTACCATTTACCATTTTTGTTAGCTCTAGATTATTGTAATTCTTTATTATCAGGTTGTTCTAAAACATCTTTAAAAAGTCTTCAGCTGATCCAAAATGCTGCAGCAAGAGTTTTAACAGGTACTAAAAAGAGAGATCATATCTCTCCGGTTCTGGCCTCCCTTCACTGACTTCCCATAGAGTTTAGAATTAAGTTTAAAATCCTTCTTCTTACTTACAAAGCTCTAAACAATCAGGCCCCTCTTTATTTAAAAGAACTGATACTACCGTATTATCCTAACAAAGCACTACGTGTCACCATGGGATGAGACGCCATCTCAGCGCTCAGCCCATGTCTCCTCATCCCTGCCTCTCTTTAGGCAGCATCTCTGTCACCATGGGAGGAGACGCCATTTTGGCACTCAGCCCATGTCTCCTCGTCTCCGCCTCTCATTGGACAGCGTCTCAGCTGGCTCCCAGCTGTCAGTATTATGGGACAGCTGGGGCCAATTAATCCTCATCAGCTGGGGCGCTGCTAATGAGGATAAAAAGGAGCAGCCTCGATCACTCGGGGCTGCGACTTAAAGCACTACAGGCTGAAACCCCTGTTCCCGGCGTCAGCCCTTACTCCTCTTGCAGTAACCTTGTGAGTGTTCCCTGCTGTGAGTATTATGCCTTGGTATCCTATTCTCCGGTGCCAGCCCTTTACTCCTGTACCGTTCTACTCGTGAGTTTAACCTGCTTATGAGTAGCTGTGCTTTGGGTCTACAACGACCGTGTTCCTTACCCCATGTCCTTATCCCTTGTTCCTAACCCTTCCATATAATAAACATCTCAACTCACTGGCTCGCCCTTGGCTCTCATTGTGTGGCTCCCTAGAGCCACATGTAACATTAAGTCGCAGCCAGACGAGTTGCCGGCGGCCGTGAGTTTGTGGAACTGTACCTTCCTTGTCCGGGTGTTAGCGCCATTAGCACGCCGTTTCCCAGGAGTCACTCCCGACGCCAGGGCGACGAGCTGAAGTCCATCTCAGGGGCTGTCGACAGGACGTTCTTCACCCTGCACTACGCCTCCAATTCGAGACGCTGGCATCCGGGCCGTGCTGAGGATCTCCTGGACTGTCACCCTCTTTCTTTGTTCCATCTCATGGTCAGTGCCAGGATTGACGCCATGGTCACACAGCGAGAGAAGCTCTGCGGGTTGGATGGAAACCCCCGGCAGGGCGCCGAAGTGGATGACGTTGCCCCCCACTTCGGGACCCCGTTCCTGCTGCCATTCCAGCTCGGGAGTTCGCGCCACCCAGAGGGCTTCCCCCGTTCTGCATTACGTCACTCGGGATTCCCCCCATGGAGCCGCAGCTGACAGCAGTTACGTCTGGGACCGAGCGGCTGACGCGATTCCCGCTGTGTATCCATTCACCATCTGTAGGCACGTGGCAGCGGCAGTGAGATTGGTGGAGAGGACTCCAGAGCAACGAAGCCTTCCCAAGCTCAATGCCTTCCTCGCCTCGGTCTCTGATCAGGAAAGGCGATTCCTGGGTTCCCCCCTCGCTTCGTCCCCTGGGAGAAGTCGTCGTCACATCGCCAAGTCACCTCAGCATGAACCCCGTCCGGACCCAGTTCTGGGCTGCTGCCAGGACCTCTCCTCCCACGCAGCTGTCACCTTCTCGCCTCGTCAGTGTGGAGGTTTCACAGCTTTGCTCCCTGAGCCTCATCCCCCCGCTGTCATCCCAGGACATTCGGGCTGGCTCACCGCGGCTGTCACCCCCTCCAACTCGACGCGTCTCCTGACTACTGTGTGTGCCTGGAACCCCGGCCTGGTGAGCCCTCTTCTGGAGACAACGCGAGCGGTCCCCCAACGATTTCCCAGGGGGTCCTCCGTTATCGCCTGGCGGGGAGAGGAAGAAGCTATGTCCACGACAGCAGGCGCCATCGAACCTCCAGGAGGCAGGCAAGTCTTAGTTTATTTACATCAGTTTTATGATTTGCTCTGTCACACTCCTGGAGGTGGAGTTCAGGGTCCACAGCTCCCTGAACTCCCACCACCTGCTGTAACCTGTGCCTTTAATCCTGCATCCTCTGTGTCTCTCTCCGCCGAGCGGTCCCCAGCTCCGGGTCAACGTGGTGGGATAAGGAGAGGGCCTGCCGTTCCGCAGCTACGTTGTGGACGGAGGAGGAGGACTGACTGCTACGTGGAGTCTGCGCCGACGACCAAGCATCCCCGGGTCTCCATGGAGGTGCGGTTTGGTCCAGCGGGACGAGGTTCTCCTGCCATCACGCCGCGTGGACCGTTGGTGTGGTTACCAACGCGGGAGGAACCTCAAGCTGCGCTGACCATCGTGCTGGCTGCGGGGCCCGACGCAGCCGAGTGGGAGCCTGACAACGACCTCCGGACGACGGATCCTGGATCTTCGCAGTCCTGGACGGCTTCGGAACCCGAGATCAGGCGAGTGCTCTCCTCTCTTTTCTCTCTCTATTTCTCTGAGCACTTTAGCCTGTCTCTAGGGGGGATGAGCCGGGTGCAGCCACCCGCTGCATCCAAGCTCGTTTCGCCGGGTTCTGGCGCTGCTGGTGATCCTGATCCCGGTTCTGTTTTTTCTCTCGAGCCTTCTTCCAGGGTCACCGGCGAAGAGTTGCTGTTCCTCGTGATGCCGGAGGTCGGTTCTGGGGCAGTGTCCGACGTGGGTTCGCCTAATACCCAATCGGGGTCCGACGTGGGTGCTGCGCCAGCGTTGTCCAGGTCCGGTGAGGAGGTGGCTGTTTCCCAGCGGCCTGACGCTCGTTGCCCTCGTCATCGGCTCTCCCCTGTGCCTCGTCCACTGGGACTCGCTTTGACCCTTCGTCCGTCTCAACAGTCCTGGTGGTTGAGTGATGCGGGTCGACAGCCCGACCCGCAAGACGTCCGGTTCGGCGATCTGGTCCAACTCCCTGACGAACTTTGTGCTTCTGGGTGGCCTGGCACGGCTACCGGCGGACTGGTTTCTCGGGATCTGGGTTTGGACTTAGCCGCCCGAACATTTTCCTCTTCCTCTTATATTTAGTGCTGTGTATTGTGTTTTTCCCTTGTTAACCGTACTCAGCATCTTATCCCACTGTTATCCTATGTACCTGTCACCGTTATTCCTCTAGGTGACCCCTCGTATATTTAGCGCTGTGTATTGTGTTTTTTCCCGTATTAACCGTACTCAGCATCTTACCTATGTACCTGTCACCAGTATTTCCCTAGGTGACCCCCCGTATATTTGGCGCTGTGTATTGTGTTCTCTCCTTATCAACCATACTCAGCATCTTACCTCATTATCCTGTGAACCTGTCACCATTCTCCCTCTAGGGGACCTCCCGTATATTTAGCGCTGTGTATAGTGTTTTCCCCTTATTAACCATACTCAGCTTTTTACCTTATTGTTGTCCTGTTACCCTGTCACAGTTATTCTCCTAGGTGTCCCTCTTTGCATTTGGCGCCGGGTATTCTGTTATCTTTTTATTTACCGGTGCATGTCATCCCTATTATTTTTGCCCTGGTCTTAGCCCGCTTTTGTTTCATGGAGTAATGTGTTTTGCTTCCTTTTTCAACCGTGCTCTGTGATCACCTTCCTGTTCTATTTAGCGTTGTGTATTGTTTGCTATTTATCACTTGTACTCAGCGTTTTTGCTCTGTTACGTTTTGGTGGTTTTTTCCTTGCCCTGAGCCACACATTGTTTGTATTTCTGGGTAGTGTGTTACCAGTGTCTGACTCAGTTTTCTCCCCATCTGTGCCCTGGGTTAATTATTCCCTGTTTTGGAACATATTGTATTTGGGTTTTTTCTTCTCTCTGCCCTGCTACCCTACATTGTCCATTGGGTTTTTTTTGTCCTTCCCTTTGCATCTTCCCCTCCGGTCCTGCCCCCCTTCCACCCACCCTAGGTGGGGGGGGGGGCTGGGGTGTTCCTGGTCATTCGGGAGCCCGACCTTGAGGGGGGGCTCTGTCACCATGGGATGAGACACCATCTCGGCGCTCAGCCCATGTCTCCTCATCCCTGCCTCTCTTTAGGCAGCATCTCTGTCACCATGGGAGGAGACGCCATTTTGGCGCTCAGCCCATGTCTCCTCGTCTCCGCCTCTCATTGGACAGCGTCTCAGCTGGCTCCCAGCTGTCAGTATTACGGGACAGCTGGGGCCAATTAATCCTCATCAGCTGGGGCGCTGCTAATGAGAATAAAAAGGAGCAGCCTCGATCACTCGGGGCTGCGACTTAAAGCACTACAGGCTGAAACCCCTATTCCCGGCGTCAGCCCTTACTCCTCTTGCAGTAACCTTGTGAGTGTTCCCTGCTGTGAGTATTATGCCTTGGTATCCTATTCTCCGGTGCCAGCCCTTTACTCCTGTACCATTCTACTCGTGAGTTTAACCTGTTTATGAGTAGCTGTGCTTTGGGTCTACAACGACCGTGTTCCTTACCCCGTGTCCTTATCCCTTGTTCCTAACCCTTCCGTATAATAAACATCTCAACTCACTGGCTCGCCCTTGGCTCTCATTGTGTGGCTCCCGAGAGCCACATGTAACACTACGCTCCCAAAATGCAGGATTACTTGTAATACCTAGAATCTCCAAAAGTATAATGGGAGGCAGAGCCTTCACTTATCAAGCTCCTCTCCTGTGGAACCAGCTGCCAATCTGGATTCGGGAGTCAGACTCGATCTCTGTTTGTAAGAATAGGGTTAAAACCTTCCTTTTTGATATAGCCTACTGAGGAGGATGATAAAATATAATAAGCAGCGATGCTGTAGGTTTTAAGTAGAGTTTATTAATCATACCGCCGTCACGGGCTCCGCTCCCGGCGCCGTGCATGCGCGAGCCCAAACGGATCTCAGAGAAGAGGGACACAAAGTCTGTGTCCTGCAGCAGCGGTTGAAGTGAGAGAATGAGAGAGTCTGCGTTACAGAGTTGCAGCATATATACTCGACTACAACAATACATCAAGGGGCATACCCCAGCAGTTGGTATGATCAAAGAGATAACAGAACAGGCATAAGACATTTGCATTTGAGAGACACTTTTTTTTTTTTCTCCCCCCCGGCGCCACACCAGTAGGCTGCCCTTTGCAACAGCGGCTCGATTCCGAGTCTTTTTCCCTTCCTCTATCTTTTTGATCTGTCTTTTTCACTTCACTTATATCACGGACACACAGATCGTCCCAAATGTCTCCTGAGCCGGTGGACGGAGCCACTGTTTATAGCAGGATACGATACAGCAGGGAAGAGCTGCTAGCATTCAACCGCCACCCGGTCCCATTGGAAAAACTCGACATACCGAGAGAACTGAGGCGAAAACGCCGCGGCTGCCGGGCTGGAGTAAGGCGGAGGACAAAAAATATAAGGTACAGACCCTCGCTTCCATCTGTTGTCATGGGAAATGTACGGTCGTTACTGGGAAAGGTAGATGAGCTAGCGGCTATCTCCCGTTACGATAGCACATATCGGGAGTGCTCTCTCCTTTTGTTTTCTGAGACGTGGCTAACTGAACTAGCAGCAGATGCTAACATTGAGCTGGAGGGTTTTCACATGATACGGGCAGACCGAACACCAGACAGTGGCAAAGCAAGGGGCGGTGGAGTGATAATGTATGTTAACAACAACTGGTGCAGACCGGGACATATCACTGTTAAACAACGACACTGCAGCAAAGACATTGAGTTGCTAGCTGTTAGCATGAGGCCTATATATCTCCCGAGAGAATACTCACACGTGATCTGCATTGTTGTTTATGCAAATCCGACGGCGAACGCTGGGACAGCGCGTGACGTCATCCACTCAGTAACCAGCAGGCTGCAGACAGAACACCCAGATGCTCTTCTCCTCATCTCAGGCGATTTCAACCATGTTTCACTATCTCCCATTCTACCCACGTTCACCCAGTATGTCACATGCCACACTAGAGACAATAGAACACTGGACTTATTCTACGCAGACACTAAGGAGGCGCACACCTCATCACAACTCCCCCCACTTGGGAGATCGGATCACAACTTGGTTCATCTCCGGCCGGTGTACAAACCCCTAGTGCACAGACAACCTCCGGCCATGCACACTGTGGAGTTATGGTCTGAGGAGACAATGGACACTCTAAAGGGCTGTTTTGAAGCCACCACCTGGAAGCAGCTCTGCGATCCACATGGTGAGGACATCGATGGCCTCACTCACACCTTCACGGACTACCTCAGCTTCTGTGTGGACAAATCCGTTCCCACCAAGACCATACGGCGTCACTCAAACAACAAACCCTGGATCAACCCTGAGATAAAAACACTTCTGAGAGAGAAGAAGAGGATCTTCAGGTCGGGGAATAGGGAGATGCTGAAGTCCGTACAGAGGGAGCTGAGGAGAAAGATCAGAGTAGGCAAGGACAGCTTCAGGAAGAAGATGGAGGACAAGCTGCAACAGAGCGACATCAGCGGGGTCTGGAGAAACCTCAAAACCATCTCTGGGCTCCAGAATACCTCCCCCCAGGCCACGGGGGGCAGGGAGTGGGCGAACAACCTGAATCTGTTTTTCAATAGGTTTGACCAACCGCCCTCCCCCCTGACTGCACAACAACCACTGCTGCCTCTAAAGAAATCAAGTCCTGCTGCCCACTCCCCACTCCACCAACACCCCCCCACTCCCAACACACAGCCCCCCATCCTGACCCTGACCAGGACCCAGGTGAGGACGGAGCTGAGGAAGATCAAGGCGAGGAAGGCGTCGGGACCGGACGGCATCAGCGCAAAGCTCCTCAAGTCCTGTGCAGACCAGCTGTGTGGGATTGTGACGTATATCTTCAACCTGAGCCTGAAACTGGGGAGGGTACCACAGCTGTGGAAAACATCTTGTGTGGTACCTGTACCAAAAACTTCCCACCCCAAAGACCTGAACAGCTACAGACCGGTGGCCTTGACGTCCCACTTGATGAAGACCCTGGAGAGACTGCTCCTTGCTCACCTCCGCCCCCTAGTGGAACCAGCGATGGATCCACTCCAGTTCGCCTACCAGCATGGCATTGGGGTGGAGGATGCGGTGATCTTCCTCCTTCACCGTTCTCTGTCCCACCTGGAGAAGCCCGGGAATATGGTGAGGATCATGTTCTTTGACTTCTCCAGTGCTTTCAACACCATCCAACCGATGATCCTGAAGGACAAGCTGCTGCGCGCAGGGGTGGACCAGCACCTGTCATCATGGATCCTGGACTACCTCACGAACCGGCCTCAGTTTGTGAGAACCCGGGACTGTGTGTCCGACACGATCATCGGTAGCACGGGGGCCCCCCAGGGAACGGTGCTGGCTCCCTTCCTGTTCACTCTTTATACTGCGGACTTCTCACACAACACAACACACAGCCATCTACAGAAGTTCTCTGATGACTCTGCGATCGTTGGCCTCATCTCCAATGGAGATGAAGCTGAGTACAGAGGGC
The DNA here is from genome assembly GCA_020510985.1 of Pholidichthys leucotaenia. NCBI lineage: Eukaryota > Metazoa > Chordata > Actinopteri > Cichliformes > Pholidichthyidae > Pholidichthys > Pholidichthys leucotaenia. Next base: position 71,584,293 of record CM035838.1, read on the forward strand.
TTATCCAGGACTTCGTGGACTGGTGCCATCGGAACTGCCTCCAGATCAACGCGAGGAAAACTAAGGAGCTGGTGGTGGACTGCCGCAGGCAAGGACAACCCCTCACAGCACCAGTAAATATACAGGGAACAGACATCGAGATGATGACATCCTATAAGTACCTGGGTGTTCATCTGAACAATAAACTAGACTGGTCACACAATACTGATGCACTCTACAAGAAGGGACAGCGCAGGCTGTTCCTGCTGAGGAGACTCAGGGCTTTTGGTGTACAAGGGGCGCTGCTGAAGACATTCTATGACACGGTGGTGGCATCAGCCATCACTTTTGGAGTGGTCTGCTGGGGCAGTGGCATTACTGCAGCTGATAGGAAGAGACTGAACAAACTGATCAAGAAAGCTAGCTCTGTCCTGGGGCAGCGCCTTGATCCGGTGGAGGAGATAGGAGAGAGAAGGACGGTGGCTAAACTGTCATCTCTGCTGGAGTCCGAGTTCCACCCTATGCAGGACATACTGAATGCACTGAGGAGCGCATTTAGCAGCAGACTACATCATCCCAGGTGCACAACCGAGAGGTTTCGCAGGTCCTTCCTACCAACGGCTGTCAGACTGTACAACCTAAGCAGGGCTGCTCGCAGAGATAGCAAAAAGACGTAACAAACTAATAGTTTTTTGAATGCAAAAGATGCAATAGACTTACACAATGGTCCCCTCCGGCATACAACTAGGAAAATACCGGTCGCTATGGAGAGTGAGAATATGTATGGGCACATAATCATACCATGTAGGATAACTAAGTAGACGGTTGTGCTGTTTCATCCCATCCAGCAACAATGCTCTGCACTGTGTGTGTTTATATATTTACATATTTATTCCATCTAGCTACAATGCTCAGCACTGGGTGTGTTTATATTTATAAATCTATATATTTATTCCATCTAGCTACAATGCTCCGCACTGTGTGTTTATATATCTACATATTATTCCATCTAGCTACATTGCGCCGCACTGTGTGTGTTTATATATTTACATATTTATTCCACCTAGCTGCAATGCTCCATACTGTGGGTGTTTATATATTTACATATTTATTCCATCTAGCTACAATGCTCCGCACTGTGTGTTTATATATTCATATATTTATTCCATCCAGCTACAATGCTCTGCACTGTGTGTCTGTGTGTGTGTATATATATATTTTATAGTAATATGTACATATGTATATTAGCTGCTCTTGCTTGCTTGTTTTTTTGTTTTTTTTCTTGCCTTCTGATTGTTGCTCTGAGTGTTGCTATCCCTGTGCTGTTGCAATCCTGGAATTTCCCCGTTGTGGGACTAATAAAGGCTTATCTTATCTTATCTTATCTTATATTGATCTCAGTCCCTAGGTCACAGTGAGGACAGGACGCATGTGCATGAGCACAATGCATGAAAGGCAACATTAACATCACAGAAGTGAGCCAGACGAAACGAGTCTGCCTGTAGACATTAATACACATTTCACTGTTCTGTTATTTGCTCTAGCCGAGCGCTGTGTTTGACCAGTCTGTTTGTGGGGGGTTACACCAAAGCACATCTACATATTGATCTCAACCTCTAGGTCACAGTAAGGACAGAACGCATGAAAACTATACATGAATGGCACATTACATCACAATTCATGCATGGCACATTGCATCACAATACATGTGTGGCACATTGCATCACAATACATGAATGGCACATTACATCTCAGTAGTGCAGCAGGAAAAACCAAGAGAAGAGAGCTGAGTGTCCTGTATTCTGTCTCTGTGTTGTGGGGGTTGAATTCAAACCGCTACACTACAATTAGGGAGGGATCATGTGTTTCTGAACCCTCCCTTAGTGATGCTGCTAATAGGTTTAGTCAGCCGGGGGACCTCCAATAATGCACTGGGCCTCACTCCTTTCTTCACTCTCAATGAAATATTTTTATTTTTATTTTTTGGCTGGTAATTAACATCTGTTTGTTCTCTCCCATAGATTGAGTCCCTATCATGCTGTTTACTCTCTACATGTCTGTTCTTTTCATCTTCTCTATCCCCTCACCCCCCAGCCATTCGCAGCAGATGACTGCCCCTCCCTGAGCCTGGTTCTGCTGGAGGTTTCTTCCTGTTAAAAGGGAGTTTTTCCTCTCCACCGTCGCCAAGTGCTTGCTCACAGGGGATCGCCTGATTGCTGGGGTCTTTCTGCAACTGTGGGGGTTCCCCCTACAGTTGAAAGTGTTGTGAAATGACTGTTGTTGTGAAATGGCGCTATATAAATAAAGTTGAATTGAATTGAATTGAATGACATCATCAAAGATCATAGGACTCGTTACGATAGCATTATGGCATATTGGTGATATAGCAATGTATATTGTGGTTGTGTCAGCAGACAGCGTCTCAGTCAGGAGGCAGTGGTTAGACACAAGAGAACAATAGGCAGGGACCTCATGGGGAGTTGGCAGGAAGAGAGAGCTGGGGGTTTAAGGAAAATGTATGGTGGAGGTGAAATGTCATGGAGATGTGAGATGATCTGTGGAGTTTTAAGGGATGAAACCTGGTTTGGCTATTCAGTGCTTTCTGTGTATGATGTTGTGAGAGTGTGAATAAACTTCGTCTGATCGTAACTTGGCCTCATCATTTCCACACTCTCCATGCTGGTGACCCTGGACGTATTATGGAACACGAGGTAAGAACCCCAGAGTTGGCCCGGACGGGAACCCCCAGCAACGCGTGTGCTGTTGCAGTCAAGCTACCAGACTTTTGGCAGCACAACCCGCGCTCTTGGTTCCACCACACTGAGGCCCAGTTCGCCCTCCGGGGAATAACGACAGACGACACCAGCAGTGCTGGACGCTCGCACAGCTCAGCAGGTAGCGAGCCTGCTCGACCAACCCCCAACCCACGGCAGATATAAGGCCCTCAAAGCTGCGCTGATTCGGTGCTACATGCTCTCAGACTGTGAGAGAGCATAGAGGCTCCTGAGGCGTTCCAAGTTAGGAGATGGTTCAGCTGTCGATCTGATGGAGAAGATGTTGGCTTTAATGGGCACAGACGACAGGCATTTTCTGTTTGCCCACCTCTTCCTCCGGAACCTTCCAACAGAGGCGAGAGCGGTCCTGGCCAATTCGCCGCTGCTGGCCGCGCGTGACTACCGTGCGCTAGCCCAGGAGGCAGACTGGATCATCCTCACCACCAGAGCGCTCACGGTGAACGCAGCGGCGTCGGAACCCAGCGAGACGACCAGACGAGGCAAGGAGCCACCGACGGTAGTGGCAGTGGGGGCCAAGGAGTGCCAGGGAGACACGCTCTGATTCTACCACCGCTGTTTTCGAGGGAACGCATGCAGATGTGCGCCACCGTGCCAATTCAAGCGCTCGGGAAATGCCAGAGCCGGCAGTCGGTAGCAGCTGCAACCGCCGGTGAAGAGAACAAGCTGCTCTATGTGACAGACTTGCGCTCAGGGAAGCATTTCCTCGTAGACGCGGGAGCCCAGAAGAGCATCATCCTGCCGACATACGCTGACCGGCTGGCAGGACCCAGCGGCCCCGGGCTGGTAGCAGTAAACGGCTCGGACATTAAGACCTTTGGTGAGAGAACACTGGCTTTATCTCTACACGGCCGCACATACGAGTGGACTTTTGTCATAGCAGCACTGAGTTTCCCGATCCTGGGAGCTGATTTTCTGTGTGCGCATGGTTTATAAGTTGATGTTGCTAACAGGCACCTGGTTAATGGACTGTCCTTTGACTCTCTCCCCTGTACAGCTCGAGGGGCCGGGCCAGTAACACAAGCCAACGTTACAGCTCCAGGCGGTAAGTTCCACACACTGCTCACTCAGTTCCCAGCACTCACGGTCCCGACGTTTTCAGTGGCCATCGCTAAACACGGGGTGGAGCACTTTATCACCACCACCGGGCCGCCTGTTTTCGCATGACCTCGGCACTTGGACGCAGCTAAACTGGCCATAGCGCATGAGGAGTTTGCCAACCTGGAAAGGTTGGGCATCATCAGGCGATCGAACAGCCCATGGGCATCCCCGCTACACATGGTCCCTAAGGCTGAGGGATCATGGTGACCGTGCGGTGATTTCCGCAGGTTGAACAACGCCACAGCACACGACCGCTACCCGATTCCCCACATTCAGGATTTTTCCGTTCACCTCGCCGGAGCGCACATTTTTTCTAAAATAGACCTGGTCTGCGGTTACCACCAGGTCCCAGTGCACGTGGAGGAAATACCCAAAACAGCGGTAATAACTCCGTTCGGCTTGTTCAAGTTTCTGCGCATGCCTTTCGGATTAAAAGGAGCGGCACAGACGTTCCAGTGCATGATGGACGCGGTGCTGCGCGATCTCCCGTTTGTGTTCGTCTACCTGGATGATATCCTGGTAGCCAGCGCGTCTGAAGACGAACATGTAACCCACCTCAGGACGGTTTTCCAGAGGTTGGAGGAACACGGGTTAATAATCAACCCGGCGAAGTGCCATTTCGGCGTGATGGGGATTGATTTTTTGGGGCACCGCGTCTCACCGGAGGGAGCGATACTCTTGCCCGACAAAGTGCACGCTGTGGCGAACTTCCCCCAGCCTCAGACGGTCTGGGCGCTGCAGGAATTTTTGGGGATGGTTAATTTTTATAACCGTTTCCTCCCCCGCGCAGCTCAGCTCATGCAGCCACTGTACGCCGCGCTCAAGAGACGGAAACCCGTGGATGGAGTCGAATGGACTCCGGAGCGAGAGCGGGCGTTCTCTGAGGTGAAAGCAGCTCTGGCAAACGCCGCACTGTTGGCGCACCCAGACCCGGTGGCCCAGATAGCGCTCACTACCGACGCCTCGGACGTGGCCATAGGGGCCTTCGTGGAGCAACATGTCGCCGGTTCTTGGCAGCCGCTCGCTTTTTTCAGCAGGGCTTTGCGCGACAGTGAGCGTCAATACAGCGCATTCGACAGAGTTGCTGGATCTCCACCTGGCCATACGCCACTTCCAGTTCTGGCTGGAAGGGCGCAGCTTCACGGTGTTCGTGGACCACAAGCCACTGATGTTCATGATGGCCAAGGTTTTGGAACCATGGTCGGGCCAGCAGCAGAGACAGCTGGCCGCGATCTCGGAGTTTACGACTGATATTCAACATGTGTCGGGTAAACTGAATGTGGTGGCGGACTGCCTCTCGCGCGCGGTAGTGGCCCCGGTCTGTGTAGGGATAGATTATACAGCCATGGCCGCAGAGCAGATTAGCGATACGGACGTGCGCGCGGTCCAGTCTGGACCAACAGGGTTAAGGCTGGAGAGCAGAGTGCTGCAAGACGGCAGCCCCCCCAATCTGCGACATCTCCACAGGACGCCCACGCCCGGTGGTCCCAGTCGCGTGGCGCCGCCGTGTGTTTGAGTCACTTCACGCTTTGGCGCACCCAGGAGTGCGCGCGTCAGTGAAAATGGTGGGAGCGAAATTCGTGTGGCCAGGCCTGCGTAAACAAGTGAAAGAGTGGGCTGCAGCCTGCGTAGTGTGCCAACGAGCCAAAGTGCATAGACACACCAAGGCTCCTTTGGAGCCGTTTAGGATACCGGCTAAAAGATTCGACCATGTTCACGTGGACCTCATGGGCCCCCTCCCGCCGTCGCAGGGGTGCACGCACGTTCTGACAGTGGTGGACTGCACCACACGCTGGCCAGAAGCAGTCCCGCTGGTGGCAACCACATCCGCGGACGTGGCGCGCGCTTTTTTGACAGCATAGGTGGCGCGTTTTGGAATCCCGTCGGACATCACGTCCGATAGGGGCCCTCAGTTTGTTTCTGAACTTTGGTCCGCGATGCAGCCTGGGGGTTGCAATTCAACGCACAACCGCGTACAACCCACAGGCAAATGGGTTATGCGAGCGTTTTCACAGGTCACTGAAAGCAGCGCTCAGGGCTTCGTTGACGGATGCAAATTGGGTTGACCGGTTACTGTGGGTTTTATTGGGGTTGCGTTCCACACCAAAAGAAGATTTGGAGGCTTCCCCGGCTGAGCCTGTTTTTTCTCAGCCACTGCGGCTGCCCGGGGAATTTTTGCCAGATAATCCCGCGCCGGACAGCTGCACATCTCAGCATTTGCAGCGTAGTGCAGACACAGGCACGCTGCCCGGCCCGGCTCACCACTGTTTCCCATGCGCTTTTGTGCCAAAAACTTTGAAGAACGCGGCGTTCGTGTTCGTCAGACACGATGCCCACCGCCTGCCATTGCGCCCACCCTATGATGGCCCGTTCAGAGTGCTGGAAACAGGGGACAAGCATTTTTTGTTAGACTTGGGGGGGCGTCGGGAGAAAATATGCATAGACAGACTTAAGCCCGCCTTTGTAGTGGCGGACGAGCAAGTGCTGCTGGCTCGGACCCCTCGGCGTGGAAGACCCCCACTGAGAGCTCCCCCAGCAAACGATTCACCAGGACAGCCACACGGGCAGAGCGAAGTCCCCCCCCCCCGGCCCACCCGCAGTCAGACACACGTCCAGCAGCCCCCCGCCGGCACAGAGACCCCAGTTACAGCAGATATGGGAGGAGACTGAAACCCAAAAGACGTGCCGACTGAAACTCTGTCTGGGGGGGGGGGGTGATTATGGCCATGCATATTGGTGATATAGCAATGTATATTGTGGTTGTGTCAGCAGACAGTGTCTCAGTCAGGAGGCAGTGGTTAGACACAAGAGAACAATAGGCAGGGACCTCATGGGGAGTTGGCAGGAAGAGAGAGCTGGGGGTTTAAGGAAAATGTATGGTGGAGGTGAAATGTCATGCAGACGTGAGATGATCTGTGGAGTTTTAAGGGATGAAACCTGGCTTGGCTATTCAGTGCTCTGTGTATGATGTTGTGAGAGTGTGAATAAACTTCGTCTGATCGTAACTTGGCCTCATCATTTCCACACTCTCCACAGCATCACAGATCATAGGACTTGCTATGACATCATCAAAGATCATAGGCAGGCTTCACTCACGATCATAGGACTCACTATGACATCATCAAAGATCAAAGGCAGGCATCACAGAACAAAGGTAGGCATCACTGAACGAGTGGTGATGTCAAAGATCAAAGGCAGGTCTCTGTCTGTCACGATCATAGGACTCGCAAAAAGATCATAGAATTCGCTATGCGCTCAAAGGCAGGCATCACTCACGATCATAGGACACTAGAAGATCATATTACTATGACATCATCAAAGATCAAAGGCAGGCTTCACTCACGATCATAGGACTCACTATGACATCATCAAAGATCAAAGGCAGGCATCACAGAACAAAGGTAGGCATTACTGAATTAGCAGTGACATCAAAGATCAAAGGCAGGTTTCACCATGGTTACTGTTGCCATGGTAACAGTAACTTTCTACAGGCATACAGAAATGCTTGCTTAAACTTGCTTTCTATGGGCATGCACAAGTATGCACTAGTATCTAAAATGTAAAGTTAATACTGACATGACTGGAGCGAAATTAGGGATGCGCATATCGATACTCAAGTATCGATATGTCAGTACCAGCTGGTTGATACTTTGGAGTTGATACTTATTAAACTAGAAAAGCACTCGGAGAGCGCAGACCTCCGCCAAGCGCTACAGTTCCCCCCCATACAGTGTTTGTGTGTACATTTTCAGATTCCTTGACCATGAAAACATATGACTAGCAATTGGATTCACAATGATAGGATTAGTGGTTCAGTAGTAAAAGCATTACCTCCATGGCGGAGGTAATAAACTGAAGTGTTGGTGTTGTGTCCATCTCCTCCACTGAAAGCAGCACTCAGGGCTTCACTGACGGATGCAAATTGGGTAGACAGGTTGCCATGGGTTTTATTACCTCCGCCAGAGGAGGAGGTTATGTTTTTATTGGGGTTGCGCTCCGCGGCAAAAGAGGATTTAGAAGCTTCCCCGGCAGAGAGCTTGGGTTTTTTTTGCGCAGCCCCTATGGCTGCCCGGGGAATTTCTGCCAAATAATCCCGCGCCGGACAGCTGCCCGTCTCAGCTTTCGCAGCGTAGCGCAAACACAGGCATGCTGCCGGGCCCTGCCCACCACTGTTTTCCGCGTGCTTTTGTGCCTAAAACTTTGAAGAACACGGAGTTTGTGTTCGTCAGACACGATGACCAGCGCCCTCCATTGCGCCTGCGCACATGTTGAAAATGGCCGTATGTCACAATGTTAAAGAATCCTTTAAAAAATTCCTGTATCCAGACGGTGATCCGGATCATCCCCAAAATTTAATCAGTTCTTCCTTGTACCATTTCCAACAACGCCTGAAAGTTACATTGAAATCCGTCCAAAACTTTTTGAGTTATCTTGCTAACCAACAGACAAACAAACAAACAGACAAACGCTGGCATAAACATAACCTCCTCCTACCACTATGTTAATACAAAACGTGCAATTTGTTTTCACTTCTGAGAGTTTTAGGCATTAAATTTATGTGTGAAAACTGGTGAAAAACCAGCCCAAGCATATTGGCCATCTATCAGACTCTGCACTCTGCGCAGCCAAGCACTCCCATGCAGAGTGAGCTCAGCAGCGTCTGAGGCGACAGAAATGTTACACCATTCATCCGAATTCTATAGTGATACCAAGCGGCATAAAATTTGAAAAATAAACAAAGTAAGCACTATTTAAGTTTGTAAAACAATAGTGTATAAATAAATGAATAAGGGCAACGCGGTGGCGGAATGGTTAGCACTGTGGCAGCACAGCAGCTCACCCTTGGCCGGGGGATCCTGGGTTCGATCCCAGCCCCCGACCAACAGTGATCTGTGTGGAGTTTGCATGTTCTCCCCGTGTCTGCGTGGGTTTACTCCGAGATTTCTCCGGTTTCCTCCCGCATGCCAAAAACATGCAAGTTAGGTTAATTGACATCAAACTGGGGATTCTAAATTGTCCTTAGGTACGACTGTGAGAGTGAATAATTGTGTGTCTCTCTGTGTTGGCTCTGCGATAGACTGGCGATCTGTCGAGGGTGTACCCTGCCTCTCGCCCAGAGTTGCTGGGATAGGCTCCAGCCCCCCCGCGACCCGAAAAGGATTAAGCGGAAGAAGATGGATGGATAGATGGATGGATGGATAAATGAATAAATAATAAAATAAAATTTTTTAAAAAGTTGCACTGTGAAAAAAATTACATTTATAGGAATGATGAAACATTTCAGAAGTAAAAAAATACTTGAATCCAGTTGAGAATCTTCATCAAATTAAGAAATTGAATTAATTTTGCATTCATTTTAAGTCTTAATTATTTTTATTATAATTGAAAAAAGCCATTTTATTTTTATTTACTTTGCTCATTGTTCTATTTTATTATTATTTTATAAGCATTTCTTTCAACTGTTTATGTTCATGAGTTTTATTCATATTTCATATTGCCCTTGCAATAAAGTTGTTAATGAAACTGCAATCATGTGATTTTGAGCAAAAAGTATCAGTCTCAGTATTGAAGAAAACGTCCCATAAATTAATGCTATCGTATCAAAAGGAAAAATGCTGGTATCACCCATCCCTAAGAAGAATGGCCAGAGGACCCACAGTTCAGGAGAGGGGAGTCTATGGTGGCTTTTCCTTTCTGTGCGGTATCGGTGCCGCTGGTACTAGCCACGCTGTGTATTAGGTCCCAAGCCATTGACAACATCAGTGGGTGAGAGCCCTATTCTAATCGCTAGGATTATTTATTATTAACCTTATTTATACAGGTAATGCCACTGAGACGCGGGGTGTCATTTTCAAGAGAGCTGTTTAATCGATCAGTTCTGTTAAAGCAGAGCTTTTCACAGTGGTCATCTAGCCTTTAGAGGAATGAAGCTGGTCTCCTTTATTTTTGTGCATAGTCATTTCTGTCATGAATCTGGGTTTGGTTGTTCCAAACCCAGCTCTGACTTATTGTTGTTTTCTTGCCCTATTTCCCGTCAGGCGCGTCAGGGAGCTGTTTGGGTCCTTCACTCCCTGACAGCTCGGGCACACCCCCTCCTCCTGTCAAGTGTCATCAGCTGTGCTTCATTACAACTGTTCACACACACACACACACACACACACACACACACACACACACATGCGCGCGCATGCGCACACACTCCATTCATTCCCATTCACATGCTCATACATGCTCTCTCACACACCAGGTTCAATTATGTTCAGCCCACGCTTCCTCACACCAGCAATCTCTTTCCTCGTTAGCATCAGGATTATTTATTCACTGCATTTGTGGAAAGAGATTGTCGGAGCATTCACCTCCATACGTGGCAGCTAGCTCTCCACGTTTGGGTTCTCACCACCTACAGCCAGTCACTAAGTTTGGTTAATCCCTTGGTGTTACGGCTGACTCTGCTTTTCTTCTTCATCCTCCAGACTGCATTGGCAGCCCGGATCGCTCCAGTCCCGTAAGTTTCATGTTTGCCTTTCTTCCTGTGTCGACAGCAGCTCTGCCGCTCTAGGCATTCCCTTCACCAGGCTGTAGAGCATCCAGGAGGCATAGCCCCGGATCGCTCCAGTACCGTTGTTTCATGTTTGCCTTTCTCCCTGTGTCGACAGCAGCTCTGTGGCACTAGACATTCCCTTTAGAGGTAAATTTAGAGCTGTAGAGCAACCGGTAGACGCCCTGTATGTCTGGTGGCCGTTATTTCATCATTACAACTCTCTGTATGTTTGTGGTTGACTGGACTTGTTATTTTGTTATAGTTTATGTTAATAAATGGCACGTTTGACTCTCGCATTTGGGTTTTTCGCTTCTTCCTCCGTGCACCGCATAATGGCGCATGGGGAAGTATGACAGAATACTCCGACCATACAGAAAAAACCCAGCGGAGTAGAAGTGTGTTTTTTCTTTTTCTTTCCATGCTTTTTTCCTTCCTCCCCAAGTGTCAACATGGTGGTTCAGACGGAGAGGGAGTTGGAGAGGGAGTTGGAATGGGAGCTGTGCTCGCTGTGCTTCTTGGGGGAGATTCAATTCAATTCAATTCAATTCAACTTTATTTATATAGCGCCATTTCACAACAACAGTCATCTCATAGCACTATCAACTGTAGGGAGGACCCCCACAGTTGCAGAAAGACCCCAGCAATCAGCCGGGGAGATCTTCTTGTGGACACAGAGGCCCTGTTCCTTCCCGACTGTTCGGCAGGCTTGAGATACCGCGAGGAAGGTTATGGAGCAAGATAGCCTCTGGGACCATCCCGAGGCAATGGAAATCCTCCAGGACATTTTCGCCGTGCCATGTGAGGAATCGGCTGAGGATCTCCTTGCGGCCACTTTTCTCCAGAAAATGCAGGGCTTCTCTGCATGGGTGACCCGCTGCCCAGCGCAGTGCCCTGCATCCCAGATTATCTGGTTCCTGAGTCGCCCGTGAAGAGGAGGAGGAGGAGGAATCCCCGTCGTAAGAAGCATCCAGCCCCGCCGACTACAGCTCTGCCTCCCCGCTCCAAGCCATGCTCTGCTCTGTCAAGGGAGGAACTAGAGGAACGTAGGCGGGCTCTTCTGGCTGAGATGGACCTCATCTTGGAGGTGAAGCCGTGGATCCTCCCGAAGATGGCCGGGAGATTAAAGGAACTTTCCCAGAGGGAGGGGGAGCTGCAGCTCGATGAGGAATGCCAGGAGGGGAGAGAAGACTCTTGGGAGGCCGCTGGGGACGTCCAGTGCCAGGAGAACAGGCAAGTTTTTTCTCATTTAACTTTCATGGTTGATGAACAATTTTTCCTGCCTCCTGGCGAGGAGACTCGGGGTGTGCAGTCCCCTGAGTGCTCCGCCCCAGCGGCAAATATTCTCGCACCTGACCTCACCTACTCCTTTCTGTGTGCCCCTATGAGCTCACCGGTTCCAGATCCAGGTTGCTCGAGGGGAGAGGAGCCGGAAGCCCAGGAAGGTCCAGTCCATGGACCAGCGGAGAGGTCATCCACAGCCACCACACCAGAGGAGCCGGAGGCATGGAGGACGGCGAATGGGAATACCATGACTGCAACCACCATCTACTGCCGCAGTAGAGTCATCCCCCGGACAAGACCTCCAGCCGACGGGTCCCTGACCATCATCGTCGGCATCGCCGGAGTCCTGGACGGCGGTAGAGCTTGAGCACAGGCAAGTAATCTCTCCTGTAGTTCATTTGTCAGTGATTGAGAGATCTTGTCTGGCTCTTAGGGAGGAGAGTTGGGTGTGGCTCTTGGCCGCATCTAGACTCCCCTTGCCGGACTCTGCCGCTGTCGGCGACCCTAACCGTTCCTCCTCTCCTATCCCCTTCAAGCTCCTCCCTAGGGTCACCGGAGAGGAGCTGCCACTACTTGGGTTGCCTACGGATGACGACGAGGGGCTAGCGGTCCCAGAGGAGGTCAACGGGGGTACAGCACCGAGCGGATCGACAGTACCGACGCACCCTAAATCGCCGGAGTCCTGGACGGCAGTGGAGCCCAAGTTCAGGCAAGTGTGCTCCATTACGTCAGTCATGTTAATGTCAATGTCACACTACCCGAATCATGGTGAGGAGGGCCTGGGGCAGCTTGAAGTAGCCCTCAGGGCTGCCTCACTGGCCTCCATCGCTGCTGGCGACCCTGACCCGGTCTCTCTTTCTCCCCCTCCGGGCTCAGAGTTCCCTGCCAGGGTCGCTGGAGAGCAGCTGATCCTGCCAGAGGCCACTGAGGATCGGGGTCCAGTGCCAAGGGCCGCGAGGAGCCTCACCTCCCTCGCTAGGGAGGCTACCGCGGGAGCAATGAGGTCCCCGATGGGAGCCACTGCTGGTGCAGTGGTGCCTCAGCTGGAGCCCACCGCAGGTGCAGCAGAGCCCCAGCAGGGGTCCACCGTCAGCACAGCCATGTCCCAGACCGGGACTATCTCGGGTGCAGCCACGTCCCAGAACGGGACCATCGCAGGTGCAGCCACATCCCAGACCAGGACCGTCGCAGGTGCAGCCATGTCCCAGACCAGGACCGTCGCAGGTGCTACGGCTCCCCTGCTCCAAGCTTCGGAAGGCAGGGGGGCTTCTGTCCCTCGGTTTGGCCACCGAGGCTCCCAAGTGTGTAGGCTGCCTCTCCGCCTTCTCCTCTGGTTCTGGTGGCTTCACCACGCTGGTCAGCCACCCGAGAGACTTGGCCTTCGGGTCGGGTGGCTCATCGGCCCGGGCAGGCTGCCGGACGCTATGCTGCGGGCCACCTACTGGACTTGGGACTTGGGCAGGCCACCCGACCAGTCACGCCTCGCCATACTGGGGGCCTGGGACTGTGGCTGACCCCCTGAACTTTGGACTGCTGGGGAGGGGGGCTAGTGTCCCAGGTGGGGGGTTGTTAGGAGGGGTTTGCTTGTTTTTTGCTTATTATTTGTTGTGTTTTTTTCACCAGTTGCTTCCCTCCTAACCGGTTTTTCTCCACCTCCCACTGTGGGTAATTGTTTGTTGCCGGGCGGGGGGGGGGGGGGGGTCCCTTGAGGTGTACTTTTTCTTTTCTTTTCTTTTCTTTTCTTTTCTTTTTGTTTTGTGGCTGATGGTACTGGGGTGTCTGGGTTCCACCCCTGGGGGAATGGGGGGCACTGTCATGAATCTGTGTTTGGTTGTTCCAAACCCAGTTCTGACTTATTGTTGTTTTCTTGCCCTATTTCCCATCAAGTGCGTCAGGGAGTTGTTTGGGTCCTTCGGTCCCTGACAGCTCGGGCACGCCCCCTCCTCCTGTCAAGTGTTATCAGCTGTGCTTCATTACAGCTGTTTACACACACACACACACATGCACACACTCCATTCATTCCCATTCACACGCTCATACACGCTCTCTCACACACCAGGTTCAATTATGTTCAGCCCATGCTTCCTCACACCGGCAATCTCTTTCCTTGTTAGCATCAGGATTATTTATTTGCTATGTTTGTGGAAAGAGATTGTCGGAGCATTCACCTCCATGCGCGGCAGCTAGTTCTCCACGTTTGGGTTCTCACCACCAACATGTTATTCAGCCAGTAACTTTAAGTTTGGTTAATCCCTTGGTGTTACAGCTAACTCTGCTTTTCTTCCTCGTCCTCCAGACTTTATGGACAGCCCGGATCACTCCAGTCCCGTAAGTTTCATGTTTGCCTTTCTCCCTGTGTCGACAGCAGCTCTGCGGCACTAGGCATTCCCTTCATTGGGCTGCAGAGCATCCAGGAGGCGTAGCCCCAGATCGCTCCAGTACCATTGTTTCATGTTTGCTTTTCTCCCTGTGTTGACAGCAGCTCTGCGGCACTAGGCATTCCCTTCGCTGGGCTGTAGAGCATCCGGTAGGTGCCCTGTATGTCTGGTGGCCGTTATTTCATCATTACAACTCTCTGTATGTTTGTGGTTGACTGGACTTGTTATTTTGTTATAGTTTATGTTAATAAATGGCACATTCTACTCTCGCATTTGGGTTTTTCACTTCTTCCTCCGTGCACCGCGTAATGGCGCATGGGGAAGTATGACAATTTATGAATGATTTTAACATTTTATTTTGCTACGCTGCATCAAGGTGAAGAAGTTCTGTTTCCTTCAATTGTTCAGGGCTCAAACACAACACTGTATCTGATGTTTCTTCTGCTGAAAATTTTCAGAGGAGCTCAGCGAACTATGTCGTATACCAGCGTGCTTCAGCGTGCTCTTAACTTCGATTAAACTTAGCCATAACTGATTCGACGTACACCAGCATATCACATTATAATGCAAGGAATCACTGTCTGTGTGTTTCGTTTCGTTTCGTTTCGTTTATTCAGATCCCCATTAGTTGCTACCGTAGTAGCAGCTATTCTTCCTGGGGTCCGCACACAAAAATTTAAAAACAGTAAAATCACACATACATTAATACATTGATTCAATAGCGTTGTTTACAATTTACAGCAAAAAAAAAAAAAAATATAACATTACAGACTAATTAAGTTCTATACCAAACCATAAAATTAACAGTTCCAATAGACATGACCCATAAACAATTAACATCATAATTCTTTCCTCATAAGCAACATTCTTTGTTTCTTTCTGAAACTTTTCCCATTTCTGTTCTGAATTAAACAGGATGGAAGTTTGTTCCAATGTGATACAGCCCTATACATCACAATTTTCTTTAAAGCATTTGTTTTTGGTAGTGGTAAAGTAAATCGTCGCATTACACATTGTCTGGTATTATGATTATGTCTATCATTTGTATACATCAACTGTGAATACAAATATAAAGGTCTTCTAAAGACAACAATATTGGATAACAATATTCCTTTAACCTGAACTTCAAGGTAAAATCTGCCTGAAGAGAAACTCTGATTTCCTGAAACACTGACATAATAAGAAAATCTCTCTGGATTGTCTGGTAGTTTCTTCCTCTCAGTGTGTGTGTCTGTGTGTTCTGTGCATATCTCCCGAACTGTTCATCGGACTGGCCTCAGATTTTATACGTGCCGTGCTGACGTTACAAGGATGTGCATCCCCGAATTTCAGCCTCCCCGGATATGGGGAAGTTTAGGAGGGAAAATCTTTAATGAACATCCTTAGGAGAGCTAAGGGCATCTATAGCTATGACATTATAGATGCACAGATGTTGCCATGGTTACTATTGCCAGGCAGACACATCATCAAAGATCAAAGGCAGGCATCACTGAACGAATGGTGACGTCAAAGATCAAAGGCGGGTTTCACCATGGTTACTGTTGCCATGGTAACCATGTCAGAGATCACAGGCAGGCATCACCATGGTTACTGTTGCCATAGTAACAGTAACTTTTTACAGGTATGCAGAAATGCTTGCTTACACTTGGTTTCTACAGGCATGCACGGGTATGCACTAGTTTATAGAATGTATTTATAGATATATATTGCATGTATTGTATTTAAATGTACATTTATTTATTGAATAAAATTAATCCATCCATCCATTTTCTACTGCTTTCCCAGAGGTCCGGGTCGTGGAAGCAGCAGCTCAAGCAGAGAAGCCCAAACTTCCCTCTCCCTGGCCACCTGTTCAGAGAGGATACCAAGACATTCCCAGATCAACTGGGACACGTAGTCTCTCCAGCGTGTCCTGGGTCTGCCCCAGGGTCTCTTCCCAGAGGGATGTGCCCGAAACACCTCAAGTGGGAGGCGTCCAGAGGGCATCCTGATCAGATTCCCAAACCACCTTAACTGGCTCCTTTCAGTGTGGAGGAGCAGCAGTTCTACGCTGAGCCTCTCCCGGATGACTGAGCACCTCACCCTATCGCTGAGGGTGAGTCCAGCAATCCTACGGAGAACGCTTATTTCAGACACTTGTATCCGCAGTCTCATTCTTTTGGTCATTACCCAAAACTCATGACCATAGGTGAGAGTAGGAATGTAGTTTGACTGGTAAAATCGACAGCTTTGCTTTAGAGCTCAGCTCCCTCTTCACCACAACAGACCGATAAAACGTCCGCATCACTGCAGAGGCTGCTCCAATCCATCTGTCAATCTTGCGCTTCATTCTCCCCTCACTTGTGAATGAGACCCTGAGATACTTAAACTCCTCCAGTTGGGGCCCCAAGTGGAGGAGTGAATAAAATTAAATCAAAGATCATTTAAAAACCTCCCACAATACCTTGGAGCATGATTAGTGACCGGAAGTGGGCAAAAAAGTTGAGGGAAATGCCACCACTGCACAAAATACCAAAACATCTTGAAGGAAGGGGAAATATACATATAGTGTATATAAACATAAACACAGCTATACCTGAAATAATGAACAGCAACATTTACAATAACTAAAGACTGTGTTGGTTCTAATTAGTTATTCTGACTTTGGGATTAGTGCTGACCAAAGCACTCAGAGAACGCATAACTCTACCAAGGCTCCTTCCGTCCCTCATGGATCACCTCCAAAATGTAATGGGTTCGTGTGTAGGTCACAAGCCAGTTCTGGTGAAAATTGCATCAATGTCTGTCTACTAGTTTTGGAGGACCACCGCTGGTAAAAATTTCATCCAAATCCAACCAGTAGGTTTGGAGTATCCTTGCTAAAACATTGTGAGAAGATAAGAACCTTGGTGGAGGTATGCATCCTGGGATCATCACCAAAATGTTATGGGTTCATCTCTAGCCCAAGGACCACCTCTGATGAAAATTTCATCCAAATCCATGCAGTAGTTTTTTTGTGTTATCCTGCTGCACAAATACAAACTAGAAAAGCACTCGGAGAGCGCAGACCTCCGCCAAGCGGCACAGTTCCCCCCATACAGTGCTTGTGTGTATGTTTTCAGATTCCCTGAGCATGAAAAGATATGACTAGCAATTGGATTCACAATGATTATTTGTTTATTTGACATGGACAGTGCAATAAACAGACAATTAATGAATGACAATCAATGTGATAGTGATAGGATTAGTGGTTCAGTAGTGTAAAACGGGGCTATAAGGGACGGCAGGTTAATAAGGGACACTTTTCTGGGAAATGTTTTAAATGTAATTCTGCTTTTTTTATTTTGAGCAGGACGCTGAGTTGTGTTGTTATTGTCAAATATCCATGAATCCTTCATCAAATCTAGGCGGAAGCAAAATTAAAAAAGCAGAATTACATTTAGAAAAGTGTCCCATATTACCCCGCCGTCCCTTATAGCCCCGTTTTACGGTTGTAAAAGCATTGCCTCCTTGGCGGAGGTAATAAACTGAAGTGTTGGTGTGTCCATCTCCTCCACTGACGGATGCAGATTGGTTAGACAGGTTGCCGTGGATTTTATATTATATTGGGGTTGCGCTCCGCGGCAAAACAGAATTTAGAATCTTCCCCGGCAGAGAGGTCGTTTTTACACAGCGCCGATAGCTGGGCGGGGAATTTGTGGCAAATAATCGGGCGGCGGACAGGTGGCCGTGTCAGGTTTTGCAGCGTGGCGCAAAAACAGGCACGCTGGCGGGCCCAGGCCAGCAGTGTTTTCCGCGTGCTTTTGTGCCTAAAACGTTGAAGAACGCGGAGTTTGTGCTGGTCATACACGACGACCAGCGCAATGTGCGCAGCGCCTATGGCTGGCACAGGCACGCTGGCGGGCCCAGGCCACCAGTGTTTTCCACATGCTTTTGTGGCTAAAACGTTGAAGAAGGTGGAGTTTGTGTTGGTCAGACACGACGCCCAGCGCCCTCCATTGCGCCTGCGCACATGTTGAAAATGGCCGTATGTCACAGTGTGGAAAAATGCTTTAAAAAATTCCTGTATGCAGACAGTGATGCGGATCATCCCCAAAATTTAATCAGTTCTTCCTTTTTTTTTTTTTTTTTTGTTACTTATTTGTACCCGTAGGTAGACTTGGTTTGCAGTCTGGTGACAAGCCACCGGCTGCTGGTCGCTGCGTGCGCGAGCGCCCTAAACCTACATGTTTTTGGTATGCGGGAGGAAACCGGAGAAATCCCGGAGTAAACCCACGCAACACGGGGAGAACATGCAAACTCCACACAGCTCACTGTTGGTCGGGGGCTGGAATCGAACCCACGATCTCATGATCCCCGCGATCCCCCGGCCAAGGGTAAAACTGTGTTGCCACAGTGCTAAACCACTGCGCCACCGTGCAGCCCTTGTACCATTTCCAACAACGCCTGAAAGTTTCATTGAAATCCGTCCAAAAGTTTTTGAGTTATCTTGCTAACCAACAGACAAACAGACAGACAGACAGACAGACAAACAGACAAACACACAGACAAACACACAGACAAACCCCGGCAAAAACATTATCTCCTCCTGGCCTTTCGGCCTGGCGGAGGTAACAAGGTCCTTGGTGGAGGTATGCACTCTCAGATCATCACCAACATTTAATGGGTTCATCCTTAGCCCAAGGGTGAAAATTTCATCAAAAATCCATCCAGTAGTTTTTGCGTAATCCTGCTAACAGACAGACAAAACACCCCGGCGATTACATTACTTCCTTGGCGGAGGAGTCAGGGAAGAGTAGTTCAGGGTGTGTGTGTGTGTGTGTGTGTGTGTGTGTGTGTGTGTGTGTGTGTGTTATGTATTTTTTGGTGTTACAGCTGTGGGGCTGTTCAGAGAGAATGTTATTATTAATACAATGTATATTGGATTTGTGTGTTTCTTTGTATATTTTGATGTTTAGTGTGAGTGTACTTCTGTTGTTTTGCGTTGATTATGGTTTGCACCTGAGCTGACTGAATCAGCGGGAGCCAATCAGTGAGCTCCTGCTGCGAACTCTTGTCCGGAAGGACCTATTTAAGGATGGTGCGTGACTGTGGCAGGAGAGATTTTGCAGATTGGACATCATTATTAATGCTGACGAGGTGAAGGATAAGAGGTCAAAGGACATGTGGACAGCAGGACGTGAGGACAGAGGACCTGAGGATATGCGGAGGTGAATCACCACCTCAAGCCTTTTCTGTTCACTAAGGTCTATTCTTTGTGATTCTTGTGCTTGTGATGTGTTTTTAAATGTGTTTTATTGATTGTTTTATTCTTGTATGGCGTCCTTGAGTGCCTTGAAAGGCGCCTTAAATAAAATGTATTATTAATCAAAGAGGAGCGCGGAGGAAACGAGGGCAGGAGCGGAGAGGACAGAGGAAGAGCAGGTGCGGTGATTGACAGCAGCAGCACGGGACCAAAGATGCCGTGAGGGTTCAGACGACGGAGACGCATTTGTGTTGGAGGAAAGGCGTATGCACAGCTAAGTGAAAAGAATGTGCTCAATGTCTGTATGTGGATGATTAGCCCCCGGTGTGTTCACGGGAGGTTGAGTTTATGCTGCGCTGTGTGCTGCAGGTTTTCCCGGACGACAGATTCGTAGGAGCCGCTCCTCTTCTCTCTTCCTGTTCGCCTCCTCTCCCCGGGTCCAGAGTTCTTCACCTTCGAAGCTGATAAGAGGGTCCTGGATGAGCCCGGACATCATCTTCCGGGTCAAGGAGGACGACAGCGTGTGTTCATGACCGGACAGTCGGCAAATGCGTCACCGCTCTATTGTGGACACGCTGAAGGTCTTCTCATTAAGCGTAGGGAGTGACTGTTATTTGTAGTTTAATTGCATTGTTTTTCTTGTATGAATTTTAAGGGTATTTATGGTGGGGGTATTTTCTTAAATTGTGCACATTGTGAATTTATGGTTCTTATTGGGGACTGTTGTAGTCTATAACTATTAAGATTTGTCTAATAAAGTGTATGATTGCTTTTCTGCCTTTCTGAGTGTTTGTGTTGTTGTGGCCCAAGAATTGTATATTTTAATCATGTGTTCAGTGATTTGCACTTTCAAACTGTGACAGAGGTAAACATTTAAAAATGAAAGCACCAAAGTGCAGCTGCCTGAGTGACCTCTACTGGCCCGGCCTAGTTATTAACGATTCCTTTTTTGGCGGCTCCCTCCAAGAATATCTATCTGCAGCTTGCAGACTGTCAAGTTCCGCCCCCTCGGCAAGTTACACCCCCTTGGTCAGCAGCTCCAAGATGGCGGATATCCAAAGGGGTGCAAAGGAGGAAAAAAACGTTTAAAGTAAATTTTGTGGTTAAATTTTACAGCGGTTTGTATGTTAACACATTAATGACCCCTTATAACGGCAACATGTGGTTATTAAAGCTTGTATTACATGGTGTGGGTTTTTTTTTTTGAGAAAACGGCAGTTTATGAAGATAAGGAGGAATGTGACATCTCTAATGATTTGATTATGCTGAGTTTAAAAATGTTCTCACATTTGTAATTAGATTTTTTTTCCAATATTTTTTCCTTTCCTTGTTTGTCTTTGAAATTCCATGATGATGAACCTGGAGGAACCAAGAGTCAGCACTCATACGAAGAGAACAGATCGGACTCAAGATTAATAATAGTGTGGGGATCGTGGAAATAACGAGGCTGAATTATTTCTCAATTCAGGCTTTAATGTAGCTTTCACATCCCCAGCAATCTCTCAAGAACAGAAGAGGGAGAGCTGCATCAAAACCCCCACATTTATACATCAACATCAAAGGAAGAATCACACATCCCTGTCAAAACCCCGCATTGACAATAACTCTTCCCCGAGTCCCTTAGTCCTCCGCCTGGCCCCAGGAGGTCAGGAAGTCCTTTCAGCTCCTTATCCGGTACCTCCATCCTCTTACCTTTATCCACAGGCGGTCCAGACATATTGTCTCATCCTAAGACGTGAGGTCAATCCACATATGCAATCCTAAGCATCTCACTTTATACTCACATATGTAGGCAAAAACACATGCGCCACATAAACCCCCCCCCAAACGTTGAAGAATGGACAATATCTCATAGTTCACAAAATATGACAACATCAACAGCATGATTTACACAACATGATCAAATCAAACATCAGTCAGTACGCCGTCTGGGCTTCAAATGTCTTCCAAATCTGCTGTAAGCAGGCCTCGCCGTCCCTGTGGCGCCGTCCTACAAAAAATCTGCCAACTGAGGAAGAGAATGGTTATTTGATCTCTGCGGGGGCTCCAGGACCTCTTCCCTGGGGCATCTGCCACGTCGAGGAGCCCTCGCTACCCGTACAGACTCGTCGTTCATCACAAAAGCAGGCTTTAGTCTGTCAGTACTAATTGTTTCCTTTCTGTCCCCCAAATCTAGCACAAAATGCTTATCACCTGTCTCCAGCACTCTAAATGGGCCATCATATGGCGGGCGGAGGCCTGATCGTGAAGCCTCGTGCCTGACAAAAACAAACTCGGCATTTTTTAAAGCTTTGGGAACGAAAACACTGAGAAAGGTGTGATGAACGGGGCCCGGGAGCATGTCTGCTCCCGTGCCACTCAGTGGCCCCAGAGCCGGGGGACACCCGGGCTCCGGGTGCTCTGGTAGAAACTCACCGGGCAGCCTGAGAGGTTGTGCAAAAACTAACGCTGGGGAGGCATTTAAATCCTCCTTGGGCGCAGCACGCAACCCCGATAAAACCCATGGTAGTTTGTTTACCCAATCTGCATCCATAAGTGACGCTCTGAGGGCTGCCTTCAAGGACCTATGAAAACACTCGCATAAACCATTAGCCTGCGGGTGATACGCGGTAGTGCGGTGAATTGTCGCCCCTAAGCTGCTGGCCATCGCTGACCAAAGCTCAGAGACAAATTGAGGCCCTCTGTTGGACGTAATATCCGACGGGACCCCGAAACGCGCTACCCAGGCCGTCAAAAATGCGCGAGCCACCTCTGCAGCCGTGGTCGATGCTAGTGGGACCACTTCCGGCCAGCGTGTGGTTCGGTCCACCATTGTCAAAAGATGTGTGAACCCCTGCGACGACGGTAGGGGGCCCACGAGGTCGACATGCACATGATCGAACCTCTTGGCTGGAATGTGGAACGGTTCTAAGGGGGCTTTTGTGTGCTTGTGAATTTTGGCCCGCTGGCAAGCCATGCAGGCTCTTGCCCACTCTTTCACGTGCTTGCGCAGGCTCGGCCAAACAAACTTCTCCGCTACCATTTTCACCGAAGCGCGCACCCCTGGGTGTGCCAGGGAGTGAACCGAGTCAAAAACGCGGCGGCGCCAAGCGGTCGGTACCACCGGGCGCGGTCGCCCAGTAGAGATATCGCAGATTAGAGGGGGCATACCGGTTTGCAAACTCCTACTCTCCAGCCTTAACCCTGTTGGTCCAGACTGGAGCGCGCACACATCCGCATCTCTACTCTGTTCCACCGCCATGGCTGCATAATCTATCCCCACGTGAACTGGGGCCGCGTGCGCTTCCGCGCTGCTATTTTACCCTGCGGCTGCGGTAGTATAATCTACCCCCGCACGGACGGGTGCTGTCACCGCGCGAGAGAGGCAGTCTGCCGCTACATTGAGTTTACCCGCTACGTGCTGAATATCAGTAGTAAATTCCGAAATTGCGGCCAGCTGCCTCTGTTGCCGGCCTGACCAAGGTTCTGAAATTTTGGCCATCGCAAAAGTGAGCGGCTTGTGGTTGACAAATGCGGTGAAACGCCGACCTTCCAGCCAGAACTGGAAATGGCGAATGGCTAAGTGCAGCGCTAACAGCTCCCTGTCAAACGTGCTGTATTTCAGCTCGGCCCCGTGCAAGGATCTGCTGAAAAATGCCAGCGGCTGCCAAACCCCGGCAACCTGCTGTTCCACAACCGCCCCTATGGCCAAATCTGATGCGTCAGTGGTGAGCGCTATGCGGGCCGTTGGGTCTGGGTGAGCTAAGAGCGCAGCGTCAGCAAGGGCTTTTTTAAACTCTGCGAATGCGCGCTCCCGCTCCGGGGACCACTCGATCATGTTTTTTTTTCCACAATATCTTTATTGAACCTTTTTTTTTTTTTTTTAACAAACATGATACAAACAATCAAACACTAACACTAAAGTACTACAAAAAAAAAAAAAAATGCACTAAAAACACCAACAACCACCAACAAAATCAAGTCTTCAACAATGCTCCTCTGTTTAGTCTAGACAATCCAATACATAAGTATACATATTATGTTCACCAGTTTGGAATTTACAAGGTCCACACACATCATTCACCTTCTTCTTCAAGAGTTATGTTTAAATTTTTTACATAATCAATAAAAGGTCTCCATATATTCCATCCATCCATCCATCCATCTTCTACCGCTTTTCCGGAGGTCCGGGTCGCGGAGGCAGCAGTTCAAGCAGAGAAGCCCAGACTTCCCTCTCCCCAGCCACCTGCTCCAGCTCTTCAGAGGGGATACCAAGGCGTTCCCAGACTAGCTGGGAGACATAGTCTCTCCACCGAGTCCTGGGTCTGCCCCGGGGTCTCCTCCCAGTGGGACGTGCCTGAAACACCTCAAGTGGGAGGCGTCCAGGAGGCATCCTAATCAGATGCCCATACCACCTCAACTGACTCCTTTCAATGTGGAGGAGCAGCGGTTCTACTCTGAGCCTCTCCCGGATGACTGAGCTCCTCACCCTATCTCTGAGGGTGAGTCCAGCAATCCTACGGAGAAAGCTCATTTCAGCCGCTTGTATCCGCGATCTCGTTCTTTCGGTCATTACCCAAAGCTCGTGACCATAGGTGAGAGTAGGAACGTAGATTGACTGGTAAATCGACAGCTTTGCCTTAGAACTAAGCTCCCTCTTCACCACAACAGACCGGTACAACGTCCGCATCACTGCAGATGCTGCTCCAATCCGTCTGTCGATCTCTCGCTCCATTTTCCCCTCACTCGTGAACAAGACCCCAAGATACTTAAACTCCTCCACTTGGGGCAGGAGCCTGTCCCCAACCCGGAGAGGACAATCCACCTTTTTCCGGCTGAGGACCATGGACTCGGACTTGGAGGTGCTGATTCTCATCCCAGCCGCTTCACACTCAGTGGCAAACCGTCCCAGCAAGAGCTGTAGGTCATTGCTGGATGAAGCCAACAGGACAACATCATCTGCAAACAACAGAGATGAGATCCTGTGGTCACCAAGCATGACACCCTCCATTCCCTGGCTGCGCCTAGAAATCCTGTCCATAAAAATTATGAACAGGACCGGTGACAAAGGGCAGCCCTGGCGGAGTCCAACTCTCACTGGGAATGACTCCGACCGAGTGTTGGCAATGCGAACTAAACTCTCACAACGGTCGTACAGAGACCGAATAGCTCGTAACAACAAGCCCGATACCCCATACTCCCGAAGCACCCCCCACAAAAATCCACGAGGGACGCGGTCAAATGCCTTCTCCAAGTCCACAAAACACATGTAAACTGGTTGGGCAAACTCCCACGAACCCTCAAGAATTCTCGAGAGGGTAAAGAGCTGGTCCGATGTGCCACGGCCAGGACGAAAACCACATTGCTCCTCCTGAATCCGAGGTTCGACCAACGGCCGGACTCTCCTCTCCAATACCTTGGCATAGACCTTCCCAGGGAGGCTGAGGAGTGTGATCCCTCTAAAGTTGGAGCACACCCTCCGGTCCCCTTTTTTGAAGAGAGGAACCACCACCCCGGTTTGCCATGCCAAAGGCACTGCCCCCGACCTCCACGCAATGTTGCAGAGGCGTGTCAACCATGACAACCCAACAACATCCAGGGCCTTGAGGTACTCGGGGCGAATCTCGTCCACCCCCGGGGCCCGGCCACCAAGGAGATTTTTAACCACCTTGGCGACCTCAGCCCCTGTGATAGGCGAGTCATCCCCCTCGTCCCCAAACCCTGCTTCCTCTGTGGAAGGCGTATCAGTGGGATTGAGGAGATCCTCGAAGTATTCCTTCCACCGCCCGACGATATCCCCAGTTGAAGTCAACAGTGTCCCATCCGCACCATACACAGTGTGGACGGGGAGCTGCTTTCCCCTCCTGAGCCGCCGAACAGTTTGCCAGAATCTCTTTGAAGCCGACCGAAAGTCTTGTTCCATGGCCTCACCGAACTCCTCCCATACCCGGGTTTTTGCTTCAGCAACCACCCGAGCTGCACTCCGCTTGGCCTGCCGGTACACCTCAGCTGCTTCGGGAGTCCCACAAGCCAACCAAGCTTGATAGGACTCCTTCTTCAGCTTAATGGCCCCCCTCACCACTGGTGTCCACCACTTGGTTCGGGGGTTGCCACCACGAGATGCACCGACCACCTTGCGGCCGCAGCTCTGGGCTGCCGCTTCAACAACAGAGGTGGAGAACATGGCCCATTCAGACTCCATGTCTCCAGACTCCCTCGGAATGTGGTTGAAGTTCTTCCGGAGGTGGGAGTTGAAGACCTCCCGGACAGGGGCCTCAGCCAGACGCTCCCAGCACACCCTCACTATACGTTTGGGTCTACCAGGTCTGAATGGCTTCCTCCCCTGCCATCGGATCCAACTCACCACCAGGTGGTGATCAGTTGACAGCTCTGCACCTCTCTTTACTCGGGTGTCCAAGACATACGGTCGCAGGTCTGATGATACGATAACAAAATCGATCATCGACCTGCGGCCTAGGGTGTCCTGGTGCCAGGTGCACATATGGACACCCTTATGCTTGAACATGGTGTTCGTTATAGACAGACTGTGGTTAGCACAGAAGTCCAATAACTGAACACCACTCGGGTTCAGATCGGGCAGGCCGTTCCTCCCAATCACCCCCCTCCAGGTTTCACTGTCGTTGCCCACGTGCGCATTGAAGTCCCCCAGTAGGACAATGGAGTCTCCAGGAGGAGCACCCTCCAGCACCCCAGTCACAGACTCCAAAAAGGGTGGGTACTCTGAAACATCATTTGGTGCATAGGCACAAATGATGGTCAGGACCCGTTTCCCAACCCGAAGGCGCAGGGAAGCAACCCTTTCGTCCACCGGGGAAAACTCCAATATAGAGGCAGCAAGGTGGGGCGATACAAGAATACCTACCCCTGCTCGTCGCCTCTCGCCCGGGGCAACTCCAGAAAAGGCCAAGCTCCAGCCCCTCTCCAGGAGACTGGTTCCGGAACCGGAGCTGTGTGTTGAGGTGAGGCCAACTATATCTAGCCGGTATCGCTCAATCTCGTACACCAGCTCAGGCTCCTTCCCCACCAGAGAGGTGACATTCCACGTACCAAAAGCCAGTTTAGAAAGCTTGGGATCAGTCCGCCAAGGTCTCCGCCTTTGACTGCCACCTAATCCACATAGCACCGGACTTCCATGATCCCTCCTGCAGGTGGTGAACCTACTGGAGGGCGGACCCATGTAACTCCTTCGGGCTGAGCCCGGCCGGGTCCCATGGGTGGAAACCCGGCCACCAGACGCTAGCCTTCGAGCCCCTCCCCCAGGCCTGGCTCCAGGGTGGGGCCCCGGTAACCCCATACCGGGCGGGGTACACTGAATCCTTGATATACAATTTATCATGAGAGTCTGTTGGATCGTTCTTCGTCTGGCCCTTCACCCAGGACCAGTTTGTCTTGGGAGACCCTATCAGAGGCAAATTGCCCCGGACAACATAGCTCCTGGGATCACTGGGGCACGCAAACCCCCCCCACCACGATAAGGTGACGATCCATGAGTTTTCAATTGTTACCCTCACCTCTTCCCAAAACATTCTTATTAATCTACATTCCCATAAACAATGAAATAGGGTTCCTTTACTTTCCATGCATTTTGTGCATGTATCTGGTATATTTTTGTTATATCTATTTAACTCCTCCGGTGTAACATACATCCGCATTAACCATTTGAAATGTATCAATTTAAGGCGTGCATTTATTGATTTGGTTTGAGCTTCTGTACAAGCCAATTCCCATTGTTCCTCTGAAATTTCAATTTGCAGATCTTCTTTCCAGCAGTTTAATCTTTTCAGTGAATTTTCACTTGAAGATAGTGTCAGTGAGTTATAAAACTCTGAAATAATACCCTTTCTTTTACTATCTTTCATCATCATTTTTTCCAAGGATGAATAAATAGGTCGAGTGAGAGCTTTATTTTGATTTGATCGAATAAAGTTTCTAAGTTGAAGATATTTAAAAAAATGTGTTCTATTGAGATTAAATTTGATCCTCAGCTCTTCAAAAGACATTATGTTGTCTGCACATGGCAAATATAAATCCTGAATCTTTTGTATCCCTTTTAAATTCCATACTTTAAATACAGCGTCCGCTCTCCCTGGTTTAAAATATTGATTACCCCATATTGGACTAAATTGTGACAATAACTGTGGTTCTTTTAAATAGTTTTTAGCTTCACACCATATTTTGATCATATGCTTTACAAATGGATTTTTAACTTGTTTTTGTAATTTTTTTGCCGAATCTGAGTATATGAATATGGGAAGAGGTAAAGGTAAATTGTATGATTCCATTTCAGTCCAGTGAGGGAGATCATTTGATGAAAAATAATATGTCATAGACCTCAGTTGTGCCGACCAATAATACAACATAAAATTTGGACATTTCAGACCTCCACGATCAAATGGTAAATATAATAAAGACAAACGTAATCTAGCCCTCCTGTTGTTCCATATAAATTCCACTAACTTTTTTTTTATTCTTGAGAATAGATCTAAAGGTGGTGATAAGGGAATGTATTGAAATAAATAAAGTATTTTAGGTAAAATATTACTTTTAAGTATATTGATTCTCCCGATCATCGACATTGGTAGTGACATCCATCTCTGAGTTAACTCATTGATATCTGACATTAAGGCTTCATAGTTGACACTGGCGACTGATTCTAGCTTAGGCATAATTTGGATTCCTAAATATTTAAACTGATTTACAACATTGAATTGATTTACCTCAGGGGCTGGGTAATTTCTCTGGGTCTCATTTAGCATTAATATTGAAGATTTAGTTTTATTTATTTTATATCCTGATATTTCCCCAAAATTCTTTATTAAATTCAACAAGGTTGGAATTGATTTTTTTAGATTCGACATAAACAAAATTATGTCATCGGCGTACAGGGAGATTTTATGTTCTGTTGGTCCAACTTTAATTCCATATATTTGTGAATGTAAACGTATCGCTATCGCTAAAGGTTCAATTGCCATAGTAAACAGTAAAGGTGAAAGTGGACAGCCTTGTCGACATCCTCTATTGATTTTTATTGGTTTTGAAATATTGTTATTTGTTAGGATTTCTGCTGTAGCATTATTGTATATTATTTGAACCCATTTTATGAAATTATTTCCAAGTCCAAACCTTTGTAGGACTTCAAAAAGAAAGGGCCATTCAACTCTATCAAAGGCCTTTTCGGCGTCCAATGATAGGAGAGCTGTATCCGGTGCTTCTTTATTAAAATAAATAATATTAAATAGTCTTCTTACATTATGGAAGCCTTGTCTACCCTTTATAAAGCCATTCTGATCTCGATTAATAATATTTGGTAAAATTTCTTGTATTCGTCTTGCTAAAATTTTACAGATTATCTTAAGGTCGGCGTTTAATAGGCTTATTGGTCTCATATTTTCACATTTATTAGAGGGCTTACCTGGTTTTGGCAGCAGTATAATTAAGGCATTATTTATGTATGATGGTAAATTATTATTTTGAAATGCTTCTAAAACCATTTCCAAAAAAGGTTTTATTAATTTATTCTTAAATTTTTTATAAAGGTCAACTGGAAGACCATCTGGTCCTGCACTTTTTCCTGATTTCATATTATCAATGGCTAGCCCAACTTCTTCTTGACTAATTTTAGAATCCAATATCTCCCTGTTTTCATTTGGAATACACGGTATAGATAGTTCGTTCAAAAACCCATTTAGTTTTGTTAAATCAGGTTCATTTTTGGTATCATATAATTTTTCATAGTAATCTCTAAAGGCTCTATTAATTTCTAAAGGATCTATAACTACCTGTCCGTTACTTATAATACTGGTAATTGGTGTTTTAATTTCCAATTGTTTAATCTGCCATGCTAATAATTTTCCTGATTTTTCACCTTGTTCATAAAAAGATTGTTTCAATCTTAGAAGACTCGAGGCAGCTCTATTCGCTGATTTTTTGTCGTATTCAGCTCTCAAAATCAGTAATTCATTCTCCAACCTTGGGTCACTTCCTGCATACACTTTTTCCTGAAGATTTTTTATTTTATGTTCCAATTTAGCTCTCTCCTCTCGAGTCTTCTTAGATTTTGATCCTGTATAACTAATAATATGTCCCCTAATAAAAGCTTTGAAAGCCTCCCACTTTACACATGCTGATGTTTGTGTAGTATTGATGTCAAAGAACTCGTCTATCTGTTTTTCTATATACTTGACAAATTCCTCATCCTGAAGCCATTTATGCTGAAATTGCCATCTACCTGATTCCTTTGTCAATTTTTTATCTACATATATTAGACAACAGGGTGCATGATCAGAGATCACGATGTTATCATAAAAGCAGTTTTGAATCTTGGACCTTAATTCTGTGGAAATCAAAAAATAATCAATACGTGAGAATGTCTTGTAGGTACTGGAATAACAAGAATAGGCTTTAACTTGTGGTTTCATTTCTCTCCATATATCTAACAATCTCAATTCTTTCATAAAATGATTAATAGTCATCCTACATCCAATGTGCGTACAATCCAGTCCTGTTGATCTATCCACACCTGGATTCAATGTACAATTAAAATCCCCTGCTATTATATGTTGCCCTGTAAGTGATGATAAGATGAGAAATAAATTAGCAAAGAACTTCTGATCATCTATATTGGGACCATATAAGTTCACAAGATTTATATTTTCTAATAGCAAAGAACCTTGAATGATTACATATCTTCCAAATTTGTCTCCAATTACATTTTTCACTTGAAAAGGAACTGATTTATGTATGAGAGTCATAACTCCCCTGGCCCGGGATGAAAATGAAGAGGTGAATACACTTCCCTGCCATCTACTCCTAATTCTTTTAACATCCTCCTCTATCAGATGAGTTTCTTGTAAAAACACAATTCTTGAACCCATGTCCTTTATTTTATTCATAACTTGTTTAAGTTTTTTTAAATTTTGTAGACCTCTGCAATTCCATGAAGTTAAATTAAGGTTAACACTTTGGTCCATGATCAATAGAGAGTTTGGGATTACCTTGCAGTGTAAACATGCTCATACAGAGAAGCAAAAACATGAGTGGTTGAACATTCATCCTACAAACTACACACAAACAAATTTCCCCTTCCCACACTTGTGGCAAACCCCCCAAAATCAAAAGAAAAATTCTGTCTCCCGATATAGCCATCGACTGTTCCACACCCACGGGGAACAGCCTAAGCCACTCCTTCTTCATCCTCCCAATCACCCTAACTCTACTGCTTTTAATGACGTAACATTAACTCTCCTCTGTAGTTTTCCAACTTAACTCCAAAATTTTTAACAACTTTGTACATCATAGTTTTTTTTTTTTTGTTTGTTTTGTTTTGTTTTTTTTAATATATAATACAATCTATATTTTGTAAACTTACTATTTACTTCAAGTCAGTCAGATGCCTGTGCAAATGCTTAATTATTCTACCTTATATTTTGTTCATGCTTAGCTCCCACCAGTCTCTTCTTCTTCTTTGATCTTCTTGATGAACTCCTGCGCCTCCTCTGGGGTCTTGAAGATGTGGGTTCTGCCCTCATACGTGGTCAGCAGTCTCGCAGGATAGATTACACCATGACGAATCCCAAGGTTGCGCAGCTCCTTACGTACGGGATCAAACTGCTTCCTCAATTGCTGGATTCCTGTGGCCAAATCTGGGTAGAACCGCACCTGCTGGTCCTGGTGTTTAATCTCTCCTTTTTTAGCTCGTGCAGCGTTGAAGATCTTCATCCTGTCTCTGTTGCTAAGAAACTTCATAATTAAGGTCCTCGGCGGTCCCTTATCTCTCCGTGGGCCAATACGATGTGCTTTTTCCAGAACCACTGCTGATTGCAACTCCTCGCTGCCCAGCACCTCCGGAATCCACTTTTCCAGAAAGGAACATACGTCCCGACCTTCTGATTCCTCTGGAAGACCCACCAGCCTCAAATTATTCTGTCTCGACCGAGATTCCAAATCCAAAATATTATCTTCCAGAGATTTATTTTTTTTTTCCAAAGTGCGCACCTTTAATTGAAGACGGGTGACGTCATCTTCAGCACTAGCGAGACGGAGCTCCATCTGCGCCGTTCGTTCTACACAGTCACCCAATTCCTTTCTTATTCCTTCCAACGCTGTCATAATCCCATCAAATCTAGAGGAAAAGTCCGCTCTCATTGAACTCATGGCAGCCATCAGCGCATCTGCGCCATTCCCCGCAGAAATCGCACCGCCGCCAGCCTCCTCCGCCATATATGGAGCCTTGTTTGCTGCGTCACAGACCTGAAAGTCCGTTAATTTGGACTGTTTCGGCGGCTCGCTTTTTCCTTTTCCTGGTTTTCCAGCCTTAGGCTTCGCCGACATATCCTCGCCCAAATGCTGGGGTACGTTCTGTCCCAAATGAGAGAGTTATTTGCCGATTTTTTTTCTCCAGGAGCAGAGCAGAGCGAGACACGTCCGTCCTACGTGGCAGCCATAACCGGAAGTCCACTCGATCATGTTGGAGGGTTTTTGCTTTTTAAGCACGGCATATAACGGTTGCATGAGCTGCGCTGCGTGGGGTAGGAAACGGTTATAAAAATTTACCATTCCTAAAAATTCCTGTAATGATTTGACCGTTTGTGGTCGGGGAAAATCTGCCACTGCGCGCACCTTGTCCGGTAGCGGAACTGCCCCTTCTGGGGAAACATGATGCCCCAAAAAATCGATCTGTGCCACACCAAACTGGCACTTGGCTGGATTAATTATTAAGCCGTGCTCTCCCAACCTCCGAAAAACTGCAGTGAGGTGTTTTTCGTGTTCCTCCTCGGAAGTACTGGCGACTAAAATGTCGTCGAGGTAGACGAACACAAAAGGGAGATCGCGTAACACGGCATCCATCATACGTTGGAATGTTTGTGCAGCGCCTTTAAGACCAAATGGCATGCGCAAAAACTCAAAAAGTCCAAAAGGGGTTATTACCGCTGTTTTAGGAATGTCCTCAGGCTGGACTGGAACTTGATGGTAGCCGTGAATCAGGCCTATTTTAGAAAAAAATGCGCGCCCCCGCTAGATGCACCGAAAAATCCTGAATGTGTGGGATTGGGTAGCGGTCATGCGCTGTGGCGTTGTTTAGTCTGCGGTAATCGCCGCAAGGTCTCCACGAGCCGTCAGCTTTAGGGACCATATGCAGCGGCGAGGCCCATGGGCTCTTCGAACGGCGAATAATCTCCAGCCTTTCCAGGCTGGCGAACTCCTCGCGTGCTATGGAGAGCTTAGCGGCATCCAAGCGCCAAGCTTTTGCGAAGACGGGGGGGCCAGCTGTAGTGATAAAATCCTCCACCCCGTGTTTCGCAACTGCTGCCGAAAATGTGGGGACTGTGAGTGCTGGAAACTGGGTGAGTAGCGTGTTAAACTTACTGCCTGCTGTGGCGACGTTGGTCTGCACTGGTGGCGGGGACACTCGAGCTGCACAAGGAATAGAATAAAAAGAGAGTGCATTTACCAGCCGCCTATTGGCAAGATCAACTAACAAACCATGTGAGCACAGAAAATCAGCACCTAACATGTTGAAACTCACCGCCGCAATAATAAAAGTCCATTCATAAGTGCGGCCGTGTAAGGACAGAAACAGAGTCCTCTCTCCAAAGGTGTCGATGCTCGAGCCGTTCGCCGCCATTGCCCCGTTACCCCGGGGACCTGCCAGCCAGTCAGCATAGGTCGGGGTGATGAAACTCACTTGGGCCCCGGTGTCCACGAGGAAGTGTCACCCGGAACTCGCATCTGTGATGTAGAGCAGCTTATTCCGTTCTCTGAGAGCCGAGGCTGCTAACGAATTCCGGTCCTGGCGTTTTCCCGAGCTCTTGAAGTGGCATGGCGGCACACATCTGCGCGCCTTCTCTGCGAAACGCCGATGGTAAAAGCAAAGGTCATCTCCTCCGCTGCGTCGTGAACGCGCCGCTGCCGTCGTTATTGAGATTGCTTCCGCTGTCTCTGGCTCCTCACTGCTCCCGGTCGCCGCACCAAGGTCTGCCGCTGCTGAGGTGGCCATCTGCTCACCGCAGGAGTCGAGGATCCGCTGCGCCTCTCAGGCCAGTGCACGGAAGTCCCGCTGGGTCACACAACGCATGCTGGACAGGTCTGCCCTCATGTGCATCGGGAGGTTTCTCAGGAAGATGTGTTTAAATAGGAAACCGTCATTCTCTGTTTCCCTCAGCTGCAGCATGTCTTCCATCAGGTCGACTGGTCTGCGTCCTCCCCGGTCGTGTAGAGCCAGGAGCCTCCTAGCCCTCTCCTCGGCTGAGGGCGTGAAACACTGGGTGAGGGCAGCCTTCAGCTCGCCGTATTTGTCGTTAGCGGGCGGCTGCTGCACCAGGCTCCGCACGCATCGAGCCGTGCGGTTGTCGAGCTTGGCGATGACATGGTAGAACTTTGTGTCATCCGCCGTTATTCCCCCGAGTGCGAACTGTGCTTCAGCCTGAAGGAACCACGAGTCCGGGTTGTCCTGCCAGAACTCCGGTAGCTTGATTGAGACGGCGCTCGTTCGGGCGGTCTCCGACGAGTCTGGATCGGGGGAAACGCGTCTATGCATTTCACGTCATTGGTCACCAATGTGGGGAGCGTGAAATAACGAGGCTGAATTATTTCTCAATTCAGGCTTTAATGTAGCTTTCACATCCCCAGCAATCTCTCAAGAACAGAAGAGGGAGAGCTGCATCAAAACCCCCACATTTATACATCAACATCAAAGGAAGAATCACACATCCCTGTCAAAACCCCGCATTGACAATAACTCTTCCCCGAGTCCCTTAGTCCTCCGCCTGGCCCCAGGAGGTCAGGAAGTCCTTTCAGCTCCTTATCCGGTATCTCCGTCCTCTTGCCGTTATCCACAGGCGGTCCAGACATATTGTCCCATCCTAAGACATGAGGTCAATCCACATATGCAATCCTAAGCATCTCACTTTATACTCATACATATGTAGGCAAAAACACATGAGCCACAATAGACTGATACTTGACTGAAATAAAACCATAATGATTTGATGAACTATTCTATTTTAAGTTTACTTTGTTAGCTGTAAAAAGCTAAATAGGAAAGTGAATAGAGAAGCTATTTCAATAAGGCAGTGCGGTGGTGGACTGGTTAGCACTGTGGCAGCACAACAACTCACCCTTGGCCGGGGGATCCTGGGTTCAATCCCAGCCCCTGACCAGTGATCTGTGTGGAGTTTGCATGTTAGATAAAATAAGCCTTTAGTCCCACAATGGGGAAATTCCAGGTGACTGTGTGGGTTTACTCCAGGATTTCTCTGGTTTCCTCCCACATGCCAAAAACATGCAAGTTAGGTTAACTGGCATCGACTGGGGATTCTAAATTGTCCTTAGCTATGACTGTGAGAGTGAATGGTTGTCTCTCTGTTGGCCCTGCGATGGACTGGCGATCTGTCCAGGGTGTACCTGGCTCTTGCCCAAAGATGCTGGGATAGGCTCCAGCCCCCCGTGACCCGAAAAAGGATTAAGTGGAAGATGGATGAAATTTTTTGAAGAAAGTAATGTCTTTTTACAATTTAATAAGCATTCTCAATATTTATTACAGGCAGTGAAACATTTCAAAGCAGTTTAGATAGATACATACTGTGGAGTGTGTGAAATCACAGGCAGATTCATTTTAGACGATTTATTACACACTCACATCTTTCAAGCACAGAACAGGATGAATACTCCAGCAGAAACTCCTCTCTTAAGTCTCATGGCATTTTCCTCACACACAAGATGACCTTCGCGTCACACTGCATTCATCCCCCTCATCCTTGACACCTCCCTGCTATCTCACCAGGAATCCCCTGCTCTTTGTTCTCCCAAGCTTATCCACTGTCTCCTGTCTGAGATGCTAAACAATCAGGCTCTCCCAAGGTGCTACACCCACCCCCCCAGATAAGATAAGATAAGCCTTTATTAGTCCCACAAAGGGGAAATTCCAGAATTGCAACAGCACAGGGATAGCGACACTCAGAGCAACAATCAGAAGGCAAGAAAAAAAGCAGGCAAGCAAGAGCAGCTAATATACATATGTACATATTACTATAAAATATATATATACACACACAGACACACAGTGCAGAGCATTGTAGCTGGATGGAATAAATATGTAGATATATAAACACCCACAGTACGGAGCATTGCAGCTAGGTGGAATAATATGTAAATATATAAACACACAGTGCGGAGCATTGTAGCTAGATGGAATAAATATGCAGATATATAAATATAAAC
The DNA here is from genome assembly GCA_020510985.1 of Pholidichthys leucotaenia. NCBI lineage: Eukaryota > Metazoa > Chordata > Actinopteri > Cichliformes > Pholidichthyidae > Pholidichthys > Pholidichthys leucotaenia. The sequence continues at coordinate 71,619,807 of CM035838.1, forward strand.
ACACCCAGTGCGGAGCATTGTAGCTAGATGGAATAAATATGTAAATATATAAACACGCACAGTGCAGAGCATTGTTGCTAGATTTTTTTTTTATTTTTTTTTTGTTACTTATTTGTACCCGTAGGTAGACTTGGTTTGCAGTCTGGTGACAAGCCACCGGCTGCTGGTCGCTGCGTGCGCGAGCGCCCTAAACCTACATGTTTTTGGTGTGCGGGAGGAAACCGGAGAAATCCCGGAGTAAACCCGCGCAACACGGGGAGAACATGCAAACTCCACACAGCTCACTGTTGGTCGGGGGCTGGGATCGAACCCACGATCTCATGATCCCCGCGATCCCCCGGCCGAGGGTAAAACTGTGCTGCCACAGTGCTAAACCACTGCGCCACCGTGCAGCCAAGATGGGATGAAACAGCACAACCGTCTACTTAGTTATCCTCCATGGTATGATTATGCGCCCATACATATTCTCACCCTCCATAGCGACCGGTATTTTCCTAGTTGTATGCCGGAGGGGACCATTGTGTAAGTCTATTGCATCTTTTGCATTCAAAAAACTATTAGTTTGTTACGTCTTTTTGCTATCTCTGCGAGCAGCCCTGCTTAGGTTGTACAGTCTGACAGCCGTTGGTAGGAAGGACCTGCGAAACCTCTCGGTTGTGCACCTGGGATGATGTAGTCTGCTGCTAAATGAGCTCCTCAGTGCATTCATTATGTCCTGCATAGGGTGGAACTCGGACTCCAGCAGAGATGACAGTTTAGCCACCGTCCTTCTCTCTCCTATCTCCTCCACCGGATCAAGGCGCTGCCCCAGGACAGAGCTAGCTTTCTTGATCAGTTTGTTCAGTCTCTTCCTATCGGCTGCAGTAATGCCACTGCCCCAGCAGACCACTCCAAAAGTGATGGCTGATGCCACCACCGTGTCATAGAATGTCTTCAGCAGCGCCCCTTGTACACCAAAAGACCTGAGTCTCCTCAGCAGGAGCAGCCTGCGCTGTCCCTTCTTGTAGAGTGCATCAGTATTGTGTGACCAGTCTAGTTTATTGTTCAGATGAACACCCAGGTACTTATAGGATGTCACCATCTCGATGTCTGTTCCCTGCATATTTACTGGTGCTGTGAGGGGTTGCCCATGCCTGCGGCAGTCCACCACCAGCTCCTTAGTTTTCCTCGCGTTGATCTGGAGGCAGTTCCGATGGCACCAGTCCATGAAGTCCTGGATAAGCCCTCTGTACTCAGCTTCATCTCCATTGGAGATGAGGCCAACGATCGCAGAGTCATCAGAGAACTTCTGTAGATGGCAGTGTGTTGTGTTGTGTGAGAAGTCCGCAGTATAAAGGGTGAACAGGAAGGGAGCCAAGATATTGTCCTATCTTAGATAGGACAATAGAATAACAGTCCACATGCTGTGATAGAACAATTGAACATCAGTCCACATGCTTCTTGGGCTTCCGTCTTCTCCCGTATCTGCTGTAACCGGGGTTTACCGCCTCCGCGGCGCTGCTGTGCCTATGGGGCGCTGTTGCAAGGGGGGGGAGCCACTTCGTTCTGTCCGTGTGGTTGCTCTGGTGAATCGTTTCCCTGGGGAGCTCTCTGTGGGGGTCTTCCACGCCGAGGGGCCCTAGCCAACAGCACTTGCTCGTCCGCCACAACGAAAGCGGGTTTGAGTCTGTCTATGCCAGTTTTTTCCATCCTACCCCCAAGTCTAGCAAAAAATGCTTATCCCCTCTTTCCAGCACTCTGAACGTTCCATCATAGGGTGGGCGCAATGGAGGGCGGTGGGCGTCGTGTCTAACAAACACGAACTCCGCGCTCTTCAAAGTTTTAGGCACAAAAACACGCGGAAAACAGTGGTGGGCAGGGCCCGGCAGCGTGCCTGTGTTTGCGCTACGCTGCAAAAGCTGAGACGGGCAGCTGCCCGGCGCGGGATTATCTGGCAGAAATTCCCCGGGCAGCCGTAGTGGCTGCGCAAAACCGAGCTCTGCCGGGGAAGCTTCCATATCCTCTTTTGGCGCGGAGCGCAACCCCAATAAAACCCATGGCAGCCTGTCTATCCAATTTGCATCCGTCAATGAAGCTCTGAGTGCCGCTTTCAGTGATCTATGAAAACGCTCGCATAACCCATTGGCCTGTGGGTTGTACGCGGTTGTGCGGTGAATTGTAACACCCAGGCTGCAGGCCATCGCGGACCAGAGTTCGGAAACAAATTGCGGGCCCCTGTCGGACGTAATGTCCGACGGGACTCCAAAACGCGCCACCCATGCTGTTAAAAAAGCGCGCGCTGCGACTTCCGGGAAGATGGCAGAGAGACATAACACTTAAACAAAGAGCTCTCCCTAGCCGGATTAAAAATCATCGGTAAATGGCCAACTCGACATAAATGAATCAATAAACTAAGAGATGAAAACATGAAGGAACCGGGCACAAGGACAAAAACAGGGTAAAATTGAAGAATTCCTCTCCTACAACGCAGGAAAAACCGCTGTACGCAAAGCCCAAAAAAACGAGGTGTCTACAGCAGAGAAAATGGAAGACACCAGACTCGACAACATGAACGCTGGCATCGCCAGTTTGGGTGAAGAGTTAAGAGAATTCAAGCGACAGCTACAACAGGATTTAGCGGCTCTTAAGGAGGAACTGAAAAAAGAAATTAAGGAGGAAATCATGGACCTCCGAAGAGAAATGGAGCGTAAATTAACAGAAAACATGGAGGAGCTGCGCTCCCAGCGGGCGTGTATGACAGAAGCGCAGACCCGAATTTCGGAACTAGAAGATTGGAAAAGCGAGGCAAACGAACAACTACAGACCCTGACGACGCAAACGCAGAGGATGCAGGAGAAAATAAACGACTTGGAGAGCAGATCCCGACGAAGCAATATGCGCATCTTTGGAATTCCGGAGGGCATTGAAGGCAACTCGATGACAAAATTCATGGATCAGTTCTTAAAAAAAGAACTGGAAATACCCGGAGAAACGGATCTGCAGATTCAACGGGCGCACAGAACACCGGCACAGAACCCGAAAACAAACTCTCCACCCAGGTCAGTTGTGGTAAACTTTGTGAAATATGACATAAAGGAAAGAATCCTGACGCAAGCATGGAAAAAAAAGATACGAATCGGCGACAAACAGGTATTTTTTGACCATGACTACCCGACAGAAATCGTGCAGCAGCGGAAGAAATATGCCAATATTAAAAAAAACGCTGAAAGAGAAAAAAATTAGATTCCAAACGCCGCTAACGAAAATGAGGATTCATTGGGAGGAAGGCACAAGAACCTACAACACGGCCGAAGAGGCAGCGCAGGATATGATGGAGCGGGGCCTTGAGGTGAGCGTGCCGAAGGAGACGGCTGGAGCAGCGGCGGCCCTGAACGCACCACGACAGACGGAGTGGAGACGAGTGAACGGCGGAAGAAGGGGGAGAGACGTAGAGCAGCGGGCCCAGGACAGCTACAAGGCTTTCAACTGAAAGCCTAGATCATAACAAAGATTAAGAAAGGCACAGAAGAAATGAAGGCCAAGAAGACAAGGTAAAAGAGAAACAGACGGCTAGGAGAGGTTTAAGTGATATTTGTTGGACATTTCTAGACTTATGACTATTACTTTGATAGTAATTAGAAGTCTAGGGAGGGCCCTTCACTCTGTGAAGACAAACCCCCCACCCACCAACAGGGACCAGTGGGCAGAAGAAAGGCCCAAAGTACGGAGGTCGAGATTTTTTAATGTGTTTTTATATAAATATGTGTTATTTTTGTTGTTTAAGGGGCTAGGAGCACAAGTTAAAAAAATGGAAAAACATGAATATGGGTAAAAATCTTAAGATAATGACATTAAACGTGAATGGTCTGAACTCACCTGTTAAAAGGGAAAGAATAATAAGAAAATTCAAGAAGGAAAAAGCTGAAATTATATTTATGCAAGAGACACATTTGAGCAAGACAGAACATGTGAAACTAAAGAGATTTGGCTATAAGAACTCCTACTACAGTTCATTTAAGGGAGGAGCAAAAAGGGAGGTTATGATACTAATCTCAAACAAAATACAAAAAAGCGCGCGCTACGTCCGCGGACGTGGTTGCCGCCAGCGGGACTGCTTCTGGCCAGCGCATGGTGCGGTCTACCATTGTCAGGAGGTGCGTGCATCCCTGTGATGGCGGGAGGGGGCCCACGAGGTCCACGTGAACATGGTCGAACCTCTTAGCCAGAATACGAAACGGCTCCAAGGGAGCCTTCGTGTGTCTGTGTACTTTGGCTCGTTGGCACGCCACGCAGGCTGCAGCCCACTCTTTCACTTGTTTGCGCAGGCTTGGCCAAACAAACTTCTCTCCCACCATTTTGATCGACGCGCGCACTCCTGGGTGCACCAGAATGTGAACCGACTCAAAAACGCGGCGGCGCCACGCGGCCGGGACCACCGGACGCGGGTGACCCATGGAGACATCGCAGATTGGGGGGGGGGCCGCCATCTTGCAGCACCCTGCTCTCCAGCCTTAACCCTGTTGATCCAGACTGGAGCATGCGCACGTCTGCATCTCTAATCTGCTCCGCGGCCATGGCTGCGTAATCTATCCCCACGTAGACTGGGGCCACCATGGCTCGCGAGAGGCAGTCCGCCACTACATTCAGTTTACCAGACACATGCTGAATATTGGTAGTAAACTCTGAGATCGCGGCCAGCTGTCTCTGCTGCCGGCCCGACCATGGTTCCGAAACCTTGGCCATCGCGAATGTTAGCGGCTTGTGGTCCACGAACGCGGTGAAGCTGCGCCCTTCCAGCCAGAATTGGAAGTGGCGTATGGCCAGGTGAAGGGCCAGCAACTCTCTGTCGAACGCGCAGTATTTACGTTCGCTGTCGCGCAAAGTTCTGCTGAAAAAGGCGAGTGGCTGCCAAGCCCCGGCGATGCGCTGCTCCATGACAGCCCCTATGGCCATGTCTGAAGCGTCGGTGGTGAGCGCTATGCGGGCCGTTGGGTCTGGATGCACCAGCAGTGCGGCGTTTGCCAGGGCCGCTTTAACTTCCGAGAACGCCCGCTCTCGCTCCGGGGTCCATTCGACCCTATCCGCGGGTTTCTGTTTCTTGAGCGCAGCGTACAATGGTTGCATGAGCTGCGCCGCGCGGGGAAGGAAACGGTTATAAAAGTTCACCATCCCCAAAAATTCTTGCAGCGCCCTGACCGTCTGAGGCCGGGGAAAATCTACCACGGCGCGCACTTTGTCGGGCAGCGGGATCGCTCCTTCAGGAGAGACGCGGTGCCCCAAAAAATCAATCCCCGTCACGTCGAACTGGCATTTCGCCAGGTTGATTATTAACCCGTGCTCCTCCAACCTCCGGAAAACCGTCATGAGGTGGGTTTCGTGTTCGTCTTCGGACGCACTGGCTACCAGGATATCGTCCAGGTAGACGAACACAAATGGGAGATCGCGCAGCACTGCATCCATCATGCGCTGGAACGTCTGTGCTGCTCCTTTTAACCTGAATGGCATGCGCAGGAACTCGAATAAACCGAACTGAGTTATTACCACTGTTTTGGGTATGTCCTCAGCGCGCACTGGGACTTGGTGGTAACCGCGGACCAGGTCTATTTTAGAAAAAATGCGCGCTCCGGCGAGGTGAAGGAAAAAATCCTGTATGTGGGGAATTGGGTAGCGGTCGTGCGCTGTGGCGTTGTTCAACCTGCGGAAATCCCCACACGGTCGCCACGATCCTTCAGCCTTAGGGACCATGTGTAGCGGGGAAGCCCATGGGCTTTTGGAGTGCCTGATGATGCCCAACCTTTCCAGGTTGGCGAACTCCTCGCGCGCTATGGCCAGTTTAGCTGCGTCCAAGCGCCGAGGTCTTGCAAAAACGGGCGGCCCGGTGGTGGTGATAAAGTGCTCCACCCCGTGTTTAGCGATGGCCGCCGAAAACGTCGGGACCGTGAGTGCTGGGAACTGAGTGAGCAGTGTGTGGAACTTACCGCCTGTAGCTGTGACGTTGGCTTGTGCTGTTGGCTGGGTCACTCGAGCTATACAGGGGAGAGAGTCAAAAGAAAATGCATTAACCAAGCAGTAAACCATGTGCACACAGAAAATCAGCCCCCAGTATATGGTAATTCAGTGCTGCTACGACAAAAGTCCACTCATATGTACGGCCGTGTAGAGATAAGAGCAGAGTCCTCTCACCAAAGGTCTTAATATCCGAGCCGTTTGCTGCCAACATCCCGGGGCCGCTAGATCCTGCCAGCCGGTCAGCGTAGGTCGGCCGGATGAAACTCTTCTGGGCTCCGGTGTCCACGAAGAAACGCCTTCCCGAGCGTGTATCCGTCAAGTAGAGCAGCTTGTTCTCTTCACTGAGGGTCGCGGCTGCTACCGACCCCCGGCCTTGGAGTTTTCCCGAGCGCTTGAATTGGCACGGTGGCGCACATCTGCGTGCCTTCTCTCCGAAGCGGCGGTGGTAAAAACAGAGTGTGTCTCTCTGGCGCTCCTTGGTCCCCGCTGCTGCTACCGTAGGTGGCTCCTCGCCTCCTCTGGTCGTCTCGCTGGGCTCCGCCGCTGCCGCGTTGACTGTGATCGCCCTGGTGGTGATGATGATCTGGTCTGCCTCCTGGGCTAGCGCACGGTAGTTGCGCGCGGCCAGCCACGGCAAATTGGCCAGAACCGCTCTCGCTACTGTCGGAAGGTTCCGGAGGAAGAGGTGGGCGAACAGAAAGTGCTCGTTGTCGGTGCCCATCAACGCCAGCATCTTCTCCATCAGGTCTACAGCCGAACCATCTCCTAACTCGGTCCGCGTCAGGAGCCTCTCCGCTCTCTCACAGTCCGAGAGCGTGTAGCGCTGGATGAGCGCAGCCTTGAGCGTCTCGTATTTGCTGCTGGCTGGTGGCTGATCGAGCAGGCTCGCTACCTGCTGAGCTGTGCGGGTGTCGAGCGCTGCGACCACATAGTAGAATCTGGTATCATCTGCCGTTACTCCCCGGAGGGTGAACTGGGCCTCAGTGAGGTGGAACCAAGAGCGTGGGTTGTGCTGCCAGAAATCCGGTAGCTTGACTGAAACAGCACACGCGTGGCTGTAGGTTCCAGTCCGGGGTGTCTGTGGGATGGCTGCCGCCTCGCTGTAGCTTCCTGAC